>CM041043.1:3105090-4305090 GCA_023078785.2 Hyles euphorbiae | reverse complement strand
AAAAAGAAGAAAGCACTAAAACGATGAAGGAAAACAGCGTAAGGAAACCTGCATACCATAGCGATTTATAAAATTTTCTATGATATTAAACTCCAACCCAAATTAGGTCAGCGTGGTAGACTATACGGCCTAAACACTCCCAACCTTACTCACGATTGTAGAGGCCCATGCCCTGCAGTGGGACGTATCTAAGCTGATACAGAGATACAGAGACAACATAAAAAACATCAAGAAAATTATTCCGCAATATTTATTCCACGGCAACCGTAATTGCTGATATTTCTCCAATAACTCCTCATATGCCATTATGTGCCATGAAATATAGGTAATAAAGGTCACTATCAAGTGAATTTATGGCTATTATGAAATATATTATGAATTTCCAGCTATGGTATTTTACTTATACACAACCTCGAGACATGTTTATTGGTTACTATATTAAAAGTGTTTAAAAATGTGTAAAAAATAAAAATGTAAAAGCCAACAACTTATGAGTATAAAAACATGAACAATATACTACACACTGTATCCAGGTAACAAATAACGCTTCGGTTATTCATTATCAGACTGGAGTCAGGAATTCTTGCCCGATATGGTTAGAACCTCGCCCTCTATTACATCCAGGGACGAACCAAACAAGGCCTCTCGTGTCCTGGTAGAAACTCTGCCTACCCCTTCTGGGAAAATGACGGGAGTTTTTGTATGTATAATGTGTCACAGTTTCAAGAAGCTTTCGAGTTCACACCTTTGTGTCATTTCATATCTAGTGCATTACAGAGCCATTCTCCCACCTCCATAAACACAGAGTCACAGAATTTAATTGTCTTAAATGTAGCCCTATTAATAATACACGTCTCGACATCATTTTAAAAAAATATTATTCTAAAAAAGCGATACGAACTTGGAGTGTTCGGATGTTCGACGTCCGGAGTAAGATAAGATTTTCATTTCTAAAAATCATAACTATTCTCTATTATACGTATAATTTTCTCTGAAATTAGTCTATGGTTACGACGTACGAGACGAATCCAATATTTTGTGGAGTATCTAGGCACATTAGTGAAGTTTTACGTACGGCGTCCGAACATTCGAAGTTCGTATCGAACTACGTTTTTATAGAGTAACCCCCAGGGTAGATACACTTTTCAAACCTAACTTCTTCAAAAAACGCTACCTTATCCATATCATGAAGATGATAATTCCCAATGAGAGTAGGTGGCGTAAGTCCCATACAACACTGTTCGTTTGGACTCTAATATGTGTGAGACCGCCTGGATAGATACCACAACAATGTCTATGTCTCCCGCCAAACACTAAAATGTACTGGTGTCTCAAAGATATTACTCATAGATTTTACATTTGACCCTGTCACGGCAGGTGATCACGGAGAAAACTGCAATAGAATATATTCCACATACCCACATCTGTACCTTTCTAAACGGATATATTTCTAGACTTGTCCATTCAATACAAAAATAGACAAAATAAGCTCATCAAGAAATAATATATCCAATGTCCAATTACACAAATTATCCATTTCAGTGTCTCCGAATAGTCGAACCTAAATTCGGTTGGCTCATTACGTTTTTATCTTTTGTGGCTTCTGGCTAACAGTAGACTATTTTTGTTCATAGGCTATTTATATTTTTAATAACTACCTTCTTTGTTTGGTCTTATATAAGCCAGCTTTAGAAAATACATAATGTAAGGGGGGATTTGTATGAGCGACGAGTAAAACAACCTATTTTACTATGACGATGGTGCTGGCAGTTACATATATTACGAGAATAGCGAAAGGATTTAAATACACAACGGAGTTGTCAATGGCTGATGACATGCGAGTCGGCAGAGAATTTCGCTGTGATTATTACAGAGTCGACATTATAAGCATTTAAATATGCTAGTCTTATGTTTCAGAGAGCCTTCTAACAATAAACATGATGCTGGAAAAGAATAGAGGAAATAAGATAGCCCAATCGGTGTATTATTTGGATTTTTTTAAATGCTGAACCCACGCAGTTGCACGCATAATATTTTAATATTAAGCATTGAGTTATACAACTGGAGGGGACATCAAGACCAAATAGTTTGGAACATTCGCAAGAGTACATGTACCGTTAGGCTGTCAGTCGTCCCTGACGTTTCAGCGAAGACGGACCTATTTAGGTGCAAATATAATTGGTCCATAAATGCCGTATTGCATGCTAAAAACGTCCAAAAACTATTCCAGAATAATAGGAAGAAAAGATGGAGTCTCATTTCATAGGTAAATCAACCATAATTGAAATAAAGAAGCACGAAATTAAATTTAAGAAATTATTTACCGGAGTTGTTATGACAACCGCCATTTTTGAATGAAATTATAGATTAATAATAATGTAGTGACAGATAGGTAAAAATTGAATTTTTCGTATAGGGATAGTGGATATTGTATGTGATGATAGATGAATATAGTAGGGTGTGAGTAGGGTCCCAGTGCTGCTGTATTGCTCACAATTTGAGATAGTTAAATAAAGTAACTGTGTTACACGAGAATTATTTATATAACTGTGTAATAATGAACGAATTCTTGATTAGTTTATTTATTTCTATCAAAGTTTTGCTATGAGGTCATAATTAGACACTACAATAGTAATATTAGAAGTTTGCGGTTATAGTGTTCAAATAAAGTCACTTAGTTATTTTTGTAAATAAATTTATTTTACCCAAAATTGGGATAATATTAATATATAAGAAATAAATATAAATGATTTGATTGAATTATGTTTTTTTATTTGACATCACGCGTATATAGATGTAGGTAGAAATTTCTGAAGTGTCGCATCCGGAACAATGTCGACTTAATCTATACTTCGCTGTCATATTGAAATGAGCACAATTTTTCTTCTACGTGTCCGCTCCAGTTGTAATACCTCAATGATATTAAGTTAATTTCTTTAGAATAACGTCAAACTTAGATCAACAAAAACTAATACATGAGAGTTGAGGGCTTCCGTACTCCCTATTTAATAATATTTATATTTCATTGCATCCATAAAAATACAGACATCCAAAAGCACAACAAACAAGTTATCGAATAAAAACAACTAGGCAATAAATATAAAACTTGGTCGATATATTTTGAAACGTTCGTTCGGAACATTTTTACCCTTACAAAACTTTATCGCACGCGTCGTCAAAGTTATATGTATTGAAACAATGATTATTTCACTAACTACCACGTGTTTTGAGAGACCAGAGATTTTGCACGGAATGATGACTGTACTATATATAGAGTTTTATAAAAGTACTATGTTTTGAAAATACATTGAAAAATATAATATTAACAAACCTTCCCAAACAATGTTATTCACAACTAATGCTTAAAATAAAAATGTAAAATAGTTTAAATGATTAAAAATTATTTAACAAGTACACCCAAAAGTTACATATTATATACTAAGATCGAGTCTTATGTCTTGATTATCAAAAACTTTAACAGACTTATCTGTCTCACAAACACCCAGAGCCGAAGCATATGAGTGCGAGGACCGAACTTACTGCATATCGTTTTACAGCTGTCGTCTAACCAACTGCGCCACACAGACTGTCAAATGTTTTAAATATATATACATACATACATAAACTCACGCCTTGTTCCCAGAAGGGGTAGACAGAGGTGCCAGGGCACCCACATTTCGCCTTGTATGCTCCGTCCCACAATGTGATAGGTGGCGAGCCTATCGCCATATCGGGCACAAATTCCTGACTCTGGGCTGATACTGAATAGGAAAATCCAATATCACTTTGCCCAACCCGGGATTCGAACCCGAGACCTCAGCTTTGTAACCGTATCATGGTACAACTACGCTACCGAGGCAGTCTTAAATATATATAATCCTATAATTATTTGTACACTACTTTTTTTTATTATTAATTTTGAATGTTCACTTGTTCTTTTCTTTTTGTATTTACCCTTTTTTTAATATAGTTATTTTTTTTTAATTGTTAACTTGACTACTCCTTAAATGCATGTCGTGTTTATCTTAAATAGTTGAACAATTAAAAATATAAATATATGTTACATATATAAGTAGAATAATGTATACCAATCATGTAAAATTGTAACAACTGCTGATAAACCAATAAAGTATAAAAAAAATTGCATAAGGTATAACCCTAAAAGGACTCATATCAGATGGGAGACAGATCGTATTTAATAAAACAATTACAATACTATTTAAATAAAAAATCCATTTGTTTAGAATAACTTAAACTTTGATCAACAAAAACTGAGTCACTCACCAAGGTTGCGATATTTCTAAAACTTAATGCACTTGACGACCTTATAGTGCAGCGATAAAGGAGCTGACAAACAATAGGTCACGGCTTCGATTACCTCATCGACACATTCTCTATTTTTTATAATCATACGGCAACTTGAATGCATCAGACAGGAAATATAAACCAAATATGGCATCTAAGTGGAATTAGCTTCGATCAAATATACACTAGAATATAAATAACAGCGTAAATAACGGCAAAAGAAATAAAAACACAAATAAGAGTGTGGTCTTATTTGATTTCAGTATGGTCCAAAAACATAATAAATCTTATTTTAAAGAAATAAGGTTTATTGTTACTTGAAGTTGAATATAATTTAAGACGTTTTGCTACATGTCGTAGTTCGAAATTCAAATGTATAAGTATAACCAACCTAGGCAACTTTTAGCGTGCTATTTTGTTCCGGACCCTGTATCTCGTATATATTTGATCGATCGAAGGGAATTAGTAATTTTATTGGAAGTTTAGCTGTCGCAATTTGTAAGATGAGTGAGATTGCTGGATACCCAATAATCTTTTTGTTTTCCTATTTTTTTCATTTCCCTCTTCCCGATTCGATTGGCCGGCTACGTAATCCATGTCCCACGCGTTGAGGATATTCATGGGCGGCAGTGATCACTTACCATCAGGTGACCTGATTGCTAGTTTGATGAACCTTTACAATATTAAAAAGTCTAATAAAAGTAATATAAGTATTTTTTACATGTGGCAAATGTTCAGCAGTGGATTTTCAGTGGCATAATGAGAAATAAAACATACAATACAACCTGTAACATATAAAATGAACTCCGGAAACGTAGTATGTTCAAAAGAAACAATAAAAACGACGTCAACACTTTCTTTCTTATATTTTATTCAAAACATTAGGATCAGTTAAAAAATGTTCACCATTCAAGTCCTTAAGGCCTTTAATCAATACTAGAAGAATTTAGCAAAATAATAAGAATTTAAAATGATAGAATATAATATGATAGACTTTCTTTAATTCCTTAAGCGCACCTAACCTGCCGCGTCGGCTGGCGACACAGCCCGGCGTCCTATTAGAAAATAATCATGTCGGCAACAAACGCCTCAGCGTGTTGCCCGCCGACATGACATGACTTATCAACAAGGCAAGCGCTCTGTTCGACAGACGACACAAAAAGTTACCGACATAGACCAGATGGTCGGCCAAATTTAACCTAGCCTTTGAAATTAAAAGTATTGACAACCAATAGCTTATTCTGAGCATTCTACTCATAGGTTGTACAATAATAATGTTACACGTAGTATTCATAGAGGAAGTATATAAATTTAATAGTCAATCGCAAGAGTGCACACAGCCCCGCAATCTCAATTACGCATATTTTCCTTTGTCATCGTTACGGAAAAACTGCATTGTTGTACCACAAAGGGCGACAGTACGTATGTGTACAGACAGTATGTGTATTGTGCGAATGATTTGACGAGCCTTTATGGGCTTACCACACTTATAAACTCACGCCAGTATCGCCGAGGGGTAGATAGAATCACCACACTTGTAAACACTATTCACAGTTCACCCAGCGCATTTACGCCCCATTATGTGTTACCAATAATTTACATTTTTTGTACCTACATTTGTATTTTTATGCTATTTTTTGTTTTGCACAGCACACATAACTGCAAAATTAAAATTGAATACATCATATTATATACCTGGTAAATAAATACGGTTAATCCAGACTGCGACTGAAATCGAAGCCAGGTTATAATTTTAGTCACATTAGACACAAATCAATTAAAATCCTCGTAAAAGCGATGATTTAAAAAAATATTACAATCGTCCTGTTTAGATAGTGTTTTCTTAAATCGTAATCTTAATAAATTCTTTTATTTTATCGACGCTATGTCACGCAAAGGTTTATGTTAGTTAGCAAACATTATTACCCTACACTTAAAAAATCTAAACAGTATTCTTGTACCCTTTTTTTGCGAAATATATTTTACATTGACAGAATGTAGTCACTAAAACTACTGGTTTCGTTTTCGGTTGCAGGATATACCCTGTTTATAGAGCCTATACAAGTTTTTAATACAAAACAATCCGATAACTATAATTTCACTAATAAATCCATATTATAATACCTAACCCAATAAACTTTACGTCGAGGATATCATCTAATTCGTTGACATATCTATAGTTTTACCCAAACGTTCTCTAATTATAATAATCCTTATATGGCTGATACATATGCATTGGATATCAATGCCGCCTTACGTAAATCACCTAACAGATTAGTATAAAACGAAAAAAATCTCATCAAACAGCATCATTCGAGTCATCTTCATTCAATATGAAGTTCGCTGTAAGTAAACATAAAAAATATTTTTTGTCAAAAATAGTCTTTTTATTGATCGATATAATTTCTTACTTCAATTTTTAAATAAATAAAAATATTTTTTCTGATTATAATTGAAAACACTAATTGGAAATATTATCTAATTCGTCTTCTTATAATTCATTTCAATTAATCCAGGCGAAAAAATGTAAAAAAAATGTTTTACTTTTTCATCAATATTTCATGGTCATTGCAGCAATTAATTCACGTAAAAAATAAAATTTCTTTGTTCTAAAAGCACTAAAATATAATCTTCCATCGACGCTAAAAGTATATCTTTCCATCCAGATTGTCCTCGCCACCGTTTTTGCTGCGGCTTCGGCCCAGATACCTGGCTTCGAGCAATTCCGCGGACTCCCCTACACCACCGCTCGTCCTATCTACTATTCTTCCACGCCCGTAAGCGTGGTCCGTCCCTCCAGCAGCGACGCCGCTGCCTCCATCGTCCGCTATGACAATGACGTCAACCCTGATGGAAGCTACAGCTATGCGTGAGTATTCTGGAACATTATCTTATATTTCATTAATATATTTTTATATAACTGCGTGATGGCCTTTGGTAAATGGACTAGACGCGACTGCCAACATGTTCACGATGGTCGCAGGTTCGAATCCCAGGGCATACCTCTGACTTTTCGGAGTCATGTGTGTATTGATAGTCAATCACTACGCACTAGAACGGTGAAGGAAAACATCGTGAGGAAACCTGCATACCAGTCAGCCAACCCGGACTAGGTCAGCGTGGTGGAATATATGGCCTAACCACTATCAATCATACTCTTGATTGTAGAGGAGGCCCGTGCCCTGCATTGGGACGTATATGGGCTGATACAGATATATGCTTTATTGTACACCAAAATGAAAGACGCATACAAAACACTTAAAAAACTAAAGGCATGGTGGCATAGGAGGCCTTATCGCTAGCTGCGATCTCTTCAAGGCAATAAGGCATTTCTTCTACTTCTTGGGATCCTAAAATAGTTAAGGTTAAATTATCTAATGAAATTTTGTCATATCTATTTTTGCTTGATCCCACAGTCAAAGAATGATTAATTTCTCTTATCGAGAAATAAAAAAACTGAATTTATCATGAACTTATTTCTTCTAAGTGCTTATCAGCTTCCACCTTTTTGTATTGTAATAACTTATTATTTAACACTACTATTACAATTTTTTTTATTATCTACCCCATACACCTCCCACTCTAGGGCACAACCTCATCAACATTCAAGAATTCGACTGAAAGGGATTATTGATAATAAATCTTGATTGTTTCTAGGCTGGAGACTGACAACGGCATCGCAATTCAAGAGCAGGGCGTCCCTAAGGACTTCGGTGGAAACCCACCTTTGAAGCCTGTCGTCGCCCAGGGATCTTTCAGCTACACTTCTCCCGAGGGACAGTTGATCTACGTCACCTACAACGCTGACGAGAACGGATTCCAACCCGCGGTAAATATAAATAAATAACACCCAACAGTCACATACATAGTCCTAACCCCACACTAAGATCGAGTCTTGTGTCATGGGTATCAGTAACTACGAGAGAATTTCAAAGCAAACACCCAGACCCGAAAGAAATATTTGTGGGCCGCACAAACATTTCTCTTGGTGCAGGGATCGAAACCGGCCTCACGGTCAAATATACAAATGTAAATTATAATACATTTAAATAAAGTTTAAACAATTTAGACATTCCCGAAAAGTGTCATCCAGGTCTACAACAGGAGATCAATACTTAACATATTTTTATATTATAAATATATATTTTTATGAAAGATCGGATGCAACATCAAAACCTCAAAACATTCGGGCAAATCTGCATAAAGTGTTCAAATATGCATCAATTATTTATTCAAATGTCATTTCGGTCATCAAACTAGCAAAAAATTCTCACATTCGACTTGACATTCAAACTTATTTGTTTTGCAATATACATCCGATCAAATGATTTCAAGATAGTGACAAACTATAAATGTTAATTTGAAGTTCGTTTGACAATGATCTTTTCAAATATCTTCCACGATCTTTTGACGTGCGAATCCGTTGTTGTTATACTTTTCTCAAAGAATATTACGAAAAGTTTTGGGCGAGATAATCGCATTAGCGACAAAGCCCTTTTCTACATGAATAAAAGAAAAGAAACAGTCTTTTTCCGTTCACATTAATAATTATATTTGATGTTAATTCTAATTAATTACGTGCATGCTTGTTGTTTATATTATGGAAACTTATGTCAAACAATGCGTTGAACATATATTTTTTTAATATTACTTTAAATTCCAAATTTCACCACAGACCAATAAAAAATACATTAATCGTAGATTGCATACATAAACTTAACTCTTACATTATATGTATAAGTATCTGAAGACAATCATGCTGGTACATTCAAGGCAAAAGCGGCCTTACGTCAAAGGACACAATCCGATCTGCCCTTACCAACAGGGATATTGCAATAACTTTGACTATGATATAAAATTTTACTTTAATGACCTTTTCTCTTACAGGGTGACTCCATCCCCACCCCTCCCCCTACTCCAGAACCCATCCTGAGGGCTCTTGAGTACATCGCAAGGAACCCCCCAAGGATCCAGAAGAAGTGAATGACAGATTATTAAATTATGCAAAAAAAATAATATATTTGAATATTTAACTATGTGGTTTGATTGGGGACATTTGGGTATATTTTAAGATATCAATTACGAAAAGAATTTCATTAAAAATGTTACATTTTTAGTGAAGCATTAGGATTTATTTCTATCAAGCTTTTTTGATTAAAATAAAACTATTATTTACGGATTTTATCGCCGATCCGTAATACGTAAATAATAGTTTTATTTCAATGTTTAACATTCGCGTAAATCTGAGAAACCATTATGCAAGCTTTATTGAATTAATTAATATTGTACGCTCAGGCATAGCTAAATATTTATACAGACATACATACTCAATCTCACGTCTTTTTCCCAAAAGGAGCAGAGGTCCTACCAAGACACCCTCATTTCGCCTTGGGTGTTCCATTGCACGATGCGATGGAAGCAAAATCTATCACCATATCGGGCATAAATTTCTGACTCCGAAATGATAATTAATTAAAAAATACCACTTTGCCAGACCTGGGATTAGAAACCAAGACTTCAGAATTGTAATCCTATTATAGTACAATTGCGCCACCTAGGCAGTTTTATTAAAAACTAGCGGTCCGGCCCGGCTCCGCCCGGGTGCAGATACGCGTTTCAAAATGGCGGTCAAAATGTTCTATTCCGACTATCAATATAGAATATCGACCAATCGGACCACGAATAAAATTTCCTCGTAGTTGCTAGAAATGTCACTACTGCTTCCAGCCTATAGGTCATAGCGTAATGATATATAGCCTATAGCATTCCTCGATAAATGTACTATCCAACACTGAAAGAATTTTCCAAATCGGACCAGCGGTTCCTGAGATTAGCGCGTTCAAACAAACAAACAAACTCTTCAGCTTTATAATATTAGTATAGATGTATACATAAGGTTTTTTTATCACCCATGGGGACAATTTAACAACATTTATGATAAGTCACTACAAAAGTACAAAATATATGTATAAGGAGAACTTAATCTCTAATTACAAAACATCTTCCATCCCATCATAGGATGAAAATACTGGAAGTTATGGATAATTAATCCCAGCTCTGCCTACCTCTTTGAGGATAAAGGCATATTTCTCTTCATTAATATTTTGAATGCAATATAAAACTTAGAATGAGACAATGTTTTTCAAATAGGTTGAAAAGTATATTAAGTTGTTTCTAAGGTAAAAAGAAACTAGTACAAAAAATGGCAATTTTTTATTCGATCGGCAAGTTCCATAAAAGTCAATTTGAATTAGCATTTTAAACTTCCACGCGTAAATGTTGCTAACGCTAGATGCTGTGTTTCGAGTGATTACATCACTCCGCGACGTAACCTAACCCATAGACACTATGACGCTGTACTTCGCAAAGCGTGAATTATTGCAACAAACATGAGTTCTGTATCAGCCCATATACCTACGTCCCACTGCAAGGCAGGGGCCTCCTCTACAATCGAAAGTACGATTGAAAGTGATTAGGCCATACAAGTCCAGTGGTAATTGACTGTCAATACACAGATGACTTCAAAAAATCAGAGGTGTGCTATGGAGTTTGAACCCGTGACCAAAGTGAGCGTGTTGGTAGCCGCGTCTGGTCCGTTTGCCAATAGGCCATCAAGCATTTAATAAATATGTGTTAATTTCTTGTAATATATCATTGAAATTATTTGAAAAACAATGCTTTATGTTTAGTTTTCTTTGATGTCATGTATGTGTCTTTGATTGCCTATACCTGATTGTAAAACTTATTTTTATTGTATTCAATGTTTAATTCACAATTGTATGTTACGTCGGCGATCTTAAATAAAATAAAATAAATAAATGTACTGGAATAATAGTGTTAGAAATTCTTTGTTAACGTACAAGCTTTACTATTAACACACGGAAAGATAAGATATCGCTAACCATAATCGCGGTTTTTGTTTCGTAGATATCAGATCAACAATTTAAAATATTTAAAATGCATCTTAAAATTATTTTTTTGATATTGTGAATAAAAATTAAGATGTGATTAATGGCTAATGCTATAATATATCGATTTATAGTCTTTAGATTTTTTTTCTCACTTGAAATAAAATATCCTAGCGTCACACAAAATCAGAGCAATCATAAATTAAAGTTGATTTCCTTGATTTAATAATGACACAATCCTTAATGTCAGCATTTGACTACTATATAATTTATGATAATATTAAACAAATTCAAAGTTTACGATGATTTTTGACTGGACAAGTAGTAAAATTGATTAACAAATTGGTCATTTGCAGGGACATTGCAACCTCTCACGGATCATAACCACTTCTCTATGCAGCTATTTAATTCTCGACGATGAATGCATGAATGATGAAGATGTGGTAATAAAAAATAACTATGAAATTATTAAAAACCCCAAGAATATCTTTCGTGGTTGCCATTAAAGGAACTAAAATGTATAAGTATTATATTAACTTTACTAATTGGAGATATAATATAATTACTATACTTTTTAAGTGGAAATTTAAATTAGTCCTGGTAGGTCCGACGGGTATTCTTAGGTTTTTATTAAGTTAATATTAATAACAAACATATCAGTTCCTACATCATCTATTTTGGCGCAGCTATAATTTTCCTGCTGAAAATATCCAACCAATATTACTTGGCCTTTTCTTAACCCCAATTAAAATGGTTGTACGGGTCAATCTATCCTAGCCATAACCAAAAACTAATTAATCATAATAATTTCTTGTCGCCACAAGCAGAACGCAACAAAAGGATCGAATAATGGAGCTTATACAGCGTGTTACACAATGGATATTTTGTGAAAGGTATTCTTTTGGATAAATAAAATGCATTTAGCGCTAATGGAACATAAATTGATATTACATCTTATAAACAACTTGGTTAGGATGTTTTTATTTTCCTGAAATAATAAATGATTGTTATGACTATGTACTAGTAATTTTTGACGTAGTAGGTTCCTTGTGATACAAAATGGATGGACGACCGAGTCAAAGTTGCAAGAAGTTGCTGGATACAGGGCGCTGCCATCAGACGCTATAGAGTACCTTGTGGAAGGAACGAATTGTTCAATTTGATTCCCTGTTCTCGGTTTCTAAACAGAACCACGCGTGCTGGCTTGCGAAGCCATAGCTTGGTCCAAACTATCTCAGCACGAACCAAAAGGTTCGCAAATTCATTTTTGTGCCGCACTGCAAGCTGCGGAATTATTTGCCGTCGTGTTCGGTCCTATTATCACGGGTCCTTCCGCCGAAGTGTCTTGAGCATCTTAGCAGACCGGCATAATTATGCCCTATGGCATGAAACTGTCGTCTGATGCCATTCGATACTTTTCCTGGACGCCATTTGCGGTTACCATCAGGTGGAGTGTAGTTAATGTGCCGTAGCAATGTAAAAAAGACCCATGTTCAGCAGTGAACTTCAATTGAAGAAGAAGGAGAGAAAGGTTCGCTGAATGAAAGGGCCGTCTGATTGGGTACCACTATTTCTGATATTCAAATCATACCAAAGACTTGCTCGTGTCGTCATTCTAGCTGATAAAAAGAGTAAAGAGACTAATGTAGAGCAAACTCTAGTACCTATTAATGGCCTTTTTCATAGTCACTTTATAAACCTACAGCTATCGAATTTTTGTCTTCTTCGCTTAAACTGAATTCAATAGTCGTTCGAAAAGGACAGAATATTCTATAGCTAAAATGGGTTTATAAACTATGTATAAGGCAGTACATCTCGTGTTAGTGATTGAATATACATAACTTTGAATCACTTTGAAGAGAGCGATTCCGTGAAAATCCGAGCTTTGCTGTAAGTCGTAAAAGCAACAGTACAGGGGAAAACCGATTAGAGTAACAGCTTTCCATTTGCATCAGTCGGTGAGTAAGATTGCCGGATTCAAAAGCCGGTGGTAGGATGTTCGAATTCGGAAAGTAATAGGTGCCACCGCAATGTTTATTTCTCTCACCAAACAGTAGTGTAAATGCACTGCTATATTTCGGTTTGAAGGATATTGTAGCCAGAGTAACTAATGGACATATTAGACTCAACATCTTATGTCTCAGGATGGCGAGCATAGTGCCAAACATTGCTTTGTAATTCAAGGTGTTGTATGGTTTTGCTCCTGTTTATGAGCAGTCGTATCGCTTACCATCAGGCAAACGACATACTTGTCTCGCCATTCAGTGCAATAAAATAAATACAAAGCAATTCTTGGCATTTTACTGTGCTCGCCATCCTGAGACATGAGATGTTAAGTCTAATTGTGTCTAGTAGTTTCTCTGGCATAATAAATGTATTTTTATTTACGTAATTTCAAATTTGTAATATCACGAATAGCCCCACCCTGTACAACATAAATCGGATAACATATGTCGCGCATTGGCAAGCACAAATGGTTCTGATCAATCATTAATAGCTTTTGCTATACACACTTATAGTGTAGCACGGAATATTCGCTTAGAATATTTCTCTTTGTGATCATTCTAAGGTCTTATTTTGTAAGAATGGAGTAGGTTACTTAAGACATTTTAATATTATAGTACCAAGGGGCTTAACTATTACATTAGGAAAACTCTATGTTAGTGTGACATGTTTTGAATTCATCTTGTCTTTATAGCTGCGAGCAGGTATATATTATTTTCTTTAAGTAAGAAAAACAATGTCGAAAGTATTTCTTTCATAGTAACTCTTATAACACATACTCCCGTTTATTAAATTATGTTTTTATTTGATTTTCATATATTGTTTTCATTTGCGAGAACAAAGCATATTTTCTTCTCCTTTCCATGATATTAAAATAAGCGGAATGTGAAATCCTTTGTAAATTAAATCGGGGCATTTCATTTTTGTTGTAAGCAATAGATTTTGTCATATTTGAATACAAGATTTCACCCGCTATTTTATCTGCAATCACCCCAGATTCTAAACTTTTACAGTGCCGAGCGCATCATTCACATGCCAATACCACTGTGTAATAAAGCATTCAGGGTTCGAGAGAAGACCTGGAGTGATGAATTACTTAAAATGATTTGATTGTGATAAAATAATAATAAATATATATGTAATAATAAATTCAGATAAAAAAAAATGCTTCGAGTCGTCGCGTCAGATCAATATAACTGTAGACCATTTTGTTAAGATACACCCAAAAAGGTATGCCTGCTTTTATGTCTGGGAGATGTTAGACTTTTTGAAGCTGTCTACCCTACACGACAGACATAGATCTTTTATTATAGACATTTTTTTATGGTCTGTAGATCCGGCAAACGAGCATACAAGTTACTTGATTGTAAGCGATCAATGCTTCCTATGAACATGCACGACGCTTGGATCATAGATGCGTACCAGCTTATCAGAACTAAACGGGATCGAGAAGGAAAAAACAGAAGAAAAGTGTATTGGGGGACGGCAATCTAACAGCTATCTCTTCACATCGATTTTCTTTAAGACAGTGGCACGACAGACGGTCCTGGCCAGTCATACTGACTTGTCACTGACAACAGCTTTACCACTTACAATAACCCACAATTATGTGTCATTGATCTATCCAATACAAAAATATATTAAAACGTTATATAGGATATATATAATATATGTTTTTTTTTTTGTTTTTTTTTTCTATCTTCGTATTAGAGTGGTAAATACATAGTTTTTTCGTTAAATAATAGTGTACACCCTTTCATTTTAAAACACGCTAGAGTACGCAAGGCTTTAAATTATTATTTTAGCATAAACTATGGATTTACCACCCAAACTCGACGATATTTAAAAAAAAATTTAAAAAAATTGGCGCGTTTCTTCACGAAATTTTTAGTTATATTGTGTTTGTAGTTACTAAAACTACCGCCCGGCTTCGTTTTCGGTAGCAGTCTTGATATACCCGGTATCTGTGAACTAATAAAACTTAATAAAACAGGTTATTAAGGTCACTGGGCGATAAAGATTTTTTGTATAACAAATATCACTCATCGTAACACGAATGAACGGGACACATTCATAAATAATTTACTTTTTGTTATAAAACAAAGTACAGTTTTCATTCATGACTCAGAATGGGCAGGGTCATCAGAGGCCGTACCACCGTCTCACAGGAGATCAGCGTGAAGCTGTGTTGTCACATTTTGTTCGGTGAATGAGATTTTCGGATGCCCAAAATCCTTTTTCCATTATTTTTCCTTCCCGCTCACCTCCCACAACACACAAAACATCCATGATCCTAGCGTTGAGGATGTTCGAGGGCGACAATGATCACTTACCATGGTGATGTTTGGTCGTTTGCTGGACCAAAAAAATCTCTTACTCAAAGAGTATCTCACGATGACAAGCGCAGTGCAGAGCCATATAGTGACTAATAATAATGAGTTTTGGATGTTGTTGCTCTTGACAATAAACAAAATAGGCGTCTTAGGAATACCTGTTAATTGAGCCACCTGCCCGTCTCATCATTTTCTCTTATTATAACAAGCGCGGATGAAAAAATAAATAGTGTAACTCATGGTAAAATTCCTTTAAAGAAGATTTCTAACACATATGACCACCTAAAACTAAAACACCTGACAATAAAGGAAAACATACTACACAAATTGAAGCGTTTAAGTCTGCCTTATGTAGGTGACAATGAAATTTTAGTTTCAGGTTGAATATTGATACTCCTAACGCAGCTTACAAAGCAATCGATATTCTTCACACTCCGTAGTTATAGAGTATATTGGGCACATGGAATATAAAATCGCATCTAAAATAATTTTAAAGTGGCACACTGTAGTTGCCTTGGACTTCAATAGGAATGGGTTGCTCACAAAATAAAAATAAAAAATACAATATATTAACTACCCTTGAGTTACAATATTAAATAAAAATTCAATTTAAAAAATATAGTTGTACACATACAACAAACATTTAAAATAAAGGAAGTTAATGATAATTTTTTAAGTGTTAATTCTTTAATACTTTTAATGGGCACAATCATAGTCATAGATTCCATGACAATTATATTATATTGTTGCTTTAGTCATTTGCCATCCGAAGATTTCAAAGTATTATAAATTGTAAAAATAAATACACCCAACAGTCACATGCATAATCCTGACCCCACACTAAGATCGAGGCTTGTGTTGTGGCTATCAGAAGCTACGAGAAACTTTTCGGTCTCACAAACACCCAGACCCGAAACAAATACCTGTGCTTCACACAAATATTAGTCTTGGGGCGTGGATCGAACCCGCGGCCTTGTTTCACAGCCGGCGTCTCACCAACTGCGCCACAGAGGCGATGATGTCACATGTTTTAATCAACTTACAAACTCCAACCAAGTTAAATCTTTAATATTCTTCAAAGGAACATAATATCCAGTACACCGTGTTGATCAAGATTTTATTCACATTGCAACATGCTGCAGCACAAAGGAAAAGATTAGGTGGCTCACGTTCATGGAAAAAGATACTGTAACATAGTTTCTTTTGAGCATGTAAATCTTTTCTTTTTCCAGCGATGCTCTAGGAATATTAACATATTGGATTCTTGAATGTATTGGATTAAAGTAATAGCGGTATAAAATCCTGTGTTTTACTAACACATACTTGACGGTATGCAAATCGTTTTAACAAACTTACAGTTTCATCAGCAAGATTTTCTATCAAAAAAAATATTTCTCGGTATGTGAAAGACAAATATTTGAACACAGCTCATATATCACTTTTAATAATTCAAATAATCTTTAGTATATATATGCATATACATATGTTTCATCACTATCATTTGGTGTGCACTGAGGCCCTACTATATAAATCCGAAACGAAGTTCGAAACTTCGTGACGTTTTTCGTTTCGAAACCTACTCTGTAACACGAAACTCGAATCTTCGGATCGAAGAATGAATTATTTCAATATATCGGCAATACGAACATTTACAGAGTAGGTACAAATATTTTTTTTTTTTTTTTATAATGGCCTGGCTTTGCACCTGATGGAAAGTGCCAATGCCGCCCAGGCAGAGTATCCATTGGCATCGGACAGTCCCATGCCAATGGAAACAATTATGCCGGCCTGCTTAGGTGCCTCTTCACACCACGGCGGAAGGACCCGGGATTGTAGGAAGGAGGGAACACGTGCGCCGGCAAACAATTCCACAGCCTGACGGTGCGAAAAATTCCTTTAAATACTAAATTATTATTCCTCCATTCTGAGATTGTATGTATTGTAAAAGCGCTTTTTTATGGAAATGCCCATACACTCAGGCACTCAAAATAATCATTTATTTTAGACTCAAAGGACTGTAGTGTAAAAATTGTAAATATTTATATTTTATTACATAATTAAGTAAAATATTGTATGCTAAGTTAAACCAATTTAAATTTACGCGCAAAAACCAGTTTACTTATAATTTGTCACAATGGAAATGTTTACAAAAAATTATGCCATTCAAAAACCAAAATTTGTTTATTAGTAATCAAAACATTAAAAATTCGTAAACCTTTCCAACGAGTCCAATTAAGTGATCGTGGGTTCAATCCCCAAAACAGAACTTTGTGTGATCCACATACACACATAATAGTGTGTATGGCTTCAACATTTATTTTATTTTGTTATAATATTTTAATAAACCCTAGTATATGTATTTTCTTTGTTTTATTTTACAAGATGATTGAAAACTTCCTTTTATACTACCTGTTGTAGGTTATTTAGCTGTACTATCTACATCATGACAAATTGTCTGATTTTGAAACAATTCTGATTTTGTATATAGGCGTAAATGACTAAATCCCATCAAAAACATCCTGTAAAAAAAAACCAAGTCTCGCAGCTCAGGTTTTCTACCGCAAAAAGTTTTGAGATGCATGTAATACCAAGTCGATTAATTTATTTAGTCCTTAAGGGACCTTCTATATAAAGTTATTACGTTAGTTATTACCATATAAATATTAAAAATTCTTTACGTTGAGCTGCGAGACTTGGAATTTTTTTACAGGATGTTTTTGATGGGATCTCACGTCTTTTTGTAGAGTCCTACTTTTTTCCTTTTCGGTACTTCTTACTTCTAGAATATCACTAACGATTTTTCTTAAAGCCTCTGTCTTATGGATTTTTTTTATTTTTGTAGGTATTAATTTATCACAAATATAGCGGATTTGATTATTAATGTTCTTTCTTTCATTGTAATTGATATTTTCGAGTTATTCAATTTACTTATTTGCAAGTTTTTCTTCGTCATGTTTTTCTAAAGGAATGTTGTACAGTTTCATGGGCTGAATACACCATTTCCCTCTCTATATCCCCTCCTGTTATGCCTCATGTATATAGATGTCTATCTACAACTATTATTCCATTATATACGGGTACAATGATTCATCAACTGCAAGTGTAACTTTGTAATCCTATACATTTATATGGGATTACAAAGTTATTCACGCAGTTGGTCTACCTAGAAAACTAGACACAAATTATGAAATGTTTGAATTTTCCCTTACTTTAGACACTAAACACTAATTATATTCTAAATTTGAAGGTTCTATGTCTGCTAGAAGTGCCTTAGACTTTTGATGATCGGTCAGTCAGTCAGTGAGTGACAAAATTACGAAAGTTTGACAAGTTATAATTCTTAAACTACTTGTTCAAATTGAATGAAATTTTATATATACCGTGTTTACACAATGCCTGCTTAGTAACTGAAAATTCAGGCTTCATGCTTTAGCCACAACGAAGTTATAGGGGGTTGAAAATGGTCTGAATTGCTTCGAGAAAAGGATGTTACGGCCTATAGCTCGACTTGGAGGGGGCTCGGCCGCGCCCCCAGATCTTAAACTATGGGAAATAGTGAAATATGTAACATAACTTTAAAATCTGAATAAATACATACTTACTCTAAAACTGTTGTGCATCGAATTGAAGGATATTGTAGCCAAAGTAACTACTGGACATATTGAGACTTGACACCTTATGTCTCAGGATGGCAATCGAAGAGGAATGCAAGCATTCCTTCGTAATTCAAGATGTTTTTTTGGTTTTGCTATTGTTTGCGAGCGGTCGTATCGCTTACCATCAGGGAAAGGGCATGCTCATCTCGCCAGTAATTCCAAAAAATACTCCCATATATCAGATATACTGGGTATATCAAGACTGCTACCGAAAACGAAGCCGGGTGGTAGTTTTAGTGAGTACAAACACAATGCAACTAAAATTTTCGCAAAAAAACGCGACAATTTTTTTAATGATTTTTTAAATATCGTGATTTTTGGGTGGTAAATCCATAGTTTTTGCTAAAATAATAATTTAAACTCTTTTATACCTTAGAGTCCTTATAAGTAAAAGGGTATAAACTATTATTTTAGGAAAAAATTAATCTACCATCCAAATACGACCATAGGAAAAAAAATAACAAAAAGAGCTTTTTTTTTTCTAAATTTTCTGTCGCAATGTGTCTGAAGTCACTAAAACTACCACCCGGCTTCGTTTTCGGTAGCAGTCTTGAGATACCCTGTATAAACTCCCGCCTTTTTTTCCAGAAAGGATAGGTAGAGGTTTCGCCTTGTATTTTCCGTTCTGCGATGTGATAGGAGGCGAGCGTATCGCCATATGAGGCCCAATGTTTTGACTCGAAGCTGATGTTGAGCAGAAAAATCCAATATCACTTTACCTGCCTCAGAATTCGAAGTCGATACGCCTTTGAAATCATACCATAGTACAACTACGCCGAGGCAGTACTGAATAAATAACATGACTATTACAGCTGAAGTACTATTTCATTGATTCCTCGATAAAGGAAGGTTATTAGAGCCTACATCATACGTTACAAATAGCTGTATTTATTTGTTCAGTTGCAAGTCTTGGGAAATTGAAACCAACTGAAGCGAAAGCAATAAAGTCGGTCTACTTTGATACAATAGTAGACTCGTACGATCTTAGTACAGTCGGGGAAAGTATTTCAGTTTTCTTGAAGGGTTTTTACGCAAAGTTGGCAGTCATCTGCATTGACTTTAGGGCGACAGTTTGACATGCTTACTATTCAACGTGACAGAAGTTGACTACTTACTTTACTTATAGTTTTCGTCTTTATGCTAGAAAAGGTAGATACAAGTGCTAATGTAATCCAACTAACCTAATAGGTACCGTGTGCATTTCATAATTTTCAACTTTGTACTAGCGCGTGTACAAAGTTGTTTAAACTAGAAAAATACGAAAGTCAAACGGCACCTATTAGTTTAGTTGGTTAGTAGTGTTACCTATAAATCGTGAAGGTTAATATTGTCCAAAAATATAATAGTGCGCGAATACGCCGCCATTACAGGCATTTAATCTAATGCTTGGGAAATATAAATTATAAATTTATACGATTTGAATACTTAATCTATGGACATATGAACGCTGTTAATAGTCTTTTATGCAATCTAATCCAAACAGAATATTCAAAAGCGATGTTTATCTGTCTGCGTGCTTCCCCCGAAATCCAATAGACTAACATAGGTCACTATGGCAAATTGACCACCACTAACCATTTTCGATAGTTTCAGTAATTCAGTTGGTTAGCCACCGGCTGTGAAACGTCAGGTTATGGGTACGATGCCCGCTCCGAAATGAAATGTTTGTGTAATCCACATGTGTTTGTTTCGGGACTAGGTGTTTGTATCTCATATTTCCTGATACCCACGACACAGGAATAGGGTATTTGACTCCATTTTTTTTATTGTATTTATCAAAACGTTTCCACAGCTATGGTCTAACAAACAAAGAAATTTATAAATCCATTCAGAATTAAACAAGTTAGAAACGTTTTAAATCTTGTAGTGGGGGTAACAGAAAAGAAATTCAAAACCAAGATAGTGACGTCACTAGGCTTATTATACATTACAGTGTGCGGGTGTGAAAGAGACAGCAAGATGTCCCCACTACACCCCCACTCTTTTATTTTAAATGTTAATATTTGCCTTATGTTACAAGCTACTTTAATACTTTTTTGACAGCAAGGCTTTATTTTTAACGAATTTGTGTTTGTAAGCGAAATAATACCAAAAATCGATAATAGTCAAATACCCTATTGATTTCAGTGCAGGGTCAAGACTATATGTGACTGTTTGGTGTATTTAATTTATTTAACCATCCGACTGGATCCATTCATCCAACCGTCTGGAGGGTTACTCTATAAAAACGAGAGGAACTTCGAATGTTCAGATGTTCGACATCTGGAGTAAGATATAAGATTTCCACTTCTAAAAATCTATACTACTCTCTATCATACTTAACGTTTTCTCCGAACTTAGTCTATGATGGCGATGTACGATAGAGAAATCCAACATTTTGTGGAATATCTAGGCACATTAGTGAAGTTTTGCGTACGGCGTCCGAACATTCGAAGTTCGCATCGTTATTATAGAGTAATCCCCCTGATATCACAAGAATATCAAGCGTAATCAAATAATTCCTTTATATACTAAATTATCATTCCTCCGTTCTGAGGTTGGTCTCAGTTCCAACGACCCCGGAGTTTGATGGCATGAAATTTGAATATTTGAATATCAAATGATAAATATGAAATTCATATTTTCGTATCTCAAATACCGGGGTTGCATGACTGTTATAAGAAATTCTTAAGTAGGCCTTTTAAGTGAATCGGAAATTGTTTGATATTTCATATTCATTTTATTGAGTAATTTCGTATTTATAATGTATAAGACGGTATAAAATATACGGGGTTATATTTTTATATGATATATCTGTTAACACATGTTTATCTTAGGTGACATTGCACAAAATTAAGAAAAAAAAACCTTATTCATGATTTTTGACCACTCTGTATAAATCTGGGTATTTTTATATACAAAACTTCAGTTCGGTTCGGGAAATTATCCGTACAAAGACTCGGAACAAATTAAAAAAATGGATAGATCACACAATAAAAGAGCCTTGAAAACGAAAATCGCGATTTTTGACAAAACTTTAAACTACCAGGCAGATTTTTGTTAACTTAGTACAATGTTTCCTGGTGTGATTAGGAATATGTGGTTTAAATTAAATACCATATTTAAATATCATCCTGTATAAGCTCATATAAGCATTATAGGTGAGGTAGTCCCATTATCTGATAATATCAGCTCATATTATCATAGCTCTTTGAAGGTCTTCATCAATAAAAGAGAGAAAGTGCTAGAAATAGGAATGTTACTGGGTGAGAATATTGGCTCTTACAAACATAATATGTATGTATGTAGCTCTTTGAAGACGTTTTCAGGGCCTTAGAAAATCAAATTGATTTTATTATCCTATCTCAAATGTGAAGAAATATATAAGGAAAGAGTCAAAACAGATGTAACCTTGCTGGATATCTAGAATAATTTATTTACTCTTACTTATTTTATT
Organism: Hyles euphorbiae; assembly: GCA_023078785.2. Classification (NCBI taxonomy): domain Eukaryota; kingdom Metazoa; phylum Arthropoda; class Insecta; order Lepidoptera; family Sphingidae; genus Hyles; species Hyles euphorbiae. The sequence continues at coordinate 4,282,448 of CM041043.1, read as the reverse complement.
GTTGGTAGTTTAATAAATGAGCATTCTGTAAGTAATAGTTTGTTTCTGTGTTTTATTTTGTAACAATAAAGTATAGTGTTGATTTGTTGAATTTTATTAATGTTGTGTGTCTTTGATGGGCATACATATCAGTGATATTGTTTACTTACCTTATGTATGTAATGCTATTGATGAACTTACTTTAAAAATCCGAATAGCAGAGTCCTAAATGGCTAAGAACTAAACTTCTTACTTCTGCATTTTTATTTTTAATTCCGACTATGACTCGGCGTTTTTATGAGGGCATATATTCCAAACGTCTAAAAATATCGGAATACGACGGTCATTATCACTAATTACTCCAAAGTTTCTCTCAAACCTTAACATAAAATTAGCAATTTAGGCCGACGACCGCCGCGTAATGGCTGCAATACCAAATAGTTGAAATGGAGTCCGTCATTAAAACTGAGGTTTAGTAAACTGACACTCATACCGCTTAGCTGAGAGTCATGAGAAAGATTTTGTCTAGCAATAAACAGTTTGTAATGTATTGTTATTTATTTAGTGCACAGGAAAAGATACAAAAATAACGTTTTTTTAATACATTAAAACCCTAAAAATGATGGTATAGTGTCAATCAAATTAACCTTCACCCGTTTACTACTAATGACTGTCACTAATTAAAAATAGATGCAAATATACTGAGGCCGATATGTTTTACTACAGGGTTGGTTTCACATATTTTATCACGTTAATTTAACTGACTGCCTCGGTGGCGTAGTTGTACTAAGGTACGGTTACAAAGCTGAGGTCTCGGGTTCGAATCCCGGGCTGGGCAAAGTGATATTGGATTTTTCTATCCATTATCAGTCCAGAGTCAGGAATTTGTGCCCGATATGGCGATAGGCTCGCCACCTATCACATTGTGGGACGGAACATACTAGGTGAAATGTGGGTGTCTTGGCACCTCTGCCTACCCCTTCTTGGGATATAGGCGTGAGTTTATGTATGTATGTATGTATGTAATTTTACTGTCATATTTTATGAAACCTATGAAAGCTAATGTTATAAGGACGGCCTAATAACTGCGACACAGTTACAACTACTTCAGTTATTATGAGAACATTTTTATTGTTACATTCTTGGTGGTTCAGAAATAAACTTTTTTTTTATTTGCCTCTATCGTGTCCGATGTTCCATCCCATAGTGTTCTATAAGATGCTTTTGAGCGATAAAACCAATTATACTTTGGTTTGTCATTGATTTCTGATTGTAAATATTTGATTTGTTTATGTACAATAAAGTGTATGTAAATAAATATTCAATACATATGTAGAATTATACGAATACCAATTTCATAGTTCAGTATTTTTAAAACAAAAAAAAAATATTTTTCAGAAACACGAAAATATCAATTAAAACATAAATATTACTGAAGTATTTAACCTTTAAATAATATAAGGGAAAAAAATATTAAAAAATTCTCAAAAAGTAATGTAGGCTAAATTCCCCAAACATACACGTTCCATCGATCTAACCATTAGTTCGAGATCATAACAAACTCTGCTTATATGCAGTAACTGATCTTCGATTAGTGCAAACTACCGTAAGAATCTAATGGTATCTAGTGAGTAATTGGCTTAAACGAGAATTATCAATAATCCATGCTTATTTATAGTTACATATATTAATACATACGCCCTTATAACCTTGAGGGATAGACAAGAGAATAACTTCCCACGAATGCCACATTTTATCGAAGTCAGTGGTCAGCGGGATGGTAGGATATTCCTGGACGTAGCCTTGAGTCGGAAGACCGTGAAGCGGTTTTCTTCCCCTTGGGCAGTATCCAGAGCCCGTTTTTCTTTGAAATGATCTACTGGTTTTAGGTCTCTCATATGTGAAAGGCTGCCTGGGTGCGTACCACTGCAATGTCTATTTCTCTCGCAAAAGAGTTTAAATGCACTTTATATTTAAGATTGAAGGACATTGTAACCAAATTCACTACTGGACATATTGAGACTTTAGATCTTATGTCTCAGAATAACGAGCGCAGCCGAATGCCAAGCATTGTTTTATAGTTCGAGGTGTTGTTTGGTTTTACTACTGTTCATGCGGTCGTATCGCTTACTTTTATGCGAACGGCAAGCTCATTGCATTTGCAGCATTGCAATAAAAAAATGTAAGATGTCTGAAAAACTTTAGTTACATTAACCCTTCGAATGCATGTCAATCCTCCCAAAAAAAGAAAATCGTAAAATAAAAAGGCGCCTCGTATACAAACGACGTAAATGAATCTCCACGCAGTCTGGTAGTTGGTACCGCAACACGAATTCGACGGAATATAAAGGCAAAAATCCAACAGATTTCATTGTTCGCCACGTCGAATTAAAAGTGGAGAGAATTCGGATGCGTCGGAATTTGAACAGTTCGCCGGTCTAACTCGCGAATGTTGGTGACGGAAGGGAAGCGAAATCGAATTATGCAAACGGGAATGTAAGGTGATAAAGCCAAAATGCTGGAGTTATTTTATTAGTTAGTTTAGTTTTAAAGGTAATTCACGTTTTGATTTTTGACAGTTATTTAGTTTAGTAAGTTGGAGATAAATGGTTAGATGTTGAGATAGAACAGTTGGCGATATTTTGATTAGAGACAAGACATGTAAGATGTGTGTATTTTTTCGGTGTAATGCACTGCTCAACAAAGTCTAAGGAACCAAGTACATCAACTCATTTATGATCCTTCTTTGAAGTATACTAAAATTAAAAAATATAAGTGGTAATTAAAAAATGATCGAAATTAAAAAAATAATTTCATTGACCCAAATATGTTTGATATATGGAGAAAAAACATCATTTGGTGGTTACATGATTTTCTTACTTGGTATTATTAATTATAATAATAATAGTAAACATTGACACATGGAAAATGTAAATAATTAGCCTCCCTAAGTACTAAGAAAGTACTAAGTAGTAAGAAACCAGCATGAAAAACCATGTGTGTAAAATGAAGAGGAGAATATTTCACAGCAAGTATAAAACAAAGTTTTGAACAACCCGACTAATGACCGTTTTCAGAACAAGTTATGGCGTACACTTTTATTCAAGCCCTTTTAAAAGTATAAAGACGACGATGTGCAGCGACTGCTTTTGTAGACTTGTAACGTAGATTAAGAATTTTGGAGTAAAATAACTCAGTAAGTGTACAATAAATAAATCGAACAATCATACACATGCTTCTCACTTCACATTTCGACACAATTCTTGTGTCTTGGATATCAGAAACTACTGCACACAAATAGGTTTCCTAATTCCTAGACCCAAAATAAAGGTTGCCTATAAGAAGTCGCATAGACCGATGAGACCGCCTAAACTTCCAATCTATATTTATTTGTTAATTTGAATGATTTTAAAGTGTTTTTCCTTTTTATGTGATCGCATATAGCGATAAGGGCACCATCTGTGTCTTTTTTGTTAATTTGAATTATCTTGTCATTCAGTGTTTTTCATTTTTGTGTGTTGTTAAGAATAAAATTAAGAATATAAATCTTGGTATCAAGAGCTCGTTTTATAGCTGGCGTCTTAATTAACTGTAACACGTAGGCTGCCAATACTGATCACTTTCTCCCATTTCAATAATATCCGCTATTATTAATGACCCACAAAATTTCGAAGGTTTGAGCTTACTTAGGTAGCGGTGACCAGTTCCCATCAACACAATCATTATCTAATTTATCACTTTCTTAATGCAAATTTACTAAAATAATTTTACTGAAAATTCATCACTTCTCATGTTCATGATTCATAAGGCCATTGTTCATCACTTCACAAGAATAACCGACCTTTGTAGATTGACGATAGGAAACAGAAGGCATAGAGTTGGGAAATAGGTTTTCTGGACCTTCAACCATTTCACTGCCACACATGAACTCCACTGCTTAGCATTGATCTCATTCAACTATTCTCACAACCACTTGTTGGCGACAGTCCACCCTTTGTGATTTCCTCTGATGATTATCAGGACTTCACTATTTACTGGCTATAAAACTATTATAAACTAGGTGACTAAAATGCCCACTGCCAGGAGCGATGTCAATTTCAAGTTCACAAGTATTTCTACCTAGCAAAACATTATCAGGAAACGCAATCCACTCCAAACCCACATTTCGACTATAGTCCAATCAACTTTCCCCACAAGAGGATATAGCTCCCATTCATAAAGCAACACAGGCAAATTGATTCACATCTCACAAAGCAATTTTCGTGTCGAGTCACCATACACATTTGGTTCGCAGTATCACTCAAAGCGGCGTCTCGGTTCGTTCCCGCACCAATGAATAGTGTATGAGACGCTCTGAGAACCTCTCCCTGTTGCCTGTTATTTTCCACTACCGAACTTTACTAAACAAAAATGCATTCAGAATGGATAGGTGTTTAAATTGCTTTCGGAACGACGCTGGAAGCTTCAAATTGTGATGGAGTAATTGTTCGGTGTTTTTGCTGCCGTAAGTCTTATTAAGTGTAGCGGGCTGTTTGCTGCTGCACTGCTTTTCATGCTGTGTACTTTATGGAGCTAAATGAATTGAGCATCGCAGATTAATGACTGCTGTAAAATTTTCCCTCAATGTCCGGTAAGTTTAATAAAAATTGCTCGCATGATTTCATCACGGATATAAAAGAGCCAACTGAAATCACAAAAGAAGAGAGGAAATGGAATTGGTTTAACAAATCCTGACATTACAAACTGCCAAATAATTCATGTGCTATTGATTTTTCCAATAGCTATTTTAGTACTTGAAATATTCTCAAAAAATATAGGCGTCGTCCTTTCAAACCTTGGGCTATTCTCAGCCCAAGCTAAGTGGATAATAAATGACATCAAAATACACCAGCATTTAATGTGACATTTCTTTTTCTAATAATAAGTTCATGATATTAACGTCAGGGCAGATAAGATGTGTCACGTAACACAGCGTCACTGTAATGCTATTACGACTCCATTATTTATACGGACAATAAAATGAAAGCATATTTTCTACGTAGAAAATAGAAATATTGTGTTTTTATTATTATGTAGAATACGTCAATGAGAAGACGTCTGACCGATGTCAATGTGAAACCTCAAGGCAATCATTTTTGTATCATTAACTTTACTAGTGGTCGCTTAGTGGTCGAAATTCGACCAAATCAAGAAGAGATAAAGTTTTTACCTGTATGATGATGTTGTTATTCTGATAATTCGTGCAAAATTAATTGTACGTATCGCTCAAAATCACTTATTTATTCTGAAGTATATGCAATTACTGAAATCGAAAACTACAATAATTGCTTTGAACCAGCAATAGCAAATTATATTTTTTTTGTACCAGAATGTTGTTATTGCAGATTGCTGCTACAGAACTTTCTTTATGCATTTATTGATAGTCCGTGTACATTTAAATGTATCTTACTGCTACACAATTTGTACAAGCGTTCAGTATTTCACATAGTATTCCTCAAATAAAACTTTTCTGTTTGACATTCAATAAAACCACAGTAAACCAATTTTTCTGTTTGACATTAAACTATGTCTATAATAAACAAAAGAAACAATTTGACCAAAGAGTATGTATACGTGTACAAATACTTGTGTATGCGTGTGTCAAATGCATGCTGGTTTGTGTAATGTTTTATTTATTGATTTAATGTACTTTTTATGCATTATTATTAAAATCTTTTTTTATATTAAATGAGGCAAATAAAACCTTTTTTTTTGATATGTCTATGTCAGAAGAACAAAATGAAAAACAAAAGAAACAATTTGACACCAGAGTATGTATGCGTGTACAAATACTTGTGTATGTATGTGTGTGTGAAATGCATGGTAGTGTGTGTAATGTTTTATTTTTTTATTTAATGTACTTTATAAGCATTATTATTGAAAAATATTAGCGTTCTGCACTTCTCCTACACATAAACTATAAGTGTGCCAAATTTTATGCTCCTGCGTCCGCGCAATTTTCGTAAAAAGGGGTCCAAAGTTTTTGAATCACGTATTAATATATAGATAATTAAAGGTTTCTATGCAAACTCCAATTCGCTATACAATACAAAAATCTTACTACGCTAACACAAGATCTCCTCTTTATGTGTATAATATTACTTCTGAAAGAGGCAGACAAAGGTGAAGTAATTGGTGGCTCCCACAGTTTGAATAATTTCATTCTAAGATATGATAACAATCGTTCCCATCACAATATCAGCCACAAATTCCGTTTACATTACTTTTACAAGCAGAAAAACTAAAGTCAAACTCTGGACTATATATGATTATAACCTAATTACGAAAAAAATTAAAATAGAGAAAGAAAAAAATCTAACTGAAACTACACCCATCAGAAACGTGGTGAACCAAGATGTCAATTGAAGACATGATCCTCGTTTCGTAAAGGGATTTACATGGGCAGAATATTATATCTCTCTCTGTCGTCAGCCACAGTCCATAGCTGAACATAACCTCCCCCAAGGAAACCAACATCGACCTCTAGAAAGCGGCTTGCATCAACCTTAGCCTGGTCGTCCGTTTACCTTTTAGGCGAGCTTATATCTTATATATGTTAGAATATAAAATATACGGAAAAATATGTCTAAAACTAGAGTTCACATGTCAGTTTGTTTTTTGATCAAATGCGTCTAGTTTTTGCTGCATACACAATGGGCTTTGTACATCCGCAGCGGCCGTTCGATCAAATCAATTTCTGTCTACGTGGAAATGAAACCGGTATAAAAATGTATATTCTTGATACCATAGTTTTTCGTGCCAATCAAATGTATTTATTTGCAACTGATACTACTCTAGGGATCAGGGTTAATTACATTTATTTTGCTTATTATAAATTTGATGATTTAAGTCAATTTATTTATTTACTGTATTGTAAACTGGTTTTGAAAATAATAACACTAGAGTTTCTTGCCCCTTCTTCTCTAGTAAAAAACGCTGTCCACTGCAATGCCTTTTTCCCGCCAAATACCAGTTTAAATGCACTGTTGTGTTTTGGTTCGAAGGATAGTGTAGCCTGAGTAACTACTCAGGATGGCGAGCGCAATGTAATAACATGTATTTCTTTGTAATTCATGGTTTGGTTTTGCTACTATTCATGAACAGTCGTATCGCTTACCGAAGAGCGAACGGAATATTCGTCTCACCATAAATTGCAATAAAAAAACTCCTAAAATGTTAGTACTGTACAAAATTATATTACATAAAACACCAAATAAAAATGCCTTTGCTTTACAATTTCCATAATCAATTCGATTTTGAATAATTGATTGCATTAGTGATTTTTAGCCTCGACTTTCGAAAAATATTCATGCTCGGAATAGCAAATTAGACGGGAGTTCATGGGAAAAACGAGACAATTTATATTGACCGTGATACTTCAAGTTGCCGCCCACGATTTTTTGTAAAGTTCGATGAAAATAAACTCATCATGCTGGAATTCTCTGGAATTGGTAGAGGTAGAGGTAGTACAAATAGCATTAGAATTTTTCATTATATCCGCCATATCGTGCTGATTTGTAGACACCAGTTTCGTACGCCTTCAATAAGGATAGAAGGTTTTACTAGAATTTCAGGAGGATACTAAAAGACTATATTCAGCCAGAGACCATCAGTCATTAACCCGCACTAGGCCAGCGTGGTGGACTACTTGGCCTAATCCATCTCAATCGGGATCTCAAGCGTACCCCGTGCCCTGAATTGCAACGTATAAAGGTTGACACAGTTTCAACTCTTGCTGGTGAATATTCTACTGACAATTTACTAATGATCTTATCTTCAGTAGCATTCTAGCCATTTAGTCAGTAAGGAAATAAATCGTGGCCTCTCCAAATTATTCCACTATATAAAAAATCCACCCGTTGCGGTCCACAAAAAACACAGCTAAAGAAGGCTCAAAGCTCGCGTGCCGCATATAAATCTCGCGCCTATCCTACCCGTAGTCATCAGTTTCCAGTATCAGATACGAGTGGAAGGGTATTTGTCCGAAAAATTGCCGGTTGTCCGGCGCACACTGATAAATGTGCCTCGTTTTGACCGGACTCGTGTGACGTCATGTTTTCTTCAAGTTCAAGGTATTTAGGAGGGGAACTTAAATTCTATTTTTAAATTCGATTGTCATTATTAATGACCAGTATCTTTTTAACTTATTAATAATTAACAATGTGCTTAGGCTAAGAATATACATTCGATTTTTGAAATGAGGTGGAAGAATTAGTGGCCAGTATGATTTAAATGATTTTTTTTTTATAATAGAAGAATTTTTTTTTACTTCCTGTCGGTTTTGATGGACCGTTTACACATCCACGATCCAAACATTGTGAATGTTAATAGGCGGCAGTGATCATCTACCATGAGGTGACCTGTTTGCGCGATTGCCGGAGTTATATATTTTTGAATACTAATCCGATGTAATATTAAAAGTTCCCTTTATGTCTGTTTAAAAAGCAATCAACATTGAATACTCCAACAGAATATGGAGAATATTAAACGTCTGTATCTGTATCAGCCCATATACGTCCCACTGCAGGGCACGGGCCTCCTCTACAATCAAGAGAACGATTGAGAGTGGTTAGGCCATATAGTCCACCACGCTGGCCTAGTGCGGGTTGGCGGACTTACATACCATAGAAATTTTATAAATCGCTATGGTATGCAGGTTTCCTCACGATGTTTTCGTTCACCGTTTTAGTGCGTGGTGATTGACTATCAATACACACATGACTCCGAAAAGTCAGAGGTGTGCCCTGGGATTCGAACCCGCGACCACCGTAAACATGTTGGCAGTCGCGTCTAGTCCGTTTACCAACAGGCCACCACGCACTTCTAAACGTAAAATTCGCAAATAGAAAACGAAAAAAAAAAACGGAATACTTTATTGCGCACACAGCTTGATATAAATATCATTATTAATTCTACTGGCGAAATCTGCTGGATTTAATAAAATTTAGTCCAAGGGCGTTATTAACCGGACCGAGTACTTCGTGCAATACAAACGGTGGCGGATTTTTCAAAATGGTTGGATAATTTAATTTTTGTGCAGCGGCGCTGAGCAGCAATCTCGCCACCAATTACCTTGGAGCTAGTATGGGTAGGGTGTCGTGGGTTTGTTTGTAAATTGGGACATTCCGCTTTAGATAGATTTAACGAAGCTAAGATCGTGGTAGTTCCACGGTCACACAGAAAATCAATGTGAGGCAATAACTTTGCTGTCACGTTAGTGAGAATAGGTGATCAATAATTTTCCGATTAGAGCGGACTGTATGGTTTAATCACTCTCAATCTTACTCTCGATTGTAGAAGAGGCCATGCCTTGCAGTGCGATAAATATTGGCTCATACTGTACAGTTTGCTTCTTTCATTTCTCTAAGAATTTTAAAGACCAGGATAACCGGCGGTATCCACTTATTACAAGAAGAACAGCGTCGCGAGTAATTCAATCCAAGCTATATTGTGTATTCTTGACGCTATCTAGATGAACTAGAGTATACCAGCAATTCTTTTCTTGTCCTACAAAAAACAATGTATTGGTCACAAAAAAAGCAAATTGCTATTTGTGACGAGAGCAAAAATTGCATAGATTAAGGACTGGGGACGAAATTTACAACGTTCTCGCGTTGCTCAAATTTATTCTTAAATTATTAGCAATGCAAATATATTACACATGATGGACTGGATTTTACATGTTCTTTAACTCCGTGTTTTTTTTTTACTTCTAGGAATCGAGAGACAAGCATACGCTTTGCCTGATAATAAGGCGGTGTTTTATTGCAAAATCTTAAACCAAAGATTAACAAGTAATAACAGATTTTATTTTATTTATTTTATTGAACAGATAAGAACACCATGCAGATAGTTCTTTTAAAATGTACATAATAACATTTAACCCTGAATAAGCCAGAGAATGTAATAATGATATGAGTATACAGTCTAATATGGTTTGTACCTGCCTATAATAGAAAAAATACATATAATTTCCAAGTTATTGATTGAGAAGATCAAAAATTTTTTCCAGGTATAAAATGACGAACTGCCTCGGTGGCTCAGGGAAACTATGTTGTGCTTGCAGAGCTGAGGCGAGACCTCAGCTTTGAATCCCATATAAAGTAATATTCGATTTTTCTTTTCATTATCAGTCCGATGTGACGAATATGTCCCTAATATGGAAAAAAAGAAAGAAATATGGGGATAGGCTCCTGTCACATCTTGGGATGGACCACATGAGACGAAACGTGGGTGATAGCACCTCTGCCTTCCCCTGTTGCGAGTATGGCTTGAGTTTATGTATGAATATAGAAAACGACTGAAGATTAAATAAAGAAATATTTTATAATATTCAATTGAAACCCTTACACAAGATACCGCACTTAACCCAGTAACCTAACGTTAAAATTTCACACCGTATTTCGGCACACTTCGCATTCAAAATAAATGTGTGTTCAATTTTGCGTTCAAATAAAAATGATTTAAAACTGTTCCGATGCTCAACTGCGATGGCGTGATTCATAGCTGAAAATAGAAACTATAAAAGAATGCAACAGTTTGTTTGAGATTGCTCGATGATTTGTAAACAATGAAAAAATATATTTAAAATAACAGAAACTCAACGCTTCATTTCATTATTTTTTTCATATCTTTATTATACAGGATATAATAGGTATACCTATATATTCGGTAGTAGTCTTGACATACCCTGTATGTCACACACAAGGCAAGATTCTCACAAAATATATTAAGTATACAAGTCTTGAGTCGTGGGTATATGAAAGTACAATAGAATTTTCGGACTTATGGAATAAAAACATTTCTCTCGGCGCGGTATTCGTGGTCGTGACCTTTCATTTCATATCTAACACCAGCAGCAGCGGTACGAAAGGGGTCAATTATTTGTCTACCTTTTCAGGTTTTCATCAAATATTTCTACGGTTTCAGGTTGTTGTTCATGTTCATCATTCAAAAATGAAAATGAAAATATTTTATTGAATTTTCATAATGTTATATAATATTTAGATTCAGTCATTATTTTCCTACCACCCGGTTCACAAGGCTCTTTTCGCCAGAGAAGAACGGTTAAGAAACTCTAGCGTTGCTCTTTTCAAAATAAGATTAGAATACAGTGAATAAATACTATTTATCGCAGCTTACATAAATTCAGAGCGGTTTATAAATAATTTATAATAATAATTTATATATCACTTTCTGTCAAGTAAGACCCTTACTTCTTTACTACGTGATCCAAATAAAACAAATCGATACCTAAATTATTTAGAGTATGCAGAAAATATGTGTATCAGCCCATATACGTCCCACTGCAGGGCACGGGCCTCCTCTACAATCGAGTACGATTGGGAGCGATTAAGCCATATAGTCCACCACGCTGGCCTAGTTGGCGGACTTACCATAGAAATTCTTATGAATCGCTATGGTATGCAGGTTTCCTCACGATGTTTTCCTTCACCGTTTTAGTGCGTGGTGATTGACTATCATTATGTCATCAATGTAATTTTAAAATATTATAGATTTTCCATAAACATTTCAATAATCTCAGTTAAAACAAATTAGACGAGACGACGGATTCCGTCGGTCTGAGCTCTGTTCAAATTTATTGTAATATGCAATCAAGTCGCTTCAACCGGGTCTCATTTACTTTGTTAGTCCCGATTGTCTCGCTGCCAAATCAGAAACCGATGTTATAAAGCCACTATATTACTAACAGAGTTATACACTAAGCGTAAAATTTGTGAGACCGAAAAGTCTCTCGTATGAAATGAAAGTGAAAACAGTTTATTGAATCCATTAAGATGTTTTACATCACTTAGATTCAGTCATTCTTTTTTATCTACCACCCGGTTCGGAAAGCGATTTTCACTAGAGAAGAATGGGCAAGAAACACTAACTACTAGTTCTTGGTACCCACGATACAAGACTCGATCTTAGTGTGGGGTCAGGACTTTGTAATGTGATTGTTGGGTATCATATTTACTTATATTTTATTTATTTAAGAAAGACACAACAACATAATATGCATAATAAAGGAAAATGCCAATTCACAGTATCGGTAAAGAATATCGTTGATCCCGATACCGATACTGCTTAAAATCATTAAAGCATTTTTTATAATTTATCCTGAAACGTTTTTCTGTTTTATCTCGGGCACCAGTTTAGTTTATATTATACGAGCGGCCCGGCCCAGCTTCGCCTGTGTACAAATAGATTTCTGTACAATAATATGTACGTATTATACATATAAACCTTCCTCTTAAATTACTCTATCTACTACAAAAACCGCATCAAAATTCGTTGCGTAGTTTTAAAGATTTATGTATACAAAGGGACATAGGGACATAGGTACAGAGAAAGCCACTTTGTTTTATACTATGTAGTGATATACATTATTCATAAATATTAAAAAAAAATACACAACGAAATCTGTATCAGCTCATGTACGTCCCACAAGACAAGGGCTTCATCTACAATCGAAAGTGCTATTCAGAGGGGTTACTCTACCACGCTGGCCTAGTGCGCGTTGGCAGACTTGACATAACATAAGTATTTTTGCAAATATTTGTAATATGCAGGTTTCTTCACGATTTATTCCTTCACTTTTACAGTGCGAGGTAGATTGACTATCAATGCACACATAACTCCGAAGTCAGACGTGTGTCCTGGGATTTGCAAGTCACAAAAAAAACTGATACATTTTATCCATCATAAATCATAGAAATCACGATTCAAGCTGTTCATGACACAAGTAATAAAAAAAACACTAGTTATCATTATTCTAACTAAGTTAAGGAACTCTTGGAAAATAATTTTAAATCAATTTCAAAGGATAAAATTAATTAACACTTTCAGGAATGGAGTAGGTACTCATGATTGAACTCTAATTCAATCCATGAGTATTATATACCACATCTGGTTTCAAAGTTAAATAAAGTTTAACAGAAAGTACTGTAAAAAAAAAACAAAAGCAAAAGGAAACCCGGACATCAGCCAGCGACAGTGGGTAAGCGCCTTTCCTGCGCAGGCCGAACCTCCAGACATAATGGCTGAAGGTAGCTTTACGGATGATTTAACGCGATTATCCGGATGACTTTATCTGTCCTTCTCTTAGTTAATCCGGATGAGATTTTTTCATTTACTATAGTTAGATCGAGTCCGTTTTCGTCATGGCAGGATGAATCTTAAAGGTCAAATAAGAAGTGGACAAAATGCCGAAGTGATCTTTTAGATTATATAAATTTTACTGCTTAATTAGTTTACGTCAGCCTTTTGATTTGGAAGAGCCAAAAATTACAATTTAAACTTTTGTGGCGATCCTCCACATAACACACAAACGCACACATCAGACACACACCACATTCCATTCAGTCACTTCATAGATACACCTCAACTACATCTCCCACATTGGTGACCCCGCTGAAGAACACAAGTATGAGCGACAACAGCAGCGATTCCGCCCAAACCGCAGAGTCACGTCACGGTGCCGATCACACAAATGTGACCCGACGGACTAGAAGAATGCGGATGTGCTCGGAACAACCGACAATGATGTCGGAGGTCCAAAGGCCGAATTTGAAAATACCGACCTTTTCTTCCGACGAACCGGAACTATGGTTTGCATTACTGGAGAGCCAGTTCAACCTCTTCGGCATTACCGACGACGCAGCTAAGTTTTCAAACGTCATATCGAATTTAGACATGGCACACGCAAAGAACATCAAGGACATCATAGTTTCACCCCCGAACAAAGGTAAATATGAGAAGGTCAAAAGCGAGCTCATTAGAAGACTTACCGCTTCCCATGAAAAAAAAGTGAGGCAGCTTTTATCCCACGAGCAACTTGGAGATAGGAAGCCGTCGCAGTTTCTGCGCCATCTTCAAGACTTGGCAGGACCCAGTGTACCACAAGATTTCCTGCGAACCATCTGGAGCGATCGACTGCCGCGCGACATACAGACGTTGTTGGCCTCGCAGCCAACTCACTCTCTAGAGCAACTCGCAGACCTTGCCGACCGCGTGCAAGACATAGCGGCACCAGTCCACGTCGCGGCCGCCTCTGCATCCCACGTGTGTTCGTGTGGCAGCTCCTCCAGCGAGATTGCCGAGCTCCGAAAAATGGTGGAGCGTCTGGAAGCGAAACTCGACGAGCAAGCACGTGCACCCAGACGTCACCGTACGACGGGTCGTTCTAGACCACATCGGCGCCAATCATCATCTTCCTCGTCCTCTCGAAGTAGGACACGGTCCCACTCCAGCCACCGTCGTTACCCCATATGTTGGTACCATGTAAAATTCGGTGCGAACGCTCAAAAATGCCTGAAGCCCTGTGATTTTAAAGCCGCGGAAAACTCCAGGGGCAGTCAGTAATGGCGACGGATGATTGCCCCGCCTCACCTAGTCGCCTCTTCGTGTCTCACCACAGTATGAAGACGCATTTGCAGTTAGACAGCCAGGCGCCACCAACAAAAAGGGTAATACCCTCAACCATAGTAAACCCTCGGGCACCGAAATCAGTAGCAGCCTACCGCCAACCAACAATATCTAGCTTGAAACTAAAGTCCATACCATACAGAGCACAATATTTTGTAAGGCAAGCATCTAGATTTACCGATTCAAGCCCAGATTTAAATAAGACCCGGCTAAGTACGAGACATCAAAACTACACCAAACATTTAAATCTACCCCAAAAACAAGTCGAACACACGAGTATTAGCAGCAATAACTACTCGAATAAGCTTCGAGCCATAAGGGGACCCGGGAATATGCTGGACCTATTTAAAGTCCAGATAGGCGCAAACGTGACTAATTTAAAATCTGTCCTAAAAACGGGGCACGACGGGGTACATTGTTCCGTTGTACAAACATCCAAAGTCGCCTCCACACCAAAGAGAGTCAGATTCTGCGCCTTTGCCACCGTCCAAATGGTTTAATTTTTTCTGTTGTTTACTTTGACTATAGTTTTTAAAGTTCTGAATGTATACTGTCTGATAGATTCAATTTACCCTCACCAGAGGTCCCAATGACTACATAAGTCAACTTTATAATTTTTTACTGGTTTTTTATCGCCCATGACGGTCTCTGGGGGGGAGTGATGTGGCGATCCTCCACATATCACAAAACACACATCAGACATACATACTACATTCACTCACTTCACAGTCACACAGCAACACATCATACAATACATTTACAAACAGACATACACTCAACACACAAAACTAATATTTATCATATTAGACAAGTAACGGCACACCAGCTGACCGCCGCGCCGGCGCTCAGGTGGCTGTGACGTCACCGGACCCGCGCCGGCGCAGCCATTTGCCGTCTCGCAGCGCCAGTCGGCTTTTGCTCGATGCGCGCTTCACACGGTCCTTATCGCTTTTGCTTCTGCCTTGCATACCGAGTGCCTTTGCATATTTCGTGTTTTACTTGCTGTTAATAGACTGTCGCTTTCCTCTCCTTCTTAGTTTTTAGTGGACTGTATTAGTGTGTAGTGTAAAGACCTATTTTAGTATTAGTGTAGTGTTTAAGGCTTTAAGATAGTGACTTTTGTACTTTCTACTTTGTGTGACTTTCGTGTACCGCATTAAACCTTGAGTGCACATTGTGTGGGACGTTTTATTTCGCCGCGTTCCCGCATAGGCTCTGCCTACCTCACACGCCAGCATCGACACGTAATAGTGTCGAACACACACTACCCGCGTATCTGCCACATCGCGATACGCTCACCTACACCGCATCTACATCTTCCACACTTTTTTAGTTTTTAAAGTAGTAAGTCGTCAAAAAGAAATAGTAGTATTTCTTTTTGACGACTTACTTTTACTTTCTTTATTTTATTACGCCTGTAATAGGGAAGGGGTTCAGTAAAAATCGAGGACAAGCTGAGAAATAGAAATGATGCCTAATTCATCAATCAATCATTAATCGATTTAATATGATATTTATTTTTTTTAAAATAAATACTAAAATGGTGTATGGAATTAAAGCCGCAGCTTCACATACAAAGAGTGTAACACGCATGTGGTTTGCGAGCCGCAGGTTGCCGACCCCTGGTCTAGATGAACGATTAAGAAAGAAAAAAAAAGAAAAGAGAAAAAAATTAAAAAAGGGGCCCTAAAATAAAATAATGAGTCCCGGGTTCAATTCTCATATCGAGATAAATATTTGTGTAGACCACAAGCATTGGTTAAGCGTCTGGTTCTTTGTGAGACCCAAAAAGTCTCTCGTAGTTTCTGATACCCACGACACAAGAATCGATCTCAGTGTGAGGTCAGGACTATGTATGTGAGTGTTGGTGTATTATTTGTTCATTTATAAAAAAATATTTATGGTCCCATGAATAAACAGAATAATGAACCAAACTATAATGGATACTGTATGAGGAAATCGACATGAACGATGATAGTTCGGTAATTTGCACTGCTGCAATCTAAATATAGTGTGTACAATTATGTATTACTGGACACTGGCGAAACTCGAAAGATGACACATTTCTGTGGGTAGCTTGTGACACAATCGTAAGCGGTGGTCACCGTGAGTGGGTTTATAAAACCACTGACTATTAGATGTAATAAGATTATATTTAATCGAATTTAGGCTTGCAGTTTGTACAATATATAAGTAGATATGTACTAAGTTAGAGGTCCAGCAAAAAAAAACCTGCAGGGATATAAGAAATTCAGTTTGCCCTGTCGCATTAACAGTTATGTATTCCTTGTTAGAACAGGTATGGAACCGAGAGTACTTATGTGTGTATACTCATGTTCCTACTAATATTTTAATAAAATAGTGATATTACCGTATTCGAAAAATAATTTGAATCCGTCAAAATAGTATACTTCCAAAGTTATATTGTAGTAATGATACAACAGTATCCATTAATATAAAATATAAATGTATATTAATGTTCTATTATTAAGTTTACTTAGTGTACATAAAGGATATCAATAAAACAATAAATTAATGAATCCAAAATGTAGTGTAGCACACGCCTAGTATTAAGAACATAATATATATTACTTTGGTTATTCTTATATGTAATAGAATTGACTTTAATTATATACATCGGGCGCGACTAACCTGTACTTGTGAGCGAATAACTTCAAGTTCCAAGTAACAATGGGCGGATCACAGACAAAGTCAAAGGAGGAGATCATCATAGCGCAGAATGCTGCAGGGGGTGCTAATTCGGCGCAAATAGAGGAGTTAAAATTTCACTTTGGCGCCACTAATTGCCTATTAATTGGCATTTGTATGCTGTTGCTGATTGGAGCCTTCGTGATTGTGTATAAGAACTACAGGAAATGTCAAGAAAAGCTAATACAACGCCAGCTTAATGAGATGACCTTACGAAGATATGCGAGTGTTCTACGCCGCAGGCAAGAGGATCGATCAACCATCAATGAAAATACAGTGTAACAATTGGCAGTATGAAGAAAAATGACTTATGTACGTGCAGTTAAGTGATCGTCGAGTGCAGGGTGTTCCAGTGTGTAAAAGTGGAGTGCGTTTTAGATATCACGTGTGCGTAGTCCTTGTGATAAGGTAGAGAAGGTGAATAAAAGGTGAAATGTAAGGACTCTAAATTAAACACATAGCTTATTAATGTATCTAACTATCAAAATATCCTAAATCATGTAAGTTTTTAATATATTACAATGTTATGGCTGAAGATGTATCCCTAATTCTAAATGAGTTGCAATCAATCAAAACTTATTTAATTAAAATTGGCCCAAAACGTAGAACTGGCAAAATAATTGAAATAAAGAAAACGGAAGCCAATAAGATTCTAGCAAAGTATAATAGCTATTTAGAAATTTATAAGGAATCTGTAAGTAAATATTCAAAATCTGAAATTAGTATTATAAATAATATTTGTGACGAATTTAATAAGGTCTTTTCAAGTATTTTACGTTTGTGTAGTACGCAGACCACAGCGGAATCATCTTGTATTGAGACTAAAAATATAACCAAGGATTCTTTTGATATAAAGGTGGCAATGAATATTTTACCTGTTATGACAGATGAGCACAGCAATACTAAACAGCTTATAGAAAGTATTGAGTATTACGATTCTACTATAGACAAACCAGAATGCAAAATTAAATTAATTCAATTCGTATTAAAAAACCGTCTGTCACAACAGGCTAAGCTTAGGCTTTTACGTGATTACCAGACAGTTGATGAGTTAGTAAAGGATATGCGACGACTACTTTTACCGCAGAAGAGTTACACTGCCTTACATACAAAGTTACAGCGTTGTCGACAAAATAATAGATCAGTTTCTGAATTTGGTAAAGATATTTCAGAGTTATTTGTAGAGTTGACAATAGCCCAAGCTGATGGAGATAGTAACAATTACAATATATTACGACCCCTGAACGAGAAACTAGCTATTAAACGATTCTCTGAGGGTTTAGTTAATAGCCGTTTGAGTACCATAATTGCCGCGCGTAATTTTTCTTCCTTGCCAGATGCTATTCAAGCAGCGTTTGACGAAGAAATATCTTCGCAATCTACGTCGGCAGATAACATCATGAGTATGTATAAACATTCTTTTGCTAACAATACATACAGGACTCAACGGGGCAATCGCAGAAGCCAACGGGGTCCCCGAGGATTTTCCAACTACTATTCAAGGGGACAATACGTGCAAGGTGTGTCTATGCCGCATCAAACTGCCCAGGTAAGCAATTTTAGAAATTATTATCGAGGTAATAATAATATAAAATACCGGGGTAGGTCATTTTTTGGGAATAAACAAGGCCGGGGCAATAAGCCGCTTGGCAACATAAATCTCATAACAACTGAGCATAATGAGACATCGGGCGAACCAAATACGGAATCGCTTAATCATTTTTTTCGAGCATAACGCAGTTTACACTTGCAATAGTTTAAACAAAGTATCATTCCATATTCATAACCGTAAACATGATTGGCTCCTTGACACCGGGGCATCAATTTCAGTAATAAAATATGAATGTGTTAGATGTTTACAAATTCCATTCCATATTGAGAAGACGCGTGTAATAGGTATAGGTGGTGATGTTTACTCCGAAGGCCAAGTGACTTTAACATTGCAATATGATGAAATAAAATTTGAACACAGTTTTCATGTTTTTAAAAATGTTCCTTGTAACACTAACGGGATTATAGGACAGGATTTTCTAAAAAAATATAGAGCTATTTTAAATTTTGAATTAAATACTTTGCAACTAGTTACAACTGATGACATGCGTGTTACATTAAATTTTATCAGTAACGAGACGGAAACTACGACTTTACCGTCCATTAAGGTACCGGTGCGGTGTGAGTCAATTCATTATTTAAGTACGAAAGCTACATTTGATTTTATTATCAACTCAGAGGAACTTTGTGAAGGAGTTTTTGTAGCTAACATGATAACACGACCGAAAAATGGGAAATTTCCAGTACGTATCTTAAATACTCGGGACGTGGATGTTATATTAAATCATCTTTGCTTAAGCACTAGTACTTTGGAGAACTACACAATTTGCGAATTTGATAAGCCAACAATTAACGCGGAAAGAGTAAAGAAGTTGTTTTCATCCTTAAATCTAAAAGACTTAAATGAAGAGGAACAAAAGTCAATTGAGAATATTTGCGCAAAATTTCCAGACATTTTCCACTTACCAGGCGATAAGTTATCCGTTACTTCTGTTTATGAGCAGTCAATTGATTTAAAACCTTATACCAAACCTATCTATACCAAACCTTATAGGTTGCCTCATGCTCACAAAGATGAAATTGATAATCAGATAAAAAATATGTTAGAGGACGATATTATAGAGGAGGCTAGGAGTCCGTGGTCAAGTCCACTATTATTAGTTCCAAAGAAAAATGGTTTGGCAGGCACAAAAAAGTGGCGAGTAGTAATAGATTACAGAAAATTAAATAACCAGATACAGGACGATAAATTTCCTCTGCCGAATATTGCTGATATTTTGGATTCTCTATCAGGTTCTATATATTTTTCACACCTAGATTTATACCAGGGATTTTTCCAAATTAATTTACATAAAGACAGTAGGCCGTGCACAGCATTCACTACGGGGAGAAATCAGTTTCAAATGAAAAGAATGCCAATGGGTTTAAAGTCTAGTCCTAACAGTTTTAGCAGAATGATGACAATAGCCATGTCGGGTTTAAATTTTGATAAATGTTTAGTGTATCAGGATGATTTAGCAGTTTTTGGTCGAAATTTGACGCACCATAACAAAAATTTAATGGATGTGTTTATGAGGTTACGAAAAGTTAATCTAAAATTAAATCCAGAGAAATGCATTTTTTTGCGAAAAGAAATTTTGTTCCTAGGACACATCATATCTGAAAAAGGTATATTACCCGACACTGAAAAAATTAAAGTTCTACAAAATTACCCAAAGCCTCAGAATACCGATGAAGTTAGACGTTTTGTTGCCTTTGCTAATTACTATCGGAAATTTATACCTAATTTTGCATGTATAGCTCTGCCATTAAATAAAATGAGCCGTAAAAATGCAAAATTTTCTTGGACAATAGAATGCGAAAATTCATTTCAATATCTCAAATCAGCTTTGATGAACCCTCCCGTATTACAGTATCCGGACTTTTCAGACAAAAACGAATTCTTATTACAAACTGATGCATCGGGAATTGCTATAGGTTCAATACTATGTAACCACGACGGGAGACCGATAGCGTATGCCAGTAGAAGTCTAAATAAGGCCGAAATAAATTATCCGACTATAGAAAAAGAATTATTGGCTATAGTTTGGAGTATAAAATATTTTCGACCTTATTTATACGGTAGGCGGTTTAAAATACAAACAGATCATAGACCACTCGTTTATTTATTTAGTATGCGAGACCCTTCTAGCAGACTTCTTAAGTTCAGATTGCAATTAGAGGAATATAATTTTGTAATCGAATATATAAAAGGACAAGCAAATTCGGCAGCGGACGCTTTATCACGTATTAGAATATCATCAGAGGATTTAAAATGCATGAATGAACAAATCGTCAGCGTTATGACTAGGGCTCAATATAAGAAAATGAATGATGACTCTCAGATTAATGAAAAATCCTGTAATAGTACTTCGGATATTAATATTGACACCAACTCGAGGCCTGATCAACCGAGGGTTGTGGAAATACTTAAAAAACCGAAAAATATTACAGAGATAGCATTGATAGCCGAGAAAAAATTAAATAAAATAGTGCTAAACGAAAGGAAAGATATACAAAAATATAAATGTTTAGTATATATTCCCGCCAAGTCAGTCATTTATATAAATCCCTCGTCTCGATCATCAACTACTCAAGACGTATTGGTGAGAGACCTGATATTTTTGTGTAATAAATGCAACATTAAAGAAGTATGCATACTTAAAGATGATAACAATAAAGATTTCATGACTGGACTCTTAAAAATAATTAATAAATATGAAAAATGGACTGGTCCACGAGTATGTGTAGTTAGTAATGCAAAACGAATATATGATCCAGATAATAAACGTGTCATCCTTAATGACTTTCACCTTTTGCCCACTAGTGGCCACGCGGGCATTAGGCGAATGACGAATAATATTAAAAGATATTATTTTTGGCCTGGCATAGAAAAGGATGTTACTGAATACGTTGCTAAATGTGATAAGTGTAAAAAGCAAAAGTATTCGAAAGGCACTAGACAACCTATGGTAATAACATCAACGGCGGAATCTGCGTTTAGTAAAATATTCTTAGATATTGTAGGACCACTATCAAAGGATTGCAATGACTATAGTTATATCCTAACCCTGCAATGTGAGCTTACAAAATTCACCGAAGCTTATCCACTACGTTCGAAAGATGCAGTAAGTGTTGCTCTTGCTTTTGTAGACAATTTTATCTTAAGGTATGGTGTGCCGCGTGAAATTGCCACAGATAGAGGAACAGAGTTTTTGTCGAGTACAATAAAAGGTATATGTGAACTATTAAACATAAAGCAATTAACTTCAACTGCTTATCATCACGAGAGTATCGGGGCACTGGAGAATTGTCACAAAACTATGGGTACGTATTTAAGAATTTACTGTGAGAATCAAACATCATCCTGGAGTAGCTGGTTGCCTTACTGGTGTTTCGCGTACAACAATACGGTACACACAGAAACGCAGTACACACCATATGAGTTGGTATTCGGTAAGCAATGTGTAATACCAAGTAATTTTGATAATGGTGTAGTAAATCCCTTGTACACTCACGATAATTATCCATTGGAGTTCAAATATCGACTTCAAGTAGCTCAAAAAGATGCTCGTAATAATTTAATTCAATCTAAAGTTCGTAGAAAAATCACGTTTGATAACAAATTAAAACCTGTTTCTTATAAAAAAGGAGACTATGTATTAGTTAAAAATCCTTCAAATAATAAAATGGATCCAATTTACTTAGGACCATACGTGGTTTTAGAAGATTTAGATTGTAACGTAAAAATTTTAAAAAATAATAAAGAAGACATAGTGCATAAGAATAGAACTAAGAGTTTTAAGTAATTGAATAGCATTGTAAAATTTATACAAAAAAAAACATAAACAATATTTTTATATTTTTTTTATTTTATTAAAGGGGACGTGTAGTGTAGCACACGCCTAGTATTAAGAACATAATATATATTACTTTGGTTATTCTTATATGTAATAGAATGTGTATGCTGCTATTTTAATAATAAATTAGTCTTGTAACCGCATCCGAGTGTTTCACTTGTCTCCACAAAAAGCAATGCTTCATAATTTCAACACCATATTATTTACCGAACAATTTTCTATACGTCCCAAAATAAAATCTATATTCTGGCGTCGAATATTTCAAAGTTAAAAGGTCATGAAACCTAATTTTGTGGAAAAAAGTCAGCACTTTCCATTAGAACCCGTTCATTTAGATACGTTAGGCCAAAACTAATAGGTTTTTTTCCCCAGCAATTAGGACTCTTTACTACGCAAACTTTTACTGAAGCTGATCCGCAATTTAGGAAAATGTCTGAAATAAATGAAGCGCAAAGGCCTGTGGTAATAAATTAAAAACAGATTGATCTCTTTATTGAATTCTGATTCGCCACAAGTCTATCAAATCAAATAATTGTACTGGTGGTAGGTCTTTCTATTTAAGAGAGGATTGTGGAATGCCAAGCAATGCATTGTAATCCAAGGTGTTGTTTGATTTTGCTTCGGTTCGGAATGCTTGTCTTGTTGTACTAAAAAAAAAAAAAAAAAAAACAAACCAGTCCAAGTCCAAGTGGTCAACGACGACAACGGACGAGATATGAATTTTGTGAATTGGTCCCTCATAACTAAGTCAGGAACCACTGTAGACAAATCTAATTTAAAAATAATTCATTGCGTTCAGGAAATACCAAAGCAGTTAATTGGTTCCGGCGATTGCACGTTTGTGGTAGACCAGTCATGTCAGGTACAAAAACAGTTAGTTGCATAAATCTTTGGTGGACGCTTATATTCAGCAATTCGATTCGAACTTAAAAAAACGAGCGTATTCCTTAAAGGCCACACACATCTTAACACAGTTAAATTGTGTTTGTAGTCACTAAAACTATGGCCCTGCTTCGTTCTCATTCGGAGTCTTAATATACGCTGTATACTAAAATGACAAAATACTAAAACGTAAATAACATTTTGTTAACATCAGTTAAGCAACATTTGGAAACTTATTCAACAACAACACCATAAAAGCCCATAAAAGCAAGTCAAAGAAATCAGCGAAGAAACCTTTACGACGTATAAGCAGAAACGATTGTTTTAACTCAGCAGTCGTATAAAAGCTTTCTAACCTACATTTATAAAGAATAATATTTTTTATACCACGTAATAAACGATAAAACTATTTTATACTCGCATATCGCAAGATAGGCGAAAATTACTGGTTATGACCTTGATTTTTTATATGAAACAATGGGTTAAATCAAAATTTTCCAATTGTATGGTATAGGGCTATATTTTAGTATTGGAATTTTAATTGATAGCAAGAAAAATACATTCCATTTAGAGTATTTTAACGAAAAACATAGAGTCTAGAGTCTAGAGTCACCAAAATCAAAACTGATTTATATTCCAACTTCCTATTCCTATTTCCTTCCATATAAGAAATATATTTGTCTTTGTATATAGACCTCGGTGGCGTAGTTGTACTACATTGCGGCTATAAAGCTGAGGTATCGGGTTCGAATCCAGGGTTGGGCAAAGTGATGTTCAATTTTTCTATCCATTATCAGCCCGGAGTCAGGAATTTGTGTCCGATATGGCGATAGGTTCGCCCCCTATCACATTGTGGAATAGAACATACAAGGCGAAATGTGGCTGTCCCGGCACCTCTACCTACCCCTTCTGGGAAAACTCTATGTATTTACTATCCTAATAGGACGATAGAAAAAAAATACAAAAAAAAATCGTCACAATTTTTTGCACAAAATTTAGTTGCATTGTGTCCGAAGTCACTAAAACTACCACCCAGCTTCGTTTTCGGTAGCAGTCTTAATATACCCTGTATGTATGTATTTCTGGAGAATATTATTATCTTTCTGACTAATATTTACTTGGTATTCATGAAGGGGATAGATAATCGCACTGCAGAATATCATTCCTCATTCAAAGAGACTTACTATCGCAAATTTCAGTCAAATTCAGCTGCGCAATAAGGTGAACGCTCCCTAAATTCGGCGTCGACATATTTATTATAAATTTTACCACAATATAAAACAGCATTATCGTAAACCTTTAATGTTGGTGTTATAAACGCTATTACTCAATAAACCCGGAGCCGAGTTGCGGCTATTACAAGATATTATAGTCCAAACTTATGCGCCTAATAATTTGAGATATTATGGAATTCATTATATATATTTTTTTATTTTATAAAACCAAAGTGACTGCCAAACATTTTTAAGTGCACTGCAATTCAACTTTTGTACCCGTATTGAAATAAAACTGTTTTGTACGGATTTTATCGAATTTCGTTTGATTATTAAATTTTTACTTTCCGACGCTCGTTTCGATTTCTTTACACCTTTCGTGGTCATTGGCGGATTTCAATGTGTATTTGCGTTAATCTCAGTAACCATTATTGTCTTTAGACCAGCATGGGATTTATTACCAGCACAATCTGAAGCCGTTTTATGACAAGCACTGGTAAATTAGTTCAATATAAGTTAATTTCAAATATAAGCACAGCTGTAAACCATTGCTTGTAACCAATAAGACACATTTACTTGTTACAAGTAATTCTTTTTCTCTATTCTTTAGAGGTGTTTCTCTAGTTGTCACAATTATGCACGCTTGTCAAAGACCACATGTATACTGGCTAAACCCAAAACGGGACGCACCGACATGTGTCCTTGTAATGGGCCTTTTACCCTTGTGTACGTACACAAATATTTACCGTCATAACAGAATATAGTAGTTTTAAAAACTCCTTTTTTGAAATAAAACTATATATCACGGGTTTTATCGCGGATTTGGGTCTAATTTTTAGTTAATTCCATAAAAAATTGTTTTATTTCAATGCCCTAAGATAACTTTTTATTAATGTTAAATGCTTTTAAAAGCGGACATGACCCAACTAGTGATAATGTCAGCTAAGACTTAGCAGTTACGATGGCTTAGTGTTCCGAGTAAACGCCTCAAGTTTCTACATTAACAGGTTTATTACTTTGGAGTTGTCACCGTTGTGTACTTAAATGCACAAAATGAAAAAAATATATAAACATAATATTAATAGGCGATCACAGTCGCTATCTAAGTATGGAACCTGAAAATAAATGTCGAATGTAGGTGTGGCGTGAAATTTCATACCAAATGCCGACCCCATTGGTCGATTGTTTATCAATTCCGATAATTAATGTCACAGGATGACAAACGCATTGAATTTGCAATTAGTGGTTAGTTAGTAAGGTTTATTCAATTATGAAAGTTATAACTCCTGTATATGATTTACTAGTATAGTCATTTACTAAAAAGCTAATATTTTTTTATTTATTACAATAAATGTCGAGACGACTATACCATTCGCCTAATGGTACGTGATACGACCGGTCATGGACAGTAGCAAAACCAAAAAACATCACAAATTACACAGCTCTGCTTGGCATTCCACTAGGTTCACCATCTTGAGACATAAGATGTTAAGTTTCAATACGTCCAGTAGTTACTCTGGCTACAATGTCGTTCAAACCGGAACACACCAGTGGATTTACATCGCTGTATGGCGGAAATAAGGTGTAAAAAGAAAATTGTTAAAAATTAAGGAAAACTTGAGCGTGTTTTGAAAGTCTGTTATTTTAATTAGGTTTAACTTGTACGTACAAAGTATAACATTAAACTTGGACGTTAATAAGTTCCAAACTTTAATGAGTTTAGGGAACGCCGGAAGAATTTTAATTAATAACAATGCGCCATTTAATGGCTAATATTTTAAGTGCCTTTAATTTTTAAAGGATGTATCTTGTTTTATGACAACCTCCGTGGCGCAGTTGGTTAGATAATAAATGTGAACCCCAGGCCGCGGGTTGTATCCCCGCAACCTGACAAATATTTCTAAGACCTACAAGTATTGGTGTTAACTTGGGTCAACACCCAGAGTGTTAGTAAGACCGAAAAGACTCTCATAGTTCCCGATACCCACGATGCAAGACTTAATTGATCTTAATGTGTGTTCAGAATTATGTATGTGACTGTTGAGTGTATGTGTGTAAATCTATCTATGATAAAGGCTATGATTATCGTAAGTGATGCAGAGCTATGCAATAGCAACTAAAACCAAATCGGTGTAATTAAAAAAATGTTAAATAAAAATTATGAGCTAAATTCTTTATTTATCTACCTTCCTTATAAGTCTATTATTCGAAGTCATTTATTCTGAATTGTCTATTTTAATATAAATTAGTTTCTCTAGCACCTGCCTAAAAGTGCGTGGTGGCCTGTTGGTAAACGGACTAAACGCGACTGCCAACATGTACACGGTGGTCGCGGATTCGAATCCCAGGGCACACCTCTGACTTTTCGAAGTCATGTGTGTATTGATAGTCAATCACCACGCACTAAAACGGTGAAGGAAAACATCGTGAGGAAACCTGCATACCATAGCGATTTATAAAATTTCTATGGTATGTAAGTCCGCCAACCCGCACTAGGCCAGCGTGGTGGACTATATGGCCTAACCACTCTCAATCGCTCTCTCGATTGTAGATGAGGCCCGTGCCCTGCAGTGGGACGTATATGGGCTGATACAGATACAGCACTTGCAAAAATATTTTGCAATTAATGTCGTACTTAAATAATTTCATTTTCTAGAAAAAATCTAATAAAGACTGCCTGACGTCATTTAATTTACATAAATTATTCCATTATGAAAAATAAAAGATTTAATTACTGTCGTTATTAAGACTAGACAATTTTCGAGGAAAAATCTTAAATTAATCACTTTTGATCCATTTTTTAGTTATAGCAATGTAACGCTAGATTCACACGTCGAAGAACTACACGCGCTAGTATGAAGCATTGTACCTTGTACATTGCGGCTTCACGAAAATATTTCAAATTACCACAACTATAATATGTATGGTGGCTTGTGGCCTAATTACTAGTTTATCTCATATTCTAAACCAGTGAAGTAAAATAAAGAAAACATTATATTAATAAAAAAATGACCTTATTTAGTAGGTCTCTCAAATGTCAGAGATCGCCTACGTACCATTGCAATATCTATTTGGCAAACAGCAGTCTAAATGCACTGGTGTGTTCCATTTTGAAGGACATTGTAGCCAGAGTAACATCTGGACATAGTGAGACTTATGAAGTTGCTGAGTCTTTATCAGGTCGTTTGTTCACCTAATGAATACATAGATATATTTTTAAACCGGTTCTTTTCTGATCTTAATTAAAAATAAAAACTAAACTAAAATACACACACAGAGTATCAAAGTAAAAAAAAAATAGAAATACTGATATTAACCTGTATTTCTACGTTGTTTAATCCTCTCGGTCTCGGTTAAAAGATTTTTGTTTTCCTGAATGACCATGCTTTTACATTCGTGTGGATAATTTGGTCTGCAATACTGGCAATCCGTATTGGTAATATTTTTGAAACACGCTTTCGTATTTACGAAATTCAAGTGGTATTTTTTCGTGCGAGTCTCGGACAAATTGTTGGCTATTTCATTCCTCATTATTTGTTTTTATTGTCGGATTTCGCTTCATATTTTACTGCAATTGGAACATTGATTAAACAGTATTTAAATCGAGTGAATAATTTGTATCCTGTAAATGTAAAGGGACACTTTTAAAGCATTTTTATTGCGATGAATGGCGAGACCAGCATGCCATTCGCTTGTTGATAAGCGATACGACTGCTCATGGACAGTAGCAAAACCAAACAACATAAATTACAAAGCAATGCTTGGCATTCCACTGACCAACCATACTGAAATATTAATGATGTTAAGTCTCATAATATCCAGTAGTTAGTCTGATTACAGAGTTCTTCAAACCGGAACACAACAGTGCATTTCACTGCAGTTTGGCGAGAGAAACAGACATTGCGGTAGTACCAAGCGGCCTCTGTCATATGAGAGACCAGTCTGATTCCCTCAGAGCTAAAACACAGGTTATAAGCACATAATCCTAAACCAGAGTATTCCGTGTAATGCACATGTCATGATAAATTTTTGCCTACGAGCCCGCCATTTTGACGGCACAAACTCCCAACATAATGATATTAAACGCCAGTAACCTAAATGCATTTACCTGTGTTTCTTTATAGTATGCTTCCGTGGTATTATTTTTTTATTATTTAATTATTTAAGCTGACGTCGATAGCGGCGAAAGGGTATTTAAACGTGGCACTAGGACGATTCATTATACGTCGAGAATAATATTTTTCGTTCATATAACTTGCTGTCAGTTAAAAGTATAACTTATTGCCATTCCAACTGTCAAAGCGAGCTTATAGATGTGTAATGAATTGATTTGTGGATTGCAAAATTATATAACAAAGTATATACACATATATATATATATATACCGGGTATCTCAAGACTGCTACCGAAAACGAAGCCGGGTGGTAGTTTTAGTGACTACAAACACAATGCAACTAAAAATTTTGCTAAGAAACGCGACAATATTTTTTTATGATTTTTTAAATATCGTCATTTTTGGGTGGTAAATCTATAGTTTTTGCTAAAATAATAATTCAAACACTTTTATACCTTAGATTATTTATAAATAAAAGGGTATATTTTAGAAAAAAATGTATTTACCACCCAAATATGGTCATAGGAAAAAAATTACAAAAAAAAATTTCGCTTTTTTTGCAACTTTTTCTATTGAATTGTGTCTGAAGTCGCTTTAACTACCACCCGGCTTCGTTTTCGGTAGCAGTCTTGATATACCCTGTATATATATATATATTTAACCAACTGCTAAATATATATATATATATATATATATATATATATATATATATATATATTTATATATTTGACAGTTGGTAAAAGTAATGATAAAAAAAATGAATTTTGCTGACTTTATATTCGAACCCCGGACACCATATCTCATAGCCTATTCACTCTACCATTAAACCAATGAGGCATCACTATAAAAATATAATAAAAGTATATATTTTACGAGCCACACATTGTAAGCAAATTGCGCGTGATCGTAACAACTTATTGTAATAGCGAACATAATTCATATTTGCAAACAAATAGCTTTGCGGTAAATTCAAAGGGCAAGTAGTAAAATAAAATGTCGTCCCGTTTATAGTTACTACAGTGTTGGCTCGGGAACAGACTTATTCTGAACAATCATAATAATAAAATAGAGATTAGACAGTATTTATTTCACAGTTGCTTAAGAAACCAGTTGTAAAACTAGAAGCCGTAGGACCAAAGGCCACATAGAGATAAATATAATCGCATTATTATATATGTACACTAGCAGCCCGGCCCGGCTTCGCCTGGGTGCAAATACAGATTCCAGTCCATATTTTATTTAAAATCAATATGACAGCCGTTGTCTAAACTGCTTATCCAATTCCAATCCCATCCTGTACCTATTCTTCTGTCCCATTTTTGACAGCCTCCGTGGCGCAGTTGGTTAGACGCCGCCTGTGAAACGAGAGGCCGCGGGTTCGATCCCCGCACCGAGAGAAATGTTTGTGCGGCCCACAAATATTTCTTCCGGGTCTGGGTGTTTGTGAGACCGAAAAGTCTCTCGTAGTTCCTGATACCCACGACACAAGACTCGATCTTAGTGTGGGGTCAGGACTATGTATGTGACTGTTGGGTGTTATTTATTTATTTATTTATTTTATCCACCTTATATTATATTCTATCCCATCTCTCCAGATTCAAATCATTATTTTGCTACGGAGATATTATAACACTGTTACTACTCCGACGACATTCATTGAAATCAATTAAAAGATACCATAGCTAACCCGACCACGCTTCGGTATGGCTTAGTTATTATAATATGATTCATTTTATATTAAATTATTTAGCATAGCGAAAAAGCCCGATCCACCTTTGCCTGGATGCAGATATTTTTTTATTTTACTCCACACCAAATACGTGTTATTTTTCGTATAAGGTCTTGTATACCTAAACATGAATTAGCTATCTCACTGTCCTGCTCAATTCCGTCCCATCCCGTCTGTTCAGTGACTTTCCCGATACGTCCCGTCCTTTCTCTTCATTAACCATCCCGTCTTATACCGTGCATTTACATTTCGTCCTATCAAATCTGTCAGCTATCCCAGTCCTCTCCCCTACCTCCCGCTCTATTATATCCCGTTTCTCCATATCCAAATAGTGTGCCTTATAAATTTTTGACATTAAATACTTTAGCGATTTTGATTATCCATGCAATATTCCATCCCTTATTTCACCCCCCACTATGCTGTTTTTCCAAAAATATTACGCCATTACTTTTTGTTAGTAATATAGAGATTAAATATAAATTTTCATAGAAATACACTCACACTCACACACACAATTAATGTAGTAACAATTATATTTAACTGGTTTCTCAAGACACAGGCAACGCCTAATTAGAGAATTCCTGCAATATTCTCCATAATTATATAAAATTGTTATTCAGTTCAGTTCAGTTTTTATTTTGTTGTGTTATTTTATTAAAGATTTTTCATTTTCAAGTGACATTCTATCTTGAAAAGAAGTAAAATTTCTTACATGTGAATATTATTTATTTAATTATCCTATATTTATTGTAGCTTCATAATATACTCTTTAGGTTACACAAAATAAATTTCTGAACGCATGCATAAATATTTGACAACCAATTTAAATGTCAACTACTTTTCATTACTGTCATTAATTTACATCTTTTTAATCTAAAATACGCCATTAATCGAATATTGTGGATATATGTTGTCGATTCGAAACCTTTATTTAAATACGTTATTTAATTTTAGGGAAGAGTTTACTGTATCGACGGTATGAACATTATATGTTTGACAGTTACAAACCCATGAACATTTTGTATGGCAAAATGTTTTTTCCTTTTTTTTATACTTTCGTCAATCTAATCGAGATAAAAACTATCTCACCCTTTAAGTTGGAACAAATTACACATATCTACAAAATTTCATTATAATCAGTTGAGTGGTTTAGGAGCCCATCGCGTACAAACAACGTGACACGTGAATTATATATATTAAGATATGTATCGGCCCATATATGTCCTGCCGCTGGGGACCAGCCTCCTCTACAATCAAAAGCACGATTAAGAGAGGTTAAGCCATTTCTTATTACATTAAAAGATAATTTATCATTTGATTCAGTAATTTTTTTCTCCATCACTTGATTGGAAGTCACTTTTCACCAGAGATAAAAAGCATTGCATTACCGATTGATTAAATTCCACGGCGATAAACCTCTCAAATGGAAGGAAATATCCTTGAGAAATTATGGGCGGCAAATAGCCACATATTTGAATACCTTGAAAGTTCAAAATACATTTTCTGATAAGATATTTTCAGGTAATTCGTTATCAGAATAGGCCGCCAAATGTCCCTAACAATAGACGAGGTATGAAAGCATAATATGAGGGCAGGATACAAAAGGTGTTTTACATTCCACGAGCCGCAACAAAAGTTGCTTTATCTAAGTGAAATTGGAGCAAGTTATATTCGGAATTGAGAAAAAACTCAAAAGAAATTCTTAAGATCTCTCAAATTTGTAAAAACTTTCTTTATCTCCATTTATTATTAGCGCAATAATAAAACTTTGAATGGCTAAATTTCAGACATTTCATATTACGTAATAAAGGCTGAAAAAAATGTCGTTTGTGCCGTTCTAGTGCCCATTTATTACTAAGTTTAAGTATTCTCTTTCACAGTAAATCGGTTTGCTTGCGGCTGCCAACTCGAGGATTCAAATCAGGAGGGTTAATTTGTACTCCGCCATGACGACAAAATCGAAAATCTCACGTAAAACGTATGAATATGCGCGTAATAAGTAACACATTTCAGAATGTAAAACATCAACTTTATATTGTATTTATCGTCTGCCGAATAAATGATAATGACGCGTTTTCTGAAAATAGTCATATTCCGAACAATTTAGGAAATGAAATTCATGAGCACTTGCTAACACCTTATCGAAGTAATGTAGGTACATTTGAGTGAGAAACAACTATTAAGAGCGTTTATACCCTGCACGCGCTTTTTGGCTTAAAAACAGGACTTTTCAAATGAGTTAATAGCCACCAATAAACAATTTAAAGGAAAAATAATTATTACTAATTTTAGAAAAGGTCGTCATCTAGGGATTTTGGTGAAAAACATTATAGATTGATGGATAATTTGTGAGTACTATACGGATTACTGAACACAAGTTTCGTTATTTAGGCTTTAAATGGCAATTTAGAAGCTTAAGATATCCGAAACCACTAAATATAAGATGAAAATAAAAATATTATCAGACTAATAAGACCCTTATGGAGGGATTTTGCTGAGAAAAATAATCTTTTTGTGTTTAGTTCCTGAAAAATAAAAATTTAAACAATGCGAAATTATTCAGAAACTCTCGTCAAGAACATATTTTTTTTCACCAACTTATCGTACATAATTTTTTATAGCAATTGCATATTACAATATAAGAACATCTTATCAATAAATTACCATTTTTATATTTCAACAAAATTAGTTTTCATGTTTTCTACAAATATTTTAAAAACCACTATAAAACACGCTGTCCGACGTGGATCAAATCAGACCGCCGCAAGGCCTTCTAGAGGGAGGACGTATCGCTCGTCGCTCCGGCCTGGCTGCAGTCGATTATGCCGCGCGTAGTAAAAATAGCCACGCGCGGAATGCGATTACCACATCTTAGTACTTTGGTAGTAAAATATTTAATTATTTTTATTACCTACAATGATTTTGTAGTGAGTATAAATTATGTTTCAAGTAATATAATGGGACGTAATTCCGAGGCTAAATTATGTTATGTATTGTAATATAAAATTAAATATATTTCGTAATTGTAAGGGGTTGTAAGGCCCCTAACACTATTTATGTGTTCGAACACGAAATGATTAATAAAACGTCCGTAGTGTCTACTGATTGAACACTGATTTGAATGCAACTTAACAATGTAATAATAACGAAAATATGATTAGTATCCAAAATTTGTATTATTCTTTGTTTGCACAGTAATATTTGTCTACTTATAATGCAAATAAAATATTTTTATGATATTATATTACAGTTACATTTCAATTGAATATTTGAAGCGCACGGATCAAAGTTGTTTGAGCCGATTGTATAGCGAGCCGACGCGGCAGCTCTACGCACACAGCTTTGGTCGCTTATGTGTGCGTGAAATTAACGAAGAAATACCTATAGTTGACTTTGCGCGCAAGGTGTATACGCTCTTAAATAAATATCGTCAATCAACTGCTCGAGTCACTATTGAAAGATGCATCAGAACATAGAAAGGACGAATGAGAACTTTTTTCTTTGTTTACCTGTCACAACAGTGGATTTAATTGCAGAATATATAAAAGCGTGTTGTGTTATTCATAACATCTGAATTTCAAGAGAAGATGAAATATTGGTGATCAGTATACCTAAAAATAGACGAAATCCATATTACTTACGTCACTAAGCAAATTAATATTACCTATTCAGAACACCTTAATTACAGGCAGTACATTCGTAATCATACGTAATTGCTGACAAATGTTCAAACTCCCGTTAACTCCAATTTAGGAATTAAACTCATTACTAAATTAGGTAATAATAAGTGGTAGACGGGCTTGTTAACTCAGACGTTTGAGCCACGGAGCAAAGTTTGTCATACAGGTGAGTAAGGTCTTGAAGGTCAAAAAGGTTACGTCAAGGTCACAAATTGAATATGCTCTCGGTTTCCACTGCGACCTGTTGGATGTGCCTTATATCTAGTGATCTCAGAATTTAATAATTTGAATTTTGTCAAGATTTCATCATACATTTTCGATTATTTTGTAGGTATGGCAAAAATCGACAATCTAAGCTACCCGAGCTATTTATAAATGTTATGTCCGAAACTTACGCAATGCCAGTCACAACAAGTTGGTCAATAAATGTGAAATTTTTCATACATAAAATATCGCTTAATAGATTTTTTGATCTGAGAATCGAAACAAGCTTGCGGTCCATACAAGTGGCCTTTAGAAAATAGGCGATTTCTCCTATACTAAATAAATTCACTAAACAGTTAATAAATATTCCTGACTCACACTAAGATCGAGTCTTGTATCGTAAGTATCAGGAACTACGAGAGACTTGTCGGTCTCCAATTTCCCAATATATCCGAAAACTATTTAACAATGCGTGCCACTGTTGATCCTGGCTTAAAGGAGTTATTGTGGTGGTTATGAGGCTATTTAACATGACGCCCGTGATTTCGATCCTCATTAAGTATTATTACGTGAAAACTGGATTCCACCCATTTGAAATGATAATCTCATGAACGAACAAGCCGTGTTTGTAATCTAGGTATTGTTCACAGGCGCTATTCTAGTCTGTATAACCTAGGGCTGCTGTATGTTCTACATCAAAACGCTATGTTTGCCTCAGGTTGACTGGTTTCTAGTTTGTTGTGAAATTATGAATCAAATGTACGTATGTTTTATTCGAAATCATATCGATTTGGATAATGTGACTGATAAGAAATATTTTAAACGAATCAACTTGCATATATAAAATCGATTTATATCCATTACACAATTTAACTTTGAACTGAAGTTTCAGCAGTTACTATAGTATAATTACAAAGGGAAAAAAAACTTTTTGATATTACTAAAATTACTAACCATATCTATTGAATATACTCATAATTAAAAAACTAAACCCATTTAATGAAGGAAAAATAATCCATGAAACTTTAATGTATAATATTCCCCTTTCCTCTTCCCACCCTTTTTATTTCCCGCTCCCCTCCCGATGTTTTTTTTGTTCTCCATTCAACTCTGCTTGTCATAAATAAAAGCTTCCTTTCTTTTCATTGGGCATCCAACAATCTCACTCACTGAACGAAACTTGACAGCGGTACCGCCTCGGTCAAGCTTGCTCATTCAAACTGAGTCTTGTCTGATAACATCGTTGCTACATAATATAAAAGAAAGACGGGGCCCGTCTGTTTGTCTGTATGCTTAGTTAAACCTCTGAAATTACGTAACAGATTTTGATGCGGTTTATTTTAATACAGTGATGAGTGAGGAAAGTATCTCAGTTTATAAGACAAATAACATGCATCTGGTGTGGAGCGGAATCAAAAAACATCTGCACCTACCAGCAATGTAAATTCACTGTCGTATTTCGGGTTGAAGGGCACTGTAGCCATAGTAACTACTGGGCATACTGACACTTACATAACATCTTATGTCTCAGGATGACGTGAGCAGTGGAATGCCTAGCGTCGCTTTGTAATTCAAATTGTTGTAAGATTTTGCTACTGTTCATGAGCGGTCGTATCGCTTACCATCACCACCAAGCGAACGGCATGCTCGTCTCGCCATTCATTGCAATAAAACCAAGACATAGGCGAAGTTAGGACGGGCCGCTAATTCAAAGAAAGTAAAAACAATAACTACCGTTCAACCCTAGCAAAACGTACGTTTCCATAATATGACGCAGATGGTGTAGGATTACCGAGCACCTAATGTGTACCCGTTACGTGACTCGTGATGCAGCTAACAAAGGAAATTGAAAATAATTCTACACGTGTGCCCGTGCCGAATTCACTGCTTTAGTTCGGTGTATGTGACATAATTTGAATGTGTGGGAGGACAAATAAAACTAGAACTTGGTATACTTTGTGTCAGTCCATAAACGGGATATATAGATGCAAGATGCACTTGACTTATAGATATAGTGAGTTCTCCCTGTCAATAGGAAATATCTTTATCTGTATCAACCCATATTCGTCTCACTGCAGGGCACGGACCTCCTCTACAATCGATAGTATGATTGAAAGGGTAAGGCTATTCAACCACGCGGGCTTAGTATAGGTTAAAGGATTTTACATACCATTTAAATTCTTACTAAACGCTATGGTATGCAGATTTCCTCACGATGTTTATCTCATTATCACCGTTATAATACGGGGTAATTGATAGTACCCACATGGTTCCGAAAATATGGGGGTGTGTCCTGGGATTTAAAGAAGCGACCACCGTGAGAATGATTAACCCTGAATAACAACAGGCTACCGCACCCTTGACGCATAGTTTGGTTTTGGTTTTTTATTTTTCTTTATTTTTTTTTCACAATATCGCACATACGCTGAATAAATCACTTCGACGCTTTGCGTTTATAGTTTTTTTAATTACCTTTAATAATAATTTGTATCCTTCTGTTTTAAAAATAATCTGATTACATATAAAATAAAATACAATCTTGTAATCGAAACATATAATACGTTTGGAAATATTTGTCAGAATAAGTCAAATTTTGTCAAACTTTTGGAATACGATCATTGGTATATAGACATAACTATACCACTACATGTTATGAGTATTTCTATAGTTAGGTAGTTTATTGCTATTTGCGGATAATAATTATTAAAATTGGCATCAGATATCTGAATATTTATGGTAAAATAAAACCACCTACGCGCATTGACCTACTCTAAAACGTTAGGGACAAAATTATTCATGTATTTGCTGGCTTAATAATTGTAATATAGGATTTCCTTTAAAGTCTGTGGAAGCTAAAACACAAATATAATTTATTAAAATCCACCCACAATATGCACAAAATATAAACTCTAAAGGTCACATAATATTGGTTTCATTAAGCTTATGAAATCGTGGAATATATTATGAATATAATTAATGCTGCGATTAGCGCTTCCTTTTTATATTAAAATCCCCTTATTAATAAGGACTTACCGCAGTTTTTAAATGCCCCTGATATGAGCTGACGCAAAAACGTTATTCGTAATTGACAAATTTACTAATCAGCTGTTTAACAGCCCACTATCTTTAAAATAGTCCCATATTCAAGCAAATTTTAAAAATTGCGGTTGTCTGTCAGTTGGATGTTTGATATTACTGTGAAGCGAATTTAGTGGTAATATTTGTTTATATGTAGAATTTACCACTATGAATAGAAAACTTAATGAAAGTTTTATCTCTTCTTACAATAATTAAGGTTTATTAATAAATAAATAAACACACAACACTCACACAAATAGCCCTAACCCCACAATAACATTGAGTCTTGTGTCGTGGGTATCAAAAATTACTAGAGACTTGTCAGTCACGTACATGAAAACATAACTCAAACAATGACTTAGAAATATATTATTAAAAATGTACTTGTTTAATAACAAAATATTTAGCCACACGCCAATAGAAGTTGGGTGACCTGTAACTTTATAGAGTACATTTACGTTTCGATTTGTTTCTGGTTTAGTAATGATTACCTATTCAGTTTAACCATTATTTTGTTTATCTTTGTTTTATAGTTAGCTACTATTTTCCTTCTTTTCCTCTTTCTCGTTTATCCATCCCATGATTTTATTCCACTGTACTCGCCATTTTGAGACATAAGATATTACGTCTCAATATATTCAATAGTTACTCTTGCCAAAATGTCATTCTAAACGAAACACAACAGTGTATTTACACTGCTGTTTGACTAGTACTTACCCAGGCGACCTCTCACATACGAGACCTACCACCAGTAAATCATTCGTCTATCTATCCGTGTTTGAATATGAACCAAAACATTCCCTAACTAGTCGACGTTCAGTATCTGCTAACAATTTATCCAATGCCCTGACAGTGTTACCGACGATAGGGTTCGTCGCGTCAGCCGTGATGTACTGCCTTGTCGCTGTGATTCATAATACTAGCCTGGTCTTAATCATTGCTTTGTTTTTGGCCGGCATTCACACGCCATGCTAGTTTTGGTTATAAATGGCTTTGTAGATTATGGAGTTTTTTTGGTAGACGCCCAAAAGAACAGTCGCTGAATGTCAGGAAGATATGAGAGCTATGGTTTCGCCGTCGACGATACGACGACGGCAGTTATAGACAATAATTAATGTTTTCAACCACAGAAATACCTCACAAAATTCTTTTAAAGAAATCTTACTAGTTTCTTTTTATTAAATGAACAACAACAAAGTTTATCAAAAAATATCACTTTTGTAAATTACTGATTCATTGAATTTACGTTTTAAGCAATTTTAATAAATTTTTGTGTACTTCACCATTATAACATAACATCAACAGGAAACCGGCTAACGTGTTGTCTCCACAAGATTTCCAAAGATATGTTTAGTCCCTCTCATTGGTAGAAGAGACCAACATCGATAAATAGACCATACATGGGCTTAAATAAAAACCCAAACATTGTACACAATATAAATAAAACTGAATGTCAAAAATTACTATCGCTGTAAAGTTGAATACTTCATACCATACCCAGAAGTGGAAAGCAGAGGTGCACCACACCCAGTTTCACCTTGTGTCTTCCATCCGACGATGTGATGGGGCCGAGCCAATCGCCATATTAGGCACAAATTCCTGACACCGGGGTGATTAATGGAAAATCCAATATCACTTTGCCCCACTCGAAATTCGAACTCGAGACCTCGGCGTTGTAATCATATTATCTGGCTGTAAGTAAGAAATATTTATGAATAAAACTATTTCTAAAAATAATTTCAATGATAAATGTAGTGCGTAGATTTTACTTTTCCTTTAAATATTTGAGGTATGGAAAAACTTTCTTACTACAAAAATACAATACTGAACTTTTCGATTTATCCCATCTCTGTTATTAGGTCAATAGAAGTAGAACCAAGCAACCGTTCCCAAAAATATAACATGCGACCTTTAGAAAACTTTATTGCAGTAAATATTTTAGAAAACTAAAATTTCTTAATGTACGTGGAATAATTAATATTGTGAAGGATATAGTTATTTTTGAATTTTTCACGTATGGTTAGAAATACATCACATACATTTAATTTATCGAGAGTAACATTATCATCGCGATAAAAAAGTTACAGTTGTCATTGTCACTAGCTACAGAATGTCCACTGCTGAAACTTTTTATTTCATTGAATAACTTCGATATTGATAAATTCAAATATGACTAACATATCAAAAACTTCAAGCGTACCTTCTAAAGAATATTATTAAAAATTCTATTTTCCTTATCGAAAATAGTTTTATTATCCACTCCTAAAAATAGAGGTCTTAATAGTATTTCTACCTCGTTCTAAGCAACATGCCACGTTCTTACACCAAACAACCTGCTATCTCAATAAAGTATATCAATTTGAAATAAACTTGACAAACGGCTTAGTCGAGCACATTTCCCCTTTCCCGACCCCGCATTTACATGTTACGTCGGAAAGAATGTTGTTGCGAGTTCCCGCTCCTTTTTCAACTGAAATTCGTTAAACATCTACTCAGTTATTTACACCAGCGACCTGAAATGTGGCTTTTAAAGTTTTTGGGTTGATTGTTTTTGCATACTTCTGGTAGATTCATTGTCGGGTTGTCTTCCTATTTATGTTAAGCATCTGGGTATTTTTAAGGTTTTTTTTTTTACTTTCCGAATTCCAGAACGGTAGAGGGGTCTTAAAACATCATACATATATTTATTTTGTGTAGCTTTAAAAGTAAAAACGGGCAAGATCGGCTAAACAGTAAAATATGGAGCAAACAGCGGACTCTAGTTGGACTTCAATAACATCGGGAAAGTGAAGGAACAGACACAATAGATTCTACCGTCTCCCATCCATTGCCCGTCTTTTTGTCATATATTTATTTATTTAAACTTTAAACAATACAATTGTATAGGCGGACTTTATGCCGTCGGCATTTTTTACCAATTAATCATATATTTCCAATTACTGATATTTGTCATTTACATCAGCATGATTACAATTTCTAGGTTTTGTGGAATTAGCAGTGATGATAGCGGTAAATAAAACCAGTTTTCCATTCAACATTTACGCTAAATTTACTACAAAATCAACAATTACAGTCCAATTCGATATCCATAATCGATAAACAATCGCCCAATCAATAATCAAAGTAGAGATCGGAATTAATCGATTCCTATCATGGAGTTAATTCATATGCGAGGAGCGTGGGGCAAATCGATTGGCGTCAATGGTTCGTTACTTAGCTGCGTCTCGGCTCTGTAATATTCGACATAGAGAGCCACCACACTGTATATTCTGAGCGCGTTGGATGCATTCATGTACGAATTTTGGATGTGAATAAAACAGAATGCCCATTTTAATATGAAACTTGGTATAAGTGCGAAGATTGTTTTACCTGTATGAAACCTACTTTTAGGTGTAGAGATAAAATAATATTTTTTTATAAAAAATATTGGCCTGAAGTTCTCGGAGAAATAACTTAGAGTTCAATATTTGTTTTGTCTTCGTCTATTTGAACAAAATGTTGGATGTGACGATAATTACATTTTTTTATAAAAAAAGTATTTCTTTCTGAGTTTTTAGCATTTCGTGATCATACAGAACTTTTGCTAAATAGTTGACTAGGTGATAGGTGACTTTCATATGTGAGAGGGTACTTGGGTAGGTACACACTGCAATGTCTGTTTATCCGGCCAATCAGTAGTGTAAATGCACCGTTGTGTTCCGGTTTGAAGGACATCGTAGCCAGAGTAACTACTGGGCATAATGGGACATCTTATGTCTCTGGAAGGCGGGCGCAGTGGAATGCCAAGTATTGCTTTGTAATTCATAGGATTGTTTGGTTTTTCTACTGTCCATGAGCGCTCATATCGCCTACCATCAGGCGAGTGGCGTCCTCGTTTAATCATTCCTTGCAATAAAAAAACCTTAATCATAATGTTGAAATCTTCAAAATGCCGTATCCTTGTCTTCTTATCTGACCGTCCAAATATATTTTCGACATTCGCTGGAATATGCAGGGTCCATTCTCGCTTACGAATCCATTAATAACATAGCCTCGTCTCTACTACGGCTCTGTTATTCCTTATTGTTAATATGCGTTCATTGTAAGCAAATTAACTGGGTGGTTAGCCATTATGCCGTTTGCATTGGAATGTGTCTGTTTATTGAGGGTAGTTGGGTTAACTGCGTTCATGAAAGGTGGATTTATGTTTTGTTTTAATTGTTTTATGATAACCGTTCTACCATAGCCAGGTCAGCCAATATGATTAGAATTAATTTATGATTAGTTTGACGATAGACTCGCCTACTATCATTGAACAGGTGAGAACATACAAGGCAAAATTTTGTGTCCTTCTAGCACCTCTGTCTACCCTTTCTGGGAAAAAGGCGTGAGTTAATGTATGTATTAAATTTAATTTGTGGATTACTACTTTAATTAAGCACACTATTATGACGAACCTAGGAACACATCAGCCGAAAATATATTCTTTATTAAATGAATACTGCCATTGAAATAAAACTATTATTTACGGATTTTATCGCGGAAATTAAATAATAGTTTTATTTCAATGAGTAACATTCGCGTAAACCTAAGAAATCATTATGAATACTGCCCATCAACCGGTCCTTCACAAGTCAATGCCGTTTAGTAATATCATTTTGTTTATGTCTGCAGAGACCTCTACAAAAAACCAAATAGATTTTTTAGTTTTATAATAGTTGACTAAACTGTTTCATTAACTAAGCCACGACGTCTCCAAACCATAATCATATCGACATTTGAGCGATTACGATAAATTCTCTCGATTAAGACAAAGATCTGGGATCTTCCCTCAATTCCAGCTCTTCGAGAGCGAGTGATGAATGATTTCCGAATCGATTCCGGATTATTGAAATCCGCTTAATACTGACCCAAATCCTGACGGAATATAAAGTAGGTTGGAAGCTTAACGTTTGCCAAGATACATTACTATTACATTAGTTTGATTTTCGGAAGGTCTCGTGAGTCAAGGAATTTACAGGCTTAGAGTTCTTAATCTTGAAGATCCAAAAGTCTCCAGACCTATGTGATATAAGTAAGGCTAAAATTCAGAGGATTCATAGTCCAATATCCGATGACGTCGCCTAGTAAGATATGAAAAATATGGGATATGTGCATAAACCTCAGACATAATTTAGAATAATAAGAAGAGGATGTATTTTTATTATCTTTAGCGATTATTCAAATTTGAAACTGCAATGTCATGTGTTCACCACTCTATTATTTATGATACATATAAAAGGCAATTTCGAAAACCTAATTAATCATCATCATCATCATCATGACTTCAGATATAGGAACTCCATAACTGAACATAGGCCTCCCCCAAGGATCTCCACATCGACTTGTTGGAAGCGGTCTGCATCCAGCGACTTCCGACTTTAGGGTTCTAGGGTGGAGGCCATGTACAGGCAACCTAATTAATAATCCAAAGCAAACATAAGAAAATGAAGTAACTACGTAAAAGCGTGTCTGTCGCTGTAATGCGATCTACTAATTCGATATAAGGAGACAGATGTGTCTCTTAAGATATTTATGTGACCTTCGGGAAATGTTTTTGCCGTTCAATTCATACGCTTAACTCGTTTTCTTACTCTTGAATTCGATGCCGTAGCTTTTTGTATTATACCGTCTTGGGTTTATTTTTGCTTGAAAACAAATATATATATCGCAGAGAATAGAATGTTTGCAGCCCGAATTATTTAATCATGAAATAATGAGAAAAAGACGCTTATTGAATTAAATAAAAAACAATATTATGAATTTTCTGATGTGGTAATTGAATCTAGGACTACAAGGCTAATATTTTTATTCGCTAAGTGACCATTGACCGTTAGAATAAACATATTTTTTGTAAATCACAATGGGAGAAAGTATATCCTGATTAATGTCTTTTTTACCTACTATATCCTGAAAATTTCGTTGCCATAATTTCAGCTACAAATACTTGTAAAATCTAAATTATATAATTTCTTTTCCTAAATAACATAATCATATTTTTCTAGACTACCAAACATAATAGCAAACTAAAATGCCAGAGCAGCTCCATAAATAAAATTCATTTTCAGAACACTCTGTATAAGGCTCTTAATATTCCCAAAGGGATGCCAGACGATGTTCCCTGCAAGTTTACCCGACTCTTTCGCTCCCTGCTTTCCATACAAATGTTCATCCGCCAGGGACATCTGTGATTTAAGGACTTTTGTATCGTATTCG
The DNA here is from genome assembly GCA_023078785.2 of Hyles euphorbiae. Lineage (NCBI taxonomy): Eukaryota > Metazoa > Arthropoda > Insecta > Lepidoptera > Sphingidae > Hyles > Hyles euphorbiae. The sequence goes on along the minus strand of CM041043.1, from coordinate 4,238,706 downwards.
GGTGTGATGGAAATATTAATATGGTCGATACAAAATGTAAAGGTCCAAGGTTTTAAAAAATATGGGTTCAATGTTTTATATTTAGACATTTATAAAATGAGAATTACTTGTAAAAAGGTTTTATTTCTCTATTCACGTTAGCCGCAGTTAAAGATCTTTCTGAGTTCCAAGTTTTTTTATTTCAGCGGCAATTGTAGCGGCCCTGGCTTTTGTGAGACTTCAACAACAGTGAAACACAAGTGCATGATGGCTTGTTGGTAAACGGACCGGAGCCGGTTGCCAACATGTTCACGGTGGTCGCAGCTTCGAATCTCATGTCACAATACTGAATTTTCTGAATCATGTTTGTATTGATGGTAAATCACCGTGCTCTATAAAGGTAAGGAAAACATAGTGAGTAAATCTGCATGCCATAGCGATTTTAAAAGAATTTCTATGGTATGTAATTTCTGCCAACCCGCACTAGACCAGCGTGGTGGAATATATGGCCAAACCACTCTCAACCATACACTCGATTATAGTGGAGACCCGTGCCCTGCAGTGGGACGTATATGAGCTGATACAGTGACACACACCACTGTCGAGCACACCACTATCCCATTTAATGCAGAATCCAATATTGGCTAGAATTACAATTTATTTGCCTGTCCAAAAACTGCTAATATTCGTAAACTCACAAAAAAATAAATTGTCTGCAAATTTAAAAATATTTAAGGAGCTAATTTATATAACCCATGTATATGATTAATTTCTTACGTCTTCTTTGTCTGTTCTTGAAAAGTTTTGAACACAAATTCAGAAGTTTTACCCCCAAATACTGGATTGCTACTCAGCCACCGGACTCATTTGATATGACGTTATTTTGAGGTTTCGTTAAATTTCGAAACGAAATACTGGATAGCCATTTAGCTCATAAATCGGTCTACTCAGCAAACATCCAGCTAAATTTCCACAGATTAACGAAAAGTTTGTTTTCAGTTACAATTTTTATTGTATAAATATAAACGTTCCATTTGACGCAATATTCTTCATACATGATTTCTCAAAATTGGAAATTTAACCCTTTATATTTAATATGAGGAATCATTGTAACGTTTTTACTTTTGTTACGATTATGTTTAAAGCTATATTATATATTGCCATGTTATTATTTTAAAAATCTGTTAATAAAATCATGTGGGTGAAAAAACTTATGTCCCTAATCCCTATATCCGAAGCGAGTTTATTAAAAATATTATGATGTTTGTTTATTTTATTTATTGTCATGTTGTAATTGCACTCGGTTTGAAAGTTAGTTTTTGGAATATCTTTTCAACAAATAGGTATATAAAATATCAAACAACGGCTGCAGAACCACCTAAGTACCAAATGGAGAAGACTATGTAAATAAATACGATATGAGAAAGAAGCTGTGCTGGATATTATATACAGGTAAGTATACACGTATTCCTCTAAGTTTTAACGAATTTATATGATAATTAACTATTTAATCCTTACTAATATTATAAAGGTGAAAGTTTGTATGTATGTATGGATGTTTGTTACTCTTTCATGAAAAAACGGCTCAACAGATTTTGATGAAATTTGGTATAGTGATAGCTGACACCCTGGATTAACACATAGGCTACTTTTTATCCCGAAAAATGTAGTGTTCCCGTGGGATGAGTCAGGAAACCAAATATACATATTTTCTACTCTTTCAAATTCAAATTGTTGGCACGGGATGTCCTCTCCTACGGAAGGGAAATATAGTCGACGGCACGCGGGAAATATAGTTAGTAGACACGCGAAATAATATGTTCTTGATGTGGATTGGACTCAAAAACTATCTGCACCCGGGCGAAGCCGGGCCCGACAGCTAGTATATAATATGAATCGATTATTCACACATTTTAAATCATCATCATCATCTACAGCCTGTAGGATTCCACTGCTGGGTACCTATAGGCTTCTCTCATATTATGCCTCCTATATATTATCTCCTCCTCATATAGTAGTATTATGTAATAAATATGGAAAATAAAGTATGGTACAATGTGTATAACTATAAATAATCCTTTGTTTCAGGAGCTGGAGTGGAGTACATAAATATTCAATGTGTACCTATATAATAAGACCGTCCAAGAAATATGGCTCATATATATAGTGCCATGTATATCAGCTATAGACTAAATAAGTAAGCTCAACAAATATATATGAAAAATAAAAAGAGATATATAAAATTATGACATACTTTAACTTAAACACTTTTGCAGGTAACACTATAAAAATCATGCATACAACAAATCATTTGGACAATACACACCCTTTTGAAATGAGTATGTAATATAAAAATATACAAAAAAGAATGAGACAAATTGTGTGAAGGAAGAAATATTTGCATCAGAAAACGGTGTTTTAAATCAAAGTTGAAGAATGTTATGAATTTTAATTAATATGTAATACATAAAATAAATTGTTTATTTCACCTATTTTCATTGTAAAAAAATGTCATATTATATTTCTATTGTACATTTTTAATAGTACATTTATTAATTTAGTTTTAAATTAGTGTTAAAATAATTGTTATTATTTTGTGTTTATAAAGGAATATAGATATAAATGTAAGACAGATCTAAAGAAATGTAGATAATTAAAAAAATATAATATGTACTAATGATGTTATTAAAATAAATATACTACAATAAAACATAACTCATTTTTATTTGTATTCATTCCATGGTAATTCAATAAAATGCACTGTACGGTTTAAAATATGTATTTTATTATATTATTCCTTGTTGCAACATTTTCATTGGTTATACTATGTGGAGCTGGTGGAAATGATTCAGAAAGATCAATCTCCAATATATGATCATTCTGGGAACATGCTATATTATGTAACACAGCACATGCCTCTATATAATAGTAAGCTAATTGTCAAAAACTTATAACCCAACTTGCAGACAAGAAGATCTTTGTTGTAAAACCAAAGACCCTCTCCACTGGTTTTCTTGTTTTAGTATGGTCTTGATTGTAAGCTTCTTCAGTCTCCCCTTTCCAGAAATGCACATAAAGGAGAATCATTGAAATTTTTACTATCATGCACCGCGCCTGGCCATCGGCCTATAATGTTTCTTATCCTCAAGTTAGGGTCGCAGACTGCTTGCACATTTATAGAAAAATGGCCTTTTCTGTTTCTAAATGTTTCTGCTTGTGGTCCTCCTAAAAACAAGATAATAAAAATTAGAGCTCTAGCAAATATTCTTATTTCAAACTACAAATAATTTTATGTAAATTGAAAAAATATATTCATAAAATTGAATTCTTTATAGGAAACTACTATTGTAGTTGAACATTGTTCCAGTATATACTGAATAGCTACAATCAGTAGAAATCATTGTATGATTAATTATATTATATTATATATTTAGCCCTACAACTATTTAGAGAGCTTGGTTATATGGGGTACAGTGGGCTGGGGAAGAGCCAATTACCTGCTAAATGTTTTGATTCCAACAAGCATATATATATATAAATTATTGTGTAGAAATCATTTAGAGTGTGCCTTTATACTGTGCATAATATATTATTCTATTCTATGATTAATAATATATTATGTACAGTAAAAAGGGATACTCTAAATGATTACTACACAATATAAAATACGCTAGGCATTTTAGAAGCACATTTAGTTAAAATAGGATAAGAAAACATATATTTGTGTACATGTAAAAGCTTAATAGTTATGTATACATTATTATAAGTAGAAATTACCTGGAGATTTGATCCTTATATGTATGAAATTTATAACTCCAATCACTCCTGTGATCGCATAGAAATCATTCGCAATATGGCATTGTTGTTGATAGTTGGGAATTTTCATGCCACGATTTTGTAGTTTAACCGACTTTGCTGCAACTTTGTGATGTACAGTCGTCTGTTCCACATGAAATACATCTCCAATAATCTTCTGGTAACTGCCTGTCGTAGAATATCATAAAGCAAGTAACAGTTGGTCGCAAGTTTTTATCAATCGACTTCTATTTGTAGTGGGTTCTATTTTGTCTCCAGCAAGGAACACAGATGCAGAACAGTTTCTTTCTTCAGGCGGAACCTCACTTTGTTTGAATGTTTTCTTCTTTGTATTTGTCAAAAGCATTGATTTTTTTCTTGATTGACTCGCCTTGATGAAGCTATATCGTCATCAGACAGCGATGAAACCGACGCGAGAGTCATTTTAGTAAATTTTATGTAGAATTTAAAAAGTTAAGAGTGGTCGCAGGCGGCCTTAAGACGACGGCTGCTTAAAACTAGAAATTCTTAAAAATTTGACTGTTTGACAGCTGTCATCTCTTAAGTTGCTTTCGAGAATACGAATCGAATGAATAATGCCCCATTAAATATTTAATTCTTAAGTGGTTTAATCGAAGTTATATTTAACTGGAATCAATTTAACAGGTCATTAGAGCTAGTTAACAGGAGTTAAAAGTTAATTGGCTTTCCAGTATTTGGGCATTAATTTATTAAATTTTATTTAGAAACCACTTAAGTAGAAACTATGTCTTGTAATTAATTTAACGTATTTAATATATGTATGTACATTTATTGTACTCATATTCTAAATCATCATCAGCTACAAAAATAAAAACGTACAAAGTATTTATACCATTCTTCTAATAAGAGGCTATTTGACTATTATCGATTTTTGGTATTATTTCGCTTACAAACACAAATACGTTAAAAATAAAACCTTGCTGTCAAAAAAGTATTAAGGGGGTATTCTAGTGTAGAGGCATGAATTCGAGGTGTTTTTTCAGGTGCTATAAATAAAAATCAAAAAATATTTTTAGTATACATTTTTTTACCAGGCGTTTATTATAATTTGAAGATTACAAACAAAAATAAAAATAGTCAAAAAATACAAAATTGAAAGTGGTATGAGTTGTTGAAGTGGGGGGTACAAAAAAAATGGCGCGCCAATCTTGCCATGATTGCAAGCTTTTTCAAAATCTGAAACAAAAACAAATAAGAGATTATTAATTTAGATACATGCAGCTATCGTACTAAGAAAAAGTGTAAAAAAATTTTTTTTTTTTGCTATATTACGGCTGTCCGAAAAAATGATACATTTTTTTTCGTCATTTTTGGACATTTCTGAATTTTTTAAAAATAGTAAAAATTATTATTTTGTTATAATAATAGTTAGGACGATAGAGACATGTATTGAGAAGATTCACACCAAATTTTAAGTCAATTGGTACAACAGAACTTGAGAAATCAAGTCAAACGTTTTGAAAAATGTAGTTTCGAGAAAAACGCGTTTAAAGTTTCGAGTAAAATTATGCCCGATGTTAATAATTAAATTACATATTATACTTACATTTCTTCAATCCGCGATTCTTGCTCTATACATGGGGCCTTCCTCTACATCAAACAAATCATTTTCTGCATTCCTTTCTTCTAAACGAGCAGTTCGGGCTTCCTTTGAGGCATTAGAAGTTCGGATTTCAGAACGATTTATCCGGGCATTATCTCGTTCGGTGGCGAACGCATGAGATTCAGAACCAATGTCCATCCCCATACACATCATTTTTAAAATAGGAATTAAGCCTTCATTAAATATGGAAACTGCAATAAAAGTTGCAATTTCTATTACACGTAAGCCGGCATGTATATGTTTTGGCGCATTGTTATTCTGGGTCTCAGAACCTTGAATTATATATACATATATATTATAATACAACTACAATAAAAGGGTACAATACAAAAGTATGAGTGTATAGGTATTTACAACCGAAGGGGACCGCAGGTAGACCCTAACGTCTTTTTTTCGATTCGTTCCAGCCGAGCCAGTATTGAAGAGGTGTCACTAAAATAGCTATATCTCTGGAAATAATTAAAATTTTGGCCTTTTAAGGACACATTCTTGAAAGGTTAAGCTTTGAATATATATAAAAAAATAAAAATCGTTTTTTTCAAATTTCTACACTAGAATACCCCCTTAAATTAGCTTGTAACATAAGGCAAATATTAATATTTAAAATTAAAGAGTAGGAGTGTAGCGGGGACATCTTGCTGTCTCTTTCAAACGCGCACGCTGAAATGTATATCAACCCTAGTGATGTCACTAGCTTTGTTTTTCATTTCTTTTCTGTTACCCCCACCACACGATTTAAAACGTTTCTAACTTGTTTCATTCTGAATGGATTTATAAATTTCTTTGTTTGTTAGACCAAAGCTACGTTACGTTTTGAAAAATACAATAAATAGTCAAATACCCTATTACCCGAAACATTAATATTTTAATAGATACTTTAGCTATCGGTTAGTTTTTTAATCCAATGAATGGCGAGATGAGCCTGCCGTTCGCCTGATGGTAATCGATAAAACTGACGCTACGTACAGTAGCGAGATTAGCCTGTCCAAAATGAACTGCTAATACTCGTCAACCCAACACCACCATGGTATTCCACTACGCGCTCCATCCTGAGATATAAGATGTCAAGTCTCAATATGTCCCGTAGTTACTCTGACTGCAGTGAAGTACAAACCATAACACAACAGTGCTTTTACACAAGTAGAAGACAAGACATTGCGGTCAGTAAAATGATAAACGTTGTAAACATATTAAAACACATTTTCCTATTTTGTGGCTTCTTCAATGATCACATGGTTGCTATTATAGAAAATAAATAGCCATTTATCTTCTACTTAGGAAACCAAATTACCCACATTACCTTCCAGATATCCTAAAAAAAACCAACTCTTCAGACCGAACGTATTAAGCCAACGATAACCTAGGGCCCTAGTTTTAAGCTACGATTGGTAGAATCTCATTGGACTGGCGAACAGCGGAGACGTGACGGATCCGGAACGTGCGCGGAACGCTAAGTGATGCCAGGCACTATGGAAAGTTAATCGACCTTTAACATGAAAATCGAATGGATAAGTTCTTTGCGAAGTATTGAAAGATGAATATGTAATAACTTCTTAAATAATTAATTTAATATCTCTTGTAAAGCATTTTATTTTTATACATGCATTTATTTGGTTTGCTATCAGATTTTTCAATTATGTGCGTAATAACCTTTTCAATTTATTCTTCTTTTTTAATAAAAGCAGATTAATTTTTCATTTATATTAAGAGTAACGTAATTAACATGTTAGTGATATTTTGTAGGCAAGCTATAATACCTAGGACACTGATTAGCATAATACGATCTAATGAACATTTCCAGGTGTTACTTTTTAATATGGACTAACCATTGGGCCTTTTTTTACAGGGCGAAGTGCAGGTCCTTGGGGCAGGCCTATGTTAAGCAATGGGCTTCCTATGGCTGAGATGATGATGATAATTAGGCTTTTTTTATTAAGTTGGCACTGGCCAAATTAATAACATTAAGTAATGGTTTCTGATAATCTGTATGTGTATCAGCCATACGTTCCCACTGCAGGGAGAGTACAAAAAGTGCAGATAGTACGATTGAAAAGAGGTTAGAATGTATAGTCCACCACGGTGGCCTAGTGTGGGTTGGCCATTTCCATACCGTAAAAATTCATCTGTTTTTTTTTCTTCTATTTATTGCAGTGAATAGCGAGACTAGCATGCTGTTTGCCTGATGATAAGTGAAACGACCTCTTATGAATAGTAGCGAAACCAAAAAACACCTTGAATTACAAAGCAAAGCTGGGCATCCGACTGCGCTCGCCATCCTGTGACATAAGATGTAAAGTCAATGTAGTAGTACTTGCAGTGGCTACAATGTCCTTGAATCCGAAATACAAAAGTGCATTTAAACTGCTGACGGAAGAAATAGACGGACGGAATTGCGGAAGATCCTACCCAAGCGGCCTCTCACATATTAGAGACTTACCAGTTAATTCTTCTGATAATACCATTTTGAAAATATGTATTTTGTTCATCTCGAATATAATTGCGTTGCAGTTCACATATTAATTAGTGTAATTCAGTATTATTTGATTACACATCGATCTTACACTGATACTAAATAATAATCCTCAAAACATTCCCAATACAAAACCCTGGAATAACTCCCACACAGATTTTACTGAAACCGCAACTATGTTAATATATTGGCCGCCACAGGCATGTGAGCCGATCAAATTAGCAGGGCGAATCGCTATTAGTACTGCGGTATGTGATATTGATGCCTTCTGGAATGTTCTGTCATGCGGTCTGTATTTATAGATGGACTGTGCAGTTTGGAGTGCTTAATTAAAATAAGATATTGATAGGATTAAAGCTTTGTACCAGTTAAAGTACTATTAATTTTGTCATAGGCTTACCTATTATTTATTTATTAAAAAAATGTATTGCTCACCAATGAGAAGATAAGAAATTCATTCATTTTATAGTTAAAAGCTAGGGCGCTTAAGGATAATTAATTGTTATAAGCACCCCACACTTTGTAAAAATAAAATGAATAAATTACACTCCATTTTTGAATCTTAAACACATTATAAATTATTTTTACTTTTGTAGTTGGGTCTTTTATAAAAGCGTGTGTTTATGGTTTTTAAACTATAATTGTTTTGACCAAAACATCTATCTACAGCTGTCTTATCAAAGGGAAATGGCTGTGCGTAAATTACACATTCATATATTTGTCACAAAAAATTCTAATGGTTCTGGATATGGTAATGTCATATACTTATTAAATCATTGTATTGTGATTGGTTCTCGACAAATCTACAAAGTTTGAATGAAATCTGACCCATTAAAGTGGGTCAAAATCCCGCCCAAAGGAGTCAGTTACAAACAAATACAGGGTATCTCAAGACTGCAACCGAAAACGAAGCCGGGCGGTAGTTTAAGTGACTTCAGACACAATGCAATAGAAAAAGTTGCAAAAAAAGAGTCAATTTTTTTCCTATGGCTATATTTGGGTGGTAATTACCTTTTTTCCTAAAATAATAGTGTATACCCATTTATTTATAAATACTCTAAGGTATAAAAGAGTTTAAATAATTATTTTAGCAAAAACTGTGGATTTACCACCCAAAATGACGATATTTAAAAAATCATAAAAAATAATTATCGCGTTTCTTTGCGAATTTTTTAGTTGCATTGTGTTTGTAGTCACTAAAATTACCACCCGGCTTCGTTTTCAGTAGCAGTCTTGAGATACCCAGTATACAAACAAACATGCAAGTAAAGCTTCCTAAATAAATCGCGAAAAAGCAATGTTAACAAAATAGAAAAGAGTGCAATGGCTGTCTTACTCTTAACCTCCATGCCCATATTTTTTAGACAACTAATCATAGGATAGATAAGACAAAGACGACAATTATGGGTTACCTATACACTTATGGGCGACTTATGTACATTACTCACTATACCTATTCATGTAAGTCATATATGTGAAATTATAAAATTTATCCAACAATAGGATTCATCATCATCATCATCATATCAGCCCACATTAATCCACTGCTGGACATAGGCCTCTTCTTCATTACACCACTTCTTCCGGTCCTGTGCTTGTCTCATCCACCGTTTCCCTTGAAACCTAACGATGTCATCCATCCATCTGGCGGGTGGTCTGCCTACCTTTCTCTTGGCCCCTCTAGGCCACCACTCCGTTACTGCCTTAGTCCAATAGGACTATTTTATACGAATAAAAAATTCTTAACAGACTAACATAGACCTGACCTGCTATTAAGGGGCAATTCTCGAGTCGTGTTTATTAGAACTTAGAGATTTTTCTGGATCACAAACATAAATCCTGAACAAATAGCTCACAAATAAGCTTAATATCTACAGTTTTATCTCCGTAAGTGACCCGAATCCCCGGTTACGAATTTCACATCTTTCGTGTTATCAAGTGCAGCTCGGAATTTTCACAGAATCCACGATCTTTTGTTTAGACATTTTTGCCTCATACATTCAGCACGATTATAGTAAGCTACTTTGGAATAATTAATCCTAATACACTACTACAGTAATGCAAGCAACATTCCAGAACATTCTCATAATAAAAGTAACTGAGATCGTCTTAAGACATCGGATAGAGAACAAAGCCGCCGCAAACCGGGATCGAGCAAACTTTATGCCACCAGAAACAGATTGTATTGTTTAATTAAATATCTTATAAATTACACAGTAAATGTATGGATAGTAGTACAATTTTTTTCTGACTGTTTCTTCTCTACAACTTCGTTAAGCATTATTTGTAGGTTCCTGTAGCTGAAAAGAGATAAGATTGTAGTGATTCAGAGGTATACGCATCAATAGTATATATCTATATTATTTATTTTGAACCTTATACACGTAAAAATATTACAAATTTTAAATAACAGATAGCGGTCGTGTCGCTCTAGGCGATATCTTACAGATAGCCTTTGGATGGATATGAGAAAAGGAGAAGAAGATTCTTATCCACTAATTGAATGTTCCTTTGCATTGGCTTTCAATCCTATAACATTTAAGATTATTATGAACAAGAAGTCAAACAACGCATCAGCTGACCTGATTGTTAAGAATCACTGCTTTCGATGTAAGACTGGAGTAACATCAATTATCGTCAGATTGAGTACCTATGTCAATTTTGAAGATGATATTTTTTTTATATTTACAAACTTACTGTTTTAAATATACTGTGGTTTTTAATCCGCAAATCGGCAATTATGAAATTATAATTAAGTTATATAAACTCTTTGAGAATGTTTTTGTAGTCAACTGCTGGGAACAGAAAACTGCTCTAACAAAGCAGCGCAAATATTTTTATACTAACATCCTGCAATCTTCGTTAAATTACTTTAGAATAAGTTTGATGTTCAACGCACATGCATTCATTGAATACTTTAGGTGTTAATTTTTTAAGAACCTAGATTTTTATTTCACTCAAATAAAATCAAATATATAATAGTAATATAATATTAGCTCAATATGCCAAATATATTTTTACACATAACTTTTTTTTTGTGAGTGATGAGACGAGCATGACGCTCGCCTGATGGCAAGCGATACGACCGCTCATGAACAGTAACAAAACTTAAAAACACCTTGAATTACAAAGCAATGCTTAGCATTTCACTGCGCTCGCCATATCGAGATATAAAATGTTGAGTCTAAATATTATGTCCAGTAGTTACTCTATAATATACTTAAAATCGAAACATAACAGTGCATTTATACTTCTGTATGACGGCAAAAATAGACATTGCGGTAGAACCTACTGAGGCGGCCTCTTACATATGAGAGACCTTCCACTTGAAAACTACTAGTAACTGTATTGTAAAATAAACAAAAATATTTCATACAGTTGGATACGGGCTAAATTCAATTTGAACAGTTTTCTCGACAGTCCAGACGGAGTATACACCAACTTCATATAGCTTTTTCACGCTGTTTACTAGAATTAAAAGGGTATATCCCAAATCAGATGTACTACAGCTGAAACAGAAATGATATTGCGTGGTTCACTGACAAGTTTACTCACTATTGTATAGTCACTATTCTTGCGACTACAAATGCCTTACCACAAGTATAAATATATAAATAAATACACTCAAACGTCACATACATAGCCCTAACCCCTAAGCCTAATATCGAGTCTCGTGTCGTAGGTATCACAAACTACAGGAGACTTTTCGGCCTCGCAAAGAAACTCGAAACAAAAAAATAAATACAACCAACAATCACATACATAGTTCCGACCCCAGACTAAGATCGAGTCTTTTGTCGTGGGCATCAAGAAGACCCGAAACAAATATCTGTGGTATACAAATATTTGTCACGGATGGGCATCGAACTCGCAGCCTCTCATTTCACAGCCGGTGTCTAACCAACTACGCCACTGAGGCTGTCAAATTGAGATGAAAGAACAGTGACATACTTAAATTATTTTAATTAAAAGAACTGACCAAGACAATACACGAAGCCATTCTTCGAAAATTATTTTCAGACTAATTCTTCAGAGGAGAAAATAGTTGTTGATGACGGAAGTAAGCTGAATAAAAGTTATGCCCAGTTAAACTGGAAAGTGGGCGGGAAAGCACTTACAAACTACTTTATTACATCGGAATTGAGTTATTCAGAATAATGTAGTGGAGTTTCAGTTTTCAAAGGATTGGACGCAAGTTGGTCACGCGAAATGGAACGTTGATGTGATTTTATAGACTGATTGTTGTAGCGCAACCGTCCTACTTAATGTTCCAATGAGTATGACGAAAAGCTCGGACTTCAAACTTAGCCGAGTAATTTATTTATGTGGGAATAGTACCGTCTCGGGTCAAATTAAACAAAGACCGTTTGGATAATCTTCAATTTATTATCGCCTTATAAAATCGTCTTCAATGCAGTCGTCCTCAAAAAAAATGTAAGAAAAAATTCACGATTTTAGAGCAAACATTTATTTCTTCAAGGTCTTCTGTGGGTTAAAATCAGGGGCGTGCGCTCCTTGTAGGCAGAAATGCAGTGCATTACTTGCCATTCACAGATATTATATTATAACGTTCGTACGTTTTAGATGACTTTAATTTATAGTAAATAAATGAATAAACAAAATATAATAACTTAAAAACGCCTAATATTTTATAAATAGCACCTATTTGCAATCACGCAAATATTATATTTGCCACGCGAAAAGCAAGCGGCGCTGCAAAGCAAAATAATGTACCTAATCAACCAAGTAATGCCGCCGCGTCCCGCATGACATTTGTTTGCATGTGTGTAGTAATTTTGGTGTCCGTGCACAGTCGCAAACGCACACACCCATGAATATTGAAAGGCGCGACTCCTGCGGCAGGCCTCGGGAGTTCGGCAGTTGTCGGGAGTGATCGGGAATGTTCGTTGCCTATAATCCTAGTAAAATTAATAGGCGGGAATCTAATAAATCACCTATGCACATTATGCATTTTTGGTTAGTAAGGTTTTATTTGTTTAAATAGAAATGTTTTGTGTTTCGCGGGGGCCATTTTTGCCTTTTTTATGTGTTTTTGCATTGTTTACTATTTTATACTAGTATGTTTGTAAAAAAAATAGATTTCTTAAAAGATTTTTCATTTTAACATTTGAAAGTGTGTACATTTAACAGTTTAAGTTTCGATATTAATTGTAGTCATTTGCTTTTATTAGTGTGTTTGTTTATTTTTTCAAATGTTATTTGATTGTGAGGTTTGTGTTAAAAATGTATGTTTATCAAATGAATGAATGAGGTGGCCGAAATCTTGCGTTTATTTACACCGGGATAGGTATAGTAATCTCAACTAACCGGAACCTTGAATATGTGAAAATTGAAGCCGACTAGGTGAGTTTTTTTATTTTACTTATTAGAATTACTTCCGCCGCGACGATCGATCGCTGTTTTGTCTGCGTTGCCGTAGAAGATGGACATGAATAGTAGTACATCTAAGACTTGTTATGTTGGCATGGTTTCTGACTTAGAGATCCGTCGCGTGGCTGTGGCTATGCTAAAAACTATAAAAAAAAAAGTTTTTGTGACCGAGTACTCCGCCGCATACCCAGTGTCATAATCCTGTGCACGCCGCTGGTTAAAATAAATACCACATGTCATTATTACTTTGTACTGTATATTCTATAATGGATGGTACTAACAAACTTATAAGAATGTCAAAGCTATTTAATGCAACTAGGACTTAACCTACCTCGCAGAACTAATCTGGTTCCGTGGACTTATTTTACGAAAATTTCATAAGGAACTGAATATATAGTTTTCTTCGCGATGTTTTCCTTTACAGAACGATAAATATCTGCATTTTATCTCATCACTACATAGTATGAAGCAAAGTCGCTTTCTCTGTCCCTATGTCCCTTTGTATGCTTAAATCTTTAAAACTACGCAACGGATTTTGATGCGGTTTTTAATAGATAGAGTGATTCAAGAGGATGGTTTATATATATAATCTCGTATTATTGTACAGAAATCTATTTGTACCCGGGCGAAGCTGGGCCGGGCCGCTAGTATAAATTAAATATAAGATTTTATTCCTACAACCTACTCGGCAAAACGTCAAATCAAAAAGGCAAATGTTTCTAAAAAAAATCGCTCCTAGTTGGAATCCCAAAATACATCAATGGAAACCCAATCTGTGAATTAAAATTACTTTCAAGTGTACTATGAACGTCTAAAAATATAATAACATTAAAAATAACATCAAACACAAGTCGGCGACGAGTATTTCGTTGATTATGCTCACTGAGGGCTAAATAAGTTTTTATAAACTCATTTTACAAATTCTGTGTACATTTTTAGAAAAAGTTAATCTGACTTTCGTGTTTCGTGTCTCGCGAAAAGATGAGTTTGCGGGATAGCTAAGCGTGATATTGTAATAACACGCGGGTTCTATTTCATTTAATTTCTTCTATTTCTATGAATGAAATGAGAATTCCTAGGGTAAGAAAAGTCCGCAAACCCGCACTAAGTGAGCGTACAGTCAGCAACATAAGTCGCTGAATACTTCACATTTTTTGATAACCTTTTTATGAGTTAAAATTTGTACGTACTACTCTGCAGTCGTAAAATATAACCAAGTAAAGTCATCTATGCCGAAAATTGCCATACGATATTGAAACTAATTATTATTTTGGATGATAAGACAATTCCAAATCTCGTGACTGTGTAGCGACTTATGTTGCTAACTGTACATATCTAGTAAAATAACTTAAATCCTCTCAATCGTACTCTTAACTGTATAGTACCAGAGATGACAACCAAAATTGTTGTCTCATAGCAATACGGCCACAACCGCATCAAATTGATATATTTGATTATTTCGAACTCGAAAATACCAATTTCAGACATATTTCGCGAAGCGTTTGAGCGAACTGAATTTTCAAAAATTTCAACATACGAGTATTTTACTGGACTCTTTCATAGCAATCTGTCTGATTTTCTGACTGTAGTTATATCCATCCATCATCCATCCATCAGCCAAAGGAAGTCTACTGCTGAAAATAGGCCTCCCCCAATGATTTCCACAGAGACCTGTTGGAGGCAGCCTGCATCCAGCGACGTCCCGCGACCTTTACCAGGTCGTCGGACCATCTTGTGGGTGGACGTCCTACGCTGCGCTTTCCGATACGCGGCCTCTATTCGAGCACTTTCCGACCCCATCGGTCATCAGATCTCCGCGCTATGTGCCCATTGCCACTTCAACTTGCTAATCCGGTGGGCTATGTCGGTTATTTTAGTTCTCCTACGGATCTCCTCATTTCTGATTCGATCTCGTAGGGAAACCCCGAGCATAGCCCTCTCCATAGCTCGTTGAGTGACTTTGAGCTTCCTAATAAGGCCCATAGTGAGAGGCCACGTCTCGGTGCCGTAAGTCATCACTGGCAACACACAACTATCGAAGACTTTCGATTTAAGGCACTGAGGTATTTTGGACGAGAAGACGTCGCGTAGTTTTCCGAACGCTGCCCAACCGAGTAGTAGTTATATAACAGCTCTAAAATACCAAAGACATATTTTTCAGAAGTTTGTAGTTTAAGTGAGCGTCATTTCAACGGTTAGGACAGCTGGAGAGTGACGATGTATACTAAGAAAGTGGTAGGTGCGTAATATGCAAAAACCCATTCCCACCGCAGCGCGCAGCAGGAGCTTAAGAAGCGCTCAGGCATCGGCCTAGCGACTCCAAAAGGTTCTTTTCTCTTTTGGGAGTACATGCGACATCTAAAATTTCTGAAAACAGTTTTTTTTTGTAATCCTGCTAAATATACGAACGGTTGAAAAAAAATCAATTAGAATTGCTATAAAACAGGTAGGCTAAATTTGCTGACATTTTCAAAAATTCGCTTCAGCTATGTACTACGCGCAAAATGTCTGAAAACCAACTTATTCGTCATAAAATTATAAAGTCTATGTACATTTCCAATATCAGACGTATTGCTATGACACCGATTGCCCTTTTTTTTTGGACACAGCAGAAATAACCTCACATGCAATTGCTACACTTTTGACCGTTAGTATCTACCTAGTCGGGTTCAGAATTATATAATCTAACGATTTTATACAGTTTCGACCGTATTGCTATGATACATGGTTTTGGTCGTCATCTCTGGTACTAGTACAGATGGACCTACAGAGTGGCGTATAAATGGCCTGATATAATAATTATATTTGTTCTATTTATTTATTGAATCCACCAAGAGTGCTAATGTATAGCACTCTACAATACACACAAAAATGAAATCTGATATGTGATCTATGGTGTGCACGTTATTTATAAAATACAGCATATTAAAACAGAAATCATAATCAAGTGAACTAAAACTAAAGTTAAACTTTAATTAATAACGATTAAGCTGAAAACGGCATTATAGTAAAATATATTTTATTTTTTATTTATGGTGTTCTGGTTTCTACCAGGAGATCCTCTGCCTATCCCTTCTGGAAAGAAAGCGTGAATTTATGTATATATCTACTTAAGTATTGAGAAGTTTAAGTGTATACTTGATTATGTTAGCTCACTTTAACTTTATAGGACGTCTGCATCCCTGAGAGTACTCCGCAAGGATTTCAAAGGATTCTGAAGTCCTTCAACCTTTGCTATTGCCGATAGACTAAGATATATTTAAGTGCGTGGTGGCCTGTTGGTAAACGGACTAGACGCGACTGCCAACATGTTCACGGTGGTCGCGGGTTCGAATCCCAGGGCACACCTCTGACTTTTCGGAGTCATGTGTGTATTGATAGTCAATCACCACGCACTAAAACGGTGAAGGAAAACATCGTGAGGAAACCTGCATACCATAGCGATTTATAAAATTCTATGGTATGTAAGTCCACCAACCCGCACTAGGCCAGCGTGGTGGACTATATGGCCTAACCACTCTCAATCGTACTTTCGATTGTAGAGGAGGCCCGTGCCCTGCAGTGGGACGTATATGGGCTGATACAGATAAGATATATTTAAGGGAATATGTTAATTATTGTCAATAAACATTGCATGTCTCAGTTTCATTTTATTAAAATAAAATATATTTATAATTCTTAAATTCGGTATTTGTATTCAAAGACTTTTACAATCTCAAGTCACTTTAAAATTAACATAATCATTTTATCGCATTCAATTTTGAAAACGTAATAAATAATAAATCAATTGATGAATACGAAATCAAACGGAGTATACAACCTCGTTACTGGGTAAATTAAGATTTTAGAATTTAATAACTTCCAAAAATCTAAAAATTGCTACGATAACTGAAACTCATAAACCCCATATTATACATCATTAAATAAATAAACTGCCTCGGTGGCGTAGTTGCACTACGGTACGGATACAAAGCTGAGGTCTCGGGTTCGAATCCCGGGTTGGGCAAAGTGACATTGGATTTTTCTATTCATTATCAGCCCAGAGTCAGGAATTTGTGCCCGATATGGCGATAGGCTCGCCACCTATCACATTGTGGGACGGAACATACAAGGCGAAATGTGGGTGCCCTGGCACCTCTGCCTACCCCTTCTGGGATATAGGCGTGAGTTTATGTATGTATGTATGTAAATAAAAAAATAAAAAAATATATTTGCATAATGGTTTAATAGATTTAGGAAGTAAAACTATTGTGTATAGATCTTATTGCAGATTTGGTTTAATTTTTGCATTTCTTTACTTCCCAACTTGGATTACTTTGTAGCTTTGGTGGTCACAGGATGGACCACGAAGGCTGTTAACTAATATCCGTAAATAATAGTTTTATTTCAAATACATTTGCGTTAAAAATATGCCAAATTATATTTACCTAAACAGCGGAACCCTAAAACTCTCTAATTAGACCCACGACTGGCCGAGGACCTTGATGTGGCGAATGAAAAAAAAACTCATCCATTATCCTTTCTTTTCCCTTAAACCCTTCAAAGTGTTTATAACCGACGACTACACAACACTTTTTATTTAATTTTATACCTCCCTAATGAATTAAAAAAGACAAAAAAGAAACAGGTTTTTCACGTTTACGTGTGACTGTTAAATATATTTTCTTCAAATTAAAGCACACATAAAAACGCAAATATTAAGCCTTTTCCCCAATAAATAGAGGTGGTATTAGGACACCCACGTTTTGCCTTGTGTGTTTCGTCCCACGATGTGATAGACTCACTTATCAAATAAACTACTTCGGGCCGATAATAAATAGAAAATTCAATATCACTTTGTCCGACAAAGGTTTCGAACCTGGGACCTCAAATTATAATCGTGCCATATCAAAACTGCGCCACCAAGGCCGGCAGTCGGTCTTTAAATTAATCTTACAATTAAAAAATATATTTCTCCTCCAAAGTATATTAAAATTAGCGATTCAAAATAAAACCAAAACATAAGTGAATTAAGAAAGATAACAGACTGATACATTGTATTGACTATCGAGAAATATGGCTTGCATCGGACCATCATAACAAATCTCATTAGGTCAGCACAGAAAACCATAACCAACTCAATCGAAAATATTCAGTCGGATGATCGGTCATGCTCAGCAATGGACTTCTATGATCTGATAATGAAGATGGACTTTGCTGACCAGAGCAACACTATGAAAAATTTAATATTATTTTTTTCAGCATTGAAGTATATTCTTCAGATTCCCACAGAAATAGATAGTAATTATTGATCAAACCGTCCCCTCTAAGTAATAACAAATAAAATGGAACGGCATTAGTGCGGGCTACTTACGAATTTGCTAATAACCTTACCCTTGTACTTACTAATTGTTCTCGATTGATTCTCGTTTGACTAGATTCATATGACTTGAAATGTCCAAAGATGAACGCTGGAGTATAAAACGTACAAGCGATGTCTAATAAGGCTGAAATATTTTAAAGTAACGATCAATTCAAACAAAGGCATAGTTTGATGCCCACCCACAATATGGACATTGGACAGGCATCTGATAAAAGTTGCAAAAGATCGCCTGATGTGAGAGGCTATGGAAATTCTTTGAGGAGGCCAATGTTCAGTAGCGAATTTCCTGTTACGGATGATTTTATCCTACTAATATTATAAATGCGAAAGTTTGTGTGTTTGTTACCTATTCATGCTCAAACAACTATACCAATTGTGATTAAATTTGGCATGGAGCTAGTCAGCTAGCTAGGTGTCAGTACCCTGTATGTAATCTATACTAATATTATAAAGCTGCAGAGTTTGTTTGTTTGGTTGTTTGAACGCGCTAATCTCTGGAACTACTGGTCCGATTTGAATGATTCTTTCAGTGTTGGGTAGTCCATTTATCGAGGAAGGCTATAGACTATATATCATCACGCTATGACCTATAGGAGGAAAGCAGTAGTGATATTTCTAGCAAATACGAGGAAATTTTGTTCGTTTTTCGTGGTCCGATTGGTCGATATTCTAAACTGATAGTCAGAATTAAACATTTTGACCGCCATTTTAAAACGTGTATGCACCCGGGCGGAGACGGGCCCGACCGCTAGTAATATATAAATGTAGTGTTCCCGTGGGATGTGCAAGGAATTTAAATATATTTGATACTCTTCAAACTAAAAGGAATAGCATGGGCAATTTAAAGTAAGGCAGTAACTTTGAGTTTCAATATGTTAATTAATTATCACGTAAAATAATACCTATGAATTAAATAGCATCTGCACCTGAGCGAAGCCGTGTCGGACTGCTAGTTATACAAATAAGACAGTGGAAATCGTTTGGATCTCCCATACTTTGTTAATCCTTGCCAGGCCAGCCATTACCAGTATCAGACTCCCAACTCTGTCAGAACTCTTAAAAATAGTTATTAAAAATGGACTCCAAATTCAGAATTGAATTACTAAGACTGAAGCACCAACACCCTATACCAAAACAATATTAAATCTATCTCAAATTAACTGGGTTGAATTCTACCAATTCTCTACAAAATTATCATTAAATTATCTAGGAGCTACTAGTAAAATAGCGTACTCTATACTAAAAAGTATGCAAAAGGGCCGTAGATCGTTTTGAAAACCCGCCTCGAGCTCGGAGTCCCTCCTTTTGCGTGTACACAAACTTTTAACATAATGAATTTTGTTTTGTGTGACTGGTGTCTTTTTTGTTACGTAAGTATATGAAACATTTTTATACTGTTGAGGTCTTTTAAAGTATGGGGTTGACTTTTACTTTAATTAACCATGTGGACTATTATGTTTTTTTTGTATACAGGCTCAGCTGGTCACTTTACTGCGCCTGATGGTAAGTGTAAAGAGAGTAATTAGTGATAGATTCCAGACCTATTATAATTCTTCGAAAACATACTGACCCGCTTGATAACTGTTAAAGAGCAATGAAAAGCAAAAAACGGAGTTTTTCAATATTATCATTTTAAGCATGTTTAAATCATTGTGTGTTAAAGATTTGAATTAAAGACATGCTGGATATGTATACCGTGTCCAATATACAAATAGTCAAACTCTTTTTGCTACTTTATTGTATTGTTGCATTATATTAATGCATCATATAATAATTGTACCGTGTTGTATGCGGCTTATTTGCGATAATAAAAGCATTTTTCTTTCTTTCATTCAAACAAAAACCTACAGTAGGAGTATCAGAAGAAACGCTTTCCAATAATAAGTTTTCGTAAATAAATTATGAAACTGTGGTCTACCTACACTGCCTATACACATAACTTCACACACACACACACACACCTCACATTCACACATCCCACATATTCACACATTCGGATTCGAACCCGCGTACGCACCAACTCGCACCACTCAGCTGACGCCCGGCCGATCGTCGAGGACGGCTTCGCTACCGAGCGGAGCCCCCCTCGCCGGCGGCCCGAGGCGGAGATGCCCGAGCCACGATAGCCCTCCCGCGCCGCGCAGACACTGCGCGTGCGACGGCAAACGGCCCGGCTCGCCAGTCGGAACCTACGCTTGACGCTCGGTGCATGACGCTCGCTTCCGTACAACTGATTGCCTACCGCTATTGTATTCCGCGCTTTGCTCTTGGACTCTAAGCTTTCTTTCTTTCTTTCTCTCTTGGACTGTAATTCTTCCGTGCTTTATTTTAATGTGTATGTACGTGTGTTTATTGTGACATTATACGGTGTTGAGACTTAAAGACTGTGTCGTGATTTCTACCACCTGATCCACACTCCACCAACAACCAACGCACCATCATACCACCAAACTGGTGACCCCGTGGAACACTTCAACTATGTCGAAGAGAGACATCGACCCGCCGCGTGTCAGCGGACAAGGTCAAAAGGACGAAGCACAAGCAGGTACCAACCAACCACCCGCACACTCGGAATTATTTAAAGTGGGCATTAGAGTACCACCCTTTTACCCAGATGAACCAGAAATATGGTTTGCCCAGCTGGAGGGACAATTTGCGTTGGGAAATATTTGTAATGACCAGACGAAATTTTATTACGTCATTGGGAATCTCGAACACCAATATTCAAAAGAAGTCAAGGATGTAATAATTAATCCCCCAACGGTCAACAAATACGAGAAATTGAAACAAGAGCTTATCAACCGATTGTCAGCGTCAAAAGCCAGCAAAATTAAACAATTGCTGACTCACGAAGAGCTCGGAGACAGGAAGCCCTCGCAGTTCTGTAGGCATCTCAGAAGCTTGGCTGGACCTGATTTCCCAGATGATTATCTCCAAACAATCTGGATTAGTCGTTTGCCTGTAAATGTGCAGACCGTCTTGGCAGCGCACTCAACCGCATCGTTGGACGTACAAGCCGAGGTGGCGGATAAAATCATGGACATCGTCACTCCGACTCCTCAAGTCCATGCCGCAGCCGTCGCATCTACAGCAAGAGAAGACATGTTGGTGAATGAGATTGCTGAACTACGCAAGCAGATGCAAACCCTCAGTACCAGGTTGGACAACACGGAGCGGCGCCACCGACCACGCAGTTCCGTCAGACACCGCAGCAGCTCCCGCGGGCCTCGAAAACGGTCAAAATCAAGCTACAGGAAGTTTCCAATTTGTTTTTACCACTCAAAATTTGGAGGTAAGGCGCACAAATGCATGGAGCCCTGTGACTACAAGCAGGAAAACTTCAGGGGCGGTCGATAATGGCGACTGACGACTGCCCGAATACCGGTCGCCTATTTGTGACGGACAAGAGGACCAAGGTACGATTCCTGGTCGACACGGGGAGCGATTTATGTGTGTACCCGCGCTCTCTAATTCGTGAACGTCGCGCTCCAGACAACTACGAGCTCCGCGCCGCCAATGGATCACCGATAAAAACGTATGGTTTTGTTAATTTAAGTGTAGATTTCGGCTTGCGCCGAGATTTTCCTTGGCGTTTCGTAGTTGCCGATGTGACTAAATGTATTATAGGTGTAGATTTTTTATCATTTTATAATTTAATTGTTGATTGCCGCAACCATAGACTGATAGATAACACTACGAATATTAAAGTTAGCGCTCTATCAGCTTATAAATACAGTAACATATTTTCTGTAAAGGTTACGACTGGCGAGACTCGTTATCATAAAATCTTAAACGATTTTCCTACAATAACTCGCCCAGCCGGCACTCCACGCACTACACAACATAATACACAACACCACATCCGGACCACACCAGGCCCTCCGGTTGCTTGTACACCACGACGTTTGGCACCTGACAAATTAAAGATCGCCAAACAGGAATTTCAAGCCATGTTAGCCAACGGTACAGCTAGGCCCTCCGAGAGCCCTTGGTCATCTCCGCTGCACTTAGCGCCCAGCAAAAATAACGGCTGGCGTCCCTGCGGTGATTACAGAAGGCTCAACGCGCGTACTATACCGGACAGATATCCAATAAGGCATATCCAGGATTTCGCACATAGTATAGCAGGTTGCCGTGTATTTAGCACGATAGATTTGGTAAAGGCGTATAACCAAATACCTGTATATCCTGAAGACATCCCAAAAACGGCAATAACTACGCCTTTCGGGTTATTTGAATTTCCCTATATGACGTTCGGGCTTAGGAACGCCGGTCAAACGTTCCAGCGTTTTGTGGACGAAATGACCCGTGGTTTAGACTTCTGTTATTGTTACGTGGACGACTTTTTAATTTTTTCTCCGGACGAAAAATCACACGAAGAACATCTCCGTATTATATTTACTCGCCTACAGGAATACGGCATGTTAATTAACACGTCCAAGTGCGTTTTCGGTGCCTCAGAAGTTAAGTTTTTAGGGTATCATATATCTGAGCATGGTAGCAAACCGCTTGCATCCAAAGTGCAAGCTATTTTAGATTTCCCATTGCCTAAAGACGTTCGCCAACTTAGACGATTCCTAGGCATGATAAACTTTTATAGGCGATTCACGCCTAAAGCAGCGACAATCCAAGCCCCTTTACACACCCTTTTGACAGGCGCAGTAAAAAGCTCTCAGACAATCACTCTTGTTGGCGAGCAACTTACGGCCTTCCAGGAGTGCAAAGACAGTTTGGCGAAGGCAGCCTTATTAGCTCACCCAGACTGTCATGCTGAGTTGGCGCTAGTGACGGACGCGTCGAACACCGCTATAGGTGCGGTTTTACAACAGCGTACAGCCAGTGAGTGGCAACCATTAGCATTTTTTTCAAAAAAGCTAACTACCGCTCAGCAAAACTACTCCCCTTATGATAGCTATATTTGCTAGCCGACGAACATGACCCTTCAGACATAACCACGCGTAAAACACGCTCAGGACGAAATGTCAGGTTTCCTGATTTGTATCGCCCTTGACGGTCTCTGGAGGGGGGTGGTGTGGTCTACCTACACTGCCTATACACATAACTTCACACACACACACACACACCTCACATTCACACATCCCACATATTCACACATTCGGATTCGAACCCGCGTACGCACCAACTCGCACCACTCAGCTGACGCCCGGCCGATCGTCGAGGACGGCTTCGCTACCGAGCGGAGCCCCCCTCGCCGGCGGCCCGAGGCGGAGATGCCCGAGCCACGATAGCCCCCCCGCGCCGCGCAGACACTGCGCGTGCGACGGCAAACGGCCCGGCTCGCCAGTCGGAACCTACGCTTGACGCTCGGTGCATGACGCTCGCTTCCGTACAACTGATTGCCTACCGCTATTGTATTCCGCGCTTTGCTCTTGGACTCTAAGCTTTCTTTCTTTCTTTCTCTCTTGGACTGTAATTCTTCCGTGCTTTATTTTAATGTGTATGTACGTGTGTTTATTGTGACATTATACGGTGTTGAGACTTAAAGACTGTGTCGTGATTTCTACCACCTGATCCACACTCCACCAACAACCAACGCACCATCATACCACTAAAAAACTAAATTGCTAATTTCTTATCGAGTAAGCGACTTGTAGTAACGATCCCGAAGGAAGATATTTTCTAGATGAAATTCGGGAAAGCGAAATTTAAAGAGAAAATGAGAAAATTTTGATGGATACACCCGCTCTGGGAATACCGCGCTTTCCTTTTTTAGTTCACGATTTTTCATATCGGTTTTCGCTTTGGCAAAAAGCGTTATATTTTATTTATGATTTTATTGGGCGGTAAATTGACATAAATCGTGCCACTTAGCCGGGTGATATTTCTGATTCAACCAAACATTT
Organism: Hyles euphorbiae; assembly: GCA_023078785.2. Classification (NCBI taxonomy): domain Eukaryota; kingdom Metazoa; phylum Arthropoda; class Insecta; order Lepidoptera; family Sphingidae; genus Hyles; species Hyles euphorbiae. Next base: position 4,214,200 of record CM041043.1, on the reverse strand, counting down.
CTCTGTGGCAATGCCAGAAAATATCATAGCAACCGATATTTAATAGCCTAGTTATGAGACGAGATAGGGCAGTGCTCTGACTTTCTAAATTAACATGTACATAAATACTCATAATTTATCAATCAGTTTAGTGATGAGCAAAAAGATTGTGAAGATATCTGCATATCTTGAAATTCAACATAAAAATCTAAGGTGCATAAAGTAATCATGCTTTATACAAACTTGACGGTCTCAGGTATTTTTATTAAAATAGTTCACGTCAATCTTACGTTATAAAAGTTAACGTTCAGTCCCAAAATCATAAAACAAATATTTTTGCAACATGCACTATTACATCTTGATACGAAACCTAGAGGTGTGAAAAAAAGTGACAATATCATTTCATCCTAATATTAAGGATAATGGACTTTCTATGTCTGAGATGATGATGATGATGATTAGAGAACATTTCCAAAGCAGTTTATCTTCTGTTTAATACTGACATCTGTCCAAGCCCAAAAATTCTAACTAGCCGAATTCACTGTGGCCCAAATTAAAAAGTTTTGATAAATCACATTTTATAACCAAAAAAGTTGAAGGAATCAACTTTGAGATTACGACGTGGGTCGACCCGAAATTCACTAGGGTGATTTTAAATTATTGTTCGTTGTATAATTCATACTCCTATTAAAGTTTTAGGATACTTGAGAAAATATTTAGGTGTTTTCATTGAACCTATTAAGTTCATGATGACTAATTTACTTAATATTATTTTACATATTATTTTATTACCTCGATTAAGTGGTTATTCACCTTTTAATAAAAGCAATCCAATTTCGCTAGTATCTAGTATTTTTGGCTAGTCGACAAAATTGTGTTGTGAACGATACAAATGTACTACCATCAAATAACTAAACTCCGCATATTAATTAATGCACAAACAAATTTTCAAAATTGTGAAATGCTTCCAAATACAATTTGTCGTAAAAATATACAAGTGCAAATATTAATCAGTGATGGGCTTGGCATGCTTGTGCTGTAGGGAACCATTGTAGAAAGAATTAATTAATTTTACTGGCACTGTGGGGTACGAGTCTCCTCTACAACTGAGTGTACGATTGAGAGGGGTTAGGCCATATAGTCCACCGCCACTTCTATTGCGGATTACCGGACTTTACATACCATAAAAATTCATACAAGTCGCTATGGTATGCAGATTTATTTTCATTGAGTGAGTGAATTTTACCGTAACAGCCATATGAAATTGATCTCAAGGATTTCCTCAGCGACCTATAAAAAGCTTCAAATTCAATTTTGGCTGGTTGTTATTATATTTCATATTATGTTTCTTCATGATTAAACCAACACTTATTGGGTCAACGTTTGTGTGTGAATATTAATTCCAACTCGGAATTTATGTGAAACTGAAAAGTCTCTAATAGTTTCTGATACATAGGGTTCAAATTTGCATTTCGAAGGTGATCAGGACTATATATGCCTATATATTTAACTACTTAATAAACTGAAACAGTAAAACACCGAATCAGTTTACTTTAGTTAAACACCTTGAATGAAGCCATCCAAATAGTTGCTTAATTAACGAACAAAGCGCTTGGCGCAAACAATACCAAGCTAATTATAATAGTATCGATAGTAATGGCACTTATATTTAACTCAATTCTCGAATATTATCAATATAAATTAGCTTAGGCTTTAGTAAACTCAAATAAAATGAAACTAGAAAATTGAGAAAAAATTATGATTTGTAAAGTAATGCTGTTTGCGAAATGTTAGGCGGGTTTCGTCTTCGTACCAATGTAAATATGTTTTGTTAGCAACGACTTCCGAAATGTGCATGCCATTCGTCTGATGGTAAGTGATACGACCGCACATTGACAGTAGCAAAACCAAACAATACCATGCAGCAAAAGCAAGCAACCGCTCAGCTATGCTTGGCATTCCACTGCGCTCGCCATGCTGAGACAAAGTTAAATCTCATTCCATTTAGTAGTTACTCTGGCTACAATGGCTAATGTGTTCAATTACTTTTGGGTCTGTCTATTTGTGAATATTAAGGTTATCGTAGTTTCTACCTAAGAAACCAGGCCTTTTTTATACAATAGGTACAGGTAACGAATAAATGGTCACATGTTAGAAAGTGATCACTACCATGAACATCTTTAGCATTTGGATTATTTTGCCGGGCCATCAAATAAATAAATAAATAAATAACACCCAACAGTCACATACATAGTCCTGACCCCACACTAAGATCGAGTCTTGTGTCGTGGGTATCAGAAACTACGAGAGACTTTTCGGTCTCACAAACACCCAGACCCGGAAGAAATATTTGTGGGCCGCACAAACATTTCTCTCGGTGCGGGGATCGAACCCGCGGCCTCTCGTTTCACAGGCGGCGTCTAACCAACTGCGCCACGGAGGCTGTCGAAATCGGGAGGGAACATGGAAGGAATAGGATGGGACTCTTCTAATAAAGAAAGGATAGTAAAGAAAAAGGATAGTACCTCCAGGATTCCAGGTACCTCACACCCCGAACGTAGCGCAACAAAGCTCTCGCTTCACGTCGATCTCCTGACACTTGGCAGACATTGGCAGCGCCCTGGATTAGCCTGTCCATGGATGCTGAGTCATGACTGACAACAGCGTGACATTAGCCATAACTCATATGATTACCAAAAACGTGGCTTTTTAAACATCCTATGTTGGGTGTATTTATTTATTTAAAGTGTTGCCTATACGAGAACTAATTCTACAATAACATATTAAAATAGTTAAAACAAAATAAAGCAATTACACTAGTAGAAACAGATTACAGAATATCTAATGTATATCGTGTTTGTTTTAGATTTGCGGATCGCGTGGCAGACGCCGCAGTTTGCGGTTGCTGCGTATTTGCGGGCCGGATTAATCGAGTGCTGGATTATAAACACATACGCGTGAAAACATTGAATTATATACTAAATCTATGTTAGTTTGACTTCGAATACTATGTTTTTTTATTATCATTAATTCGATAGCCTTCATTGCGCAGTTAGACGCTGATAGTGAAACGATACGCCCTTAGTTCGATTCCTGATCCGAGACAAATATTTGTGTGAACTGCAAGTATTTATTTCGGGTCTTCGGCTTCTCACACACAAGATTCGATCTCATTGCGAAGTCAGTATCTATTTTTATATTATTCTCTTTTTCAGAGACTACACTCTATTTCGCAAGATTTAAGCCAAATTGAAAGAGGGAAATTATGGTCTTTTAGTTGTATATAGCTATAAATTGGTGGATTATTATTATCTGTATCTGTATCAGCCCATATACGTCCCACTGCAGGGCACGGGCCTCCTCTACAATCGAGAGTACGATTGAGAGTGGTTAGGCCATATAGTCCACCACGCTGGCCTAGTGCGGGTTGGCGGACTACATACCATAGAAATTTTATAAATCGCTATGATATGCAGGTTTCCTCACGATGTTTTCCTTCACCGTTTTAGTGCGTGGTGATTGACTATCAATACACACATTATTATTATACTTCTGTCTAAATGATCCCACACACGTCCCGTTGCAGGGCACAGGCCTCATCTACAATCGAAAGTACGATTCATGGGCCATATAGTCCACCACACATTATTTATTTATTGATATATATTTTATTGTACATCATAAAAAAGGAATAACAGATTAAATACTTAAAACTAAAGACATGGTAACAATTGGCGGCCTTATCGCTAGCTGCGATCTCTTCCAGGCAACCTTTGGATGGACTGGATTAATATAATAAAGAACTAATGGGGCAGTACAGAAGACGAGATAAAAGAAAATTATACTAGATGTACAGGTTATATATTATGTTATTATTACACGTAATTAAGATTTGAAAAGAAGCTATTTAACGCAATTATATGTAACGAGACCTCACAAAATAAGCAACTTCCAATAAAACTCTAAGAAGAATTCCAAGAATTTATAAACATCGGGCACAAACCAATACTCTTAAAAGCGTACATGAAGAAACAAAGCAAAAGTTATCAATACGCTTCTACCCACTTGGGATAAACAAAAGAAAATTAATCCAAGCAACTGCACAAAAATATAACCGAAGCACTGCAATATTTACATTTAACTGAATGCAAATTGTGTCTCATTAAGTGCCGAGTAACATGATGAAGACAATGCCAACGGCGCTCTTATTTTCTCCGATAAGGTGCTTACAAGAACAGGCGACCTAGCACTAGACAGGGGAACTATGGAGTCGCTGTGATTAGTAAAATTATAATCAGACGGAGGTTGAATTGTGGGTGGTGGCTCTCGAATTGGTGTAGCCATGCTGTCGTTGGTCGCATGGAGAAGCAGATTCGTCTGAGGCGGTACTACTGTCTCACAGTAGATCAGATGAAGTCACAACTTTGGTGTCACGTTTCGTCCAGTGAGTGAGATTGGATGTCTAATGCCCATTTTATCAATTTTTTTACCTTCACATTCCCCCCGATTTGATGTGCTGGCAACACATCTATGATCCAAGTGTTGTGCATATTCATGGGCGGTAATGACATTTAACATTAAGAGTGACCAGGTTTGCATATTTGACGGACCTGGTCTGATATTTTACTTCTGATTGATTACTGGGAAAATTTGAAATTAATATAATTTGAATATTGCCGAGTACTGTTTCTTTGTAAAGTCGTACAACAATAGAGGGCGCTAATGCCTTTATACTGACTGTTGACTACCTCCATGATGTACTCTGTGGCACTTACCTTCATTATAATCAAATCATTACAGTAAATTACAATTTACAGTTGAAACTACCGCATGTATCCAAAGTTAACAAAAAAAAAAAAGATTAACACAACGACTCCACAGTCGCCTGTAACATAGTACTAGCGCCTGGTAACGTAGTTCACTCGGACTACATTGCACTACAGCAGTTTAAGTACAAATGCATCTTGACTAATATGATTAAAAGTTCTTAGATAAAGATTTTATTTTTAGATCTTACACTTACACAGGCGAATGTTGCAAGTGCCATACGATTTTATAAATATCGTATAAAATTCGCGGCTTCGTACCACACAACGTCTGTCATTGCTTACTAATGCAAATAATTTTATATCAACTGAAATGATTTTTACGCCTGTAACTCTTTCTTCTTCTTATTGTTCGTCAGTTTATTCATAGGCTCGCGTTATTAGTGGAAGTCCAAAACTGTACTTGCTGTCGGGTTTCCATGAAATAGTTTTTAATATACAAAGTATATTCAGACTGCGATCGAAATAAAGCCAGTTAGTATTTTTTATGACTAAAGATACAATCCGACTAAAACTGTCAAAAAACAGCGACATTATTTTTTGGTAATTTGTATAGAATTAGTAAATACATAGTTTGTACTGAAATAAATGAAAAACCCTTGCGTATGTCTTTAAAAATAAAAGGGTGTACATTATTATTTTAGGCAAAACGTTGTATTTACCACCCAGACATGACGAGTCAAAAAATACAGGAAATATCGTCGTCTTTTGTGTTTTTTTTTGGATGCATTGTGCCTGTCGTCACTGAAGTTACCTAGCCTGGCCTAGTTTTCGGTAGCATTCTGGATATACCCGATATTCAGCTATTCTGCACAGTGACCTCTACTCGACAATTTTACTACTCCATTACTTATTAAATCTTGACGATATTATATTATGATGATGATACCATAGTGTTTTATAAGAATTTCCATGGTATGTAAGTCCACCAAACCGTATTATGCCAGCGTGGTGGACTATATGGCCTTATCACTTTCAATTGTACTCTCGATTGTAGAGTAGGCCCGTGCTCTGCAGTGGGATGTATATGGGCTGAAACAGTTCTTTATATTTACTTTAAAATCCCACACTTACCCTGTACCTCTCCAAGCCACAAAAGCACAGCAACATGAACACAATTTTAATCAAAGTTATCTGGCATTATATCGTTGTTTAGCTAAATAAAATGGCGGGCAGAATTCCACGTGAACCCAACTTGTTTAAGAAAATGTTTGCGATGCGTGTCGCGTGAATGTTTAGGTGCGTTACATTGTCTCGGCAGGGATTACCAACTTTGGTTCATTTTATAAAATATATTTTATTTATTTTGACTTTATGCAAACAGAGGCTTTAATACCTCTGTCAATTGATTATGTAGTAGCGTTTCTCCTGTTTATGTAACTGATATTGTTATCAGGTTTGTGTCTCACCAGGGTATAAAAACAATTTAATAGTGGTTGTGAAAAATGATGTAAAGGTGTAAATGTCTTGTCAAATCAGATATATCGCTAAAACGCTTTTCTCCATATGTTGTTGTTACCTTTATAAACATAGTAAAATGTCTATCCAATCTACCCATATTATCATCAACATTGATCGGCATCAAAAGCCATTGTGAAAAGCGACATCTATTGTTCCAAAGCAGAACTATAAATCTAACAGTAACTCTGCAACCTATAGGAGAAATTAATAAATACGATCCATTAATACCGAAGTTAATTCCAAGGAAACGTAATACAAATCCTTAATTACGACATTAATCGTAGTTACAAGAATACTCCGGTCGAATAAGGAGCTTTTAAGGTAATTGGATCAGCGATATTTTCCATCAAGCCTGGATTATTAAGAAAAAACGTTCTGTCTTGAGATTTATTAAAATTTTAGTAGCCTGGACATTTATATATATTGACTAGGTACCTCAAATCAATTTACGGAGACATTATATTATAAATTCTTGGAATTAAAATTATCAGGACCATCTGTTGGCGAGAGATTGTCTTTCGTCGATCCACATAATGAGTTAGGCTTTCGAAATTGAATGTTCGTTACGACTGCTCATGAACAGTTGCAAAACCAAAGAACACCTTGAATTACGAAGCAATACTTGGCATTACACTGCGCTCAACACCCTGAGATACAAGATATTAAGTCTCAATATGTCCAGTGGTTACTCTGGCTACAATATCCTTCAAACCGGAACACAACAGTGCATTTACACTGCTATTTGGCGGGAGAAATAGACATTTCGTTGGAACCTACCCAGTAGGCGGCCTCTTGCATATGAGAGATCAAACTACAAACTAGAAAACTACTACTACAAAGACTGAATATACAAAGACCGAGCCTAAGCCGTGACATACTTGTGTGTTTTATAAAACACATTTAGTTTTCCAATATTGTATACAGTAGTCGCGCTCTGAATTAATGCGAATATTTAATTACTATAACCGTTTGTAGTTCTTTTCTATGGTATGACATCCACATACGTCCAATTAGTACAATTTAGAAATTATTGAACCAATAATGAAGTACATTTTTGTAGGGTAACATTGAATCTATCAACAATGTCGCTAGATGCAAGTCGGTACGAAAACCTTTGCCGTAGCTTTGGTCCGGAGTGAAATTCTTGAAGGAAGAAAAATAATTCTCAATAAAATTATTTCATGCATATTGTAGTTCAAAAACAAACAAGTTGACAGTCAATCACCACGCACTAAAACGGTGAAGGAAAACATCGTGAGGAAACCTGCATACCATAGCGATTTATAAGAATTTCTATGGTATGTAAGTCCGCCAACCCGCACTAGGCCAGCGTGGTGGACTATATGGCCTAACCACTCTCAATCGTACTTTCGATTGTAGAGTAGGCCCGTGCCCTGCAGTGGGACGTATATGGGCTGATACGATCGATTGTAGTTCAAGTGACAGAAAATGTTTAGCACACCTGAACCTGGGCTTCGCTTTGTTTCTGTTCTTTCACGCAATGTAAGCATTTACGTTTGTAACCCGTTTCTTTTTATCCTTTAAGTCTGAGAGTTGATTACCGTGAACACAAATTGTAACTAGGGAAAATATGAGTATTGAGAACATTTTATTTGTTCAATTATTGATGTATCGGTAAGAAATAGCCATCTCTCATCCGTGGAGACTTTTTTCATAATCTTAATATCAAGTTTATTTATGTCACTTCAGCGGACCAGTACAAAATTACAAGAGTCCTGGGGTAAATAACATACCAAATTCAGTAAGAACTTATATTCAGTAAGTACTTATGTTACTCCAACCAACAAATTAATTGTTGGATTGAAATAGTAGTCTCATTCCGATCTCCATTAAATTATCATGCTCATGCACAATCGTCACGCTCGTATTTCATATTTCATACACTACGGACTATAAAATGAAATTATTCATATTTTTTTCTGTTAATAAACTTAAATACCCTACCATAAGAACAAGTAATAAAAACAAATTCAAAGCGACATCTAAAACAATCGCCAGTAAATGCATTAAGTTCGTTACGCCAAGTTGAACAGAAAAGATTTTCCTTTTTTTCCTTTGCGGGGCTGTATCACCCGTTGGATCCTATTCAATGGGTCTTTGTGATTCAGTTTAATGTTATCAGACTGTGAAAGTTAGGGAAATTATTTATGGAGACTGTCCCGCCCTCACACCCGCCACTGCAACTCCTGTAAGCCAGGATCAACAGTGGCACGCAATGTAATGACACCGAGCATTGAAGCTCGGCGAGTCTCTGGGAATGTCTAACTTGTCTTTAACCCGCAACGAAATTAATCAGAAAGTAATAGGGAAATTATTTATTGTTTAATTTTTTTATTTGGATAAAATCTTCGAGTGTGCACCTTAGAGTTACGCTTGACGATCACATAATTACATAGTCGTAACCCCAACACTCGACGATTTTCGCTACACAGGCTCAAGCCTAGTGCATTGATCACTAGTATGTTCTTGGTATACATTAAATATTATGTCAATGTTTTGGTTAAGTTGATTAGATGTTTTGTCATATATTTTGATCTCACTTATACCTATGTCTAGTTACAATTACTGCAATTGTACATACAAATTCACTTTTCTCCTTTAAAACTTATTATTATTATATCAAGTTCTTTGTCATTGGTATTCCAAACTATAAGGACATTTTCGGATTTACCCACTAATTTGCGAACCACACAATGTATGACTTTCAAACTGTTCATCTCTTGTCGGTTGTTGCAATTATGGCGGGCTGTAGTGTAGATATACACGTCAATCTAAAACGGCCCCTACATATTGTATTGATCACTCGGATCGCTATGACAGGTTCTTAACCACTATGTACTGTGGTCTGTGTGGGCGGACACTGATTATTCAGCACCTGGCAACCACAAATTTTCGACTGCATGATTCTTCATCTTGTTCTGCAGATTGACAGTCTTATTGGAGCATTTGTGAAGACGCCGATTGTGAAACGAGAGGCTGCGGGTTCGATCCCCGCACCGAGATAAATGTTTGTGAGGCCCACAAGTATTTGTCTCGGGTTTGGGTGTATGAGAGACCGAAAAATCTCTCGTACTTTCTGATAGTCACGCCACAAGACTTCCGCCCGAATACTGGAACGCTATTCAAATAATAAGTTGCTCTTAACAGCGCACGGCCCACTTAGCCAGTGCATTTAATCGGGATTAACGTAGTTAAGCGCCATTTATATATTTGGGCGTTAGTTGATTTTAATGTGGTGTCGGGACTATGTATGTGACCGTTGGGTTTAATTTTTAATGTAATAGTAAAAATAAGGTAAAATTTGAATTAAAGCTAAAATCTAAGAAAGCAACACGTATGAATCTTCCTTCACACGGACGATCGCTCCTTCGGGATTCAAAAGCCTTAACATACGACAGTCTTCGCAAGTTATTGGAACTTGTCACTACATCTGACGCATTCTATACGCTTCCTGAGAGAAAACCTTCAAACTATCTGAGTTTCAGAAGTTCTGCGAAAGTTTAATAGTATATTATGATTTTTTTGCTGTTTTCAAAAGTATATTCAATTGTAACTAACAAATTATGTTGAATATTTTTTGAAAATCTCAAGTAACTAATAAGTAATGTATACTTGAGCTCCTACATAACGGGACCTATCGAGACCTACTAAAAGCACTGGCTAATGACGGCAAGATATTATGACAGTCCATGGTCTTTCAACTGAAGAACATTGGAGATCGGACAAAGGGAAGAAGACTATTAAGGCGGACGCTGGCATCAGGATAACACCCGAAGAACTATTTCCTCTTCGCATAATTTTTCCTTCCCACTGCCCTCCTTATTTGATGGGACGGCAACACATCCATTCCCAAACGATGTAGATGTTCAAGGGGGGCGGGGATCACTTACCATCAAGTAACCTGCTTGCACACTTGCCGGATCCAGGCAATAAAAAAAAATCACCAAAAAACATTTAAAATGGCTGAAATAAATGGTAGAACCGACATATACCAACTTAAAATGAACAAAATCACTAGAGGCTTGGAAACTTATAATTGTATTAATATCAAAACTACTAAAGTTATGGGTAGGCAAATGAAAACATCTGACATGAACTGGCATGTGACCACACACCGAGTGAAGTTTACAAATATTAAGCGACCCACAGAGGCTGTAGCTTCGTCAAGATTTAATTAAAACGAAATCTTACCTCGATCCCTTAATATGCAGACGGGCGTGTGCTGATAGCTACTATATTTATATTGTAGAATTCTAAATTTATTTTTAAGGTTGATGCATGGATTTATTTTGTTAGACCATAATCGCCCTCTGCAAATATAGACTTTAGTATAACCGAAAGATTCATTGGCACTGATTAGAGTTTATCCCACTACATCAGTTTTGTATAATGTGGGACTTCACACACTATAAAAAATCGTCTAAGACGGGTCATCAAATATCTGAACGCAGTAAGACTCTATTTTATAATACTGTCATAAAATGACTGTCGTAAATACTGTGAATCATGTGACGTCAATACGCAAATGTCGCAGTGCTCACCGATTACCTACAAAAGTTTGAAAATCTTCAAATTTTCAAAATTCTTGTAAATATAATAAAAATAATCATAGGTAATGTAATAGTCACTATTTATGGTTAATATGTGTAACATTGTAGTAGAATACAATTATTAATATTTATCGGCTCGTTTGCTATACACCACGTCTTCACACCTTTCCGTCCTCCACGTCTATGATCTATCTCATTCTATATCTACCTCATTCACCCTTGGTTCGCGTAGTGTATAGTTCGAGACGACAGATGCTAAGAGTATGAATTTATCAATACACTACAGGTAATATATTCTCGGAAGGAGGACAGAAGGTGGACGGACGACCTGGCTGAAGTTGCAGGAAGTCGCTGGATGCAGGCCGCTTCCAACAGGTCGATGTGGAGATCTTTGGGGGAGGCCTATGTTTAGCAGTGGACTTCCTGTGGCTGAGATGATGATGATGATCCGTCCGAACCACAACAGTGCATTTAAGCAGTGTTGTTTCACGGGGAATTGTGTAAGATTGTTTTTTTTTTTTTTTCTTCTCTATTTTTATGTACGTACGTCAAACAGAGAGAGAGAGCGTATGCGAAACGTGACGTGAAAAAAAAACATTTATAAATACTTCATGGAATTATTATATACTTTAAAACGCACTTCCTGCGTCACATTTGCTTTTTCTTTGACACTGAAAAATCGTAATGGAAATTGCGATAGGGTTGAATCTTGGGGGCGTGACGGTAAACAGTGAATCAGTGTCACAAATTCTAATATATGTTCAATTCATGCTGAGTTATGACTTTCCTATGATTGAGAATAGCGTGACTGCAACACTTTTAAAATATACTTTGTATTTTATTTAATTTATTAATCTGTTACCATTAATTTAAATGTAGAGAATGATACAGTCATAAAGACGCAAACATCATTAATTTGATCTTATTTACTTTTTTTAAAGCTTGTTATTTACTCCATTAATACAAATGACATTTTCTTAATAATTTTCCTATAAATTTCATCGGCGCCATCTAAGCGCAACTATCGAAAAATATTTCATACTCTACATTTTCTCCCGTGTAAAGTAGTAATAGTTTCATAAGTACTTCAATAGATGGCTCTGCATAGCATTATCGTAAAAATAAAAGATCACGTGATTACAATGTGATATATTTACTCGTAAAAATAACTATATCTCTCTTATCCCAGAATACTGATAAGATTGAAGTCATTTAGGAAATCATTAGCGACTTCATGTACAGTGGTGCTCAGGAATTTGTTGATATCATCCTGAAAAAAAGAAAAATATGTATAACACCTGTACCTATTCTTAAACATAATTATCATATTTGATGACGATGAAAAAAATGTTCATACTAAGAGACAGAAATTATACCATGAAAATATAATACTCATAAAACTTCATCACATCGAAATTAATTTATGCAATCCGATCATTCATGTCACTAGCACAGATCCTCTGAGATTACATTGGCCTCACGTTGTAGCAAATACGTAAATACGATACCGTTCATTGAGGTATAGTCCGATCGGTACAGAACTAAGCGAAAGCGAGTAATGACGTTATTTCTCTTGGCCGGCCACGTATGAAAATTTATGCGATAGGCTAAAGTGGGTTAAAAGTAGACGGAAGAGCAGTACCCACCTCGTGAGTATCAAGCAGCTGTCTGACCATATTCTTCACAAACAAACTGACGAAGTCACTGACTCCAGGGTCATTGAACATGCCAGTAATATGGGGCTGAAAGAAAAATATATCGGTACAAACACCTCTATTCGTCAAATATATACAACACATTCAAAATTTCTGAAGACGTGAGCTTTACTGGTAAAGAATAAGCTGTAAATCTATGTAGGACAATCCTCTTTTTAATCTTCAATGTGAAAAAATCTTTTAGAAGGTTTCCAGAATGAAATTTGTGCGGAGTATGGCAATTGGCTCGCTTTATATCAATCATATCTTGGGAAGGAAAATGACTAGTCACTCTGTCAATAGCATAAGTATCATCTTTGTGACTATAATATAATAAATAGCAAATACCACTTCCCGTTACTTTAGTTTAACTAGATCATGTAAATATACCTCAAAATCTGCAAGGCTGAACTTGATATCGCACTCAAGAAGGTTCAGGAAGATCCCAGTGATGCTGATTCTAGGCGCTACCAGTACGTTAACTAAGATCCTAGGCCGAATAACATAGATCCTGAAACAAAAATAATGCTATAGAAATATGACTTATTTTTTAATCTCCATTTTACTACAATTAGATGAAATTGATGGCGACATGATTATTTTGTCTTTCGTAGTCTTTGATATCCATGACACAAGAAGATTTGTATCTTAAGGTCAGTTGCACAAACTAACTTTGCCCATAATTTCGACGTTGAAAATGTCATCGCCATATATTTAAGACGTATTTGCTTTTGGGCCTTAGTGGGATTCAGGACTATGTTTGTGATTGTTGGGTGTAATATATATGTATATTTTTAAATATTGTAACTTATGATACTTAAAGACTTATGAAAAGACTAAGCTCGAAATAGTTCAAACATTCGGAGATTGTGAAATGTTGTACTCACTTGGCATCACCTTTACCGAAGACATTCATACCAAACGCATTTACAGTCATGTCATAACCTCCTGAAACGAAAACAAAAATATTGATCACAGGATACCTACGTTCATTTAGTCCTAAGATCTATTTTTGCCCAGTACCTCTAAGCGAACTGTTAGACTGATAGCACCGTAATAATATATAACTAACTAGCTGTCGGGCCCGGCTTCGCCCGGGTGCAGATAGTTTTTGAGTCCAATCCACATCAAGAACATATTATTTCGCGTGTCTACTAACTATATTTCCCGCGTGCCGTCGACTATATTTCCCTTCCGTAGGAGAGGACATCCCGTGCCAACAATTTGAATTTGAAAGAGTAGAAAATATGTATATTTGGTTTCCTGACTCATCCCACGGGAACACTACATTTTTCGGGATAAAAAGTAGCCTATGTGTTAATCCAGGGTGTCAGCTATCACTATACCAAATTTCATCAAAATCTGTTGAGCCGTTTTTTCATGAAAGAGTAACAAACATCCATACATACATACAAACTTTCACCTTTATAATATTAGTAAGGATAGGGATTGGTCTTAGTCCTCTATGAGATAGAATTCATATAATTTTATTATTTAAAAATACTTTCAATTATGCCGGTTTCCTTCGTGTGCAGAAGTTCATAAAAGCAAGCAATAGGTTATTTGTATTAACTACAGATGTAAGTAGATCAAAATTACATTTCCGTATTCGTTATCTACAAAACCACTACAGTCATATCGCTCTGAACACACCACTTGAAATTTGTCTATTAAAACAAAAGTTTATCCAATACTCGATTTCCTTCGGAAAACAATGTAACCACTTCAAAGAGTTTATTTGATAATATCAATTGTTGTATAGATATATCAGCAACATTAGTAGATTAGAAAAGGTTTCTTAATCTGATATATGGTTAGAGATTCACTTTCAAGATTAACACCTCTGGCTTTTCGAAGTTATGTTTGTTTTGACAGATGTGACTTTAAGGACAAACGAAAATATCTTATATGGGTGTTCACTGTATGTACACGTGGAACTAAACTAAATGGTATAAACATACGTAATCTTTATTCGCTTAAAATCCACTGCTGAAAATAGATCTTCAAATATTTTTTACAATAGTTCCGGCAAATGTGTCACTTGATGGTAACTGGGCACTGCCACCCATGAATATCCACAATGTTTGGAGCATAGATGCCAATGCCATGAAATAGGGAAAGGGGCAACCGGCAATCTCACTCACTCGCTTGTAAGTAGACGTTCATTACAATATGCATTCATTAGATAATACGATTGGAAAATAAACGATAAGATTGGAATAGATACGTTTTAAATGGTAAAATTGTTAAGGTTTACCTTTAGTAGGTATCGACTTACCGACATCAACATCAATGGTTGGCACGTCGCCATCGAGAATCACCCTGTAGCGCTGCAGCAAGAGACTGGTGCGAGTCACAGTCAAGTCCTTTATCACAAACGTGCTAAGTTTGCTCATTAGTAAATCGGTTATTGACACTTTGGCGCTGAAACATTATATAAGCATTACAATTCTGCAGAGTCGTCTTCCATACTTATACCTAGCATCACTCTTTTAACTCTCCTTCTATCTGCAACCCAGAAATACGTGGGTACGTATCTATTTATAATGAATATTGCAGGCAGGGTAGGACTAGGAGTATTTATCTTGTCATTTAAGACCTGTGTAACGTGATTTAAATTAAAAGCTATATCCTAAAGCAGTATTCAGTATCTATAGTTTATTTTGACCGAGTTGATGATCATTTCTACAGAAAACCGATGTTATGTAACAAGTTTGCTGGTCCTGTTTTATGCTGTGAGTAATATTACCAAAGACAACAGCTGGTAGTGGAATATTTGTATCTGCTGGGAAAGCTGCTTTATCATAGTGACCTACCCAAAAATGACGAGTTTACTATCTAGATTTCACTTAAATTCCTAATCATTGCAGCCACGTTTTTGCGTCAGTAGTAAAAAACGATATTGATAATTATTGTCTGTCAGTTGCGATTACTAAAATTATAGGCACAAGAAGACATTTGTTGAAAATAGGGCTCCCCCAAGGATTTCTACGCCTGTTTCAAACCGCCAGCGTCCAAGGACTGCAACTTTTAGTAAGATTTTGGCCTGAGTCCTCTCAATCGAAGCAATGGGGGATTCTGGCTCATAGTATATTATAAATTACCCAGGAAATGGTAGAATCTCGTCGTCGACCTCAACGCTCTTAATTTCCAATGGGTCCAACACTGGAATGACGTCACTACCAGTCAGCATAGTCTTGCGCAAATCCTCGATCACTCCAAGAATGATATTCGCCAGCGCTTCATTCCTATTTGGCCTGTCTGTAAGTATAGTGTTAATTAGTATCGTTTTAGGCTTCTGGTGATATAATGAGTTTAGAAATTATTTTTGTGCTTCTTAAGGCTCTTTTTCATCTTGGGATGAAAATCAAATTAATGAACTGCAGTTTGAATCCTTCTACTTACTAAAAAACATACGCCTAACACTGAACTATTATACCATATTGAACTTGTTTTTAAATGTTCATAAATCCGATAAATGTTATCTGTTAAACGTGGGAGCATGTGCCCTCGACTATAAGGACTTGTAATGGGACTAACCTGACCATTGAATTGGAAGTAATCAAAACGGTTCTAACCATGAGGTGTCTGGTGTCGTCCATAATAAGCGTAAGCAACCATGAGATTCTGTCCGCTATGTGGACGACGGATTTACTAAGGAACAACTCGGCTTTATATTATGCTGTGTTGCAAGAGCAACGGCATACCATTTTGTTCTACACATACATACATACATACATAAACTCACGCCTATATCCCAGAAGGGGTAGGCAGAGGTGCCAGGACACCCACATTTCGCCTTGTATGTTCCGTCCCACAATGTGATAGGTGGCGAGCCTATCGCCATATCGAGCACAAATTCCTGACTCTGGGCTGATAATGAATAGAAAAATCCAATATCACTTTGCCCAACCCGGGATTCGAACCCGAGACCTCAGCTTTGTAACCGTACCGTAGTACAACTACGCCACCGAGGCCACCGAGGCGAGGAGGTTCTACACCGAAGTACCAGAAAAAGAATTAAATAGTTTCAATTTCTCCAAGAGGCTAATGATGTTGGTGGTTCAAATATTAATGAACATATTATCAGACATGTTAATTTATCGTTATCATACGGATTAATAAAAAAATCAAAGTTAATTACTTAGATAAAATAGTCTGCATGATATTAAAAAACAATTTAGAAAAAGGTGGTTTTTAATTTATTCATTTTATTGAGACATTACACTGAACTCCGGTTTGAACCGTTAAAATAATGTTTTAAGCTGATACACTCTTTTAGACAGCAGTCCGTAGTCCACAATTTTGAACATTAAAAATATGCCCAAATTATAACAAACTTGCCTTCGTGATCTTATATAACACCATCATAATACCATCTAAAAATATACATATGAGTAAACTTTTCGCTATTCACCCTTTAAAAACACTCCGTAACATTTTTAAGTCATTATCATTCTAGATAGTTTGTCGTATCAACAGGCTGAAACACGCCTTGAAGGGCATTTCAGCATATTAATTATTTTTACTCTAGGTATAGTCATTTCTGTCGACCGGAGGGAGATAGTTATCTCACGCCGGTGAATTCTCTATTGAAATAACAATTTATACCATCAGGCGCATTGCATTTTTTTTTTTGCAATAGTTATTCCTACGTATATACAATAATACTTTAAAAAACTTGAAAAAGTCTATTTAGTGTGCTTGATTTCAGTAATCACTCCATGCTTTGTAACAAATACAATAATTTATTTTAGCCCATTTTGTAATCTTAAACTCGCCAACAATTATTATTACTTTTTATTTCGATCTTTTAGTAAAGCGCATTTTCTTATTATAGTTTTTTAAATATTGTTTTTATTTGACGGTTATCTTATTCAAGGAAGAAGATCCTGGTAATGATAATTATTATATTATCATCAAGCCTTGATAATTTACATAGGTACTTTCCAAATCAATCCGAGCGACGTTTGGAAGTGTTCGAAAATAGAATATTAAAATTATGTTACATAAATACAGGCGAAGTTCATATAAGCGTATATGTTAAAAATAATATGAAATATACATACAAGGTTCAGACAGAATTTGGATCAGTTGTTCACTTCGCAGAGTCGATGTGGGCATCCCTGCCACCACACCGACGCAAACCGCAAGCCAAAGAAGATGCATAATTCCTTAAAAATAAACATAATCAGTAACACTATCCTAGATTATTTTTTAATAACGAACAAAGCAGGACTTCGACAAAATTATCAAAAAATTGTAGGGCAGATTATTTCAGATTTTAAATGTTTGAAATTATAATACAATTGCGGGTAAGTTAAAGCTCCTTCATTTTATTATAATAATTACACCCAACAGTCCCACACTACACAATACTGACCCCACACTAATATAGAGTCTTGTGTCGTGGATATCAAAAATTACGAGAGACTTCTCGGTCTCACAAACACCCAGACCCGAAACAATACTTGTAGGTTACACAAATATATATCTTGTTACGGGGATCGTAGTCATGGCCTTTTATTTCACAGCCAGAGTCTACCCAACTGCGAATAGAAGGCTGTGAAAAATTAGGAATTTCTACTATCAAATCTATATTAGTGAATAGTATAATGGTTCCTTAGATTTTCGCAAATGTTGGACATTGAAATAAAACTATTATTTACGGATTTAATCGTGGATTTGGTTTATTTTTTATTTTTTTGACTACCCGACGGTTCGATTACTACCGTCGGTAATCGAAATAACATTCGACTTAATCTAAGAAAACATTAAGTAAAACCTCCGTAACGCATTATAATGAGGAGCTGGTTAAGATACCAGTTTTCTTCACCGCGCCAAATGTTTACGTGACCTACAATACTTTCGGGTCTGACTTTTTGGAAAGTAAAAAGTCTACCATAGTTCCTGATTACCGCAGGACTTGGACTTAGATGAGGTTCCAGACATAGGTAGGTCATGCTTGGGTGTATTTATTTTTCAATTGCTGATAGTGAAGAATACGGTTCACACTTATGGGTCTTCGTCAAGAGGAAACCTGTCAGGCTCTGTTTAGTACCCCGGTGGAAGCCGAATGGGGTATGTTAGTGTCTGGCCTTCCAGCACGGCACGCTGTAAGTGATACAGCCGACCCAGGTCTAAAAAACCCGCAGTCGCGCGCATTTTGAGCGACATGGACATCTAGCGAGAAGCGCCCCGATTCCTTCACTTATGAGCTTCATTAATTTCTTGAACGAAAAGACATCCTGTCCTGTCGTCATGTTTTATCAAGAAAAATTGAGACAATTCCTTAAATACATTGCGAACTTGATACCATGCCCATTGAACTTGATAAAATTGCCCACAGTGTGAATGACAAGGATGATGGAACAAATTAATGTAATTAAGAATATTAATTTAAGCATAATAAAATATATTCAAATAGCAATACCTGACTGTCCAACACAACAGCTAAACAATTAGTGAAACTAAAATCACTAAGTAATATACCTTATGATAAAGGATTATCTACATATTTGCTTCGATTAACGTCACTCTAATGTCTTTGATTGTTGTCGAATATTATCTGGTATTTGTAGAATTAGCTATAATTAATTATAATAACATAGCTCCATATCTATACTGTGAATCATAAACTGATTGTCTTAAAAAGATTAAATAGGAAAAATAGAAAAGTAAAGAAAAAATCTGTAGCAACTAGTTGTTTTTTAATATCTTCGGCCGAAAACTAGCCTATTTAAATTCAATAAGTCTGTTCGAGCAAACAATAGGGTATTTGACTCCATTTTTTTTATTGTATTTATCAAAACGTTTCCACAGCTATGGTCTAACAAACAAAGAAATTTATAAATCCATTCAGAATTAAACAAGTTAGAAACGTTTAAAATCTTGTAGTGGGGGTAACAGAAAAGAAATTCCAAACCAAGATAGTGACGTCACTAGGGTTATTATACATTACAGTGTGCGGGTGTGAAAGAGACAGCAAGATGTCCCCACTACACCGCCACTCTTTTATTTTAAATGTTAATATTTGTCTTATGTTACAAGCTACTTTAATACTTTTTTGACAGCAAGGCTTTATTTTTAACGAATTTGTGTTTGTAAGCGAAATAATACCAAAAATCGATAATAGTCAAATACCCTATTGTGGCAATGGGCTGGCCACATATGTCGCAGAACGGATAACCGCTGGAGTAAGCGTGTTCTGGAGTGGAGACCGCGTCTTGGCAAACGTAGCGTGGGACGTCCTCTGGCCAGATGGCGGGATGACTTGCAGAAGAGGGCCGGCAAGAACTGGATGCGTAAACAGGTCATCTGATAGCAAATAATCCCTGCCGCCCATGAAAATCCACAACCCTTGGATCATAAATGTTTCACTGATCCATCAAATCGGGAAAGGAGCGGGATGGAAAAGGATAGGAATTTTATTCCTTTATGCTCTCTCTCTCTTTCTCTCCCTCTCACAAACGCTCATTCTATCTCTATTATCAGCCACAGGAAATCCATTTCTGTACAATTAGGTCTCTAATCTTACGATTCCCATCTATCCATAATTTAAAAATTAAATCTAATCATTTTAAATATCCAATCAATGAATTTGCGTAAAAACACGGCGTATGCATTAAAAATCACTATCAAATCACATCGCTGATCGGCATTTCTGATATTGGTAACATAAACACGCCTTCAATTAACCGTAAATTCGGTATTTAAATACATAATACTGGTATATTACTGGTGGTAGGTCTCTCGAATGTGAGAGGCCGCCTGGGTAGGTACCACCGCAATCGTTATTCGTCCTGCCAAACAGCAGTTTAAATGCACGATTGTGTTTCGGATTAAAGGACATTGTAAACAAAGTAACTACTGGAAATATAGCGACTTAACATCTTATGTCTCAGGATGGCGAGTGCAGTGGAATGCTAAGCATTGCTTTGTAAAACAAGGTGTTGTTTGGTTTTGCTACTGTTTATGAGCGATCGTATCGCTTTCCATCAGACGAACGGCATGCTAAGCTCGCTATTCATTGTAAGTAATAAAAAACAAAAAAACATATTTTCTGTAGAAATCGTTACATATCTATGATAAACATAGTGGACCATGCAAAGCCTACCACTATGGGGCATACCATACTGCCTCGGTGGCCAATTGTACTACGGTAACATTACAACGCTGAAGTCTCGGGTTCGAATCCCGGGTCGATAATATATAATTTTTTCAGTTAATTATCAGCCCGAAGTCATCTCGCCTCTTATCATACCATCATATCAAGGACAAAAATACAACGCGAAACGTAGATGTCCTGATTGTACCTCTGCCTACCCCTTCTGGAAAAAAGCACGGGGTTATGTGTGTACATACGGTACCTCTATGAAAATAATGTATGTGTAATATCATTTTTATTTTTCCAAATATCCAGCAACACAGCAGCAATAATCAGCAAATGAACGCACTTCACAACGCTTGGAAAATGGATGTGTTGGCGGCATTGATTTAAAACTAAGAAAAGAGCCTTCAGTACATTTGGAGTATTAATATGTACGTGAAAATGGCGCCATCTACTACATTTTGTTGGAACTACGTCGAAATAAATTTGTCACAATATATATTTAATTAACTTAAATTAATAGATACAATTTTGGGGATTATGGCGAATTTTCAAGTGTTTTTATTTACTAAGAATTCTGTTATAAAACCAGAAAACATCGTCAAATATCCATTTCCTCTGGCCAGATGGCGCGACGACTTGTACAAGAGGGTTCGCTCTATCTAAAATGTTTACTTGTGCTTAATACTAAATGAGTACATAATAATCATTTAAAAGACAGGATTCTTTTTTTTTTGTTTTCCATGTATGTATACATAAAAATGATAAAAAACGTGACGATTTGCGTTATAAGTAATGTAATGGAACCATGAAACAGGATCCGATAATACTATCGTTATGGGAAGTCCCCGCCAGCGAAACGCAATTACTGCCAGTCAAAAATTCTTCATATTATTATTAGAGTGAATGATGACAATATAATTTTTTCGTGCTGGCTACCGAAAATATTGTAACTCTATAGTTCGGAATATTTTTGTCAGACGGGAATTTACCAAGAATAGACAATCTCGCTTGTCCGCACGTTGATGCCATAGACAAAGGTTGTGTTAAGAGTAACCATGATTACTAATAGATAAGGATATTCATGAAGTTGTATTTTACCTTAACATATTGAAATTGTTAGTTTTGTAATGTGTACTAAAGAACTATACTTAGATAGGTAGAGCCGGTAAAAAGATTCCTCTACATTGTTTCGTGATAATAATAAGTAAACATAATATTTATAATAGGGGCATGGATTTGGTGATTGCCAGAGACTACCTCGTTACTAAATTCAATCTCCAAAAGAGAAAAGGTGTACATACATCATAATAATTATTTTAAAGTATATTATCAATCAAAAATATAAGTATTATGATAGTGAACTTCTACTTAGATATGTATAATAAATGAAAAAAAATATGTTTTCCTAAATGCAATCGCTTAGGAGAGGATAGGACCAAATTACAATTTAAAAAATATTTATAAAATTTAATTATGGGTTTTACTATCTTTAGGATTAAGTAATTGCACCTGGCCAAAACCGGAAAGTTCTCCTTGTATAACATTATGAATGATATAAGATATTGCTATTAAAGTTCAGTCAGGACAATCGCTATTGGGTCAATCTCATGGTCCTCCGAACATGTGACGTCACACAGCCACGTGACTCACTCTCGTATATCCGTTCTCGTATATACCTACATTCCACTATAAAGTATGAAGTATGAACGTATCTTCAGTTGACTGTTGTACTTTCGGAGTTAAAGTTTTGGGGTACAGCTGCTTCTGCGTTTCAGGTAAGTAAACGGCAATTTTTAGGAGCCTATTGGTGATTTCAGGCGTTGATCTAGATATAACGAAAATATGTATTCATCATAAAGTCGTTTTAGTGTTAGACCAAGAATTTAGTGTGTATATGTGCTGT
Source organism: Hyles euphorbiae (assembly GCA_023078785.2). Classification (NCBI taxonomy): domain Eukaryota; kingdom Metazoa; phylum Arthropoda; class Insecta; order Lepidoptera; family Sphingidae; genus Hyles; species Hyles euphorbiae. The sequence continues at coordinate 4,191,653 of CM041043.1, read as the reverse complement.
GAATCGTGAAGTCTGGGGATCAATTTGATATGTATCTCAAGAATTGCTTAAGGCGCGAATTTTGTTCGACATGGCGATAGGCTCGATGCGATTTGTCTACTAAATCACCACGTACTATAAATAAAGGTGAAGGAAAGATCGTGAGGAAACCTGCATACCATAGGGATTTGTAAAAAAATGTCCATGTTATGTAAAGTCCGATAACTCGCATTAGGCCACTGGCCACCGTGGTTGACCATATGGATTATTGACTAACCACTCTCAATGATTGTACTTACTTTCGGTTGTAGAGAAGGCCCGTGCCCTGCAAAGGGACGAATATGGGCTGATGCAAAACAATGGCGGTAGGCTCAACAGCTATCCCTTGTAAGGCCTAAAAAATGCGTGGTGACTGTGGAGCGGCATTACTATTTCTACCTACCTCTTTGAAGATACAGTTGCGACTTCATGATTAAGGGCTCATTGGTAGCTTTATTTTTTTATATATTAAAAATAAAGAAATCGCGTTCTCTAGCAGTGACTTTATGTATATGAGACACTTTTATATAATTATTTTTTTAATTTCAGTATTTAACATCATGGAGAGTATGTTTGTCGCGTATGTAGTGGATAAATATATACAAAACATAATAAATGAAGTAAAGGCCAAAATCAAAGAGCATGGCTTCGACAGATGGGTACTGAAACACTATGAGGGAAGTTATAGTGCGCCTAATCCTAGGTATGTATGTACATTTGATTTTCTATCAGCTCTTATTCCAAGTTGGGTATGCATTGGTTATTTCATAAATTGGCATTATTGTACATAAGAATATTAAAAAAAGACAGCCTCGGTGGCGTAGTTGTACTCCAGTACGATTACAACGCTGATATCTCAGGTTCGAATCCCGAGTCGGGCAACGTGATATTGGATTTTTCTTTACAATATCAAAAACATCATAAGGAATACTGCATGTCATAGCGATTAGGAAGAATTTTTGCAGTTTGTAGAATTTTATTATTGAAATAAAACTGTTATTTACGGATTTTGTCACGGATTTGGTTCATTTTTATATTTTTGACTTCCCGACGTTTCGATTACTTTACAGTTTTCGTGGACACGGGGCGGACTGAGGTATTAGTCATCCGCTCTGTGACTGTTACAATTCAACTACCGTTATTTTACAAATATTAAATTAAATTAAAATGTAAAATTAAATTCGTTAATAATAGTTTCATTTCAATGTGTAACATTCGCGTAAATCTAAGAAATTATTCGTTTTTATTAGTTAAAATAAGTATAAAAAATTATTATAAATAACAAAACTTAATGAGAGTTTTATCTCCTCTTAACGTGATTTAACTAATTTACATTAAGTGGTTAATTAGCTGTTTTTATAAATAAGGGGGTTAGTTTCTGAAAATCCAAGATTGCAGTAATACGACCAATTATTATTTAAAAAAAACATTTACTTAAGCCGTAATATTTAATTTTTCAGTATGTTCAGCATCAGAATGCTGATTCAGGATGTTTTGTTTGGAGGCGCACAAAATTTTGAAGCCAAAAATGTTACCTACGATTCACCAACATCAAGCATACGTTTCGAAGTCTGCGTACCACAGCTGGTATTAAGATCAGGTATCTTATTTTAATTACTATAGATATATGTGTATATGTATTATATGCAACATCTCCTTTAATTTACATTTTCGGTTTAATATCTAAGTATCTGTATCAGCCCATATACGTCCCACTGCAGGGCACGGGCCTACTCTACAATCGTAAGTACGATTGAGAGTGGTTAGGCCATATAGTCCACCACGCTGGCCTAGTGCAGGTTGGCAGACTTACATACCATAGAAATTTATATAAATCGCTATGGTATGCAGGTTTCCTCACGATGTTTTCCTTCACCGTTTTAGTGCGTGGTGATTGACTATCAATACACACATGACTCCGAAAAGTCAGAGGTGTGCCCTGGGATTCGAACCCGCGACCACCGTGAACATGTTGGCAGCCGCGTCTAGTCCGTTTACCAACAGGCCACCACGCAATATAATGAAAAAATAATTATATCTAAGTACTTATGATATATTATATCAAATAGCTCAATAGGTGCATATGTGATCACAATTCCAGCAGGCGCTGTTGTTAATATTGCAATGGTTGTATTTTGATATGTAGTCCGTGCAGTTTCATTTTCTAAATATTCCTGATAAGTTTTCTAAAATCTCGATATTATCCCCAAGCCTTAATCCAACATAGCATTTGTACTAATTATTATCTATTTTGTTTAAGGTCTTTCATCCGTAACGGTGAAACTCTTTGATCAGGATTTGAACAGCAAATTTCAGGGATGGTAAGTTGTTATTATTTGGCTTCAGCTGATCTCATGCGAAAGAGAGACTTTTGCTCAGCAATGAGATTAAACAGGCTCTGTTCTCTCTACAACTGCTGGCAGCCTCAAGAATAGCAAAAATAAATTACGCGATGCACCAAAATTAAGTTTTCTTTATAACAACGACTAAGCAGTGGACTAACTAAAGAGAGAAAATGACTACTTTATAAGCCCATATACTTTCCCCTGTAGAGCACGGGCCTCCTCTACAATCGAGAGTACAATTGAGAGTGGTTAGGCCATATAGTCCACCACGCTGGCCTAGTGCGTGTTGGCAAAAAAAGACAATCAACAATACTTATTCTGACTGAAAGGTATACCATATCATTTTCTGAAACTCTATCAATATGTATTCCAAACGTGATAATCGGGTAGTAAAGGCGTACAGTAACAAACAGACTAGAATTTAAATTAAGCCCCACATACGCGGAGTACTGAGACTGCCTCGGTGGCGTAGTTGTACTACGGTACGGTTACAAAGCTGAGGTCTCGGGTTCGAATCCCGGGTTGGGGAGTGATATTGGATTTTTCTATTCATTATCAGCCCAGAGTCAGGAATTTGTGCCCGATATGGCGATAGGCTCGCCACCTATCACATTGTGGGACGGAACATACAAGGCGAAATGTGGGTGCCCTGGCACCTCGGCCTACCCCTTCTGGGAAAAAGGCGTGAGTTTATGTATGTATGTATGTATGTACACGGAGTACATTTTCTTGCCTCGAGGATACGAATATCGTAAGACTATAAAAAAAATGCTCGTGGTGCAGTTATACTACTTTACAATTATGAGGTTTCAGGTTCGAATCCCGGATCAGGCAACAGGATATTGGATTTTCTATGCATTAATTATCAGCCCGAAAACAGAAATTTGTGCCTGTTTTTTATTTATTTATTTTATTTATTAGAATTTCCAACGAAGACAACACCTAACATATATATAAGACTACATATTTATCCTTCTGCGTGCATCTTCAATTACAGGAGAGTACAGCTTGCACAGAGTTAGTTAACAACATAAATATTAGAACAATAATAACAATTCCAATATGAATAAGGCTGAACAGTCAGCTACTGAATTAGACTTATGGGCTCCTTAATAAAAAAATACATAAGAAAAAAAAATATCTTTAACGATAACAATAATTTTAAGAGAATTAAAAATTATACACTAAAAAAAAAATAGACTCCTATAAACAAAATAAACGATAGGCTCTTCCCCCTCTTCCCCTATAACTTCGTGGGCCGGACTAACAAGGCGTGGATGGTAACACTGCAGCCTATACCTTGTTGAAAAAGGTGTTCATGTATGTATAAAAAGTTTGCAACGTATAAAGAGTAAGTCTTATAGCAATGATCACATGCGACAATAGCATACGATTCTCTCTCTACAAGCATTTTATTTGTTCTAGGGTTGGTGTGAAGAATTTGCGCGTTTTATGTAAAGCGAAAATGGTCATGGACGAGAGCAGAGAATTTAAATTTGACAATTGGGATGTCGCCCTTGATGTGGAGAGTATAACGGTATGATTTAACACTTCTTCGGTATGATTGCAACAATCCTAACGTTTTATAACAGGATACTTGATTATTTTTTGATGAAAAACGTTCGCAAATAATCTGTAAGTCCGTTTAAAATTAAGAAACTTATAAAGTATAAATATTATGATGGGCGTAAAAGAAATGATAAATATAATCCAATTACTATTTTTTTATTTTATTTTTTATTTCATGGAATGGACAAGCATGTCGTTCGTCAGATGGTTAGCGATACGACCACTCATGAACAGTAGCAAAACCAGATAATGCCTTGAATTACAAAGCAATACTTGGAACACAACAGTGCATTTACACTGCTGTTTGGCGGGAGAAATAGATATTGCGGTAGTACCTACCCAGGTGGCCTCTCACCTATGATTTTTTTTTTCTCTTTATTTAGGTAAACAAGCAATGACACAATACAAGCGATACGAATAACAGTTATTTAAGTACTTACATATGCTAATGATGCCATCAACACCGTTTACCACACATTAAAAAATAAAATATACAAAATAGAGAGAAATAGGTGGATACTAAATTAAATTAAATTAACTAGATGATTAGAAAAAATAATAATTACATTAAACAGAAATTAAAACTAATACAGTCATTACAATTCATCTCAAATTCATTAAGTTGATGGTTGAAGCCACTAGTCTGTGTTGTTGAGGTTTTTAACATAACATTATACTCGTACGAGATACCAGTTTACAATATTTGGCAGCTGATAAGTAATACTATATATTATTAAAACAAAATTGATATACGTCTTTCTACGTTATTAACATCATGTATAATCATAGTCTACATTTGCTCATTAGTTACTTATTCATTTAGGTATTAGACAATATTTTCAATAGTTTTCTTTTAAATGAATAAGCAGAAGTGGCCATTATATCTAATTCATTAAAATTAAGATTGTAAGAGTGTATTATTCTAAAAATAGAAGAACGTTTGCCGGAGTTAGTACGACAACGAGTTAGAGCGAATAGTTGACAAGGGGTACGGCAGTGCGTTCTAGTAGGGACTTTATAACATATTTTATTGACTATAATTGATGTACAATCATACTTATTGTGGCACAGATCGTTGAGTAACATTGCTTCAAGTTGAGTGCGTCTATGTTTTAAGTTTAGAAGGTTGTATTTTTGCAGCAGTTGCTCATAACTTGCAAAAGAGCTGATATATTGTATTGAAGCATGAATCAAGGCTATGATAATTTGATGTATTTAATATCAATAAATATATACATTTTTCCAGTCTAACATCGAATTCACGTTGTTGGGAATGGATTTCTCGGAAACAGTCAACAACTTCTTAAGTGTCAAGCTTGTTGAACTAATAAAATCGCATGGGGTAAGTGAAAAATAGCCTCATTATATCCTTGACATATACAAGGTTATTTTTTATACAGAGTATATCAAGACTGCTACCGAAAACGAAGCCGGGTGGTAGTTTTATTGAGTACAAACACAATGCAACAAATAATTTCGCTAAGAAACGCGACAATTATTTTTTATGATTTTTTAAATATCGTAATTTTTGGGTGGTAAATCCATAGTTTTTGCTAAAATAATAATTTAAACTCTTTTATACCTTAGAATATTTATAAATAAAAGGGTATACACTATTATTTTAGGAAAAAAAACGAATTTACCACCCAAATATGGCCAAAAGAAAAAAATAACAAAAAAAAATTAACACTTTTTTTTGCAATTTTTTTCTATTGCATTGTGTCTGAAGTCGCTCAAACTATCACCCGGCTTCGTTTTCGGTAGCAGTCTTGATATACCCTGTATACTACAAAACCGAAAGTAATTTGCTTAAAATCATTAGCACAATTCCTCATACAAATTTTTGACATACGTTATATTTTACCTATATGGCCTAACCACTCTCAATCTTACTCTCTATTGTAGAGGAGGCCCGTGCCCTGCAGTGGGACGTATATGGGCTGATACAGTTATATTTTACGTAAAAAATATATTAAAATTCCATCTACCTGGCTACCTTGTTGATCATTAAAAATCCCGCGCATGGCGCTCGCTCACCAATACCTAAAACAACAGCCGACTAGTACAAGCACACCCGTCCACACATAAGGCGTGCGTCCTGGCAACACCTTTTTTTATTGCTATGAATGGCGAGACAAGCATGCCGTTCACCTGATGGTAAGCGATACGACCGCTCATGAACAGTGCCAAAACCTTGAACTACAAAACAATGCTTGGCATTCCAATGCGCTCTTCATCCAGAGACATTCGATGCTAAGTCTAAATATGTCCATTAGTTACTCTGGCTTCAATGTCTTCCACTTCAAAACACAACAGTGCATTTACACTGCTGTTTGGCAGGAAAAATAGATATAGCGGTGGTCCCTACCCAGGCGGCTTCTCACCTCTAGGTAGAGATGCTACCAGAGGGTAGGTATCCCTTCTTGTAAAAAGGCGTGTGTTTATGTATGTATATCTTCTTGTCCTTATCCCACACTCGGGATCCGCATCACAGAATACTAAACTAACAGAAGTCAAGCTCCATACAAAGCGCGCTAAATCAACGCACACATTGACAGCGTTCACCGACACGACATTTCAAACCAGTCGAGACCACTGCAAGCGCGAGTGTCACCCGCTTCGGGCACGCAAATAGTGAGATGTTTTGTGCAGAGATGGAGCAAATGAATAAAAGTTATTACACTTGTATATAAAACACCAGATTATAATAATTGAATATAAATTTCATTAAAAAAAAACATATATTATACAAAAACAATAAAAAAAACTTAGAATAATGACATACACATTCTCAGCGAGTTCATAAACAAAATTAAAATTTATTTATTGTATTATTGTGTTTTATAAATTTTATTTTAAAAATTCAATCAAACGATATGAGTGCTATTACACGTAACGTGTTTTCGTATACGCCAGAGTTAACAACCCTTGCGCGAACGCCGAGCGTAGTGTGAGTGCGGCAACAAAAGTGAAGTACATACACAAGCTTGACTTCTGTTAGTATTCTGTGTCCGCATAACGCTACCTCATTTGGAGAATGAATTCATTGGAGCAATTGATAAAGAGGCTAGGAAAGAACAAAAATATATATTTGCCTGAACTACTAATATTTATTTCGAGTCTGAGTGTTGTTGACCGAAAAGTCTTTCGTATTATTTGATACCCACAACACAATTTTACATATAAATTATAGTTTTTATTTACCTATATATTAATTTAAAATAAATTGTTTCAGAACAGAGCCAAGGAGATATTGGAAGGTATATTAATGAATTTTGGAGGTACACAACCTGATATCGCCAACTGCTTAGCGCTGATGAATTTGAATATGATGTAAAATCGTGAGAAATGCAGATATTAGGGGCCGGACGAGCAATATTAATTTACAGAAAATTATTGAGATAAACCCTAAAGTGATATATACGTTTAGTAAAACCTAGTACTGGTCACAAGTTCTCTACACATAAGGTAAATAAGAAGAGCTTAGACCATAGCAATTTGTAAGAATTTATCACCGTGATGGCCTAACCCCTCGGCCCTCACAACCGAACTCTCGATTGTAGAGGAGGCTCGTGCCCTGCAGTGAGACGTATACGGGCTGATAGAGACAGACCATAGTCCAACAAGATTGTCCATTACCGGTTGGCGGATTTTACGTTTAAAAGTAGGATTAGTTTATGCAAAATTAATCACAAGGTTTTACTTCAATATTAAAGCATGAAAATGAAAAATAAAATAATTTATTGAATCCATTAAAATGTTCAAGATCATTTAGATTCAGTCATATTTTGATCTACCACCCGGTTCAAAAAGCAGTTTTCACTAGAGAAGAACGGGCAAGAAACTAGTGATGTTCTTTTCAAAACCAGTCATGTGGTATTTGAGTCAACATACAAGACTTCGAAGTGTCATAAATGTGTAGCTTTCCTAGAAATTGAAACTGCAACTACTTCCAGTCCTACTTGAAACAGACCAAATCGCACTTCTACTAACAATTAATTAACGCGTTTTGATCATCAACATATTTAGTAAAATAATTATAAGTAATGGATTGTAAATAATCACTACTACAATAACAATATTAGATCAATAAAAATTGTACAAAACATTAACTTGACGTTTCATTTCCTCGCTACTAGATGGCGTTACATGTCTGACGTTGTCACCGATCTGAAATTGAGAACTAAAAAATATTACTAAGAAAAATGGAAGTTACAGGAAATGTAAGTCCGGCGGACTTAGTCGCCAACCCGCACTAGGCCAGCGTGGTGGACTATATGGCCTAACCACTCTCAATCATATTGTCGAATGTAGAGGAGGCACGTGCCCTGCAGTGGGATGTATATGGGGTGATAGTTAATAAGGAAAACTCGAATTAGATGCGAACTTTGGTGGACAGTAGTCCGACTTCATCACAGCGGGAAGTTATTCGACTCTCAGCGCCCAGTACAGCGACAGCCGCGGACCATGTCGGACGTATTGTGTGCTCTTTGCTTGGTCAGTGTTGTATGATTCTTCGTGACAGAGCTTTAGTGATGTGTTTATTCATAAGGATAACAATAGTATAATAATAGTAGATACCTAACAGCCTCATCATGTCTGGTGTTGCAAGTATTAGAAATCTGTCAGTCAGCCGAGTGTTCTTTGAAAATAAAGTTTCGCTTTAAGGATTATATTTTAATATTTCAAAAAAGGAGCAAACGCCACACCTAATGGTAAGGGATTGCCAACGTCCACAAATAGCTCCGAATATTCCCAACACCATAGATTGCCAGTCTCATAACATTTATGAACTTGAGACGAAACAAGAAAGGGGCGTCTAAAGTATTATTAATCTTGAGTCAATTTCGACAAACGAATCCCAACAGCATTGTCGATTTACGACAATTTTCTGTGGAACTGTGCTGTCACCCCGGCTGACCTGGCCCATGCTTAAATAACTAGTGTAATTCAAAATTAATTAAAAAAATTCATATCCAAATAAAAATTCTTATAAGTACTCTCAGAATCACGACAAAGATTCGATCTTGGTGTGAGGCGCACTCGGATTTTGTTCAGTGTCGACGTCCGTGTCATTACACTGGAGTTCCTCAGTGTTAAAAAATATCTCCAGGAACTTTATACGTTCCTGGTACTCAAATAACTTCATGATATCATTTTACTCCTTCTCTCTGTTTTTCCAAACTCCCCAAAAGAAATATAACTGCAAAAATATTTTCTCATTGTTATATGAAATTTTATCATTGTATTTTGAGGAAATATTTACATAACATACCAGGGGCGTGCACTCCTTGTAGGCAGAAATGCAGTGCTTTACTTGTCATTCACAGATATTTTATTATAACGTCCGTATGTTTTAGATGACTTTAATTTATAGTAAATAAATGAATAAACAAAATATAATAACTTAAAAACGCCTAGTAGCTTTCTAAATAGCACCTATTTGCAATCACGCATATGTTTGCCACGCGAAAAGCAAGCAGCGCTGCAAAGCAAAATAATGTACCTAATCAACCAAGTCATGCCGCCGCGTCCTGCATGACATTTGTTTGCATGTGTGTAGTAATTTTGGTGTCCGTGCACAGTCGCAAACGCACACACGCATGAATATTGAAAGCCGCGACTCCTGCGGCAGGCCTCGGAAGTTCGGCTATTGTCGGGAGTGATCGGAAATGTTCGTTGCCTACAATCCTAGTAAAATTAATAGGCGGGAATCTAATAAATCACCTATACATATTATGCATTTTTGGTTGTAAGGTTTTATTTGTTTAAATAGAAATGTTTTGTGTTTCGTGGGGGCCATTTTGCTTTTTTATGTGTTTTTGCGTTGTTTACTATTTTATACTAGTATGTTTGTAAAAAAAATTGATTTCTTAAAAGATTTTTCATTTTAACATTTGAAAGTGTGTACATTTAACAGTTTATTACTAAGTTTCGATATTAATTGTAGTCATTTGCTTTTACTAGTGTGTTTGTTTATTTTTTCAAATGTTATTTGATTGTGAGGTTTGTGTTAAAAATGGATGTTTATCAAATGAATGAATGAGGTGGCCGAAATCTTGCGTTTATTTACATCGGGATAAGTATAGTAATCTCAACTAACCGGAACCTTGAATATGTGAAAATTGAAAGCTGACTAGGTGAGTTTTTTTATTTTACTTATTAGAATTTCTTCCGCCGCGACGATCGATCGCTGTTTTGTCTGCGTTACCGTAGAAGATGGACATGAATGATGATGTACATCTAAGACTTGTTATGTTGGCATGGTTTCCGACTTAGAGATCCGTCGCGTGGCTGTAGCTATGGTAAAAAACTATAAAAGAAAAAGTTTTTGTGACCGAGTACTCCGCCGCATACCCAGTGTCATAATCCTGTGCACGCCGCTGTAACATACCCGCATTATCCTTATAAATACCGTGCATTGATCAAAAACAAAGTTCATGACGTCTGTGAACATAGCCAGCTACAAAATATTAGACAATTCAGAAGGAAAATCTGGTAAATTATTATAATATCCATCTGTTTATTTCTTATTCAAGTATAGGCAATATCGCTGCCTCGTTATATGTAAATAGTGTGTGTTTGTAGTGGACATGGAGCAACAAATAACTGCAAAGTAAATTCTGATGTTAGGAATCTTTAGCTCGAACCTATGTATAAAAAGCCAAGAGTCCATGAGCATCAGACCTTTATTATTTTATAAAACCTGCTGTGAAACATGAGGGCCGTGGGTTGGATACCTAGGTGCAGTGAGACAATTTATGCGACATTCACAAGGCTGTTTAAGATACCCAATAGTCTCCAAAACATTTCTTAAAAAAATCCTTATTTTAAATGAAAAGAAAGAACAAGACAAATGTGTGGTGTAGGACCGTATGTGACTGTTGGGTGTACTTATATTTAATCATTATATATTTTTACGTAGACTGCAACAAGTTGACACAGTGGTAAAGATGACACCAGGAGTCACTGAAGAGGACGTTGAGAACAGCTGCAATGGACTTATGAGTTTTTTTTTTTTATTGCGGCGAACATGCTATTTGCCTGACGTTAAGCGATACGCCCGCTCATGAACAATAGCAAAAACACTCAACACTGCGCTGGCCATCCTGAGACATAGGATGTTAAGTCTCATTGTCTCCAGTAGTTCTTCCGGCTACAATTACCTTAAAATGGAAACACACCAGTGTATTTACACTGCTGTTTAGCGGAAGAATTAGACCGTAGAAATAGACATAGCGGCGGTACCTGCTCAGGCGACCTATCACATATGAGAGACCTACCAAGTATTTAAAGTAATCATGCATTATGATAGGTGACCTTCGATCAAATATACGTGTATATTTGATCGAAGTAGGTGACCCTCAATATTTTTTGTCTTTGCGAATCGAACACTTACCAAATTCATTCTTTAACAGGATCCATCTAGGAATGGTGATGCATCATTTGAAGACAACGATTCCGGTAAAAAAAAACTTTATAAAGTCACAATTATTAAAAAAAAAGACACACGATCCTTTAAATGTATGAAAACCATGGATGACATTTTTTTTACAAGTCTGAGGTCACAACAACGGTTCAATGATTATATTCCGTTAGCGTGAAACCGATTATATAAGGTTTATTTATATTTTGAAGCACTTGAAAATTGCATCGTACTCGAATAAAAAAAACAGAAAATGACTTAAAATACGACTAAGTTAAGGCCTGGTCTGTCGAAGGATACGCGCGGCACTGCGGTAAGCGGCAACGTCGTGACGTCATACAACGTAGTTCACATAAGAAAAAAGGTGGTTCATATAGGTTTTACTCTGTGCGTAAAACCGTCGACCAATAGCAGAACTTTTCATTGACAACCAACTTTACTATGACAATTTCACATTGAAGTTTTCTTGAATTTCCATGACAACAAATAACAATCATTTATGTTCGAAAATATATATAATTTCTTTAAAAAAATGTTTGTGCGTCATTTTAAAAAGACTGGGTTTATATGTTTACGAGATGATTTCCGCAATATTGATATGTGATAAAAGTGGTTCGTATCATTCTAATGAAATACGCGTCTGCTGTATACATCTTTTTTCGCCTAAACAACTTATTGTTCGATCAAATTAAATTTCACTGGATTTATTTAGATATCCATTCTTAAGTTATCGTTATCGATCGTACCGTAATTGGGTAAAAGTAAATTACATAACGGTTAAATTATTTTCCTATAAAATTTTCACAAGCAAAACCTGGAACAATACTGATAGACAATTTTTACAATAATAATTTTATTTTAATATTTAACAGAATTCATAACACAGAGCTCAAAATATATATGCATAGGTGTAAGTAGCATAAATTACAATATACATAGAGGTGGTTCTGATGGAGTGAGAATGGGAAAACGGGGAAAACACAGAACTTAATACTACATTGAGGAACTACATATTTAAGATTGCACCATATCGTAACATGATACTCTCTAGGTGCTAGGAGAGTGGTGCTAATTGTGTCGAATGGCGATAGTTCTCTTGTAGTAGATCTTGCAGGTGGATTTTGTAAATAACTACGACGATAATATACAACCATTATGCATCGAATGTATGTATATGGGCTGATACACAACTCATATAAAAAGCGGGTGCACTTAAACGATTGATGTTTTTATTGGGTTTGTTGTTTGTATTTCTTTCTATGCACATATAAGGATAAGGCCAGCTAGCGCAGTGGACTATAGTATGGCCTAACCACTCTCAATCGTATTCTCGATTGTAGAGGAGACCGGTGCTCTGCAGTGAGACGTATATGGGCTGATAAAGTGCCCTACGGATACGGATAAAGACTGAATTTATATAGATACTTACTAATAAATCGTCTCCAATTATACTCCAATTGTACCCTGATCAGTTGGGAACTAATTCCGTTGCTATATTTTAAGTACTAGGTACTTAGAACAATTAACATACAGTTCCGTATGCCATTTTTATAACAATAAAATAAATGTAATTGACTCCATTATATAATCATATACTTATTACATTCTAATTATTTCTACTTTTTAACTGTATTTTTTTTACCAACGCAAGGTTTTAAAGTTGTATCCCTACGTGATTTTATATTGCGCCATTGTCATTGGAAACGCACGTGAACTGTATTCAACGTACTGCGCGGCAGTACATAGTCGATGGACGCGCCACAGCCTAAACAAAAGTTAAACCAAACGAAAATTGATAGAAATATTGTCTTCAAATAAATCCATTACGCAAGTACGCTTACCGCGACGAAATGATGAGAATGACGGCACGTTGTGCGGTGTATCCGCCCCGCACTTCACCACACTTGCCCCTCTACACCGACGCATACTGTGACAGTACCAAAGACCAGTCTACCCGTCACCCGGTTGACCCCTTACCGCAGACGCTGGCTGAGCATACTCCGGCGGAACGTCATGTAAATGTCAATGTTTTTCATACAAAACCGAGTTTGACACCGCATTCCGCGCAACGCAACGCTGTGCGTAGCTTCGACAGACCAGGGCTTTAAACAGCTTTGCAGCAACTAATCGTGAATCCTGTATTGCCGTGACAACTACATACAAAGATTAAGATAGCCACTGACCGGTGTTACGTAATGTGACATGTTACAAAGCAAGTATTCGCGCATTCAGAACGTAAAAAACATCTTCGCCAAATACACATTCGCTGCGAATGTTACATTGCATCGCGTAACACCGGGCAGTACCCAATTTGGAGTGAAGTGTTTGTAGCTGCGGCCGCCGCGTCTGGGGGTCCGCAGAATACAGATATATATGAAAAAACGGTGCGAGCATAACTCGGACCCTGAAATAGGATTTTGTTTTTTGACCGACTTCAAGAGAGAAGGTAATCAATTGAACTGTTTTTTTTTTTGTTTTATGTATATTACGCGATGTCGCCGGCAATTCGGAACCGATTTTAAAAATGTGTACAAAATATTACGTATTTATAATTTGTTGGCTAGTCAAGTCAATAACAAAATTAATCAATGTGTACTAGCACAATGAAATAGATTATTTATTTCTTTGCACTTTGAAGTCGGTCTTTTAATTTTTAATTAATATTATTTTCATTTATATCTATATTCAACAGAATCTGCGAACCCGCGGGTGCAAACCGCGTCGAGAATCTCCTCTTAATGTCTATTATCTGAGAAGTATCGCATTCTTCAAACTTGGCATAATGGGATGCTGTAATTAATAAAACTAGTGGTCGCCTAGTGGTCGAAATTCGACCAAATCAAGAAGAGAAAAAGTTTTTACCTGTATGATGATGTTGTTATTCTGATAATTCGTGCACATTTAAATCTCCGTATCTCTCAAAATCGCTTATTTCCCCTGAAGTATATGCAATTACTAAAATCGTAAACTACAATAATTGCTTTGAACCAGCAATAGTAAATTATATATTTTTTTTGTACCTGAATGTTGTTATTGCAGATTGCTGCTACAGAACTTTCTTTATGCATATAATGAATGATAGCGCTCAGTATTTCACGTAGTATTCGTCAAATAAATCTTTTCTGTTTGATATTCAACAAAACCACAGTAAACAATTTTTTTTTGATTGACATACAACTACATATGTCTATAATAAAGCAAAGAAACAATTTGACCAAAGAGTATGTATACGTGTACAAATACTTGTGTATGCGTGTGTCAAATGCATGCTGGTTTATTTATTGGTTTAATGTACTTTTTATGCATTATTATTAAAATCTTGTTTTATATTACATTTAATATTAGGCTTAATATTAATATTATTGCCTCATTTAAAATTAATATTCTCTTTTAATATTAATATTATTACTTCATTAGGCAAATAAAACCTTTTTTTTGATATGTCTATGTCAGAAGAACAAAATGAAAAAGAAAAGAAACAATTTGACACCAGAGTATGTATACTTGTGTATGGATGTGTGTGTGAAATGCATGGCAGTGTGTGTAATGTTTTATTTTTTGATTTAATGTACTTTATAAGCATTATTATGGAAAAATATTAGCATTCTCCACTTCTCCTACACATAAACTATAAGTGTGCCAAATTTTATGCTCCTGCGTCCGCGCAATTTTCGTAAAAAGGGATCCAAAGTTTTTGCATCACGTATTAATATATAGATTGTAATATTTTTTTCTGTTTCAGCAGATTGTGAAGAATCAATAGCATTTGCACGCCCTCATAAATTAAATAAATAAAACGACTATGCGTTTAAAAAAACGAGTGCATTAGGATTGTTCATGTATTTGTTTCCGTAATAAACATAACTTTTTTTTAAGATTAACTATTGGATATAAAGAGCTGGGTTTTTATCTTAGTGAGCACCAAGGATCACGCCCAAGATAACAGCCTCCATGTATCTATTGAATTGATCCTGAAAAATAAGAAAATATCATCATGAGATTGATTAATTCAACTATTTTTACTGATTAGGCTCGCACACGCGTAAACGATATAGATATGGATAAAATCAAATCAAGACACAACATTGTTTATCTATGAGATTGTTAGCATTGATAGATCAATTATATTGTAGTAAATGAATAAGGAAATAAAATTATTATCGCTATTTTTGGCTTAGGTATTTTTGTATATTATAATTTGAAGATTATCGCCATCCATGAATATGTATGAATCGTCAAGGGTCTTTGGCGTCCGAATGAGTGGTTGCTATATTGTTGACAAAATATTAGGAATAGTTTTTCTTTTCATATCAACCATCGATATCAATATTACACTAGATAAGACGTTCTTTGTGAAAACTGTCTCGCACCTAGGTGCGGTGCATGCACCGTAATCAGTCAAAAACGCGTATGTGCCATGAAATTCACGGCGCTTTCAACTTTTTGGTCGCGAGAACTACACTCTGAAAGCAGTCTAGCGCTGCATGATTATACTGTTTGGTTAGACGACTAATTATTTGTACCACGCTGCAGCAATTTAGTTTCAACTTCTACCAAAATCGAACAAGACATTTGTATGAGATAGCTTCTCTATACGTAGTAATATATTTCAATGTTAGGAACAGTTTTCTCTATTTACTTCAATGTTTGATTTATGTTTTCATTTATACAATAAGCATGTACTCGTATACTCGTAATCTAACATTGACATGTCCACTATAATAAAATGTGAAAGGAGAAAAATGTTTCTAATATTTTGACAACAGTATGACAACTTTGCATTCGGACCCCAAAGAACCTTGACGATAATCTATATATTGACCGCACCTCACTCAAAAAGATGTACATAAATATGTCTCGGAAGGTTTAACCCACTTGTAAATTGCTAGCCAGCGTCTTGCGGTCTTATCCATAGACAGTTAAAATCTATTTCAGCTATCGAATGTTTCGTCTTTTTTGTTTTTTTATTCCAATGAATGGCGAGACGAACATGCCGTTCGCCTGATGGTAAGCGATACGACCGCTCATGAACAGTAGCAAAACCAAACTTTGAATTACAGAGCAACGCTAGACATTCCTCTGCGCTCGCCATCCTGAGACATAAGATGTAAAGTCTCAATATGTCCAATAGTTACTCTGGCTACAATATCCTTGAATGCGAAACACGACAGTGCATTTAAACTGCTGTTTTGTGCGGGAGAAATAGACATTGTGGAGGTATCCGCCCATGCGGCCTCTCACATATGCGAGACCTACCACCAATACCACACCTCGTCTACTTCATTCTTCGTCTTTCGCCAGGGACACATCATCCAATTACTAAAATAGGCTTGTAAACTATTTATGAATTAGGCCGTTAGGCTACATCTCCTTTAGAGTCATAGGTTCAACACATGTGTGATAGATAGATAAATGATTAGTCCAATCCTACACAACGCTTCAATGGAAACGCACCTTTAATCAACTGTGCCTCAGAGGCTATTGTGTAAAGGCCAGCGCCGGCTTGGAAAGGGTTTTTTTTTTCAAAGAATAATCAAACTTATCCCTTGCGAATATTACATATATTCCACTGTTATAAATTGACGTCACTGTATCGACAATTACTTATCCCACGGCATAAAACTAAAACGTTGAAATTTATGTCCTATTCCAACCAGATAAGTTTGAATATGCTTTGGTAAAAAATTGAAACATAACGCTTACCTTGTGCGCCAAGAGAGCATTGTTTACGGTGTTGCTGACGAAATCGTTCACTTGTGAAGAGAGGTCATTTGTACCCACGTATGCTTCTAATTCAGACTGCAAACAAAACATCAAGATGATACAAAATCAATTTTTTGTCAAATTTGCCTTTTTTGTCAATGGTGAGACGACCATGTCATTCGCCTAATGGTAAACGATACGATCGCTAATGGACAGTAGAAAACCAAACAACACCATGAATTACAAAGAAATGCTTGGCATTTCACAGCGCTCGCCATGTTGAGACATAAGATGCTAAGTCTCAATATGTCCAGTAGTTACTCTGGCTACAATGTCCTTCCAACACACAACAGAGTATTAACAATGCTTCAATTTACAAGATCTTCTGAATCTCTTCTCCATTTTTCCATTGCTTGTTACAAATTACTTCCTCAGCTAACGAAGTATTAATTTATTTGCTATTCTCATTAAATTACACAATGTACGTATATACAATTTTTCACAGCCAACATCTAACCAAGACGATGAAGGCTGTCAAAAGCTAAGAATACAAAATACCTGAATGCCGTCTGAATGCCGTCAAAGCTGACGTCCATATCGATGGCCAGAATCAATGACGTTTTACAAATAGACACGTCATACACTAACATAATGGCACAAAAAAATGGCGCGATGCGTATTGTAATTTCAAATTGGTTCGAAGAAAGAGTAAAAAAGCAAGAAACATAAGTTAGAAGAAGATGAATAGACTTCGCTAGTTACGTAACAATAAGTGCCGCACGGTTATTGGCCAAAACGCGTGTGACGTAGCACTAAGCATGAAGTACAGAATGACGTGGCGGGAGCTGTCATACGTTGCCATGAGAGCGATTTTACTAATTTTATTTAATAAAAAATTAAATTAGTGTGTACTTGTGCACTAAATAAAATATTTTTTTGTTTCACAGTTTCAGAATCATTTGTACTTTTTTTTAAATAACTCTAATCTATTCTTACGCATTTGGTTTCGAGAATACAGATAGTCAGAGAAACGTGTACCCGCGACACTGGTTGATGTGTGACTGATTGCACTGGAGGCAATTACCTTCCAAACGTGTTGCCATTATAAAGCTCGGACAACGCATCTATGCTTTATAAACATCTTAGGTCAGAATGATATTGTTTTGGTACCTAACTTCTCCTACGACACGAATTCTCGGGATCACAAGCCTGAATAGAAAAATATCAATTGTTATCCTCTCGGGCGCCCAAACGTCAAAATATTTTATATAGCATGAGCTTCCCTAGGTCATTGTAATGCGTACAGATTAGTCGGCCGTCAGCGTTTAAATACAGATTTCGACATAAATTCATATGAGGACATAAAGAGAAATTATTTGGTATGTGAAGTCCGCCAACACGCACTAAGCAGGTGTGGTGAACTATCGGCCGGTGTCTATAACCTATATAAAAAATCAGTTAATATGGCCACCATTGATATGCCAAAGCAATTTATGCTTCATTACACAAAGATAAATTATCTTAAAAAATACGTTACTATTTTTCTTAATGCTTAATGCGTGATGACATAGACTGATGCTAGCCATTTTAACTGCTCTATCTTTCTCTTTCTTCTTTCGGCCAAGTGAAATCCACTGTGGAGCAGAGGCTTTTGCAATGATTTCCATAGCTGTTGGAAGCTGCCTACACCCGACTTCCCACAACATTTATTTAGTCGTCTGTCTTTGTTGGTGAACATCAGTTGTTATGCTGGGTGATTTGCTTTACCCGTGGTATTTGTTACTATAATGTATTATCGTGTGTCTTTATATCAGTTCTTGAGAAAAGGATGTTTGCTGATCTTCTCCCAAAAATAAATAAATACAAACAACACTCACATAAATAGTTTTCCCATTCATTTCCCACACTAAAACCTAGTCTAGTGTCGTGGATATAAGGAACTACTTTGTTCCCATACTAATACTAAGTCTAGGTATCGTGGGTATAAGGAACTACAAGAGACTGTTTAATCTCACAAACATCCATACCCGAAACAAATATCTGTGCATTACACAAATATTTGTTTCGGTGCTGGGATCGAACTCGTGGCCTCTCATTTCAATCAACCAATTCGGTAAGCGTTCATGTTGCGATCTCTTTAGAGATATGGAAATATGAGAATATGTAAAATATAATGCATTTTTTCTTGAACGTAATATGCATCAAAGGAGTAAAGCCAACAGTAGTATTTCTTGCCGAAATCCCATTACGCAGACGCTGGAGAAACGACTACACAACGCTTACGGTCGTAAAACTCCAATGTGATAGAGGCCTAAAGATAAGCGTTACGCGTTACTGTTGGTAAAGAATATGAAACTTACTTTCCGCTAATATCAGCCGGAAAATGGATGCCGAAAAATGTGATTTCACCACCAGTCTTACCTGCAACAAACAATAAAAATCATATTTATAATTAATCGGGGATAAAATAAATTATGCCTTTTTTGTTAATGTTAGTAATTATAGTTTCTCGAAATCAAAATATACTTTAAGAAGCAAATTCTAATTGCGGCGTTGTATACCATCTTTCTCTCTTTCGGTTTAGCAACATTAAGTGCTAAACATAAGCCTCCCCTGAGCACTTCCAGGCAATCTTTGTTGGAAGACGGCATTCAGCGACTCCCCTCTAAGCTTACTCATCTATTTAATTGTTTATCAAACAGGCCATAAATTCCAACCAGGATAACCCTTATGACATTTGTATCACTGCATTGATATATTTTTTAATGGTTGATCTAGTATATTACCAAGAGTAAGTTCGATGCGAGGAAGTTCAAAGTCAATGACGAGGTTGGTACTCCAGATGGAGAATCTAAGAGTATTGATGAGCACCCTGCTGAGTCCCAAAATTTCGAAACCCTCCATAACACCGTTGACATTTAAAATGTTTCTAAATGGTTGTTCCTATTTTTCAATGATCATATTAAAGTTATCCATCATGGTAAAACCTAAACCTTGCATGAAGAGATAAGTTTCTGTTTCGGTTGGTATTTCTTCTTCTTCTTTATCAGCCCATATACGTCCCACTGCAGGGCACGGGCCTCCTCTATAATCGAGAGTACGATTGAGAGTGGTTAAGCCATATAGTCCACCACGCTGGCCTAGTGCGGGTTGGTGGACTTACATACCGTAGAAATTCTTATGAATCGCTATGGTATGCAGGTTTCCTCACGATGTTTTCCTTCACCGTTTTAGTGCGTGGTGATTGACTATCAATACACACATGACTCCGAAAAGGCAGAGGTGTGCCCTGGGATTCGAACCCGCGACCACCGTAAACATGTTGGCACCCGCGTCGAGTCCGTTTACCAACAGGCCACCACGCACTTATGGCTGGTATTTAATACGTGACATTGGCAGAATTGAGGTATGGCAACACCGCAAAAGCCAATTATCAAGAACTGAACTGAACTGAGATAAGTGACAGGAGTAAACAGTTTTATTAATACAGCTGTTAAAATATTTAATTCGGTGGCTAATTATTTCATACGGCGAATATATTTTCAGTGACCATTGATAAATCTTGCTTGTTGCATGCTATGTAAAGGCTTGTTTATTTTTTCTTTTGTTATTATTTATTTACGTATTATGGTGATTCATTACTCTGTTAAGCCAACACTGGCTAATTTCTGAACGCGATACAAACACCAAGGCCCCAATGAAGTTTTTAGGCCTTCTTTACATTAGTTACTACGTAATTTTTATGTATTACTTTATGCATCAATACGAAATCTGATTATCACCGTCCTAAAATACTGCAAAATTACTTACCGATATCGAAAGATGCCTTCAAACAAAATCAAAATAACATGGAAAGGTCTTTTTATATAGAAAGCGCTAAAGATAGCATTACAGCTGTACAATATATGTTAATCTGTATTCTGTATCAGCCCATATACGTCCCACTGCAGGGCACGGGCCTCCTCTACAATCGACAGTACGATTGAGAGTGGTTAGGCCATATAGTCCACCACGCTGGTCTAGTGCGGGTTGGCGGACTTACATACCATAGAAATTTCCATAAATCGCTATGGTATGCAGGTTTCCTCACGATGTTTTCCTTCACCGTTTTAGTGCGTGGTGATTGACTATCAATACACACATGACTCTGAAAAGTCAGAGGTGTGCCCTGGGATTCGAACCCGCGACCACCGTGAACATGTTGGCAGTCGCGTCTAGTCCGTTTACCAACAGGCCACCACGCACTTAATCTGTATTACATTCAAGAAAATTCGTATTATGTGCGATAACATGTAATAATACCATACGATTGAATCTTTCAATCATGAATTCTTCGAAATAAAATCTAGATCTCACCGAGGATCAATTTAATAAGCTTGAGCGTCTCCAGAATTTTTGTATAAGATTCATATTTGGCCTTCGCAAATATGACCATGTTTCTGAATTTCGTACTAAGCTCAAGTGGTTACCCATCCGGTTTCGTCGGAATACTCATATTCTTTCACTCTTATACAATATAATGTTTAATCCTCTCACGCCACGTTATCTGAAAGATCGATTCATTTTTCTCCACGACTCACATTCAAGATCCTTGAGGTCGTCGGAGAACCTGAAACTGAAAATGCCCATGCATTCCACAGTATTCATGGACAAATCATTTGCAGTCCAAGCTGTCCGACTGTGGAACTCACTTCCAGTCGAAATAAGACGGGCACGAACGCTGTCGTCTTTTAAAAAAATGATTAAAGACCATTTCCTTTCTCAACTAGAGCATAGCTGAGGAATATCTTGTCCATTCGTTTCTTTGGTAAATGTTAGGATAGGTATATATTTATGTATATGGTAAATTGTATGTATGTGTATTTTAATATATCTTGTTGGTATGTATTTGTATATATGTATGTATATATTATATATATTACTATTTTATATACCTTAGACTGCCCGCTCATTTTCCTATTTTCAATATCCATCCAAAGGTTGCCTGGAAGAAATTACCTAGTGTGATAAGGCCGCCTCTTGTACTATTATTATTGTGTTGTTTCTTTACTGTATTTTTAATTTGTGCAATAAAGGATTAAACAATAATAATAATAACATTTGGAGCCGTTGTTTTGAAGATAGTTGGAGGAAAAAATATACAAATTTACTAAGTTATCATCTCTTTTGCCTCAGAGCAGCACAAAAGCGCAAATTGACTGCGAATTGGCGAGTTTCTGTGTAAAACATTCAGGGCGGCATTACGTTTTGTGCATGTTATTTGATCACTTAAAATAAGCTTTTCTAGTGTTTCTACTTTCAAAAAATTGAGTTGTAGAAGAAATCTCTAACCATATTTTAGCTCCTTTTCCAAAATCAAACGATCGCCTTCTCGTTATGTCGGACATTCAAATACTATTAATAAAGGAACAAAAACGATAAATTTTACACCTCGTATCGAAATCACGATCAGTGATTAATGCTAACCGTTCAGATTTCTTCAGGGACGTCAGCAAACGGTTCGTCATGATGACTCTTCGTCAAATTGGCGTGACCAGCACTCTGGCGTTCCTCAAGGCGGTATTTTTTCTCCTTTGTTATTCTCTATATTTATTAATCTTATTACCCAGGATCTTCAATGTGCGTATCATCTCTACGCCGATGACTTGCAAATGTACTCCCAAGCAAGTTATGACTGTGTGGGGACTGCGATCAATAGGATAAACCGGGACCTGGCACATATTAAACACTGGTGGGATAGCTTTGGTCTCACAGTCAACCCCACCAAATGTCAGGCCATAATTGTTGGTAGTTCAAGGATGGTGAGCAGATTGGACGCCACAATTATCCCTCCTGTCATATATAATGGGACCGTAATCGCCTGGAGATCAGTTGTTAAAAATTTGGGCCTACTAATTGATTCAAGCTTGAGTTGGCGAGCCCAGGTTACCTCTGTTTCTCAGAAGGTCACCGGTACTCTGCGTGTCCTATATTGTCTGAAGAACTTCCTACCTGTTAAAACCAAGACAATGCTTATGAAATCTTTAATTTTCCCTTTAATCGACTATGGTGATGTGTGCTACTTTGATCTGAATGCAGATCACCTCAATAAACTTGACCGGCTTCTTAATAACTGCATTCGTTTCGTGTTTAATCTTCGTAAATATGATCATATTTCCAGTTACCGCTCCCTACCTACCCGTTACCTATTCGTCAGCGTCGTACTTTACACGTACTCACTACACTCTTTTCTATACTTACGTCTCCTACCCCACTTTCTTATCTTACATCTCAATTTCGATACTTAGGCAGTAACCACGATAGGAATCTTCGGTCAACTAAAAATTTTCTTCTTCATTGTCCTTCTCACAACTCAGACTTCATACATTCTTCTTTCCCTATTCAGTCCATACTCCTATGGAACGCACTCCCCCTCGGAATCAGGGCGTCGAGTACTCGCACGCACTCGCGTGAAAAGTTTCTAACAAATGATGAAGTGGATAGATTAAACACGATCTGATATTCAGTAGGGGCACACTTCGATACATCAAAAAGTACCGTGCAAATTGCGTGCCAACCCTACAAGCATATCTCGGGTACATAATCGGACGGTCAGTTACAAGGTTTGCATGTAGGCAGGCCATAGAGAAAATTGCATATTGGTATTTCAGGCGGTCTGGTTGGCATAGAACTTTCACCGTTTACATTTCGCTCATGGAATTCGTGTTATGAGAATGGCCGACGCCCTTTTGTACCGCTCGGAACATTGTTAGTCCATGTTTGGACTCAAGATACACATCGGCGACTGTCCGAAGCCTTTTATTTATAGCGTAATTTTGTCGGGATAAGTTAAAAGCGGATTTTTCTAATGAGAGAAACTTTGCGTAGTTTTTCAGTCGCGATTTTTCTATAACAAAATTAGTACCTGTTGACTACTTTGTTGCCGCGTATTACAAAAGAGATTTATGGAAGTTATCAATAGTTGTAATTTTCGAGCCGTATTAAACGTTGTTTTAATTAGATGCAATTAATTGCCCGTTATGTTGAATCTCTGTCTGCGTGGAGGACATTGGATTCGATCCTAATTCTTTCGGATAATATGGGTTCAGGCTTCAAGACATATCTAAAAAATCTTTGTGTTTGATACGTCAAATAGTCCACTCAGCCTAGTGGTCAAAATATCAGTAAAACCCATCTGTTAGAAGATATTGAACTTGCCGCCCATGCTATGTCGGATTAATATTTATAATGCCTACAGTAATAGGTTTAGCCAGCCAGGATCAACTCCTGGTATAATTATATTAAATTTAATAAACGTTGCATGGCAGTAGTTCGATAGACTCGCTAACGCTATTAAGATAATGTATTGAGCAGTAATCATTTTATAGCTAGATCATAATTTTGAGTGGGAAGGTAACTGTTCACAACCCAGTATGTAATGGTTTACGAAACTTAACTACCAATTAATGTATGATATAACAGTGAAAGAAGACGCCCGTAAGCCATTAGGATTTTATTTCAGATATTACATGAGCACTGGACCGTTTTGGTCATAGGTCTGTGTGTTTATCGCCTTGCGGTCTGTGTTAATGTAATCGAAGTATAATATTCAAGTGTTATGTGATAAAGTGATTAAATTAATGGTAAATGTATTTTGTGAGTCCAAAAAAATGTGGGAATAATTGTTAAAATTAAATGAGAAGTTAGAGTATCAAATCAATTAAAATGATGTCCAGTGCTATATCATTTTTACAAAGAAATAAATTGAAATACTTTTTATAGTAATTTTCAATTTAAAAATAAATAATGTCCGAGTAACTTCGCATTGTTTATCTATGTCCTATGCAAAGAACAAATGTAGATAGTTATAGTTTGATACTTTCATTACTACTGTACTTTGTGTAGTACATTGGAAGATATTTTCAATTATTTTTATATTTTCCAGTTATAACAGATGATAGCAAAGTTGAAACGTTAAATGATTCTGAATTAGACTGTTTGGGGGATTACTGCGACAATGATTTAGAGATTCTGCCTCCAGAATTGACCCAAAAAGCGAGTTACCACGAGACTAGTGATTCCAGTAGTTCAGACGAATATTATTTATTTATTATTATCTACCTGCTTCTTTAGCGCTGTTTGACAGTTCTACATTGCGATCTCGTTTGAGAGCACGGAACAGAAGAATACGAGGACGTGGACTTGGTCGTAAACGTGGCTCAAATATTGGCAAAGAATGCAATCCACCCAACCGTCATCTTTATCTATTCGACTGAGTGCGATCAGAAATCACAAAACATATGATTGCATGCAAGACTCATGGACAAAATATACCTTAGAACCCGAAATCAATGATTTTATGCTTACGTATGTAAGCAGAACTAAATAATATATTATACATATTGGGTATTACTATTACAATGTCCGCATCAAATTGATATGTACTGGTCTTAAAAATGGAAGGTTCCTATTATTGCTATGGCTATAATGAGAAACAGATTTTATTTTATAAGATCGCGCCTAAAGGGTGTTTATAATAGTGAAGTAAATACAGAACAAAAAGACAAAAAAGGATTACATAAAAACTGTTTGATAGAGTTCAGCACAGTTTTTTTTTTTTTTTAAGTGTTACTTACCTTTTTTGACGCGAAATCGAAATTGTTATTCCCATTTTTAGAATATAAATTTTATTTATATTTGTTAAATCTCTATTTATGTTCTTAATTTACGACTTATTAGTAAATAATGTTGACATAAAATTATTTTCTGTTTGTTTTTGGAGAATTGTGCTTAATTTTGTTCTAGGACACGTTGAATTACTTTAATTTTAAATATTTTCGAATAAAATAACATAATATATAAGATTGTTGCTTTTTTTAGATTATAATCCTATTCTTATTACAATTTTTCTTCCAATTCTTTTTTATGTCCTATTTAAATGACATAGTAGTATCGTCGCTTTGTCCTTTATAAAGGATATAGTGAAAAACTATTTTCCGAAAGGTGAGATTTTTTTTGTTATTTTTCTGATCCATTTTAAACGGTTAGGAATACAATGATAAAATTTCACAAACATACTAAACAAAAAGTACCTCTGGTAGGCAGGAGGTTAAAAGGAAGTTTACAATCACCGCCGCGATTTAAATTTAATAATATCACTGTTAAGAAAAAAGAATCGGTTTGTTATCTTGGTTTAATTTTGGAAAGGAATTTTTCATTTCTTGAACATATTAAAAACGTCGGGGAAAAGTCGAAAAGGAACTTTTTTGCTTTGACAAGAATATCAAAATCAACATGGGGACTATCTTTCAATACACTAAAAATCATCTATGGAGCAACTTACTTAGGATGTATTTGTTACGGATCTCCCGTATGGGCTGATAGGGCTACTATCGGCGCTGTGCGAAGAAAACTGCTCCAGAGCCAACGCTTGGCCTTGATATTCTTGTGTAAGGCATATAGAACTGTTAGTACCGAAGCTTTGCCTGTCCTGGCGGGTGTACTTCCAGTCGACCTGGAGGTGCAACGTCGCGTCGCAATGTATTACTCTACTAGGGAGAATATGGATAAAAGTTTTTTAACCGCACGTGAACTTTTAAAAATTGATAGATTATTTAAACCGCTTTCAGTGGTATATAGCGAACTATTAGATGAATGGCAAAATAGATGGGAGGTATCTTTGAAGGGACGACATCTATATCAATATTTTCCTTGCGTTCGTGATCGTTTGACAAAGACTTGGTTGGATGTCGATTATTGCGTATCACAGGTTCTCACGGGCCATGGTAACTTTAGGTCGAAACTTTACTCTTTTAAGCTTGTTGAATCGCCTGCGTGCCCATGTTCAACACCTAATTGCGAGTATGAGCAGTCCGCGCATCATATACTTTGGGAGTGTAGTCTTTGGCATAATGAGCGTAAAACTATGCTGGATAGTATGCAGATATCATCTGGAGTTGTATACTACATGGACCTTGTAGAGACTAGAAAGAACTTCCGTGCTTTCCGGCGTTTTTGCCATACTTATTATTGGAATCAAGTCTAAAAGCTCACATAACAGGTCCCATTTAAATGTAATAATGATATGATCCGGGGTGCTTTACAGCTGGCTTCTCCGGCTGTAAAAGTCTTTTTACGAGGTTATTTACCTGTTTAGTTCATTGTTTTGTCGCCCGCTTTGCACGGAGGGAAGTGAACAATAATTTATTTCCAACTCCTCCTATTAATTTCACTTTCTGATTAATTTCGTTGCGGGTTAAAGACAAGTTAGACATTCCCGGAGACTCGCCGAGCTTCAATGCTCGGTGTCATTACTTTGCGTGCCACTGTTGATCCTGGCTCACAGGAGTTACAGTGGTGGGTGTGAGGGTGGGACAGTCTCCTACTACAATGTTACACATATTAACCGTAAATAGTGACCATTACAATGTGTTATGAAAACAAACAACCGTGCGGTGCGATAAGTTTGAAGAAAAAGTTAACTAAGGCTCCACTCTTCTTCCCTCGACTCTCGTCTGTGAACGCTCGAAAAGTATTTAACAATCGGTAAAAACAATCGTAGATACCGATATTTATTGTAGCATTTTTGTGATTTTTCTTTAAACGTTTTTCTGTTTTATACCGTGCGACAGATTTTCATAATATAAAGTAATTATTATTACATTTTACATTACGTTCACAGAGCGGTAGATAAAAAAATATTTTTTTGGACTTCAAGTTAACTTCTCTAAAAACTCCCGACCTCGGTCGCAATTATATTCATATTTAATGAAAATATATATTTTTCCCTACACAAAAAGTAGGTTTCATCGAAGGGCAAAAATCTCCGTACCGATACTAAGTTTCATAGTTACATGGACATACGCCTTTGTCCACACAATTTTCGCTAGTCAAAGGTTGTTAAACCAAAATGACTAATTACGATAACAATTTTATTTCCTTATTCATTTACTACAATATTAGTTTGTCTTGTGTTACAAATAATTACTATCATGCAGATAAACAATATAATCAATTATGATTTCCTCGTATTGTATATCTAGAAATTAAAATCACGTACAGTAACTATGACTGTCAGAAATAAAAAAAACAGGTATGTAATTGAAAACTTAAGCACATATGGAGATGGCTGAATTGAAAGTAAAACAGCCCTAAAGGTTGCTGATTCGATGCCTAATTGTAAAGAAGATGCCCGCGATAGTTTGCTTCGCTAAAACAGACACTTTCTTTCAAAGAAATTGAAAATATCTGAAATTACTAAATGACTAGTAAGGTTACCATTTAGTAGACTAATATCCCAGATGTTGTACAAAGCCCACAATTACTCTTTTTAATATTGAATTAATACTTTTATGCGTCCGCGGGTTCGTTCCCTCCAACGAGACAATTGGTTGTGTGACTGGCAAATATCTGTTGCGGCACTGGATGTTTATAAACCGATAATTCTCGTAGTTTCGGGTGCCCACGACACAAGACTACGTATCTGGTGGCAGATTTGTCATATGTGAGAGGTCGCCTGGTTAGTTACCACCGAAATGTCTATTTCTCCCGTCAAACAACAATGTAAATGCCCTGTTGTGTTTCGGATTGAAGAACATTGTACCCCGACTACGTGACATATTGAGACTTAACATCATATGTCTCAGGATGGCGAGCACAGTGGAATGCCAAGCACTGCTTTGTAATTCAATGCGTTATTTGGTTCTGCTACTATCCATGAGTGGCGCTTACCATCAGACGAACGGCATGCTCGACATGCTATTCCTTGCAATAATAAAATAACTTAAAAAACTTAGTGCATGGCCAAGCCTGTGTTTGTGTTTATTAATTGTTGGGTATTTTAGAAAAAATATGAACGATGTTTTATTTTCAATCCACAAATAGCGGCAAGCACTACTGATAGTACAAAGGGCGATTCGATCGAAAGGACCTTTTCTTTTATAATGACCTGGCATAGTGGCGGCATTGCACCTGATGGTAAGCGCAAATGCCGCCCAGGCAGAGTAATGGAAACAATTATGCCGGCCTGCTAAGGTGAGAAGGCAAACAATTCCACAGCCGTGCGGCATAAAAAAGAATTTGAGAACCGTTTGGTTCGCGCCGGGATGGTGTGAACCGTCAAGCCATGGCTTCGCAAGCCAGCACCACACCAGCACAGGACCTTCAATAATTAATCAGTAGCTTCGGATCACCGATACGTTTTGGTTCATTTAATGTATTTATTATTAACAGCAAGTATCTCATGAAGGAAACATAAGATGTGTTTATATAATCCATTGAAAGCCCTAAAAAAAACCTTATTAAAAGAAAAAGAAATGTTAATAACAAATTAAATACGCAGTATAAAGAAAAAAGAAATTACCATGTAAAGTTATGGTTACCTCGAAGCATTCGAAATGTGGTGTTACAATCGCATGTTGCGCATCAGTTGGATGTAAAAAGTAAGGAATGTTACCATTAACCATCTGGCTAATGATAAAGAAGAATACAAGAAGCTAACGGCCAACCTTCAACACTGAAGAGGCGCTTAAAGAACAAGAAAGGTATGGGAAAATATTAAAGGAAAAATTTAGAAATTCTGATTTCCTATAGAAGTGACGCGAGTTATCATATCAATGAATCTCTGATATTATCACGTAAATAAATTAAGGTATAAATAGACTTATTGAGATTAGTGTGGACATAACTCCATAAGAATCACACGAATCAGGTAAGTCGCCTGTGGCTCTTGTAAATATTTTTATCATCATATTATGCAGGGTAAATTAAGACGGCTACCGAAAGTAACGCCGGGTGGTAGTTTTAGTGACTACAAACACACTTTTTTATGATTTTATAAATAACTTGTTTGGGAGATAAATCAAGTTTTTGATAAAATAATAATTTAAACTCTTAAGTTCTATAACGTCTTTAAAAACAAAAAGATTTATAATATTATTAAAAAAAACTGTGTATTTACCACCCAAATACGACTAAAGGAATTCGTAGAAAAAAACTATCATCGCTTATTTTGCAAAATTTTTAGTTGCATTATGTCTGAAGTCAACAACACTATTACCCGGCTTCGTTTTCAGTAGCAGTCTTGATAAACCCTGTATAACACGCTTCACCCAGTTCAATCACAATATACGTTGCCGGGGGCGGCATTTAGGTCGGCGCGTTTAAGCTTACCTAGGTGTTTTGCGCTGTAAAGTATACTGATTAGGGAAACCAGGACCATGGAAGCCTTGTCGAGGCAGAGGTCTGATACTGTCACTGTGTTTGAGTAAAGGAACAAAACATAAATAGTATCAAATAGTAATCCTAGTATCTCCTTCGGGGTAATATCACATCACGGGGCATCTCCGTGGATGCCGTATATACGGACTTTAGTAAGGCATTTGACAAAGTGAACCACTCTATTTTGATAAACATACTCTCTGGACTAGGTTTAGGTGGTCAAGTATTGCAATGGTTCTCGTCATATTTAAGTAACCGATTCTCTAGAGTTGTAATTAACGGGTTTACGTCCAGTTCTTTCCGGGCAACTTCTGGCGTTCCCCAGGGTTCACACCTGGGACCGATTCTCTTTAATGTTTTCATCACATCCTGTTTTAAATACTCTATCTATATTATTTATATGCCGACGATATTAAGCTAATGAAATCAATTGAATCAAGTTTGGATGCTATTCTGCTACAGGAGGACCTAAATAGAATGACAAACTGGTGTATTAACAATAGAATGTCTTTAAATGTCAGCAAATGCTACTACATCCAATTTACGCGCAAAAACACGCTCAATTCAATAAATATTACATTAACGGTTATAAAATTACGCAGGTAGATGTGATTCGCGATCTTGGTATTTTGGTTGACAGCAAGCTAAATTTCAATACACATATTTTAAATATTACTTCAAAGGCATTTAAAAGCCTCGGATTTGTAATCTGCATCAGCCCATATACGTCCCACTGCAGGGCACGGGCCTACTCTACAATCGAAAGTACGATTGGTTTACGGATTTGTAATACGCAATAGTAAAGAATTTAAAAAACCCAAGACGAAAATAATACTCTACAATGCCCTCGTACTTCCTATACTGGAATACGCCAGCGTAATATGGAGCCCTCATTATGATATTTATGTGAAACGCCTAGAGAGTGTTCAAAGACGTTACTTGTATCATCTCTCTTATAGAGATCAGTTGGCTAAAGAAATATATCATTAGTCTGACCGTCTGATACACTACAATATGAGTACCTTAGCCGCACGCAGAAAGTAAACCGATCTATTGTTTCTACAAAAGATGTTTAACGGTACCTTGGACTGCAGTGAGCTTGTAGGTGCACTTAGTATTAACGCTCCAACTAGAATTCCACGTAAAAGCACATACAACCTCTTATATATTCCGTCATCAAAGACCAACTTGGGTTATTTCTCTGCTATACCAAGGCTCTGTAGACAATATAATGCTATTGCAAAAGCACATGACATAGACATCACGAACATTTCACATTACAGAAAACAAGTCTTGCAATTGTTGTGTACCCCTAATAAATGATAAACTTAATTAATTACTTTCTCCATTATGTTATATTCTTTCTCCATTATGTTATATTCAATTTGATCACTTTTAAAATTACTTTATTATTTATTATTTAATTTAAATTTAAAATCAACACTTAATTTCAAATTCAGTCTTAATTATTTTTAATATATTTTGTCATTGTATAATTATTTAAATTTGCATGCTGTGGTCTCCTATAATTGAAGATCACGTCGAAATGTAAACCACAACAATGCTATACCATTGTCTTCATTATATGTCGTGTATCCTTTGTTGGAGGTCCTCAATTTAAAAAAATAATAAAATAAAATCACAGTAGTGGATCAAAATACAAAAACTTTAAGGGAGCAGAGATTGAATGACACTATTTTTTCAGGTAATAATCACAAAATGAAACTCTTCGTCTTTATCGGCTTACTGGCTGCCAGCGCCGCTGCCAACGTACAGTTAGATGGCAACGGTAAGTAATAAAGGCGTCCATATCGTCACGTAATTCTAAATTATTACGATAAGTGGGTAGGTGTCGAAAAAACACAGACGTTTTTCTAGTATTTATATTTTAATAAAAATAGTTATACATTGCTTTTTTGTATGTACATTGTGTAAACTCAGTGTAACATTTAATAAATTCACTGTACAAACATTAGTAGCATTATACATGTGAGAATTGTATAACATCAAGAACACCACCTGCTAGCCTTGCACCTACATACATATTTGAGAAGCAAATTTTCTAAGTGCAGAATGTCACAGTTATCGGAAATTCAGGACACGCAAACCAAGCTGGAGGAAAGTTTTTCTAGAAGGATGGCTGAGCTGGAGGCGAAGTTGCAGTCTGGAGGTCAGGCGA
Source organism: Hyles euphorbiae (assembly GCA_023078785.2). Taxonomy (NCBI): domain Eukaryota; kingdom Metazoa; phylum Arthropoda; class Insecta; order Lepidoptera; family Sphingidae; genus Hyles; species Hyles euphorbiae. The sequence continues at coordinate 4,159,216 of CM041043.1, read as the reverse complement.
AGGACACGGTCGCCAGAGTTGCTGAAGAGTTCCGGACCTTTAGGGAATTGATGTTTGAGATGCTTCGGTTGCTGAGGAGGCAAATAGGTGAATGCACTCGGATGATCGATACCTTTGAGACACGACATCGGCGGAAAGCACTTCTTTTTATGGGTGTCCCGGAAAATTCCAAGGAGGATTGCAGTGCCGTAGTCCTCAACACGGTTATTAATACGTTGGCTCTAAAGAGTCTGTCTGCGGCCAACATTTCAGCATGCCACAGAATCGGCACCTCCACTGATGGTCATAACCGGCCAATTCTCGTGTGGTTTTCTGGAGCTGATCACCGAGCTTCAGTTTGGAGAGCTAAGTCGAAGCTGAAGGGTTCGTCCATTACTGTGAAGGAGTTCCTGACCAAATCCCGTCAGCAGGTCTTCACAAAGGCCCGGCAGCACTTTGGCGTTAGAGCGTGTTGGACCCAAGACGGCACAATCTACATTAAGGTCCCGGATGGTACCCGCACTAAGGTCACAACTATGGAGGAGCTCAACACATTAACATCGAAGTATCCGCGGTCGTCGGAAGCATTTTCGGTGGCCAGAAGTGGCAAAGCAGTGGTGTCCTCGGTTTCGACTTCAGTAGCACGTTAGATGTCTTCGGTTAGGTTATTAACGAAGTATCACGGTAGTTAGTATTTATACACTGTTTTGTTTTGTTTCATTACTTTATGTTTAATTTTCTTACACTTTAAATAATAGTGCGAGTCGGCGAATGTTGTTGTCGTACTGTCGTACCCGCACGTATTTTTATTTATTTGTTTATTCATTATTGTCAACTTGACGCGTACGTGATGACACAACACGTTCGTTCGAAAACTGAATGCTAGTGTCTTTTATCATTTCATGTTTCACTTTCTTTCTGTGTGTTTAACCGATAATTTATATTAATTGTTTTGTTTACTTTAATCACTTTGTACTTTTTTTTTCTGCTTTTAATTATTGTTTATATTATTTCATTCAGATTGTTCATTTGTAGTGTGTATGTGGGCTGGCGGGTGGTGCAGAGTTTATATTAACGTACCAATCTTGTTCGATATTTGTTACTTATTTTATTATTTTGTTTTTGTTTCGTACACGTAAATTTTGTATTTTATATATTTGTTTACTTATTTTATATATTTTGTAATGGTAAATTCGGATAGTGAGTCTTTTCATTCTGCCATAGATACTTCTTCTCTGTCAAGTGACGACAGTTTTAATTCCTTACACGATGGACTGTGTGACTTGGTGAGACAACATTTTGATTGTCAAACTGACACATTTAACGTGTGTCATATTAACGCACAAAGTGTACCGAGTCATTATAGTGACCTGTTGGCGACCTTCGCTAATGCTAACGTTCACGGCGTTCTGGTATCTGAGAGTTGGCTCAAACCTCATTTACTTTCTGTTTCTTATCCTCTTCCTGGCTTTATACTTATAAGGAATGATCGTGTCAATATGAGGGGGGGAGGTGTTGCAATCTACTTACGTAGCAACTTTCGCTATAAAATTATAGCGACTTCACCCTCTCATAACTCGAGTTCAGCCGAGTTTCTCTTTCTTGAGGTTTGGGTCAGGGGAGTGAAAACCTTACTTGGTGTTGTTTATTGTCCTCCTTCCACAGACTACTTCTCCAGCTTCGAATCGATCCTGGAATCTTTAGGGTCAGAATATGCTCATCAAATCATCATGGGAGATTTTAACACCGACCTCCTTGCCCAACGGTCCTCTCGTTCCCGTAAACTCCTCGACATCCTTCAGTCCGTCAACCTGGTTGTCCTGCCTCTACAAGCCACTCACCACAACACCGAGGGGTGTGACACTTGGCTTGACCTTATCCTTACTTCTTCTCCTTCCCTTGTCTCCGGTCATGGCCAGTTTCCGGCCCCCGGGTTTTCCCGCCATGACCTCCTCTTCCTGTCTTACGCCTTAAAACCTAACCGACCTCCTACCAAAGTTTTGCACAAGCGTTGTTTCGCGCGGATGAATTTGGACAAGTTATGCAGGGATGCTGGGAGTTTGGATTGGGATGATCTCACGTCAGCGTCTACAGTGGACGAAAAAGTCCACATTTTTACCACCACTGTGCTTTCTCTATACGACACTCATGCACCCCTCAGGCTGATTAAGGTCAAACGTCCCCCAGCTCCTTGGATGTCTGAAGGTGTTCGGATGGCGATGAGGCGTAGGGACCGAGCCTTTCGGACGTTCAAGAAGAATCGTTCAGAAGATAATTGGTGTTTATTTAAGTCTGCAAGAAATCGGTGTAACCAGATGATACGTAATGCCAAACGCCGACATATCCTGGATAACATTTCCTCGTCTACCCCTGCCAATATTTGGAAGTTTCTAGGAACTTTAGGTATTGGCAAGGGGAAAGATTTTGAGTTTCCTGGTACGATTGGTTTGGATGACATTAATCTCCACTTCAGTAATGTTACATCCCTTGACCGTCAAACCAAAATCCGTACCCTGCATTTCCTCAACAGCCTTCCCCGTCATAATATAGACCCTTTTTACTTTTCTCCAGTAGCGTCGGAAGAGGTCAAAAAGATTATCCTTTCCATTAAATCCAATGCCATTGGTTGCGATGGTGTCAGCCGTCGCATGATTATCCCTATTCTTGACATGCTTCTCCCACTTATTACGCATATTATCAATGCTTCCCTTGATACTGGCATATTTCCGTCTTCATGGCGGAAAGCTTACGTTTTACCCCTTCCCAAAATCCCTAATCCAACCCTTGTGAACCATTTCCGTCCTATATCTATCCTACCCTTCCTATCCAAGGTGCTTGAAGCTTGTGCGCTCAAGCAACTATCCAGGTTTGTATATAGTAACAAACTGTTAGATCCCTTACAGTCTGGATTCAGACCTGGACACAGCACTATATCCGCGCTCCTCAAAGTGACTGGCGATATTAGGCAGGGCATGGAGAACTGCGAGGTTACCGTGTTGGCTTTGGTGGACTTCTCTAATGCCTTCAATACCGTCAGTCATGAAATCCTTCTCTCCATCCTTTCCCACTTTATGATCTCGTCTGAGGCCCTGGAATGGTTCTCTTCCTATCTTCAGGGGCGTCAGCAGTCAGTCCGCCTTGATGACTCATCATCTAATTGGTGTGACCTTATTTCTGGCGTTCCTCAAGGCGGTATACTTTCTCCTTTGTTATTCTCTATCTTTATTAACCTAATTACCCAAGATCTTCAATGTGCGTATCATCTGTATGCCGATGACTTGCAGATTTACTCTCAAGCGAGAATAGATTGCGTGGCTACAGCGATTGACAAAGTTAACAGGGATTTGGCTCACATTAAACACTGGTCAGATCGTTTTGGTCTGACTGTCAACCCCATTAAATGTCAGGCCATTATTATCGGCAGCCCAAGAATGATCTGTAGATTAGATACTGCACATCTACCGCATGTTACTTATAACGGGACTGTCATCGCTTGGAGCCCGGTGGTCAAAGATCTTGGCATTTATATTGATTCCTCCTTGAACTGGCGAACTCAGGTTGCCTCAGTTTGTCAAAAGGTGACAGGTATACTTCGAACCCTCTATCGCCTGAAGAATTTCCTCCCTATTAAGACTAAAACAATGCTTGTGCAGACCTTAATATTCCCTTTAATTGACTATGGTGACGTGTGTTATTTTGACCTGGATGCAGAACACCTCAACAAACTTGACCGACTTCTCAATAACTGCATTCGATTCATTTTCAATCTTCGTAAATATGATCACGTTTCTTCTTTCCGTTCCCAACTAAAATGGTTACCAATTCGCCAGCGTCGTTCTTTGCATGTACTTACTAAACTTTTTTCTATTCTTACATCCCCTACTTCTCCCTCTTATTTAACGTCTCAATTTCAATACTTAGGCAGTAACCATACTAAGAATCTTCGTTCAAACAACAATCTCCTACTTCACTGTCCTATTCATAGCACAGACTTTATCCACTCTTCCTTCTCTATACAATCTATTCTTCTTTGGAACGCACTCCCCCTAGATATTAGGGCGTCCGGTACACGTTTGGCATTCAAGATGAAGGTTCGCCAACACTTATTCAATAAATTGGCAGAGTCACTTTAATTATACTTTTCCTGTTTAGACTTTATAAAATATGTATTATATATGTATTTGTATTATATTTCTATGTATTTTGCATGTATTTATATATATATATATATATATATATATATATATATTTATTTATATTTATTTATTATATATATATATATTATTCTATCGTTCATTTTATATATACTTGAATTTATGCGCCTACTATTTCACTCTCTGCACCATCCAAAGGTCGACTGGTAGAGAATGCCTTTGGCATTAAGTCCGCCTGTATACAACTATGTATATAAAGCATAAATAAATAAATAAATTATAATCAACTGTTCAGTTTTGTCACCCGCTGTATCATGGAGAGAATGAGACTGTCCCCCTCTCAGAGCCACTACTGTGACCTCTGTAAGCTAGAACCAACAGTGACACGCAATGTCATGACACCGAGCATTGAACCTCGCCGAATCTCCGGAAATAGATGAATCATGGAAGGAAGTGAACATTGGATTATTTATTTCCAACTCCTCCTATTAATTTAACTTTCTGATTGATTTCGTCGCGGGTTAAAAACAACTTAGACATTCCCAGAGACTCGCCAAGCTTCTCCAAGCTCGGCGTCATGACGATGCGTGCCACTGTTGATCCTGGTTTACAAGAGTCGCAATGGTGGGTGAAAGGGCGGGACAGTCTCCTAACATAAATCTGTTCAGTCCAACATCCTTTTTACTGGTTTGTAATTTTATCATCTAAATCAGAGTTTACAAGGCGAAATGTGGGTGTCCCGGTAACTCTACCTACCCCTTCTGGGAAAAAGGCGTGAGTTTATGTATGTACGTAATCAAAGTTTAAATACCTTTATACGTAAAAAATATATTCATGCGTCATTCACTCTCAATCAAAAGTCCGCTTTTGAATGCCATTTTTCATCATCTTTATTTAAAAATTCACAGCGGAACTTGACCCTTTCATCTATCCACTATGACCTCTCATTTCAAGATTATCTCAAGATCAAGATGAAATATCACAAAACTTAGTATTTTATGGCTTACAGATGGCCCACCGATTCAGTCACGCAATGTAGTTGGTGGTTTGACCAACGTCTTCGCCAGATGGAGCCAGTCTATTAGAAATGCTGGCCTTGACCCCGTGGATGTTGAGAGTAAAGAGGCCGGCTGGACACTCCTTACGCCTCAGTAAGTTGTTTATCTAGTATTTATCAGTAGCAATATGTTAGAAGGCGTCAAATTACGCCAAAGTATTCCTAGCCTGCTTTAAGAAGCGACCAAGAGCAAAGGGGTCACTATGGACGGGCATATTACGGGTCGGTGGAGCTTCACCGATATAACCAACAGAGGTCTTGGTAGCATTTGACGTGCAACCCTTTGCACGCAAACGGGCGTCCAAACAAATTAAAAACAGCTGCAATCGAGGGTCCAGTAATAACGAATTTTGAGTGGTCTTGCGGATGTAAATCGAGGCGTTTATCGTCATCATGTGGTTTTAGCCGGGATGATGGCGTTGGATTTGTAAGGGACTTGGCCCAGTCGTATTATCCGCAAACACTCGGAAAGCTCAGCGACACCAGCTTACTATTTTCTGTGGTCCATGGGATATTAGAAATGAAAGGCTTTTAGGACACCTTCGCACTATGCGGTTAGCCGGAATGCGGCCAGCCGTGCGGCTGACCGCAATCAAAAATTTATACGAGAATGTAGTTTTTATTCGAACTACATCACAGCTTTTAAATATATCTACCACGTTTACTCGTAAGCCCCTAAAAAATCCCCTTCATAGATCCCGTCTGATTTCTGTCGATCTGCAGATGTCGACCAATACTTGGAATTTCAGTTTCAATTGTTTCTCTCTTTCCAGGCTCTTCAGCGTCAGAGCGTTCATCGAGAGCTTCAACAGCAATGGACTCAGCCGTTACGTCACCCACACTCTCAGGATCCCCTTCTTGTCTATGACCATGTACGTCGACATCGAGATCCCCGCCGTCACACTTACATTCGGTAATTCACTTTAAATATTCATAAATTGACAGCCTCCGTGGTGCAGGCGGTTAGATGCCGCCTATGCAACGGGAGGCCGCAGGTTCGATCCCCGCACCGAGAGAAATGTTTTCGAGAAATTCAGAAGAATTTTTTCAAATCCCATAGTAATCCTAGTAAAAATACAGTTGATTTCATAATGGCCATTTTAATCTTTAAAGTTTACTACTATTCATTAAGTGTAATATGGTTATTTTCCTGTACCCGTATTCATTTTATTACATCATTAATTTGTTGACGATTAATGAAAAGATACAAATTTAAAGATTATTCTGAAAATCAACGTTTATGATGAATAATATTAAGTGCTAATATCGCTCCTGGCTTACTGGAATTGCAGTGGTAGTTGTAAGAACTAAAAGCAGGACAGCTTGTATTTTTAGTCCATTATTTCTTTGTTTATTTTATTTATACGTATTTCAGGTAACATCGGTGCTGGAGCAACATTTTTCGGAGTTAACTTCAACCTGAATGCTAATGGAACGTGAGTATTCAAAATTGTATGTTTTTGCTCTAATCTATAAATTACTATATAAAGTGATTTCTGATTAAAATAACGTTTTATTTTAAATTAAGTTCCTTAAAACTCTTTAAAACTTGATGGCAAATTTAGTCCACGACGTAAATAGGGGACCAGCAACAGAAAACTGAATGAATGCTGAATGTGCCAAAATACATTCACATTTCAGTTACCTTGAATTATAACAGAAATAGCCATTTCAAATTTCGCATAGTGAGTGAGTCAATGGTAGAATCAATAGTTAATTTGTTTTTCTGCCTATTCTTCTTCCATTTTAAGACACAAACAACTCATCTATTGACACATGCTATCTTCAACTTTACATCTTTCAAATATCCAATATATTTATATCCAGGGTCGTCTTCTCGAGAATCCGCTTGCAAGGAGAAGTGCACTTCCACAACCGACTTTTTGATGAAAACTACGTCCGCAGCATGCAATTGGGCGTTAATCTCCAGTCTATTGATGTATGTATGCCTTATTAAGACTATTGTAAACAAAATATACTTTCGTACATTCAATGCATTCCTTGATATGCCTGCATAATTATACTTTTTTATTAAAAAAACAAATATATACAGCATTTTAAGATTTGATCTAACACTGTTGTTGCCCTGTCTCAAGAATAATGAGCTGAATTGTAGTCAGTTTATATGGCACTTCTTTAAATATCATTTCACTTAGTATATTAAAAGTTTGTTCCTTGCAATAAAATCTGTAAATGAAACACAAGTTAAGAATTAATGCGGTTAGTTGAGGTTTCGAAATATCTTTCCAATTGGTATTAGATAATATTATAAACAATACTACATTTATTATTTTGCAGTGTATTATACACATTTTTTATTTTATTTTTAGTCCAACTTGAGCGTCGACTTCCTCGGCGGTGACGTCTCGGAGACTGTAAACCAGTTCATCTCTAGGAACTTCTATGATTTCCTCCTGAGCTACAAGGTAATCAACTTATTTATAAATAAAATATTTATTAGTAGCATAATCACTATCACCAGTAGGATCATCATCAGCTTCATTCTCACCATCTTTAGATGTAATAAATTCACTGCTAAACTTCTCATTAAACATTATATTCTGACGTGAGGACGTTTAATAATACAATCAACGAAGTTGGCCCCATAGACCATCATTATTTTTAGTATTATTATTCTCATCCTGAATCTCAGAAAGTCTATTATTTAACAGGTCTGTATTTGTATCAGGCCTTATACGTCCCACTGCAGGGCACGGGCCTCCTCAACAATCGAGAGTACGATTGAAAATAAGAGGTCTTAAAAGATCCGCCTTATTAATAAAATCCAAATTGACACAACATGTCTAGACTAGAAATCCACTGTTGTTCTTATAGGACTCCCCAAAGATTTCCATTTTTGCGTGCGGCCTACTTCCAATGCTTTCTTACATTTACCAAATAGCTTTACAGCCCCTGTCGAATATCTGTATTTATAAAATCCACCAATGGTTTAATATCGTAATAATTGGTTTAATATTTAATAGCTTTAGCTTAAGCTGGTGGTAGGTCTCTCATATGTGAGAGGCCGCCTGGGTAGGTACCACCACAATGTGTATTTCTTCCGGTAAACAGCAGTTTAAATGTACTGTTGTGTTGCGGATTGAAGGACATTGTAGCTACGGGACATATTGAGACTTAAAATCTTATATCTCAGGATGGCGTTGCTTTGTAATTCATGGTGTTGTTTGATTTTGCTACTGTCCATGAGCGGTCGTATCGCTTACCATCAGGCGAACGGCATGCTCGTCTCGCCATTCACTGCAATAAAAAAAGAACCATTTAAGTGTTGGAATTGTTTATGATTATGGTGCAATCCTGTTTGCAGTTACAATTAACATTATGTCTTTCAAAGTACTCCTTTTTTAATAGAAACGCACCTCTATCTCCGTTTTCGGTACCCTTGGGTCTTAGCACACCAGGATCTTAATATGGGATTGTCAGCGTTATGTTGCGGTTTGCACACCATCATAGCATTAGCTGAGTGGACACCTACCAGTCACAGCCGCGACCAGTCTTTTTTTTTGTATTTTTATTCTGTGTTTTATATTATCAATGCCTGTGTATGTTGCGACTGTGACAAATAAATCGTATTTCTTTCTTTCTTTCTTTCTTATGAATGGCCTTCAGATTGTCGTACGGTCCTCCCCCTTTGTATCTGGATAGTTGTAGTTCTAGGAAGGGTTTCTCTGGCTAGGACTGAAACTCCATCTCATTCAATAACAATATTATTCTCTGATTGTTTTACATCCATTTTTCTACATTACACGATCACACCACATACCAACAAAACATCAATCAAAAGACACCGTTTTACATTTCAAAATTTGTCATTCCATATTTCACATTTAAAATCCGTTTCTTTTTAAACACTCAACTTTAATCGTTACATTAAGTTACGAGTGTTTAATATATTATATTATTGGTATAAAAATATAATATATATTTTTTAATAATAATTTAGTAAACAGAATGTTCACTTATTTTATGTTCACTTACAATATAATCCCAAAATATTCACAATACGAAATCATTACAGGATGTTAATAAATTGTCTGCTTTCAGCCCCAGATCGACGAGTACACAAACAACGAACTTCTGGAAATCATCAAAGTAGTTATGTAAATTGAAAATATGTAAATGAATAAATGTTTTAACACAGCCGTTATATTGTTATATTCTTTCACATTTATTGATTTATTGAATATATATATTAAAAATACTAGTCTTGTCCTTGAAGACGAAGAGAGAAAATATATTAGTGCTATGTACAATTCCATAAGCTTATTAACGTTCTAAATTTGATCGGTGATGAACCTGAAGCCACAGACCGTAGGCCGTAAACAACTCATTTCGGATTTCAGAAGAAAAATATTTTACAGCTGTGGCTTTATTTTAATGTGTAAAATCTCTTCAATTTTACACATATATTAGTATAAACACGCTTATCCCTAGATACTGGTCTGATAGGAAAAAAATACTTTGATTCTTGGTAAGACTTTAGAATTGTTTGACAAGAGAAGGATTGGGAGTGGGGAAGGGTTTTGGCTATTTCGACTAGCTATATAGGTTAGGACGTCGAGACACATAGAAAATATATATGAGCGCCGAGGAGTGAAAAATGTTTTACACCCTTGCTCTATCTCAAAAACTACTGAACCGATTTTGATGAAACGTACACTGCGCCTAAGTAATTTTGCAATCCAACTTTACTTTTTAAGGTCTGTCTGTATCAGCCCATATACGTCCCACTGCAGGGCACGGGCCTACTCTACAATCGAGAGTACGATTGAGAGTGGTTAGGCCATATAGTCCACCACGCAGGCCTAGTGCGGGTTGGCGGACTTACATACCATAGAAATTCTTATAAATCGCTATGGTATGCAGGTTTCCTCACGATGTTTTCCTTCACCGTTTTAGTGCGTGGTGATTGACTATCAATACACACATGACTCCGAAAAGTCAGAGGTGTGCCCTGGGATTCGAACCCGCGACCACCGTGAACGTGTTGGCAGCCACGTCTAGTCCGTATACCAACAGGCCACCACGCACTTATTTTTTAAGGTACTTACTTTTTAAGGTACGCGTGAACAAATATACAAACATAAAAACATACATACAATTATAAAAGGAGATCGGTCGATTTCCTAAAGAAATTGGGCCTAGTAGTGAAAACGTATTTGTATCCGTCAAGGATACAAATGAGACCTAGAATTAAATAATAAAGATTCAATATCCTTTAAATATAATATAGTCTTTTTGAGCTACGATATGGGGTATTTAAGATATATTCTACTGTCTTCACATATACATATCTTATTTGGACAATATTTTAGATTTTCTGTAACTATGTAAATAATATCGTTTAATAATATTGTAAAATGTTTTACATTATTATAAACACGTTAAATACTTTTCGATATAAAGTTGATTAAGAAAGCATTTCTGGGGGTAGAAATATCCGTTTCCAAAGTAGGTAGGTCATTCTAAAAAGGGAATGATGACGGTAAAAATGTTGGTATTGATAATAAGAAACACATTTTTATAATAAAAAGTTCTATTGAACTTGTTCCTAAACAATATCTCATCCATCCGCAGAGCATCCCACTGTCCTTTTGATTGCAATGCAATTACAATAATATTGCATTATTGCATTGTGGCCATTTTGAGAGTTGTCGATCTGAATATAAACAAAACATATTTTTGTTCTGTCCTAACCAATAACGAACTAAATGGTCTGGCATACTATTTATCTCATTAAAATCGATTGATGTTTTAGAATTCTTTATAACTGTAAACATATCTTGTACATGTTAGAACTAAAATAATATAATTAATATCATAGAGCCTTTCCGTCATAAAATCCAATGAGGTATTGCGTAGATGCACTGAGCAAGCTCTGCTATTTTTGGGAATATAATAATTATAATCTTTTTTAGAGTAGCCAAGAGTTGTTGTAAATAATAAACTCAAAATAACCAACATCACAAAAGCACATTCCTTTCGCGACCAAGCACAAAGAATAGAATTTGACAAACACTGAATGAATTTGACAGATGTCAATTCTGATATTATTGCAAACAATGCAAAAAGTGGTAGAATATTGTATGATATCCTTTTTTTTTTTTACAAATTCTGATCCCCACGGTGTAGGATAAAAATAAATAGAGAAATGAATCTAAAAAAATACGCCTGATTTTTTAGTCATACTTAATTTCTTGTCCGTAGTTGGACCAAATCGACTGATCTCCTTTAGCACACATGTTCAACTAGTATAGAAAAACATATCCAAAAACTGTACAATTCTGCCAGTATTACACATACACAAGTCTAATTTTTATGGACTTGGAATATATTAATAATACAGTCCGTATTATTAATACGAACGTTTATTTTCAATACTCAAATCTTGTGGGTCCTCATCTGCATCACCTCCGCTATGTCTTGCGGTCTCTCGCTGGACATAAAATTATTATAGGTGCTGACGTTAATGCGTCATCTGTCCTTTGGTATGGCAAATATCGCTCCACTGATACCGAGCGACGTTGTGCTGTAGAAGATTTCATTGCAGAGATGAATCTCAAAATACACAACACCCCCGATGCACCACCTACTTACAGTAGCCCTATGGGCGAATCTTCTATTGACGTCACACTTTCTAGTGGAGATGTCGGTATTGATAGGTGGCGCCATGACCATCGCCTGATTGTGTACGAGTTCTTGCCTAGATTGACACAGGGTCCGGTACAGAATAATTTTAATTGTAGATATAAATCTAGAGGCGCTAACTGGGATTTATTTAGCTCGCTATTTGCTCGGCATGCTGGGGACTTCACTCGCAATGATCTATCAGCTGAAACCTGTGCCGAGATTATGTCGGACACTTTTACATATTGCGCAGACATTACCATCGGTCGAGGTTCTATCACTAACACTCGGAGGTGCGATTGGTGGAATGACTTACTGGTCCAACTACGTCGGACTTTTCGCATAAGAGACGAAGGCTTAAGAGACGTTGTGTCACAGGGGAAGCAATTCTGTATCAGCCCATATACGTCCCACTGCAGGGCACGGGCCTCCTCTACAATCGAGAGTACGATTGGGAGTGGTTAGGCCATATAGTCCACCACGCTGACTAGTGCGGCTTGGCGGACTTACATACCATATAAATTTTATAAATCGCTATGGTATGCAGGTTTCCTCACGATGTTTTCATTCGCCGTTTTAGTGCGTGGTGATTGACTATCAATACACACATGACTCCGAAAATTCAGAGGTGTGTCCTGGGATTCGAACCCGCGACCACCGTGAACATGTTGGCAGTCGCGTCTAGTCCGTTTACCAACAGGCCACCACGCACTTCAGCAATTACATCTGCTTTAAATAAACTGAGAGTTGCCAGATCACATTATAAAGGGGCCGTCCAAAAATTGAAAGGTAATTTGTTACGTAAAATTGTGGCCCGGTTAGATAGTGAAGGTCCGTGGTCTCCTTTATACCATAAATTTAAAGCGAATAGGTCAATCAATTTGGCTTATATTGAGAATTTAAAAATGGACAACAACTTAACAACTGGTATTGAGGAGACAACGGAGACTCTGTTACAATCGTTAATTCCGGAAGATAATATTGAAAATGATACAGAATACTTCAAGCAGATTAGGATGTGGGCCGTGGAACTACCGAACTCTTCCGATTCAAATCTCTCGTCGTTTGATGAATTTAGTGAAATTGTACGAGCTTTGCCCTTAAATAAGGCTTCCGGTGACGATAAAGTATCAAATAAAATGATCAAAGAAGCGTGTAAATCGGCCGGCGATGCATTACTAACTGTTTATAACAGATGTATTGCTGACGGGGTATTTCCGCGGGTATGGCGTACCGGTTTCATTCGTATAATACCCAAGGGTGGCGAAAATCTCCACATGATCCTAAGTCGTATAGACCTATTACACTCTTACCGTCACTAGGTAAACTTTTAAAACGTCTTATCGTCCCTGGATTGCTACCGGGTGGACCAAAGCTTCACGAAAATCAGTTCGGTTTTACTACGGGTAAGTGCAATATCGGTTAGAAGAGCTGTAAGTTCATCGGCGCGCAAATATGTACTCGGTATTTTCCTGGTCATATCCGGTGCTTTCGACAACGCTTGGTGGCCGATGCTGCTTCTTAAGTTGAAATTACGAGGTTGCTTTAAAAATATATATTCACTTATTTACTCGTATTTCTCGCACGGAACAACAAAACTTAAACTTGGACACTATGCCGTGTCGAAACCACTTACGATGAGCTGTCCACAAGGCTCAGTCTTAGGTCCTTATTTATGGAATTTAGGTTTCGACGATTTTCTTGCAATTCCCTTGCTGTCAGGGTGTTCTTTGACCGGATATGCGGACGATGGCCTCTTGCTTATAGAGTCAAATAATAGGTCGGGATTAGAAATTATGTCAGACGCGTGTTTAAAACTAATATGTGATTGGGGCCATCGAAATCGTTTACCCTTTGCACCACAAAAAAATGTTCCAATTACTTCTGAAAGGAACTTTAAAATCACAGCCGCGAATTAAATGTAATAATATCACTGTTAAAATATAATAGTTAAAAAAAACTAAAATACACGCTTTAATAAGATATACAACTAAAAAAGTAAAAATAATTGATACTGAATTTAAGATAAGAAAATGGAGTAAAATACATATATTTTATTGTTACAAAGCGTGGGGTGTTTACAACAATTACTTATCCTCCTATATAATTGTTTTGACTAAAAACATCCATCTACGGCTGTATTTCCAATCAATAACGCCATCTGTTGGTCAGTAGTAACATTTGACACTTGAAGAATACAAGAAGCTTATACCCAAATGGAGATTGCATTCCGTATATAAAAGTGAAGCACAAAAATTTTACCTTGAATGACGTCGCTGATGCCTGCTATCCTTTTCTTTAGCGTAACAATGAATGAACTTCACGTGAACTTCATTCATTGTCACTCTAAAGAAAAGGATAGCAGGCAACAGCGATTGCATTCAAGGTCAAATTTTTGTGCTTTAGTGTTTTATACGGAATGCAATCTCCATTTGGGTATAAGCTTCTTGGAAGAATACAATGTTAACGCCATCTAGCGATGAATGTAGCAATGGTCATCAATTATAAGAATAATTAATCCTGGCGAATCTAATCAGGATAATTATATATTTTAATCGAATTATTGTATTGTCATCGGTCTTTGACAGGTGTGCAAAATTTGAACGAAATCTGGCCGTTTAAAGTGGGTCAAAATCGCGCCCAAAGAAGTCGGTTACAAACAAACATACAAATATACAAACATACAAATATACAAACATACAAACATACAAACATACAAGTGAAGCTAATATAAAGCGTGTAAAAAAAAGAATCGGTTTGTTATTTTGGTTTAATTTTAGAACGGAATTTTTCCTTTCTTGAACATATTAAGAATTTTTTTTGTCTAACATACAAAGAAATTTTTAAATCTATTCAGAATGAAACAAGTTAGAAACCTTTTCAATCTTGTAGTGGGAGTAACAGAAAAGAAATGCAAAACAAAGATAGTGACGTCACTAGGGTTATTATACATTACAGTGTGTGCGTGTGAAAGAGACAGCAAGATGTTCCCAACTACACCCTTCTCTTTGATTTTAAATATTAATTTTTGCCTTATGTTACAAGCTATTTTAATACTTTTTTGCCAGCAAGGCTTTATTTTTAACGTATTTAAGTTTGTAAGCGAAATAATACCAAAAATCGATAATAGTCAAACACCCTATTGTTTGAAGAAAACAATAAATTAAATTAATTTAACAGTTTATTCAGTAAAAAAAATGATGGTATTTTTTAGAGAAGGTTGCCGAGTATTTCATTGATGAAGTCGATGAGGTAGTGCTCGAGAAGAGCGTTAAGGTCCTCCTGAAAATAAAATTGAATTTGAATATTGTATCTACTTCTGCTATAGGTAGTAAGTCTCATAGATGAGAGGCCGCGTGGGTAGGTACCACTGCAATGTCTATTTATCCCGCCATCCAGTATTGTATAATGTTTCGGTTCGAACGACATTGTAACCAGAGTAACTACTGGACATATACTTAACATCTTATGTCTCAGGATGGTGAACGCGGTGGAATGCCGAGCATTATACAGGGTATCAAGAGTGCTACCGAAAACGAAGCTGGGTGGTAGTTTTAGTGACTTCAGACACAATGCAATTAAATTTTGTGCCAAAAATTGTGACGATTTTTTTTTGTTATTTTTTTTTTCAAGTCGATTTAGGGTGGTAAATACATAGTTCTTTCTTTAGTAATATTGTACACCCTTTTATTTTTACAGACGCTATGGTACACAAGGCTTTAAATTATTATTTTAGCGAAAACTATGTTTTACCACCCAAACTCGACGACATTTAAAACATAATAAAAAAAATTGACGCGTTTTTTGCGAAATTTTTAGTCACATTGTGTTTGTAGTCACTAAAACTACCTTCTTCGTTTTCGGTAGCAGTCAGGTAGTCTTGATATACCCGGGATTGTAATTCATGGTATCGTTTGGTTTTGCTACTGTCCATGAGCAGTCTTATCGCTTACCATCAGGCGAATGCCAGGCTCGTCTCGCCATTCATTACAAACTAAATATTAAAAAAATCCAGTGGTTCCTGATCATTATTTCAATGAATCCGTGGCGCAGTTGGTTGGAAGCCAAATGCACAACATAAGGTCGCGGGTTCGTTCCACGCACTTGTACTTTTCAGTTTTAGTTAAAATATGTATCTTATTAGCAATTTTATCGAATGCTGGAATAATAGAGAACGTTTACTTTTTTAAAATCATCGTTTTCAATATTATTAAGAATATTGATTTATCAAAAAATGACGTATGTTATTGTAATTCTCATAGTTTTGGCCATCCACGCCCACTTGAGAATTTCACCCTGTATGTTAATTATATTAAAGTTATGAATTATAATATTAAACTTATTATCGTTTCATACATTACTCTAGTTAGCACAGCATATACAAAAGGTTCTAAGAATTTTTGTTAAAACATTTCGAGTTATTCAGTGAAATGGATTCTTACCCTGTATTCGCTGAGAGCCCTGGGTACTTTCTCGCCGAGGAAATCGTTCAAGTGGTCAGAGAGATCGATGCCGTAGATGACCAGGTTCAGGTTAGGCTGAAATATAAGAAAAGGCATATTAAAGTATTATGAATAATAAAATACGGTGTTCGTATAAATGCATAACTACCAATAAAGTAATAATACTACTAATAATAGCATGTAACCGTTTACTGTTCCCTTTGAATAAATAAATAACTCCCAATAATACACTATCAATAATTCACAGGACAGAATAATGTGGCGTGTAAATGAAGATACCTATATCAAACAGTGGGTTCACGTGGGCTAATATAGGTACATTAATTATATAGATAGATACAAAATACATTTTATATTTGAATTAATAAGTATTATATCAGCACATGAGATCATGCTTAGACTCTTGAAGGCGTAGACAGACATAATATACACTGTGTACTCTATATCATTACCCTCCCTTTATTCCTTCCACTTCTCCGTCAAGCTTTATACATAAATTTATGACAAAATGATCAAGAGCGTTTCACTAATCAGTGTGGTATCCATCCATCCATCCGTCAGCCAAAGGAAGTCCACTGCTGAACATAGGCCTCCCCCAATGATTTCCACAGAGACCTGTTGGAGGCAGCCTGCATCCAGCGACGTCCCGCGACCTTTACCAGGTCGTCTGACCACCTTGTGAGTGGACGTCCCACGCTGCGCTTTCCGCTACGTGGCCTCCATTCGAGCACTTTCCGACCCCATCGGTCATCAGATCTCCGCGCCATTTGCCCTGCCCATTGCCACTTCAACTTGCTAATCCGGTGGGCTATGTCGGTTATTTTAGTTCTCCTACGGATCTCCTCATTTCTGAATCTCGTAGGGAAACCCCGAGCATAGCCCTCTCCATAGCTCGTTGAGTGACTTTGAGCTTCCTTATAAGGCCTATAGTGAGAGGCCACGTCTCGGTGCCGTAAATCATCACTGGCAACACACAACTATCGAAGACTTTCGATTTAAGGCACTGAGGTATTTTGGACGAGAAGACGTCGCGTAGTTTCCCGAACGCTGCCCAACCGAGTTGGATTCGACGATTGACCTCTCTCTCGTAGTTGGACCTACCTAACCGGTGGTATAATCATATTTAATTTACCTCAATGTTCTGCAGACTGAAGTCCAGGTCAAGGCTGCGGATGGAGATGCCAGAGATGATGCCCACGTTCACGCGCACGTCACCAACCAAGCGGATTCCAGTTACAGCGATCCTGAATAAAGCAATCATGATGAGTAAACTCGCGTTCCTTGGACATTTGCGAGAATTGTCTCTCTCATACATTAACATCACGCTTTTCCCCAGAACGGATAGAAAGAGGTGTTACCAGGACACGTACGTTTCACTTTGTGTGTTTCGTCATATCGGGCAAAAGTTCGTGTCTCTAAGCTCATCTGTATCAGCCCATATATGTCCCACTGAAGAGCTGATAGTGAATATTAAAATCCAATATCACTTTGCCCGACCCGAGATTCGAACCCGAGACCTCAGCGTTGTAATCTTACCATGGGCGTAGCCACGGTGGGGCAGGGTGGGGCACTTGCCCCACCCTGGCTCTGGCCTCTAGGGTACCTAACCAAACCAAAATAGTTAATTTATTTAAGTTAAGAACTATCTATGGGTAGAGATAAACCTTTAAATTAACTGATTAACAAATTGGCTTACTCCCACAGCTCAAACGGCTGAAGTTAGGGACATATTTTTAGGAATTTTAGGCGTAGGAAAGTGAGAAGAAAATGTTTTGATCCATTAGAATTATAAATAACCGGGTATATCAAGGTAGCGACCGAAAACGAAGCCGAGCGCTAGTTTTAGTGACTATAAACACAACATCCATCATCCATCAGCCAAAGGAAGTCCACTGCTGAACATAGACGTCCCACTACCTTTGCCAGGTTGTCTGACCTTGTGGGTAGACGTCCTACGCTACGTTTTCCGCTACGTGGCCTCCATTCGAGAGCTTTTTTGCCCCACCGACCATCAATTCTTCGCGCTATGTGCTTCGTCCATTACCACTTCATCTTACTACTCCGCTGGGGTATGTCGGTTACTTTAGTTCTTCTAGAAGTCATCAAACCTACGTTCGAGACGATTTGTGATGCCCTCGAAATAACTTATAGACATGGCTCAGAAGCGAGATGGGCCTGTAGTTCTTCAGTAAAGTGTTATCACCTTTTTTGAAGAACAATACCACCATGCTCTTACTCCATGCCTCTGGCGTTGAGCTCTCGAAGAGAACGGAATTGAAGAGCCTCTGAAGGGCATTCCGCCCGTTTTCAGAAGCTCTGAAATGATTCCGTCCACTCCCGTCGCCTTGTTGTTCTTAAGTTGCTTCAGTGCCGTCTCAATCTCACATAGTCTGATGTCCTGGATATCATCGCTAAAGTGTCGGATCAACTTCGTCCGAGCTAACAGTAGATTCGGCAACCGAGGTGTAAAACTGTCCGTAGAACCTCTCGATCACCCTTAATACCTCTGCCCTCGTCGACACTACGCGGCCTCCGTCCGTCTTCAGCCTAGACAACTGGCTTTGCCCAATAGACAAGTCTCTTGCAAACACTGAAGCCTCCGTTCCGCTCAATTGTCTCTTTAATGCTCACAGTATTGTGAGCACGGTCATCGTGCCGCAAGGACTTCCAGATCGGTCTATTGAGCATCCGATATGCTTCGGTGTTAACGGAAGACTGCAGCGCCATAGGCCGACGTTCGGCCATGAGGTCAAGAGTGTGGGTGAGTGAGTGTTTTTGTGGTCTATCTCTACGGTGAGGTCTAAAATATTTAAATCCTGTCGTATGGACAGCTTTTACCAATCCACTTCACTTTTGACAATCAAAGCGATTTGTATATGGGCGCGAGTAGGTCGGAGCGTAGACTTAATCAAGCGACACCTTTTTAATTCGACATTGATATTCAATGTGTTCCTATCCATTCGGTGATCACTGCCTGTCACTGTTTTCACCCTGTTGATCACAGAGACATCTGAACTGTGTCTGTACATCCGTCTATTCGTCGTCAAGATGAAATCTATCTCATTTCTCGTAGAACCGTCAGGACTCAGCCAGGTCCATTCAATGTGAGGTGGCTTCTGGAAAAGAGTTCATCGTAAAGAGCCTCTATTTCTCCAGAAAGTCGGCCAGCCTCTTACCTCTGGGGTTCTGTTGCCCATGTCCAAATTGCCCCACTTTCAACTCTGCGTTGAAATACCCTATAACAACATTGAAGGAGGGTTTGAAAGTATGTATGTAGGGCCTCAATTACATCTCCTCTACTTCTTCATCCGGGTGTGTCGAGGTCGGCGCGTATACCTGTATGTCCTTCAACGAATATATTTTTGATATTCTAAGTATGTATAAGGTAAACTACCCTGCTCGATACACTTTCGATTGATACGATGTACTCGTACTAAAGGTTATAAGCACCCCACGCTTTGTAACAATAAAATGTATGTATTTTACTCCATTTTCTAATGTTAAACTCATTATTATTTTTTTTGCTTTTAGTTGGATCGTAATAAGTGCGTGGTGGCCTGTTGGTAAACGGACTAGATGCGGCTGCCAGCATGTTCACGGTGGTCGCGGGTTCGAATCCCAGGGCACACCTCTTACTTTTCGGAGTCATGTGTGTATTGATAGTCAATCACCACGCACTAAAACGGTGAAGGAAAACATCGTGAGGAAACCTGCATACCATAGCGATTTATAAGAATTTCTACGGTATGTAAGTCCGCCAACCCGCACTAGGCCAGCGTGGTGGACTATATGGCCTAACCACTCTCAATCGTACATTCGATTGTAGAGTAGGCCCGTGCCCTGCAGTGGGACGTATATGGGCTGATACAATACGATACAATACAGTTGGATCGTATAAAAAAGCGTATGTTTTTAGTTTTTTTTTTTAACTATAATTTAATTTCGCAAAATTTTTAGTTGCATTGTGTCTAAAGTTACTTAAACCGCCACCCGGCTTCGTTTTCGGTAGCACACTTGATATGTAGGTACCCTGTCGATACATGGTGCTATAGGGTGTAACCTTTTTATATGAAAAAAATAACCGGGGAAACAACAGGTATAGTTTGCTACTTAAATATTATTTTAGACTTCTGCCCCACCCTGAGTACATGGCTGGCTACGCCCATGAATCTTACCGTAGTATAACTGCGACACCGAGGCAATCATTCCCTCTTTCTTTAACCACAAGAACGTAGTGTAGAACCTACTGGATATTATGTATTTCATTTATTTATTTTATTTAACTTTATAGACAAACACATTGTACATAGCGGACTAAATGCCAGAGGCATTCTCTTCCAGTCTACATTGAGATGTTATGTTGTTTCTGTTTATAGATAGACGTGGATTTTACCATTAGGAGAGCGACCGTCTCCTCTATTCATTATCGTCGAGGTTCCTCTCAGAAATAAAAATTTGACGAGACAATGAGACCATTGTTCTATTAGAAAACTTAATGTGAAGGATATTAAAAGAAACTTACGATCCGCTGCCTTCAGCATCGATGTGGACTCCGAAGAAGGAAGCCTCAGCGGTAGCCTTGCCTGAAACATGCGGTATTTTAAACAATATAATATGGACCGTAAACTTTAATAATTAGGGACCTGAAAAAATAGCCTTCACTTTGAGTGTTTGTAAGACCAAAAAGTCTCTCGTAGTTTTTGACCCAAGATTCGATCTTAGTACTGAGTCCGAACCATGTATGTGACTTTCGGGTGTATTTATTTGTGACTTTGTATTTATTTGTGGCGGGTGACGCACTGCTACTCTGACATTGTGATTTTTTGATAGGCCAAGCAGGCATAAAGCATACATGAGGCCCGTCTAATGGTAGGTGGTCACCGCCACTCATGAAACTACGCACTGCCAAGAATCTAGCACAGCCAGATCTTAAAAGATGGGCTGCTATTGGAAAATATTTTGGGAAAGTCAAAGTACTAACCGACAGAAGCATCCAGACGGGGCAGTTCAATTTCGAAGGTGAGCCTGGTGGCGAGAGTGGCGAAGTTCAAGCGGTGGACGATCAGGTTGGTGAGCCCGGAGAAGTGGACCTCCTCGACGGTAGCACTGGTGCTCAGGATGCTGAGGAATGAAAGAAGGTTAATCAAACGGTAGAATGGTTGGCAGCGGCTTGTCTGTGCCTTTGCTATTGTATTTTCCACGGGCATACGTAGCCACTTTCCTTCGGGCCGGCCGCTCAAACGCAATGGCGTTCAAAAACACATCAAAACCCTGTCCCGCCCACACACCCACTAATGCATCGCAGTGCAGTGGCACGCATGTCACAGAGCATTAAATTGCGTCTCCAGGAATGTCTAACACAACATCACACAACGACCTCATAAGCCTAACATCCTAAAGACCTAATGTTTTTGTTCTGGCACGGTTAATTGACCGCACTGACACCTGATGGTAGTCCAAGTAGAGTATCTCTCTACGGTCCAAACAATTATTCCGGTAAGATACGTTGTGGTAACAACGGTAGTGCGTAAGGGGTAAGAACGTAAACTCACAAAATATAGCTTACGTTCTTACTTCTTCCATCGTTGTATTACGATGTTACCCCAAAGCACCTTATATTAGGGATCCAATATACGCGTCGGTCAGAAATTATTTAGGGTACTGTTTTACAACCGGGTACAATCCAGATGCCATAGTTGTGCCGTCTAGCGAAATAGCTAATTCGCGTGCGTGGATACTCTCTCTGCCCTGGCTTTGCTATCAGCACTGGAATCAATTAGAAACAATCTTACGTTGGTACAGGGAGTTCCCAGATGTAGGTTTCCTTCTCAAGGTAGTATGGGTCGAGGCCAGAATCCCTGAGATTTTGCAAAGCGTCTTCAATCACGCTTAAGATGAGGTCTACGACGAATCTCTGTTGCTTGGCCGTCAGCTCTGCAAAATTTAGTCGAAAAATATATAGTTTTCAAAACTGAATAATGTTCATATTGTTAGAATGATTGTGGTGAAATTAATTTATTTTGTTCCTCGTGTAGGCAATTAATAAGTGTTTTTGGTAAAACAACACAAAAACATTTGCATAGTAATTAGTAGTTATTCTATTTTCATAATTTTCTTTTATTTTACGTAGTAGTCTAAGAGCCTGTGAGCACCAGACCTACGTTATTTTACAACATCTGAAAGTTTGTCTACGCAAGCTTCTGACATAGACATCACACGATCAGCTATGGTGTCATAACACAAGTTAACTCTTAATTTGGACGTCGTAGTTCATTGACAATGACTTATTGTTTTTGTTCAAGCCATATTTAATGTTATTATACTTTGTGTCTGTACGCCAATTATTTCGTGTAAATAAAGATTTTTATTATTATTTATTATTATTATTATAGCTATGCTGTTCGGATCGTGATGTCATTGTAGAATACATTATTTAAGTAGATATTTATGTTATAATATAGTATTTTACGTACCTTCTGCAGATTCATATTGCAGACTATCAGCGCTGACGCTGGCAACGAGCAGGGCGCAAAGTACGGCGAAGAATTTCATCTTTGTTTCTGAAATAAATATTATTGAGCCTCAATATTCGATTCTCATAATAATACGTTCTTGATCTGATGCTATTCCACTGGATCTCCCTTTTTCCATTCTACATATATTCTTCTGCCATTTCTTATCGCAAGATTTTAAATTATCTCTTCAATTTCTGCGGGATCCACCACCTGGTCTATTAACACTTTGTGGATTCCATTTTTAAATAGACTTAGTTCCTTTAAGAAATTTGAATTCAACCATCATCGCCAAACATTTGGAATGTTTAATATAAGGTGACGACATTCTCAAAGTTAAAGGTTTTCATCAAAGTTGCTTGGTTTTACTAAATTAAATTAAACTTGCAAAGTACGGATTAATAAATGACCAAGTTTAACATTGGCAGACATAAAATTAATATGGTACACTGGAGTTCAGCAAGTCTACACTTGATTGACTTAGGTATGCCACTACATTACATTATCTACAGTTCACTGAGCTTATTTCAATGTAATAGGAGAAATCCTAAATGAAACCTCACACAAAACAAAGAACCCAACTAGAAGATCGAAGTTCTCACTTTAATTAAGTCTAGATCAAATTAACATCCTAACCGTATAACCCCTACTCTCGAACACTATACTAACTAGGCCATATTAAATATTGCAATGGAACCTAAAACGTACAATACAATTACTCTAATAGTAAAGAAAACACGTGTGGAAACCTGCACACCACAGAAGTCTTCACGAAATATTTAAGGTAGGTATATAAATTCTACGAACCCAAAATAAGCCAGCTTAGTAGACTATTTGCCTGGGCCCTCTCAATTGAACTTTCAATTCTACGGGAGTATCGGTAGTGGACGTATGTGGCCTGACATATATATTTTCCAAGTATATTGTTGTAATGTCTCACCTGATTCTCCTTGGCGAACAATACCCAAATTAATCGAGCATGCCTATTTATACCAAATAAACGAAATCAGATCAATATCAGGCGTTTAATTAATGGTTTTAATCTCTATTACTTTCCTTGACGTGGCTCTGAACACAGGTGCTGTTATCTACGATAACATTTAATATCATGTTTGTTAATTATTACGTAAAATACTTAAATAATACTCTATGGGATTTACAAAGAGACCTACATATTATGTTCCTAAATTGTTATTTCTAATAGTAAGTTTTTCAAATCACCAAGCATCTGAAAGAATGACAAAAATGGCATCACTTAATAGTAAACTGTTAAAGAATATCTTAAGCATTAAACACTGGAGGTTAGGTCTTTCATAGTATGTGAGAAGTCGCCTGGGTAGGTACCACCATATTTTTTATTTTTCCCGCCAAACATCAGAATAGATACACTGATGTGTTTCGGTTTGAAAGACATTGTAGTCAAAGTAATTAATGTACATATTGCGTCATATTATGTCTCAGAATGTCGAGCGCAGTGGAATATCAAGTATTGCTTTGTTTAAAGCGTTTTTTGGTTTTGCTAATATCCATGAGCGGTCCTATCGCTTACTAACAAGCGAATGGCATGCTCGTCTCGCCAGTGTTTGAAAAAAAAAAGAAAATTCCATAATGTTAGCACAAAAACTTAAACTCGCGGAATTACCACAATATTTTAGGTAGGTACCCCAAGATATAAAAAAGCTATGTATCCATTGATTAAGTACGGAAGGAACTAATTTACAAAAAAAGGCCACATAATTTAATTTGTATTATTGTAAATATTTCATATACCTAACTTTAATTTGACTTTTCTATTATTACAGTGTCGATGCTTAATTATTTTTTTTTTTTCAAATTTTATTCTTTTTATTTGCAATAACTAACGAAAGATTTGGTGTATAAGTGGCGCACGGTATTCGGGCTATTTGGGACGTATTTAGGCTGATACAGTTAGAAGACAAAAGTCAGATTCAGAAGGAATTTATTAGTAAGGAATTTCCTCAGTTTGAATATTTCTCACAAGACAAACAAATGTATTAAATCTGTGTATTCGACAGTTCCTGCCCAGATAATTATCGTACCCGTTAGTTAATTAATGCTTGAGATTGTCGATCATATCGAGACATCGTAGCATTGAAGATTTTCTGATCTTTTGACTGCTAACTGAACTTGTAAGTTACCTAGTAACTATACTACTATATATTTTAATTATTAATGAATTGTAATAATTAATTATGTATTTCCTGAGGTTCTTGGAATAAACAGAATTAATGATAGGGTATTAATTAGAATTTTGCGACTATCACGACGAGTTCGCGATAAGGGTATTTTAGATATCGGAAATTTAGGTTCCAAGTAGACATTACTTAACTTATCGTGGAACTTGTGGTCAGTGGTGTAATTCAAATAAATAGGAAACAATGTCGGAAAATAAAATATCCTATTGCAATTTGAGTAAGGGAGTTGTGAGACAGAAAATTCTCTATTAATGTCTGATTCCTACGACAAAAGATTGGTATTTGGGGTCAATATATGATGGGTGTTTATTATTTTCTTAGTATACTTACTAGTTGACGGCTATTGGTAAAAAATTAAGCTATCTAAATTAAACTATTTTGCCGATCTCATGTATCTAAACTCTAAAGCATGGGTAGACTAAAAACATTTACTTCACGTTCTCTTTTTTATCTTGAGTACCAATATGTGTTAGTTTGTGCGCCACTGTTAAATATTTCTTACTGTAATTTTAATACGAGATATTTTGGAATTATACGTGGATAATAGTGCAATAGCTTTATGGTTTTTATTCATTTTTCATTGTTGATTTATTTTATTTAATTCTTTATTGTACACAGTAAAAAGAAATAACAGTTTAGAGACAGTATAAAATAACAAAGTACAAATGGTGGTCTTATCGCTCTAAGGCAATTTCTGCCAGACAACCATAGGATGGATATATGAGTAGGAAAAAACATTAATTTATTTTTAATTTTAAACATAATATGTGCAGATTAAAATACCCGACAACATTTGCATCAACTGTTATTGATTTCGCAAAAGTGAAATATAATCAGTTTGGCTGCTTTTTGATTAAATAATAGATTTTTCCACCATTATCGGTCACCATTATAGTAATTCATTATCGGTCTCGCGATGTCCACATCTGTACATAGGCGTCTCACAAATATTTCACAATGATCTGTTGGAAGCGGCTGGCATCCAGAGAACTCGAGCAACCAATGTAAGTAACTATAATTTGTACTGCATCGGCTCATAACCCATAACCATAAATTGCACTAGTTATGATTTGTTGTCAATAGTGTGCATAACCATGAACGTTTTAATGGAGGTAGTTTTCTCATATGTGAGATACCGTATGCATTGGTACCAGCGCAACGTCTATTTCTCTCTCTAAACAGCATTGTAAATGCATTGTTGTGTTCCGGTTTCAAATAAATGTTAGCCAAAGTAACTACTGGACATATTGAGACTTAACATCTAATGTCTTGGTTCTCATCTAATCTAATGGTTGGCGAGAGCAGTGGAATGCCATTGTTTTGTAAAACCTGGGGCCTTACCACCATCTTTACCAAAACCATCATATCGCAGGAACGTTTTATTTCAAGCTTATAGTAATAATACTCAAATTCGTACCATGACGTTTTAAAACAATATTATTATATTCCTGCCTAGTGCTGGAAAAGAACGAATGGTTATCTATTCCCTGATACAAGATCGCTAACCTTTTTATTTACGTTCCAAGACACGCATATACCGATAAATATTAAAGTTAAAATAAATCAATATAATTTTAGTTTTATAAGTGGATCATAAAGAAAAAAATATATTGTATAATTTTAAATAAAAATATCTATTCCTTTGTCTTGCAGGGTAATGTTTTGTATGTTTGTAGTATTTATTTGGGATAGTGTGCAACGGGAACGGAACGGTTTTACGAATGTCAATATTTACAAGTTCATTCGCGGGACGCGGTCGGCATTTAAACAATTTATTAAGTGGAAGTGGTGTAATACAAACTTTTTAATTAATTTTAAGCAGTGTTCAAAGTGTGTACATCATGTCTAGCAACGAGTAAGTATTTTTCAATGGTTTAAAGAGTAAAACGGTGAAAGAAATAATGTATTGCGATACTTTGATCGCATGTTTGATGTTAATCACTATCTCAATTTTTATTTTAATATAAGATAATTAAATATAAAGGGCCGGCATGTGTTATATAATTGTCTTGAAATATGTATATAATTCGAATAATATGGTAAAACAAAGAAATCACTACAGGCTAAAAGTTCGAAGCTGGAATTTCAAGTGGTTTTTTGTTTCAAGTGGTTTAACTTTTTGCAGCATTAGAGTTCGGAGAGTTTCGGGGCGACAGCTCGATTTACTATGGGAATATTTAAATTCTCATAGAGATATCGCTATGGCGTTTAATCGATCCCTGCATGCAAAGGAATATTCCAAACAAAAGTGGACTGAGCTTGCAGGGATCTTGAATTCTCAGGGCGAAGGCACACACAAAAATTGGAAAGGATGGTCTAAAGTAATTACTTATATATTAATTTATCTTATTATGACTAGTAGCCATTATGAGCAATTGCATGTGTATAATGTCTGGTCTAGAATTATGTATAATGGTTCCATAATAATAACAATGATATTTTTTTATGCTAAACTGCACCTATTGATTTTTCAGTACTGGGTTGACTATAAAGCTAAATTGAAAAAAAGAGTAGCAGCTTTACGTGCATCCCAGTCAAGAACTGGAGGAGGACCATGTGCAGAGCCACCCTTATCACAAATTGAAAATAAGTTTTTACAATTACTTGGGGATAATTATGGTCAAGGGTTACCAGGTGTGCGAGTGGAACCATTCATAGTAGTAAGTATAAACAACATTATGGATTCAGATCTTAGATACATAGACTTTCTAGATTAGTTAGTCAAGATTAACTAGATTTTATATAGATAAAAAATATATTTTGTTTATTAACAGCATGCAGAAAATGCTGATGTTGGAGTATCCCCATCAATACTTCAAATACTGCCTGAACCTCAGGGTACCCCATCCCTAGAGGAGCCATATGGGGTAGCACTTGCGGTTTCTCCAACCCGAACAGTGACACCACCTGCAGTACCAACATCAGCACAAATAACGCCACGGCGGTCGCCGCGCCGCCGAATTCTGCACATTACTCCTCCTGCAACATCCCAGCCAATTGTGGCGGCTACAACCGTCAATCGACGACGCCGCCAGAGAGAACGGCCCATGTCTCAGGAGGCTGCAAGACGTGCCCTCGTACAATCATCTCTAGAAAAAACTGCTGCTGCAGTGAGAAGTGCCCGAGCTTTGGAGGTGATTGGAGAGGGCATAGTGGGCATAGAAAATAAACTGGGTAACATTGAAAGGTATATATTATGTTGTCTTACACAATCATATTTAATTAAAAGAAAACAAATGGGTATGCTCTTATGATATTTATAAAAATGATAATATTTTTTATTTGGTTTAATTACATGAAATAATGAACAAATTTAATTTTTCAAACATTACATACTAACTATATTATCTGTGTTATAATTAAAAGCACCCACATCTTAAGCTTATAAAAATAAATAAAAAAAAACTTAGAAATCAAAATAATTAAAATATAAAAAGCAATATGCAAAAGATTTAATACACCTTCAAATTCTCTTCCAGAATTCTAATATCTATAAATGCCGCCTTGTCCAGAGCTCCTGAGTGAGAGCCCTCCGTGCAGCCCAGCCCTGCTGCAAAGCAACATTGCTACTGTTGGTGTGCTGTAATGATGCTTCGCCTACAGTATAATTGAGCTGCAATTGGTTCTCTTGACTTTGTTCTTCGTTACTTAGTTGCTGCACAGAAATATTGGCTGTGTTGCATATGTTGTGTAATATAACACAAGCATTCACTATAGATCCTGCAATCTGAGGTGAATAATGCAACACTCTGTGAGCAAGTAAACAACGAAAACGTGCCTTGAGAAGTCCAATTGTTCGTTCAACTATGTTTCTGGTGCAAACATGCAAATTATTGTAGTGTGCTTCAGGAGTCTGTGGTGCTGCATTGAGTATGGGAGTCATCATGGTTGTCCTTAATGGATACCCAGAATCACCTGTAAATATTTAAATATAATTAATTTAATTAATTAGGACAATTGAAAAATAAAGTAGTTTAAATAATTCAAGTATCTAATATTCTAATAACTTTTCTGATATAACATTAATATCTGAGTCTTACCTAGAAACCAGATATTTTCATTTCTGCTCAGTTCTTCCAAGTGACTCCTGAGTGGATGATTTGACCATATAAAGGAGTCATGAGTAGCACCACCATGGCTTGCATCTACATTCATAATTTGCATATTTGCATCACAAATCTGAAAATTTATGAGACTGAATAGAGTATTGTTACTATATTTTTTTGTTACTAAAATATTATGTTAATTATTTTATATTTTTTAAGTTTATTTTTTCTCTGTCTCACCTAGGGATGGAAAATGTATTCTGTTTATGAAAATATATGATTTATTCATATCATTTGCTATGTGTGCATTATTATGTTGAACTAAAATAATAACTTACCAATAGGTATTATAATAACTTCAAATAGCTTTATATTTTTAATATTCATCTACAATAGTTTGGCATTTGCAAGGCAGTAAAACAACAATTACAAATAGAGTTATATGTACCAATGTACCTGCATATTAATTTAAATAATATAACTTACCACTTGAACATTCAATGAATGGTAATGCTTGCGACTGTAATAACGCTCTTCATGATCTACAGGTCTTACTATGGCCACATGGGTACAGTCTATGCAACCTAAGACACCAGGCATTTGAAATTTATTATAGAATCTGAAATAGCAAATACATTATTGAGTGTAA
Organism: Hyles euphorbiae; assembly: GCA_023078785.2. Lineage (NCBI taxonomy): Eukaryota > Metazoa > Arthropoda > Insecta > Lepidoptera > Sphingidae > Hyles > Hyles euphorbiae. The sequence continues at coordinate 4,129,495 of CM041043.1, read as the reverse complement.
TGCAATACAATTTAAATAATTGTATTTTTTTTTTGTTTACACTATGTTGATGTAGGAATTTTGGTGATAATTTATTATTAACAATATCAACATTTCTAACAAGAGACTATGAAATCAATAACTTGTATAAACTTACTCTGCTTTTATTTTGTTGCGTTCTTGTTCATTGACCGGGAAGTGTATATACTTCTGTCTAAACTGGATGGAGTTGAGGCAAGCAGTAACTTGGGCAATTACAGAAGACACAGTTTGTTGTGCCATGGAGTGACCTTCTTGGTTGCCTATAAGACGTTGGTAGGAGCCCGTCGCGTAAAACGACAGGGCAGTGAGTACCTAAAATATCCATACTTTTAGTAAGCTTTTCTATGAACAATACGTAAAGGTAGCCTATACCTTGGTAGATTTTATAACCTACGAAGATGATGTTTTCTAAGTAAATATAAGAGCCGTAATTTTTAAAGCATAAGTGTAAAATAACATACCTTTGTTTCTACAGACAAATCTGTTGATCTTTTATTTATTTTAAACAAGGGCCTCAACTCTTCACAAAGATTTTCCACGAGCGCCTTTGTGAGCCTGTATCTACCAAGTATCTACTAATAAACTCGGAGTCGTCTAAATTGAATGGATCACATTCCTCACGTAATCGCCTTTTTCGTAGCTTACTCAAAGAGTTATTAGCAGAGTTATCATCCTCCAGAAATTCGAAGATTTCGTAATCATTAGCCATCTAAAACCATATCACATTTATAGTAATTAAGGGCACTTTTTGACCGAGAAACGGATATATCACACACTATTAGTATTTATAATTATTACCCTACTTTATTTTTACTTACTTTATTAGGATTTATTAGAGAAAATTGAAAAGTAATGATAAAAAAGTTGCTTTTTCACAACTGTTTTAAGACTGCTAAGTTTGACATAAAAGTAATATTACTTACTGTCAAAAGACGCGTCATGGTACGGTTTAGAGTGAATGATTAGCGATTGGGGCACAAAACTGCTAAGTAAAACATGATGGTTTTAAGCTTGTTTTAAGGGCGTCATGGTACGAAATTTCAAAGTAAGATTAAAACATTACTGCTATAAGAGATGGTAGTAAGGCCCCTGGTGTTGCTTGGTTTTGCTATAGTATTTGTGTTTGTACGCAAAATGTTACAAAAAATCGATCACAGTAAAATACTTCAATGAATGATTTATAACTGTATCTATAACAGTCCAAATACGTTCCACTGCAGAGCACGGGCCTCCCCTACTATCGGGAGTACGAATCAGAGGTGTTAGGCCATATAGTCAACCATGCTGGCCTAATGCGGATTGAGGGACATTTACATACCATATAAACTCTTCTGAATCGCTATGGTATCCAAGTTTCCTCACGATGTTTTCAATGAAAGTTATTAAAGGACATCCCGCCACAATAGCGCCAGGTCAAATTGAATCCTTCAACAAATAATTGCATTAAATTGATAAACATAAGCTTATTACCGCTCTGATTTATTACGTATTTATCTTCTTGATATCGATTGATAACGTATGGCCATGGGAAGGAAATTAATTATCTGTTTTGGAAAAAACGTGTTTCAAGGTCGGTATAATTTTACTTGATATACATGAAAATCTGTTTTTCTGGTATGTATCCCCATAGATTAGTGGTTCTTAACCTTTTATTCATGACTACATGACATATGACTACATGACATATTACATCCTTTTAGCTATCCTCTCCCATCTTTTGATCTCTCCCGTGGGACTGGATTGGTTCTCTTCCTATCTTCAGGGACGCCAGCAGTCGGTGCGTATAAACGACTCTGAGTCCAACTGGTGCAATATCGAGTCTGGTGTCCCTCAAGGCGGTATACTTTCTCCGTTGTTATTTTCTATCTTCATAAACCTCATAACTCTTAACCTTCAATGTGCGTATCATCTGTATGCTGATGACTTGCAGTTATACTATCAGGCTGGCGTCGATTGTGTACCTACTGCGGTGGATAGGATTAACAGTGACCTGGAATATATCAAACGTTGGTCGGATAATTTCGGGCTATCTGTTAACCCGATGAAATGCCAGGCCATCATTATCGGCAGCCCGAGAATGATGAGCAGGCTGAATTTTTCTAACATCCCGCCGGTTATCTTTGATGGCTCTGTCATACCTTGGTGCCCAAGTGTCAAAGATCTAGGGTTACTCATCGACGCCACCCTGAGCTGGCGACCCCAGGTAACCTACGTCAGTCAGAGAGTTATCGGTACTCTTCGTTCTCTGTATCGCCTGAAGAATTTCCTACCGTTCAAAACCAAGGCTATGCTAGTGCAAACCTTAATCCTTCCGGTTATCGACTATGGTGATGTGTGCTATTTTGATCTGAATGCAAATTTACTCAACAAACTCGACCGTCTTCTAAATAACTGCATTCGATTTGTTTTTAATCTTCGTAAGTTTGACCATATCTCTTCCTACCGTTCGCAGTTAAAATGGCTTCCCATCCGCCAGCGCCGTTCGTTGCGTGCCCTCACTACCCTTTTTTCCATTCTTAAGTCTCCTTCCCCTCCTTCTTATCTGTCTCCTGACTTCGTTTACCTGAGTGATACTCATTCTAGAAATCTTCGCTCGTCTAGCAATCTCCTTCTAAAATGTCCTCCCCATACTTCTGACTTCCTTCATTCTTCCTTTGCTATCCAATCCATTCTTCTCTGGAACGCACTCCCACTTGAAATCAGGTCGTGCACAACACGGATGGCTTTCAAGCTAAAGGTTCGGCTGTTGCTCCTCGCAGAAGTAGCAGATTCTCCCCACTAATGTAGGTATTTATTTATTTAGTTGTTTATTTATTTATTTAGTTTTTTATGTATATATTTTATTTATACATAAAATTATATTAGTAAATATCATCATCATCATATCAGCCACAGGAAGTCCACTGCTGAACATAGGCCTCCCCCAATGACCTGTTGGAAGCGGCCTGCATCCAGCGACTTCCTGCGACCTTAGTCAGATCGTCCGTCCACCTTGTAGGCGGGCGTCCGACACTTCGCTTGCCTGTACGTGGCCTCCACTCGAGAACCTTTCGGCCCCAACGGCCATCGGTTCTACGAGCTATGTGCCCGGCCCATTGCCACTTCAACTTGCCAATCCTATGGGCTATGTCGGTAACCTTGGTTCTCCTACGGATCTCCTCATTTCTGATTCGATCTCGTAGGGAAACACCGAGCATAGCCCGCTCCATGGCTCGTTGAGTGACTTTGAGCCTTTTAATGAGGCCCACAGTGAGAGGCCACGTCTCGGTGCCGTATGTCATCACTGGTAACACACAACTATCGAAGACTTTCGATTTTAGGCACTGAGGTATTTTGGACGAGAAGACGTCGCGAAGTTTCCCGAACGCTGCCCAACCGAGTTGGATTCGCCGATTGACCTCTCTCTCGAAGTTGGACCTGCCTAACCGGACCACTTGTCCTAAATAGACATATTCGTCTACAACTTCGAGAGTCGAGCCCCCAACTCCAACGGGTAAATATATATATATATATATATATAATTAAAATTTTTATATATCCGTTTAAATATTATTATTTATATTTTATATATTTTCTCTGTTCGCTTATTGTTAATTTTATTAATAAGCACCTGCTTCCGTCTCTCTGCACTACCTTAAGGTTGGCTGGTAGAGAATGCCCTTGGGCATTAAGTCCGCCTGTACTACATTCTGTGTACAAAGTGTTTAAAATAAATAAATAAATGCTGTCTAGCCCTTGACCACCCATTTGGTTGACTGGTTTGATTGGATGTTATTACAGAAGCCAAATGTAAATTAATAAAGGGTTTTTACATAAATCTATTCATAAAACATGCATAAATAATATTAAAGATCGACTGAGGATGGCTTCAGCGACCACCAGTGGTCCGCGGACCACCGGTTATAAACCACTGATCTAGATGTTAAACCAGAGTGTAAAGCTTGTCACTTGTTGTACGCGAAACACATAATTGCATTTAAACTGATGTTTGGCGGGAGAAATATACATTGCGGTGATACCTACCCAGGCGGGCTCACACATATGACTGGCCTACCACCAGTTTTAGTTAGGTATTCGTTCCACTCAAAAATACAAAAGCCCAATACGTCTGTTCTCTTCAAATCGTTTTCATTCCCGCTTCCCTCCCAATTATTAGAATAGTGTTAAGTCTATCAACCTGCAATAATGTATCTAGATAGTTCTAGTTAGGTATTCATAAGGTCCGCCCGGTGACCACGAAAGCTGTAAAGTAATCGAAACGTCGGGAAGTCAAAAATGTAAAAAAATTAAACTAAATTCGCGATAAAATCCGTAAATAATAGTTTTATTTCAATGTGTAACATTCGCGTAAATCTAAGAAACCATTATTCATTAGGTTTCCGCTCACATAGCCGGATGTTCCATTTCTCTTCCCATTCTTCCTTCAGGCTCTCCTCCTTGTTCACAAGCTGTGTATTCTCTAGTCGTGTTATCATTTCCTATAATTTTCGATTGTAAATGCACGTAAAAAGAAAAATAAAGTACTACATTTATATATTCTCGTACATAGTCATGACTCGTGATGAATAAAAACACGACAAAAGATAAATCGTTCCCAAAATTATAATTGATGCACACTCATTATATTACACGATATTTTCAATGCAAATCAAAATTGATAGATTTGATTCAGACCATGGTACATATTTTTTTACCCAAAGCTACTTTTGAACGGGACAAAATGTTGAGCCCAATCATTGGGCTTATCTATTACAGTGAACATTGCAGCTGCTATGACTGCAGTGGAAATACTCTTTAATTAATGGGGAATATGCATCGTGAGGAAACCTGCATACCATAGCGATTCATAAAGAATTTCTATGGTATGTAAGTCCGCCAACCCGCATTAGGCCAGCGTGGTGGACTATATGGCCTAACCACTCTCAATCGTATTCTCGATTGTAGAATAGGCCCGTGCCCTGCAGTGGGACGTATATGGGCTGATACAGACAGAATGGGGAATATAGGTGATGTGAAAATGATACAGTGAGGTATCCTTTTGTCATCCTCTGTATGATGCTACGTACGCGTTTACTTTAAGTAGAACATGTCAACGAAGGGCAAACGAAATATTCAAAAAAATATATTTTAAGTTCACATTTTACAGTTAAATATGACTGAATTATTAGAAACAAACAATATTTTATTTACTTGTTTGGTATTTGGCTATCCGCCTGCAATATGTAACCTATATATTTTGATTTATGGGCTAGTCAGTTCAATCAGAAAATTAATCAATATGTACATGATTTTTTTATCTTTGCTGTGGTATTTCTATTTTTTACTTTGTAGTGTTTATTATGTTTTGAAGTCGGTTTTCGGTCGGGTAGTAATTTGTGTCTTTTTAGTGTTGATAGGCATTTAATGATATTTCTAACTTTTCTAAGTATTCTAGTTTAGAGGTTATTCATTTTTTAAATATTTCTTTTTGGTTCTGATGTAAAATTTTTAAAGATACGACAACATCGCTTTCCTGAATCGATATGCTGCCTTGTTAGGTACCACGCAATATTTACTTCTCATAAAAAAATCTTCTTCTCCCGCCAAATATCCCAATAGTCAGCGTAACTACTGGACTTAATGAGACTTAACATCTTATGTCTAAGAATAGCGATCGCAGTGGAACTGCTTTGTAGTTAATGGTGTTGTTTGGTTTCTCTACTGTCCATGAGCGGTCGAATTGCTTACGATCAGGTGAATGGTACACTCATCTTGCCATTGACTGAAAAAAAAAGAAGTTATATTGTTGCAGATGAACTAACGTTAGCACAAAGGAGTGTAACAAGCGAAATCCTAAAAACTGTTAATAAACTGAAACAACGCATCAGGGATGCTGGCGTCGACCCACTTGATATTGAGAGACAAGACTTCAGCTACGCCCTCGTAGTGCCGTCGTAAGTAATACACATTATTCTATATACTGTAATTTAAAATACATACATACATAAACTCACGCCTATATCCCAGAAGGGGTAGGCAGAGGTGCCAGGACACCCACATTTCGCCTTGTATGTTCCGTCCCACAATGTGATAGGTGGCGAGCCTATCGCCATATCGGGCACAAATTCCTGACTCTGGGCTGATAATGAATAGAAAAATCCAATATCACTTTGCCCAACCCGGGATTCGAACCCGAGACCTCAGCTTTGTAACCGTACCTTAGTACAACTACGCCACCGAGGCAGTCAGTAATTTAAAATGTTCCAGTACAAAAGAACATTTATAAAAACTGAAAAATATGAAGTATAGAATATATAATCAGACATTATAAAGGACAATGAACCAGCTAATACTAGCTCGCGTACCGATAGGTTTTGAGGGATGTAGTTTAGATGCTATGAACTCATCATCATCATTTTTGCTACGAATAGCCTATAGACATGACTACTAATACCTACTACATCTCGCTAGTAGAATCTCATTTTGGCTGACACTGGACATATTATCATCAGTTACACTATAAATTTTCTGACGTGCCAGCACAAAAAATGCCTCCAACGCATAAAATTAGTGTTTATGGGCGTTGATTGTCACGTATCATCTAATCATTAGATTCTAAATGTGTGTCTTGCCCGTATGTATTAATTTTGTTTATTTCCTCAGGGTCTTCAACAGTAGCGCGTTTGTCGAAAATTTTCAAAGCACTGGACTCAGTAACATTGTCCTCACCGAAATCGATTTGCTGTTTTAACCAGAAGGCTGGTCGTCGATGTTGAGATGCCCCGCATTGAATTTTCGCTTGATACGTACTACTTTTATAGTCATACATATATAATTTGCTGCTTGTTACTTTTATTTAGTGGACTTAGATATGCTTGTATAAAGGAGGAGTTCGATTTAGTAAAAAATGAATTTTTAGACGAACTACGTAAGGTGCGCAATGATATCACTGAGCTGCAATCCGACAGAGTCAATTTGAGGGAATCCATTGATGCTTTAAGCTCACGGTGTGATAGTATGGAACAAAGACTCCAAAATCCATCTGAGACCATCGAGGCAGTCGCTCAATTAAGACGGGAGCTTAACGAACGCGACCAGATGCTGCTTCTGAACGATGTCGAAATCACTAACATACCGGAAAGCAACAGTGAAAATCTGTCTCACACAGTTCAGTTAATCGGAGTGAAATTGGGTGTAAAGCTGGAAGACCGCGATATAGTGAGCGTGGATCGCGTCGGTGGCGGACGAGTGAACGCAACGAGTGCAGCGGGCACAGTGGAGACCCGGCCACGGCCCATCGTCGTGCGCCTCGCGCGGCGCAATCTACGGGACGAATTGATGCGCGCTGCCCGAGTGCGCAGAGGAGTTAACACCGGCGATCTCGGCCTCAGCTCTAAGCCACATCGATTCTTTCTAAATGAACGCCTAACAAAGTGTAACCGACTTTTATTCTGGCGGGTTCGCGAGGCAGCTCAGCGTTCTGGTTGGAAATATGCATGGACAAAAAATGGACGTATACTTGCACGACATAACGCCGATGACAAAGTGGTAGTTGTCAGAAGCGAGACCGATCTGCAGAGTGTTTTTGGGCCGGATTCAGAAAATTCAACTAATAAGTAGAATTATATTTTGTGTAACCAAACATGTAATAACTATAAGTAATTATAATTTTCCTCATTGTCGTGCTAAATTCAGCAATGATTCGGTAAGCTATATGTTCTTCAATTTACCTAGTCGTGGTTCTAGTGGGCACAAGTGTATTGTAGGGGATGCAGGAGGTCAATTTGGAGAGTATATTCAGTGCCAAACCTGTTGTATTGTTATCTTGCCTACTTTAATTGATGTCGGGCATTTCTTCTTATTATTTATTCATGACTTATTTCTTTACTGTACTATATCAATTCATTATATATCAATATTTACAAAGCATATAAATCTGTTTAATACAAATACAAATATTATATTTTCTATATTATCGTTAATTGCCAATATTTACTTCAATATAATCATTGTTCTAATTGCTATCTAAATGCCACGGAATCATTACTTTAAATTTGGACTATTGAATTCTGGTTCACTCTCTACAAATCACGACGAATTCATAATTGCTATGAGTCACCATTTAGTCGATATAATGGCGATTAATGAGACGTGGCTTCGTGCGGGAGAGGAGGGCAGGGCGCCTGTAGTTTCGGGATATGTATTGCGTCATATACCGCGACCGGCCTCCATCCGCGGCGGACGTGGAGGAGGAGTCGCTTTTTATATCAAACAAGGAACTAATGCTCGTATAAGACCTCACCCTTACCATCCCCAGGTCGAACAATTGTGGATGAGTGTAACAGCAAATTCAAAGAAGTTGTTGTTTGGAACTGCATATCGCCCCCCATGGCTAAGTGTTGATACTTTTCTAGATGCAATCACTGACAGTGCATGTGCATTGGCGCCATATGACAACGTAGTTCTCTTGGGGGATTTTAATATCAATATGCTCGATAGGAATAACGCGAAAACTAAGAGGATTACGGAGTTTTTTAACTATTTTAATATGGTTCAAGTTGTAAATGAACCTACCCATTTTATGGGGGAAAGTGCCACATTGATTGATTTAATCTGCACAGACGCGCAGTTCAGGGGCGTCCATGTGGATCACATAATGGAACTCGGACACCACTCGTTTGTTACATGCGAGATCATCTCTAAAAAAGAGAAGCCGATTCGCAGACTTGTGTCATACCGTCCGTTTAAAGGGATGTCGATGGATAGCTTCACAAGGGACCTAGTGGCTATTCCGTGGAGTTCAATTGTTCAGAGCGAAGATGTAGATGTTATGCTACATTTGTTTAACTACTTCGTTATGCAGCTTTTTGATACTCACGCGCCAAAGAAAACTAGGATTTTTAAGGCCCAACCAACACCTTGGATAACAGATAACATCAAATTGATGTTTAAACTTAGGGATCAGGCAAGACATCGTTATTCTCGTACTAAAATAGAATCACATAAACAGTATTACCTAGATCTAAAACATGTGGCTATAGCTGCATTGTATAATGAAAAAAAAACCTTTTTTAATAAATATATAAATGATAATATCCATAATTCAAAATTACTTTGGTCTAATCTAAAAAAACATATTTTACCGGTAAATAATATTGATATTTCAGAACAATTTAATGACCCTGATAGTGTCAATTCGGCATTCCTTCAAGTTCCAGGGGACAGTAATGTGACGATCTCCCAATTAACTTTTTTTGAATATAACCGTTATGGCGCAAATGTATTCTCACTGAAACCAACGGACTCACAAACTGTCTTGAAAGCTATAAAGAAAATATCGACTAACGCCACAGGTATTGACGGCATTTCAAAGGAAATGTTGGACCTCACCTTGCCTCACTCTTTAGGTTGCATTACCAAAATTATAAATCAATCAATTGCGTCAAATAAATTCCCAGCCTTGTGGCGGGAAGCAATAGTCCGTCCACTGCCAAAAAATAATAATCCGCAAAATATTAAGGATCTCCGGCCTGTTAGTATACTGCCCTGTTTGTCCAAGGTGTTGGAAAGAATCGTCTATTTGCAGGTGGTCGACTTTCTCGAAAGTAACAATATATTGCCAGATTTACAATCGGGATTTAGAAGGGGTCGAGGGACAGCAACAGCATTAGCGGATGTTGTAGGGAACATTCTGGAGGCCAGGGATCGTGGGGAGGGGACAATATTGACACTACTCGATTATTCGCGGGCCTTTGACTCTATCAACATCTCCCTACTTTTATCAAAACTGTCATATTACGGATTCGAAAATAACACAATTAAATGGTTTGAGAGCTATCTTACTGGGAGGTCGCAGCGTGTAGAAATCGTAAAGAAAGATGGGTCAATACTGTCTTCTCCCTCCCGATCCATAGGCCGTGGAGTCCCTCAGGGATCGTTATTGGGACCGATACTGTATATTTTATATAGCGCCGATATGCCAAGACATGTTAAGAAATGTAAGTACCACATATATGCAGATGATACCCAAATATATGTTTCTTTTAACGCTAATAACACCTCACTGGCTGTAGATACCCTAAATGTGGAACTCAACAGAGTTGCCGCATGGTCCGCGAGTAATTCACTAGTGCTCAATCCCGATAAATCCAAATTCATGGTGCTGGGAACTAAAAAACAAATACATGCAATTAAATCGGCATTACCCGATGTTAGAATATTGGGACAGTCTGTACAAATGGTAGATTCTGCGCGTAATCTGGGGCTGGTGTTCGACCCGGGGCTGCGGTTTGAGAGTCATGTCAATGGTGTTGTAAAATCCTGTTTCTATAGGTTGAAGATTCTGTATCGAGTAAGAGACTATCTTAGTGTTACGTTGAGGAAGAGATTAGTGGATTCCTTGATTCTATCCAAATTTAATTACTGCGATACTGTCTACGGACCTTGCCTCCTATCCCGTACGGAACACTTAATACAACGTGTCCAAAATGCCTGTGCACGGTTTTGTTTTGGAATTCCCCGAAGGGACCATGTTACACCATACTTGAATTGCCATAACGTGTTGAAAATGGCTGCACGTAGGAAACTACATTTAGCGACATTAATGTTTGGTATAGTACAGTCACACACACCGAGATACCTGTATAGTAAATTATCATGGAGGCAGGAGCATTACAATTATCCTACTCGTTCTACGTCGAACCCGCTCTCGATGCCACGCTTTAAAACTGCCGCCTTCAGAGGATGTTTCAAATTTGCGGCCACCCGATGCTGGAACGATCTTCCGCCGCCAACGAGATTCCTAAAAACAAAAAATACTTTTAAATTACAGATTAAAAAATACTTATTATACAAGCAAAAGAATCCCCAATAAAACTAAGTTCACAAAATATGATATTAATGATAGGTATCAATATTTACCTAAAGGTAATGAATCATCGGTGTGGCGTGATAGTGTCCTCGCGGCGGGTGGCAGCGTTCCTCCAAATCGGATAGTTTGCTATTTTACGTGGTTAGTTGTCTCCCCTTTCACGTTGGATTCGCCTTTAAAATAAGTGTTAGAATTATATTTATCAGTATACCTATTATATTATATTGTTCTATAAACAATATTATGCAAATCGTACTTACCTGAGACAATCATTTGGAAGTATACATTACTTTTCACTTCCCAACACGATTTAGTCATGCCACCAACATTCCATGTTTGCGACGCATCGCACTAGCCGCACGCTTCGAGACTTGCTTATTAAAGTTGATCAAGAACGTCCTCTCACGTCCCTGTCGTCGGGCGACTGCAGAGTGCATTTTCTGTATATTGTGCAATGCTAGGGCTCGCGCGGGCGCGGGCGGCGAGGCGCGCAGCTAACCTGGTGTGCTTGGCGTGTCGAAGCGGGACAGAGAACTGTGCAAAGGCTTGTTATTTGTTGTTATTTTTATTAATTTGTATAAACTTTTTTATTTTATGTTTGTATATGTTGGTTACTTTAGGTGTAGTTAAGGAAGATTTTAAGTCATTTTTTTTTTTGTTATTGTTGTTATAGTCATTGTTTTTTCTTTTTATACATTTATGCGCTAGTAATACCTACATTTTTTTTTTTTTTTTTTAAATAATATTAATATGTCGGCTAACGTTCGCATGTCACTCAAGGTGACCACTGAAAACCAGCGTTGTGCTGTGGCTCGCGCTGCAGTACAACATTAAGCTGAGTGGTCACCTACGTGTCACTTTTTTGCGACGTACAAACTTTTTATTTTATTTTATTTTTTTTAATTCTGTATGGTGTATCTAAATTTGTGTTATATGAGTGTGTGCGTTGTAATAAGTGACAAATAAATGTGTTTTCTTTCTTTCTTTCTTTCTTGTCTTGTCGAGCTTCCAACAAAATCTCTGGAAGAAGTCTATTTTAGCAGTAAATTTCGTGAAGTTAATAAGTTAAAGAGTACTTCACTCACCCCGTACAAACTGCTAATATGATAATCTAAATATTCATATCTTGTCTACTGCAATGTGTTGTTTTTATAAAACATCGCACTTTCAGGCAAGGGCGGTGCCAAAGCATCTTTTCATTATCATCATTCTTCGGAAAGAAATTCGAAGTTGAAGCTAGTGGATCGTGAGTTTTTTAAACTTTTTAATTTACAGACTCACGTGTACTGTAAACCTTTTTTATTTTACTTTGATATTTTAAACTTTATAGTAAAGCTAAAGAAATACATAGGACTGAGTGGGTTTCCAACGTGGTAGGCTATATTGCCTAACTCCTCTTTATTGTACTCTCGATTGTTGAAGTCAGTGACCTATGGTAGGACGTGTATTGGCTGATACACCTATACATATAGGTCTGGGCGGATCATACGTTTTAAATAAATCCAAACTGATTGCTCAATGTCACCATGAATGGGTCCCAACTGGTCGAAAGGGATAAAAGTACTGTCGAACCATATAGTACAGTCAACGAAGCATTTTTTCCTGCATAATTTGCCAGGAGTTTTTTGTTTTCATGAAGAGGTTGCATATGACCCCACTAAGTTAAAAACCCAAAATACTTACAAAAATGGCGTCCGCTAGAGCCGCCATTTTGGAAAACGCGTTTGAAGCCATATCTCCGGAACCGTCCACTTTAGGCCCATCATGCTAGGACCTTTTTTGTAGATAATTAAATTTCTAATCTTTTTTGTTCAATAATTTTTTTTGTACCATTTACCGTTCGCGATTTACAAGGTTATTAATATTCGTTTCTTGCCTTTTTGCTCATATCTCTGTTAATAATTGTTTAAACAAAAAACTGTTAATGACTAAACTTTTAAATCAATAAATTCTTAACAACTTTTCACCCATACTTTTTTTCTCTAAAATCAATATTTTAGAAGTTATCGCGCGTTGAATGGTGTACTACCGAATCAAGGTCAATGGAAACGAAGGATGCATAGCGTAATTATGAAATCCAATGATTTCTCCATGATTATCACGTAATTAATTAAATACTGATGGCATAAGGGAACAAAGCAATGAGGAAATAGTAAATTTTATTAAAAATCCATGTAAAATTTATTGTAAAAAAGGTATTAAATGAAAATTAATAACATAGTAAATCGCGAACGGCTAATGGTACAAAAAAAAATATTGAACAAAAAAGATGGGAAATTTAATTATCTACAAGAAAGGTCCTTAGCATGATGGGCCTAAAGTAGACGGTTCCGGAGATATGGCTTCAAACACGTTTTCCAAAATGGCGGCTCTAGCGGACGCCATTTTTGTAAGTATTTTGGGTTTTTAACTTAGTGGGGTCATATGCCACCTGTTCATGAAAACAAAAAACTCCTGGCAAATTATGCATTGCGGACAAGAGTAAACCGTTGCTTCGTTGCCTGTACTAATAGTTTTAAAACTCATTTAATGAAATGTCAACGGAACAAGTAAAATAAGGAAAACGAAAAGGATTCTAGTAGTCCTGATCTACTCACTCTTAATCATTTCACCACTTTTTATGAATTTCTTTCTATTTTGGGCTTATCAAATCAAAAATAAAAAAAAAACTGACCATTTGTTTATCTTCGTTGAGCCATTTGTCTTTACAGGCAAGCGAAATGTCGGACGCCCGCCTACAAGGTGGACGGACGACCTAGCTAAGGTTGCAGGAAGTCACTGGATGCATGCCGCTTCCAACAGGTCGATGTGGAGATCCTTGAAAGAGGCATATGTTCAGCAATGGACTTCTGTATTTGTATCAGCCCATATATGTCCCACTGCAGGGCACGGGCCTCCTCTAAAATCGACAGTACGACTGAGAGTGGTTAGGCCATATAGTCCACCACGCTGGCCTAGAGCGTGTTGGCGGACTTACATACCATAGAAATTTTTATAAATCGCTATGTTATGCAGGTTTCCTCACGATGTTTTCCTTCACCGTTTTAGTGCGTGGTGATTGACTATCAATACACACATGACTCCGAAAAGTCAGAGGTGTGCCCTGGGATTCGAACCCGCGACCACCGTGAACATGTTGGCAGTCGCGTCTAGTCCGTTTACCAACAGGCCACCACGCACTTTATGGACTTGCTGTGGCTGAAATGATGATGATGATTTGTCTTTATCCATTACCAACTTGATGATAACTTTCTGTTACCAACCTTAAGCTCATCATAAGAAGAATCCGTTTGGAGACGAGCGTGTATGTCCGCATTGGCATAATCTCTGGCATCTCCCTTAAGGATGTCAGGTGCAACTTCATCCTAGATGGCATTCAGGTACAAAACATAATTATTTTATTGACAGCTTTTGTAAGAGCGATTGAGAGGAATGGTGTAATGCGAATATGTACAATGTTTGAATGATCAACAAATATTTGTTCAAATTTTGTGTTTCTGGTCGCCCAAATCGTCTATCGTACCAAGTTTATGATAAAAGGCATAATCTGGTTGAATCGGAATTACGTTTTTCTTGTTAGATTATTTTTCTTATTCTTGGGGAAAGCGAGTGTTTACAAATTCAATTAACTATTAAAACTTATAGTTGACTACTCTATTTAGACTGTATTCTACGTACTACTTACACTATTTGGATGAAACTCGCACTTACCACCAGGTGTATTGCAGTCACTATGCCGAGCCAGAATTAAAAAAAAAGTTGAATGATGATGTGAAATGTTTTTTCTTGGAGTCTGACTTGAACGTAGTGGTCCAAGGCAGAGACATCTCAGCGCCATTGAACAACTTGTTGTCCATCAGGATACCCAGAGCTGTCGCAAACTTTAGGGTAAGCACTTTACGGCAATAGAATAGAACTACGTTGTTGGTAATTTCAAACAGAGTACTACAAAAGCCCTGTCAATGAATTCAGTATTTTGACTAACAGATTGTTTGAAAAATTGCAGAAAGAAATACAACGCCGTTTGAAAGTAATATATAATGCATGTATATTATCTATCTAAAAATATCCTCTAACTTATAAATGCATAAAGTACATTCGTATTAAACTATGGCTCGCTTTATTGATAAATAAAACTATAATAAATAGAATAGTAAATAGAATATATTCATATACCTTTGATAGGCGCTTTGGATGACATTATACCTGTGTATGGATAGTTTCAACAATACTTACCCAGTGTTTATGAATCATCGGCAAGGCGTAACTATCTTCTCGTGGCGGGTGGCTGCACTACTTCAATCCAATACGCATAGTTTATAATTCACGTGATTAGGGTAGATAATATCAGTTGCTCCTCTTGCCTGTAGGTTTCACATTGGTTTCACCTTAAAGTTATTGAGAAATGACATTGTAAATGTATGTATGTGGGTATTGATTGTTTTGTTGTTGATATTGGAGATAAACACCGAGTTAATTATCTTCATTTGAATAATTTATATTACGCAATATGTAATTTGTACTTACTCGAGATAATTGTTTTTATGGTATGGTGGTGCTATTCGCTTTACATGTACGACATGCCATGCCCAGTGCCAACAATACATGTTTGCGATATACCCTGACCGCACGCTTAGAGACTTGGGTAAGCAGCAAAATTGACACACGTCCTCTCACGCCGTTGGTGTCGGACGACTGCATAGTGTATGGCGCATTTATTGTAGACTGCAGTGATTGTGCAACGCATGGGTACGCGCGGGCGTTTCGCAAAAAATATTTTAAAATGCGCATGCGCAAACTGGCCGGTATGGCGTGTGGAAGCGAGACGAAGGCACTGAGTCTTTATTGTTTTACATTCAGTTTAGATACATTTAATTTATTTAAGTTCCAGCTCAATATTTATTAAGATTTATTGTATGTTGGCCAGCGTTCACATGTCACTCTAGGTGACCACTGAAAATCAGCGTTGCGCTGTGGCTCACGCCGCAGGGCGACATTAAGCTGAGTGGTCACCTAAGTGTCACAACAATGCGACGCGCAGTCTTACATTACCTATGTGTTACTTATATACTTATTGTTTTCATTTTTTCTGTGTTAATGTATGTAGTGTCAGTGTGTGTGTGTTGTATTGTGGTGACAAATAAATCTGTTTTCTTTCTTTCTTTCTGTTTTCTTTCTATAAGAATAATGTCCAAGAGTTGAAGAAAGAATGCATAAAAATCGATGAAAGTAGACGAAGCGAAAGTATATACAAAATCAAGCAAAGTAGTAAGGAAACCCATATTTTCTACCTACCCCTATAGTATGTAGTTATGTGTGTATGTCATCGAGAGTTCCCCTCAAGTGTCAAAGTACGTAATGTTCACTAGCTGATAGCTCGTACTACACCAAATACTCTCAATAGTAGAAAAAGTTCGATGTCCATCTACACAGATTTTTCTCTACGATCAAGATAAAAATTCCACCATCAATCTTAAGTCAACCGCATAAGTATTAAATTATTTAACCTTTTTCCAGAAAGACATAAATAAGCTAATTGGAGGCTACATCTATGACCTCGCTAAGGAAATGATGTAAACCAACAATCGACTCCCTGCTATGAATTAAATTTACTGACAGTAGAATACCTTTGCATTATTATTACAACATTTAACCCTACTACATTATCAGACAAGAACATTCAACAAAGAAAGAAATCTTGACAATTAATTAATAAAAAGAGGAATAGAAGAAGCTCACAGCCAACCTTTAACACTGAAGAAGAAGAAATTAATAAATATCCTTCACTTAAAGTCTCTCTTAATTCCTGATACCCACGATACAAGATTCGATCTTAGTGTGGGGTCAGGACTATGTATGTGACTGTTAGGTTAATGAACATGTATTTATTGAATTGTTCTGAGAGTGAGACTTATGTATACATTATATACCATGTACTTGAACAGTCTTTATGTCTGATACCTTCCATTTTTTCATAAGGTAACATAAATAAACAAACAAATAAATTTTTAAACACTGTTTAATAAATCACTATAAACTAGTTATATCCCAAATAAATAATATATCTCATAAATACAATAAATATTTAACAAATGCTTAGCTTGACAAGAACTCGTTAAATATATACAGCAACAGTCCATTGAACGCGCCCTGAAAAAAATTAAAATTATATAGTCATTATTTGCTTAGTCACTTATGATATATTTTAAAAATATAACCCCCCTTCCCTCCCTTCCTTTCTCTCGCACATTAGTTCTTTCTTCCTAGTCAGCCACAGGTCCACTGCTGAATATAGGACAAAGATTTCCATAGGAACCTTAACTAAGTCATCTATCAACCTTGTAGGCAAACGTCCGAAACTCCGCTTCGTAGCTTCCACTCTTTCACTGTTCGCAAAAAAGTACACCAAACAGAAGTTATTTTTATACCCATCATACAATAAGACGTACTAATTCACAGCTGTGGCGCAATTAATTGCGTCCTACTCTCACTAGGCCAGTGTGGTGGACTACATAGTCTAACCCCTCTCAATCGTACTCTCGATTGTACAGGAGGTCCGTCACCATCAGTTAGACGTATATGGGCAAATACAAATAGATGCATAATTGTATAAATGAACACTATACTGCGCTGCATACACCATTAAATGCTCATTGTCACATTGCAATATAAAAACAGAGTTTGTCAATATCAACTTACGCTGTTCTGATTGATGATGCCTGCTAACTCATTGTTAAGGACATAGTCCAAGTTGTTCGAACTTCCAATACCCTCGATTATGCCATCAGTATCAGCCTAAAAAAGAAAACAATCGTTATCTTATGTTGATTATTGTAGAAATCAGTACAAAAGACAATTTTTGATGGGTAATTTTCAAATTTATTAGTATCATGAAAAATAACAGAACCTTAAAACTTTAAACATTTTCTTTCGACTAATTATATCAATCTCTTGAAATATTCTGATCGCTTCAGGGTGCTAGGATCAGGTACCGATATGAGGGGTCACTACAATCCAAAACGAAACTCGAATGTAATGAATAAAATACTTTTTACGTAAAACTGTCCAAATATCGTACATTGTAACCATAGACTAAGTTCAGAGTGAATGATAAGTATCATAGAGAATACTGTAGGTTTTTTTGAAGTGGAAAACTTAAAATTTACTTCGGATGTCGAACTTCCGAATATTCGTGTTTCGTTTCGGATCACAGATAACCCATCTGAAACGAACCCAGCGACGACATTTCAAATACGACCTAGCGACCTTCAAAAAATGTGCGTCTGATGATGATCTTAAAGGCCTGCAACACAACCCCATGCCCTATGGCGTTGCAGATGTTCATGGGCGGGGGTGATCACTTACCATCTGGTGAACCGTGTGCTCGTTTGCCCCGTATAATATTTAAGCTGGCTTTACTGGCTCGGCACAGTGACCGCATTGCACCTGGTGGTAAGTGCAAGTGCCATCCAAATAGAGTATAGAAGGGCATCAGACGGCTGTCTCATGCCATTCGACACAATCGTGCATACCCGCTAAGATGCATCTTCACGCCACGGCGGAAGGACCAAACAAACCCAAACCAGGATCATGAAATTAATAAGCATTTTAATACTTTACGTCTATACCATTACAATACTCACTGTGATCGATCCGATGGTAATATGGGCGTCCACACTTCGCACTGTTATAGCGAGGTTGATACTGACACTAATACGGGCTTGTCCTTCCACAACCAAATTATGCACTGTAGCGCTGAAAATAGAACAAAGCAGTTTTTTTTTGTTTGAATTTTCAAATATTAATTTAAAATCACTTTTGAGTGTTGTGTATTTTAGTATGAAAAATCTTACCATCCACTGCCATAAGATGACAAATTGTAGTCAGCAAATAATGCATAGACACTGCCAGAATCTGAAAAAGATAACAATATTGAAGTATAAGCAAGATAATCGCATCTTCGAGGCGAGAAACTTTCCCGTATAAATGGCGCTTTAAATTTGAAGGTTAACGCCGGAATACTGGAACGCCATTCAAATAATAAGTTGGTCTTAACAGCGCACAGCCCACTTAACCAGTACATTTAATCGGGATTAACTTAGTTAAGCGCAACTTATTTTTATGTTGCGTTCCAGTATTCGGGCGTAAGAGATGTTTACTTACCGATGCACAGCACAGCTCTAGGCAGTACTACTTTAAAATTGACTGAGGTAGGCAGCACGGGCGTGGTCAATCTCTCAATGTTGATCTCGTTGAGACCACTCGCGTAAACTCCTTGTACAAGAGCTCTTAAATAAAATGACCTGAAACATCATTGTTGAAGATTTAATTATGGTTAATTTAAGAATCAAAAGACTTCCGATCCCATGCAATTAATATCTATCTTTTATTATAAAAGAATTTGTGAAAATCATGTTGTAATAACAAAATTCAGAGCGTAATGGCTAGGCTGGCTTGGCCATTGTGACTCTAAAATTTCAAAATCATGTGTACATTGGTTGTCAATCAACCCTCACCATAAGAAAACATCGTGAAGAAACTTGAACACCCTAGCGATTTCTAAGAATTGGTATGGTATACAAACTCCCCCAACCCTGACTATGTCAGCGTAGTAGACTATATGCATTATGCCCTAGGTCTTCTCATTGGTACTCTCTATTGAAGATGAGCCCGTGCCATGCAATAGATACAAAAAGTGCAGTACAAAATTGACCAGCGTAATAATGTCGACCAATGAAGACAACTATCTCCGTTGGATACTCATTTTAGGGTTCCGTATATTTTAGCTATCGAATGAATTGTCCCTTTTGAAGTACTTTTAAAAATAGTTTGAGAGAAAAATACAGAATATTCAATTACTGGTTCAGCACTGGTATATTAAATTATTATTTGGTGGTAGCTCTCTCATATGTGATAAGGTACCACCGCAATGTATTTTTCTCTCGTCGAACAGCTGTGTAAATGAACGGTTGTGTGAAGGACATGGTAGTCAGAATAACTGCTGGACATAGTGAGATATAAAATCTAATGTCTTAGGATGGCGAGCGCGGTGAAATTTCTACCATTGCTTTGTAATTCAGTGGGTATGAGCGGTCGTATCCCTTACCATCAGGTGAACGGTACGCCCATCTCGCCTTCATTGCAATAAAAGAAAACTATAAATAAACTATTAAATAAGCCTTACCCATCAGGAACAACTATATTGATGTCTTGCTCTCCTTCAGGTGCGTACGGATTGGGTATAGTACTAATAAAATTATTGAGAAGCTCAATTATAATTGGTCCCAAAAAGAATGGTCGTGCGTTCTGTTGAACGCTGTTCTCTGAAAAATGAGAATTAGATTATTGTTTAGTCATATAATTTTTTCTTTGTTTGTCACCCTTTAACCCCGTGGTTCCTAACCTTTTTAGGTCCGTTACCCCTAAGATCTAAGGGTGACCGATTTTACCCCTCCCTCCCTTCAGGGTGACTGATTTTACTCCTCCTCCCACGGATGATCTCAAATTACATGTGTTAATACCTTATACGTAGACTTTATTAAACTTAAAACAATTGTACATAACCAATAATTATGATTTTGAAATTTCTATGAGTTTAAAATTTTTATACCACCACAGTACCACAAGGTACTGCTCAGCTTTAACAAGTTTGTAATATTAGGTTTTGTTTTACTTAAGACGAAAACCAGCTCATTGTTACCCCCGCAAAATACAGGTTTTACCCCCGCGGGGGTAATTACCCCCAGGTTAGGAACCACGGCTTTAACCCCTCAACTACTCGATCTATCTTCATACAATTTTGTATACACGTTATCAGTGGTACAAATGAGGATATGGGGTACTTTTTATCCTCATATAATTGTTTCCGAATGACGTTAAATTAAATATTAGATGGACGTCCCAAAAAAAATCCTAAAATGTCGAATGTCTTAAAAAAACTGAAAAAATGAGTAAATTCTAGTAGGTAATACAAATATTATAAAGAATGCATTACTTTCAAGTTGGTTCGACGGAGCATGATGATCAGGGCTTGGCAACGCGCTGACACCAGCGACCAACAAAGCGGCTACGATGATAATTTTCATTGTGGTATATTTCCTTGAAATAAAACAATTAATAAGAATTCAAGAAGACCACAACTTTATTATTCATTTAAGATGGAAAACTACTGGATATATTGAGACTTAACATCCTATGTCTCAGGATGGCGAGCGCAGTGGAATGCGAAGCATTAGTTTATAATTCGTGGCGTTGTTTGGTTTTGCTACTATTTATCGTCGGTCGTGTCGATTACCATCAGCCGAACGGCATGCTCTTCTAACCATCATTGGATTAAGAAAACATTGGATTACACTGAATAGACCGGGGTACGACTGCCACATAGACTATTTTTTACGATTTTACTGCTTTAGTGGATGGAAACTTAATAACGAAAACTGAATATATAGATCTTAACAAAATTATCTTTGGTATCTGAAGTCCACCAACCGTCACTAGGCAAACTCGGTGGACACTGGTGTAACCTCTCTAATTTTAGAGTAGGCTTGTTTCCCACAGTGGGATGTATATGAACCGAAACTTTTTTCCAGAAGAGGTAGGCAGAAGTGCTACCACCCACGTTTCCCCTTATGTATTCCCTCCCACGATGTGATAGTTGGCTAGCTTAAAACCATATCGCGCAAAAATTTCTGACCCTGAGCTGATTATAAAGAGTAAATTTCAATGTCACTTTGCCCGACCCGGGTTTCGAACCTGAAACCTCAACTTAGTAGTACCGATGCAATGGAATTTCAATAATAATTAATTTATTAGAAAACTTACCGCACACTCGTTGGCTTGCAAAGAAAGTTGAATATTTTGTTGTTGTTAGTTAACTTTCTTTCCCTTTTTATACACATCTAGGCAGGTAGAAGAAATATCTTTGAAACTGATGTCTTTAGATACCCCAGGAACCTATCAATGAGGATTATCTTTGATGATGCAGTTTGTTTTGACTGAAGACGTCACATGAGTAGCAAATGCCTGATATTTTATCAAAGTAGAGTCAAGCTCATTTAGATGGGCCGATAGCAGTAAACTACTACAGTAACATATAAACAACTCATAAACAACTTTCGTGTCATGACGTCAACAACTTTTTTAGTAGGGACAACAAACGAGCGTACCTGATGGAAAGTTATCACTGTCGCCCAAGAACATTCATAACGCTTGGGTCATAGAGGTGCTGCTGGCTCATAAATTCGGGACTAGAGTGGGAAGGAAAAAGGATGACAAGAGGAAAGGGGTATTGGGCATCCGATGATCTCGTTCACATATACTATATGCTATTTAATTGCCTACATTTTACTGGTACATTGTAGCCAGAGTAACTACTGGACATATTGAGACTTAGCGTCTTATGTCTCAAGATGGTGAGTCCAGTGGGATGCCAAGCATTGCTTTGTGATTCAAGGTGTTGTTTGGTTTTGCTACTGTATGAGCAGTCGTATCGCTTACTATCCGGCCAACGGCATGCTCGTCTCGCCTTTCATTGCAATAAAAAAAACCTAACCTATAAACGAATTCATTTGAATTCAAATCTCCTATGTGACAGTGCTATCTCCCTGAATGAACCTTCCCATTGATACTGAGTCATGACTGTCAACGGCGTGGCTTTACCACTTCTTAAATGAGTTGTTATGATAATCTTTTAAGATTTTGTATAGCTCCGTATAGTTACATGTATTTTAACGTGCAGCTAATTCCTCGAATCATTCTAGAGTTTCAGCTAAATTAAAAAAGAACTCGCACTTATTGTGACCTTTCTTAATCCCTCGATTGTAAAGAAGGCCCATGACCTGCAGAGAAACATATATCAGCTGATATAGAGAGATATAAATATAGTACATATGACGTCAGTCTATTTATCAATATATTGCAAGTATTTACACTAAAAAGATTACTATGTAAATTATCTGATTAAAGTATTTTAATAAGATTACTATCAGCTACGTATCTGTGTATTCATTGAAGCTGATAACTAATTAGTAAGTAAAACTAGTATTTTTTTATTTGAACTGTTTTTCAATACTATGCAGAGTATATAAAGACTTCTACCGAAAACGAAGCCAAGTGGTAGTTTTAGTGACTACAAACACAATGCAACTAAAAATTTCGCAAAGACACGAGATTTTTTTGTGACTTTTTAAATTTCATCGTGTTTGAGTGGTTTACCACCCAAAAAAATTTGGGATTTATCCCTAATTTTTCTAAAATAATAATTTTAACACTTGCGTACCAAAACGTCTTTAAGGGTGTACACAATTATTATAGAAAAAACTATTTATTTACCAAAAAAAATCACCAAAATGATCATCTGCCATAGGAAATCCACAGCTTATGAATCTGGACTTCCAAAGCAACATGTTTGAAGCTTGCAGCGCCCTCTCACGGCCTTTGAAGCCATATTACCATAACGTAGTCATTTTTAGTTCAATTGTTTTTAATAAGGTCAATAAAAACGACTCATAACAATTAATATAATGTTTAATATTATTTTATAAGTGAATCCACAACCATAGTATAAACGTCAACCTTTTTTTTAAATTCAGGGGCTAAATATGAATTTCCTATTAATTGCTTCACAAAATAAGAATATAACACGTATAAGCAAAATGTGAATCATTAAGACGATCGTGTTCCTCTCACCGTAAAAATGGGCTGAAACATAAGAAAATTTACAAATGAATTTGTAATTAAAAATAATAGCAGTAAATAATAATAATAATAAAATGTAATTAGCTGTAGCTATTTTGTATGTCCAGTTTTGTGAAACAATCAAAACAATACTTGATAAGTATGCGAACAGGACATTAGGGTCTTTAATAAACTAGGATGATTGAAGGATTAAATTTAGTCCAAGGTTTATAATTAACCAATGTCTATATCCCCCGTCAAACAACAGTGTAAATGAACTGCTGTGTTTCGGATTGAAAAACATTGTAGACAGAGTAACTATATATTGAGACGTAGCATATTGTCTCACGATGGCGAGCGCAGTGAAATTCCAAGCATTGCTTTGTAATTCAAGGTGTTGTTTGGTTTTGCTACTGTTTATGAACGGTCGTAGATGGTCTCGCCATTCAAAGCAATTTAAAAAAGCTAAATTATTTTGTTAATTCAGCCTCCGTGGCGCAGTTGGTTAGACGCCGCCTGTGAAACGAGAGGCCGCGGGTTCGATCCCCGCACCGAGGAAAATGTTTGTGCGGCCCACAAATATTTCTTCCGGGTCTGGGTGTTTGTGAGACCGAAAAGTCTCTCGTAGTTCCTGATACCCACGACACAAGACTCGATCTTAGTGTGGGGTCAGGACTATGTATGTGACTGTTGGGTGTTATTTATTTATTTATTTATTTAATTATTTTTACTTTTACATTCAGTAGGTTGCTATATCAGAATTGTC
Source organism: Hyles euphorbiae (assembly GCA_023078785.2). Classification (NCBI taxonomy): domain Eukaryota; kingdom Metazoa; phylum Arthropoda; class Insecta; order Lepidoptera; family Sphingidae; genus Hyles; species Hyles euphorbiae. The sequence continues at coordinate 4,105,184 of CM041043.1, read as the reverse complement.
CTGTTTGGCCGAAGTATATCCGTGTTTATTAATGAATTCGTGAGTAGCTCGTTATTCAAAATAATCGACTCTGCTAAAACCTTGGTCTAACGTTAATCCCTCGCTAATTCGAGTTTATTAATAAACCTCTAAGACAGGTTTCGGCAACCATTGAAGTTACAGCCAAAACTGATAATTTACAATAATTCTCGGATTTAAAATACCCCCATTTTTACTACTGTTACAACGCCTGTCGAGGGAGGTGTGCGGCAAAAAGCGAAGATAAGTGGCTGATAGATAGAAATGGTGCCCAATCCTCATTAATCGATGTAAAATATTTTTTTTAGTATTTATTTTTTAATAAATTATATAGGGGTAAGTATTAAAGAGCCGCTGCTTCACATCCAAACAACTGATTCGCCAACCGTAGGTTGTCAACCCCTGCCCTAGGATTAGTGTTGCCAGTGCCCCAAGCAGGAACATTTGGCTCTATAGTATAGTAATCGTAATAGTAAAATTTTGTATGGGAATTTGAACAGCGCCATTGTGAGCGTATTTGGAACTAAATTATGGCAGCGGTAAACGTTTACGATACTATAGTATGGTAATCGTATAGTCTAGCGATAGTTTTACTATACAAATGTATGAAAAGTGGTAGCACGAATAATTTTTGACGTATAGTATCGTTGTAGTAATAGTATAGTAATCGTTGTCACGATACTATTACTATACGATACTTCAAAATGTTCCTGCTTGGGGTACAGGTGTCCCGCTTTACGCGGGACGTCCCGCTTTTCAGGGGTTCAGCGATGCGTCCCGATTGAACCTTCGGCGGGACGCCAAATGTCCCGCTTTTTGACCACCCCTCTAGAGTACGAATAAAATCCAATTATTACACATTTTTATCACTGTGTTTCGCAATTTCCTACAAATATTTACCTACATAGTATCTAATTCGTCTCTAAACTTGTTTCCAAAGACTGATTTCAAAAATAAAATCAAAACAATATTTTAATGTAGGCGTCCCGCCGAGGAACTCAAAATCCCGCTTATTTTAATCTCTTGTCCCGAATCTTCAAAGAATAAACCTGGCAACACTATCTAGGACACTCATTGTCAACTACACCTTGACATTACAAAGGTTCCCCAGGAACTCGTGAGGTATTTATGTAAAAATGCTTACATTAATGGGTTTAGAGAACAATAATAACAGGAGCGGCCGGTTAGAAGTAATGTACGGCGTTCCAGCATTTCTGACGTTTCCGCCGGACCTGCAGATCAGATATAAAATGTTTTTAGTGAAATATATCCAGCATGGTTATGCACATCAGTGTTAAATATTTATTATATTATTTCTTAGTGTGTTACATACACAATAGATAACATTCTAATGTAATTTATGATATGTAGTGTATACTGGGTATCTCAAGACTGCTACCGAAAACGAAGCCGGGTGGTAGTTTTAGTGACTACAAACATAATGCACCTAAAAATTTCGTAAGGAAACACGCCAATTATTTTTTATGATTTTTTAAATATCGTCAATTTTGGGTGGTAAATCCATAGTTTTTGTAAAATAATAATTTAAACTCTTTTATAACTTAGATTATTTATAAATAAAAGGGTATACACTATTATTTTAGGAAAAAATGTATTTACCACCCAAATATGGTCATAGGAAAAAAATAACAAAAAAAAATTGTCGCTTTTTTTTGCAACTTTTTCTGTTGCATTGTGACTGAAGTCGCTTAAACTACCACCCGGCTTCGCTTTCGGTAGCAGTCTTGATATACCCTTTATATATTAATAGCATATCTCGAATTTATGGGACGGGGCCACTTCGCCGCCAAATGGAACTCTTTGCAAAATTAACATTAAAAGTGTTAGGGAAAGTGCGCGAAAAGAAGAAAAGAAAAAACAACAGAAGAAGATTCTAGTAACGCGGAATAAATGGCGGATATAACAAAGCGAAACAAATATTTGTATGAACCATAGGTACACATATTTGTTTCGAGTCTGGGTGTTTGTGAGACTGAAAAGTCTCTCGTAGTTCCTGATATCCATGACACAAGACCCGATCTTATTGTGGGGTCAGGACTATACCGGGTATCTCAAGACTGCTACCGAAAACGAAGCCGGGTGGTAGTTTAAGTGACTACAAACACAATGCAACTAAAAATTTTGTTATGAAACGCGACATATTTTTTTAATCATTTTTTAAATATAGTCATTTTTGGGTGGTAAATTCATAGTTTTTGCTAAAATAATAATTTAAACTCTTTTATACCTTAGAGTCTTTATAAATAAAAGGGTGTACACTATTATTTTACGAAAAAATGTATTTACCACCCAAATACGACCATATAAAAAAAATAACAAAAAAAAAAATTGTCGCTTTTTTTTCCAACATTTTCTGTTGCATTGTGTCTGAAGTCGCTTAAACTACCACCCGGCTTCGTTTTCGGTAGCAGTCTTGATATACCCGGTATATGTGACTGTTGGGTGTATTTATTTATTTATGGTCAGGCATACGTAGGTCCAAGACTCCGGGCGGGAATAGGATCGTGGAAAATACAACGCAATCAGTTCAAATATTACCATTAATCTAACATTAATCAGTTGAAGCACTATTGTTCAATACTCACTCAGTAGGAGCAGAATATGTTGTTGGTTGTACTACATTCTCTTGATCAGTTCTAGAAACAGCATTCTCACCTAAGAATTGAATAAAATGAGTCCACAACATTCTAGTCAAATACAAAACGATATTTATTTATCTTTATTGTTCATACATTTATACACCAAAAGAAAAAAGATTAAAAATTTACAGTAAGTATAATGGGCGGCCTTATTGCACTAGGCGATCTCGTACAGGCAACCTTTGGATGGAGATAAGAGAAAGGAGAGTGAAAGGGTAGTCATTGGTGTATAATGTCAAAATTATATAAGTACATAATATTATTACTAAATCATATAATTATACAATCATACATATTGTATAAAAATACACATATATACATATAAATGATAAAAGCAAATGGAATAGCAAATTCACGGCAATATTTAGGTTCACTCAGAAATATATTCTATACAGGGTAAATCAAGACTGGTACCGAAAACGAAGCCGGGTGGTTGTTTAAGCGACTTCAGACACAATACAATAGAAAATTTTGCAAAAAAAAAATGCGACAATTATTCTTTTTGTAATTTTTTTCCTATGGTCATATTTGGGTGGTAAATACATTTTTTTTTCCTAAAATAATAGTGTATACCCTTTTATTTATAAATACTCTAATAAAACAGTTTAAATTATTATTTTAGCAATAACTATGGATTTACCACCCAAAAATTACGATATTTAAAAAAATCATTAAAAATTAATGTCGCGGTTCTTTGCGAAATTTTTAGTTGCATTGTGTTTGTAGTCACTAAAACTACCACCCTGCTTCGTTTTCGGTAGCAGTCTTGATATACCCAGTATTTATTTTATTATCTTAATATACGGCGAGTCGAGCATGCCGCTTGCCTTGATTGACTTGACATTGATGGTAAGCGATATCACAGCTCATTGACAATTTCAAAACCAAACAAAACAATTAATTACAAAGCAATGTTTAGTATTCCAATTATACAGGGTATATCAAGACTGCTACCGAAAACGAAGCCGGGTGGTAGTTTAAGCGACTTCAGATACAATGCAACAGAAAAAGTTGCAAAAAAAAGCGACAATATTTTTTTTGTTATTTTTTTCCTATGACCATATTTGGATGGTAAATCCATGTTTTCCTAAAATAATAGTGTATACCCTTTCATTTATAAATAATCTAAGGTATAAAAGAGTTTAAATTATTATTTTAGCAAAAACTATGGATTTACCACCCAAAAATGACGATATTTAAAAAATCATAAAAAATAATTGTCGCGTTTCTTTGCGAAATTTTTAGTTGCATTGTGTTTGTAGTCACTAAAACTACCACCCGGCTTCGTTTTCGGTAGCAGTCTTGAGATACCCAGTAGAACAGGGTTTAAAAATTAACTTACTTGTGAGAGGCAGACCATCGATGCTTGTTATTAGTAAAATAATGCATAATACAATCGTATACATTGTACTTGAGTTTCCTATGTAAGATCCAATATCTGCAACAAAATTTACCTAATTTTCTTATAAAACGCTTCTAAACATTCTTTATATCTCAAGGCACACCTCCGATTTTCGGAGTCATGTGTGTATTGATAGTCAATCACCACTCACTAAAATAGTGAAGGAAAACATCGCGAGGAAACCTGCATACCATAGGGATTTGTACAATTTGCTATGGTATGTAAAGTTCGCCAACCCGCACTAGACCAGCGTGGTGGAGTATATGGCCTAAACACTCTCAATTGTACTCTCGATTGTGGAGGCCCGTACCCTGCAGTGGGACGTATATAGGCTGATACAGAAATTTTCCTTACAATTTTTTCCTTCACCGTTAAAGTTCTATAATACCTCTACGAGTATAAGTGAAAAAAATGCAGTATTTGACTGTATTACACACATACGATACCTGACACGGTTTACTTCCAAAGACAAAGGAATGACTCTATTTATATCAACCAAGGCAAACAAGTTTTCTCAAAGTAATTAATTCGATATCTCGAGAAACTTAGTTGAATTTGTTTTTATACTTTCATTACTTAGTGACAATTATCCTTTTGGTAAATAGTTAGACTATTATCTATATACAGGGTAGAGACTTTATATCGGTATTTTAGACAAATTCATACATACAAAAAAAATCAAGAAAAATATAACATAAGCATTGCTTTATAAGTGCGTGGTGGCCTGTTGGTAAACGGACTAGACGCGACTGTCAACATATTCACGGTGGTCGCGGGTTCGAATCCCAGGGCACACCTCTGACTTTTCGGAGTCATGTGTATATTGATAGTCAATCACCACGCACTAAAACGGTGAAGGAAAACATCGTGAGGAAACCTGCATACCATAGCGATTTATAAAATTTCTATGGTATGTAAGTCCGCCAACCCGCACTAGGCCAGCGTGGTGGACTATATGGCCTAACCACTCTCAATCGTACTGTTGATTGTAGAGTACGCCCGTGCCCTGCAGTGGGACGTATATGGGCTGATAAAGAAGAAGAAGAAGAAGAAGATTGCTTTATAATTCAAGGTGTTTGGTTTTGTTACTGTTCATGAGCGGTCCTATCGCGCTTATCATGAGGCAAACGACGTGCTTTCGCCATACCATGAAATAAAAATAAATAAAAAAGTATGAATACGGAGTACTAAATATTTTTAAGTAGCAACATTTCATATACTTACGTCGATTAGAGTAAGGGCCGTATAATTAGACACGTGATTAGCATAGTACAGGTATTAAATTGGGTTATACCTAAATTATATTTTTTTAAAAATTAGTTGGTGAGTCTATTTCAATAAAATAAAATATATACGTATACCAAAGTTAAAAATCTACTTATTGACCAAACTCCGCTACGATTTGGCAAATTTTTTGGACGTATCTTAGATTTATTTATTTTATTTATTTATCAAATCGATACACCATCGGTGCGCCACCGATAAAATTACATGTTGTTTTATATTCAGGTATTGTGCAAGGTGACGAGCCTTTATAGGTGTATACAGACAGCATTACAAATTATCTTATTTAACAATACAAAAGCACAACTTAATCTAAAACAAATTAACTAAAATTGAATAGAACGTATTATAAAATAAAAATAGAAATAATAATTATAATCTAGAGACATTTTAAGTATTAGATGATAAAATTTTCGACCATATAACATAGTTAAAATAAAGAAATTACAACAAACAATGAGATCTAAGCGAGCCTTAAAATAAATATATAATGCATAGTGCATGTGGTTTAATTTAATGCCACTATGTTATATCCACCCTGTATAAAACAGAATGGCCAGGCGATATCTTCTCGACACAATTATGTCGACTATGTACAGTCAGCAACATAAGTCGTTGAACACTTCACATTTTTTGATAACCATTTTATGAATTAAAATTTGTACGTACTACTCTGTAGTCGTAAAATATAACCAAGTAAAGTCATCTATGCTGAGAAGTGCCATACGATCTTGAAAATACATAATTATTATTTTGGATGATAAGACAATTCCAAATCTCCTGAATGTGTAGCGACTTATGTTGCTGACTGTAGGTTGTGGAATATTATACAGGGTTATTTTTTATTAAAGTATTGAAATATTAACAGGAGTTTCATAATCATAAATATAGTCCAATGGTAAAATACACACAATATTTATTACATGCTGATGATTTGAAAATCTTCAAGGTAATTAAAGAAACAAGTGATTGCTTAAAATTCCAAAGTGATCTAAATAGACTCGTTGAGTATTGCACTCGATATAAGTTAAGACTCAGTGCCCCCAAATGCAACATTATAACTTTTACCAAAAACAAAAACAGCATTAAATACGATTACTCTTTAGGCGATCATATTTTAACAAAAATAACTTATATAAAGGACCTGGGAGTTTTACTTGATTCTAAATTACACTTAAACTTAGATGTTGAAAAATTATTAACCAAAGCGTTCCAAATGTTTGGATTCGTAATGCGAACTACTACAGACTTTTCACACTCCTCTACCTATATCTATCTATATAGATCATTGATTCGTTTGCAATTAGAATACGCTTGCCTGATTTGGGATCCTTTCTCTGACAAGTATAAGTTGGCCATGGAACGAGCGTGTTAGAATACTGTCACAAAATACCGCAACAATTTTTATAAATTTTATTAAAACTACCCATCGTATGATTCACAAGGAGTGGGGAATCGGTAATATAAAGCGTTGTCTCACTTGGATCGTGACTTTTCGAGTGACAACGACAGAGGAAGGACCTTATCCTCGCCGGTAGCAACATAAGTTTGAGAAAGGAGACATATTTCGATCGTGAGTCGTTACACTGAGCGGAAGCTCTGAAAGTGAGCAGTGAGGAGTACCAGGATTGGCAAGTTAAGTTATTAATATGATGTTTTGTTGCTTATTGCTTAGAATATTTAAATATTATTATGTAACATTGTAATTGTTGATTGTGGTTGAATTAAACCATATTATTATAAATATAAATAACATTTAACATAATTGATAATTTTGTAACATTATAATAATTGACCATTATGTTAAGTGATAAATGTTAAATTATATCGTTAAAAAAATTTATTATAGATAAATCTAAATACCCATGTTTATTATATTATTTTATATACCTTTTCCCACAAAAATTCTAACAAGTGCAACGGAAATTCCTTCGTACAGTACATTATAGATGCCATCGTGCACGAGTGCCATATGAACTGTTATCACAGTACAATTTACTTTCATTAGAAAAAAAGAAGGAAGCTTCTTCAGATGATGACTCTTTACGATTTATGCAACAACAATTTGGATTGTATGGATCTGATAGAGTAGTCTTTGTGGTTCCCCGAGTGAGTCGGCGTCGAGAGTTCGCGACTACCCATTGTTCGCTACTACTACGTGCCGAACGAATGCCGGTAAGCGAGCGCCTCTGCAGCGACTTGCTACAATTTATAATAGTTATTTCACAGATGTTGATGTCTTCGCCGTAACAAAAACTAACTACAGAATGCAAATTTTACAGACATTGATGCAGATTGATACTTGTTAATTATTCATCAGCAATATACAGGGTATATCAAGACTGCTACCGAAAACGAAGCCGGCTGGTAGTTTAAGCGACTTCAGACAAAATGTAACAGAAAAGTTGCAAAAAAAAGTGACAATTTTTTTTGTTATTTTTTTCCTATGACCATATTTGGGTGGTAAATACATTTTTTCCTAAAATAATAGTGTATACCCTTTTATTTATAAATAATCTAAGGTATAAAACAGTTTAAATTATTATTTTAGCAAAAACTATGGATTCACCACCCAAAAATGACGATATTTAAAGAATAATTGTCGCGTTTCTTTGCGAAATTTTTAGTTGCATTGTGTTTGTAGTCACTAAAACTACCACCCGGCTTGGTTTTCAGTAGCAGTTTTGAGATACCCAGTATATATATATATATTATATAGATTGTGCTACCAAGCCTTATGGCATGTCCCAGACACAGCAATGTAAATAATCATTTAATTAATACGTGTGCAAATGTCGTGGTTATTACTTTAATTTATATTTTTAAGATGTACACTATTAGCATATATTTTATTGTAGTAATGTTTTTTTTTTCAAATAAAGAAAATTAAATTAAATTTTAACAGATGTGTTATTCATTATGTGTAAATTTGAACAATTCTACCATGCTTTAATCAGTATTATTTTCTTGAATTCAGTAGGGAATCTGCACGAGACTCCAAAATAAGTCAAAATTTATTTTTTTTGTAGTCTTTACTGTTATAAAAATATACCTTAAAGTTATTTTTTTAAATTCATCAACTTTAAATCGGTATAATAAATGGTTCATGGGCGATACCTCTGCGGGCCTCCAGGTTGCCGAGTCGAAACTGTGAAGGGACGCGAAGATCTTGTCATTGAGCTCAACCGGACCTTGGATCTCATTTCTACATGGGGTTCCAGGGATATGGTTGAGTTCAATGCCAAGAAAACCCAGGTGTGTGCGTTCACGTGCAAAAAATTCCCGTTCTCTCCCCTCCCCATTCTTCAGGGTGCTCCCCTCTCAATGCGGAATGACCTAAGTATCCTTGGTGTGGATATCCGCTGTGATCTCAATCCAAGGAATCACATCGAGGGCGTAATAACTGCCACATCACGCAGGGTTGGAGTCCTGAACAGGGTGCGTCGGTTTTTCACGCCCGGTCAGCTTTGTCATATATATAAAGCGCAGGTCCGGCCGGGTATGGAGTACTGCTCGCACCTCTGGGATGGATCCGCCCAGTACCTGCTCGATGCCTTGGATGGATTGCAGCGGCGGGCCATCCGCATTGTGAATGATGCAGACGTTACGAGCAACTTAGAGTCGCTACAACTCCGGAGAGATGTCGCCTCTCTAAGCGTATTCTACCGCCTGTATCACGGTGAGTGCTCTGAAGAATTGTTCCACTTGATCCCCTCCTCTCCATTCCTAACCAGAACCACGCGTGCTGGCCTGCGAAGCCATAGCTTAACGGTCCACACCATCCCGGCGCGAACCAAACGGTTCTCGAATTCGTTTTTGTGCCGCACCGTCAGGCTGTGGAATTGTCTGCCGTCTCACGTGTTCCCTCCTTCCTACAATCCTGGGTCCTTCCGCCGTGGTGTGAAGAGGCACCTTAGCAGGCCGGCATAATTGTTTCCATTGGCATGGGACTGCCGCCCAGGCATTGGCACTTACCATCAGGTGCAATGCCGCCACTATGCCAGGCCATTATAAAATAAAAAATAAAAAAAATACTTAAAAAATGACATTTCATATTTGCCGCGCTATTTTATCGAAATGCGGCGCTATTTCTTGAAAAGGAAAGTGACGACATTGGTCACAATCTGATGAAGTTTCAGCTTGTTGAGTGTATTGTTTTACGTTTGTTTATGAGTTATTTTGTGTTTTCTTTATATTATTAAAAAAATGGATTATTTTGTCACGAAATACAGTTCTGTAGCAATTCATGAAAGAAACTTAATCCAAATACTACGTTGTTCATATCGTGACCTCTGACGTCACAGCGAGTTCGCGCCAACATGGCGTTTAAATGCTTCAAAACTGATAGCAGTTTAGATTATTTTTTTGTACTTTTTTAATTGATATTTTCAAAGACTTATATTTTTTACGGTAATGTAATAACATACAGAATCGATTAAAAATATAAAAAGATGACATGCATATTCCCTATTATAAAAAATGTGCAGGCATTTAAAAATTATTCTGTAATCTGTATGATATTTTCTGTATCTGTATGTATCAGACATGTGTATATGAAAAGGGTAAGGGAATGTTGGTACAGGGTTAAGAAAACAACAAATAATTTTAATTAATAATAATTAACATTAATCACTAAATCATAACAATGAATTAGTGCGTAACATAATACATAAAACAGCCAATTTTTAGCAAATTAAATACAGTACTTCTCTTTATATTTAGGCACTTTAACTATAAAACAATAATTATGGACATAGTAATACATTATTATTTTTGTATGTTATTTAGTAACCGACAAGCGCAGTTTCGCTTCCAGAAACAAGGGCGTCTGACGACTATCTGTAGTTTTAATGGTAGGTAGCCGATACTCCAACATAGCCCTCTGCAGAGTTGCGGATAACCGCAAGTCCTAGGAAGTGTAAAGATAAGGGAAAAATAATTTGGTTTAAATTGACCTCTTTCCTTTAGTTTTCCGTATGATATTAAATTCCAAAATTTCATTCTTATTAACAACATTATCGAATGGTATAATAATACAAGTGGGGTTATTTTTTCAGAAGCTTCAAATTCGTTTCCTCGGATTCCTAGTAATATTAATATTTCGGATCCAAATATGCTATGTTAGTTTTCATCACATTCTGGCTCGTTATTCCTGTCAGTATTTTGCACTAGTATTTTCCTCGTAGTGTGGAATTAAGCTATCCACTCCCATTAAAACAAAACTATGCATCTTTGATAATATGTGTTTTATTAAACCAATCAAGCTCTTTGCCCGGGTTTCCCCAAAAAAATTATCTGAAATATGAAAAACAAAACATTAAAAGGAAACTTAAAATAATAAATTATGTACGGCCATAGTCAATTTCGCCATGAACCGGGCCTTAGTAACATTATGGACAAAAACGTTATACTTCAACTCAGTTGTACTTTGACCTCTCCTAAAAATGACTTCCATTCAACGATTCACTGAAACCAGTATTTACAAGCCTTTGGAGTACTTTATGCTAAGACGAAACAATAACCAGAATACGTCAGATATTAAGTAGAGTACCATGCAGAAAGAACACCTATTGTTGCAAGATGGTTAACATCACTAGTCGATACAATTATGCTAACCAAATAGACCCGAATAGAAATAAATACACCAAGTGACAAAGTCACTGACAAACCAATGTCTGCTATGTACATAATTTATGTATGTATGTATGTATGAGCCCATATACGTCCCTTTGCTGGGCAGGGATCTCATCTACAATGGATAGTATGATTTAGAGTGGTTAGGTCATATAGTCAACCACGATGGCCTAGTGCGAGTTGACCGACTTTACATACCATAGAAATTCTTCCGAATCGCTGTGGTATGCATGTTTCCTCAAGGTGTTCTCTTTCACCATTATAGTGCATGGTGATTGACTATCGATACACAAAGAGAAAAATATTTTGCTACGGAGGGAAGTGTAAAAAATCGAACTTCTATTAATTTTATTTGATTGAATTTGTTATGGGATAAAAACAAGTTAGACATTCCTGGAGGTTCACTGATTTTCAACGATCGGTGTAAATTGCGTGCTACTACAGATCCTGGCTCGAGAGGATTTGCAGTGGCGGATGTGACGGCGGGACAGTATCCAACATAGTTTTTTTTTTCTTTCAGCTCTTCAGCTTACAGCAATTTTTTTATGATAAAATACTCACCGAATCTGGATCAATAATCACTATTAAGAACGGCCGGTTGAAAGTAATGTTCGGCCTTCTTGCATTTCCGACGTTCTCAACAACCCTGTAGGTTAGATTTCTGGTTATTAATGAACAACATTTATTTGGACAATTTGATGAGAGTACCTTTCCTCGATTTATAAACTATAAAAGTATTTTGTTTCCATAATTTCATGACTCTGGTAGCCAAAATGAGTTGAAATAGTAAATATAATAATCTACTTTTTTCAACTTCTAATTCATTATTATTATTTATTTCTGTATCAACCCATATACATCCCACTGCAGGGCACGGGCCTCCTCTACAATCGACAGTACGATTGAAAGTGGTTAGGCCATATAGTCCACCACGCTGGCGTAGTGCGGGTTGGCGGACTTACATACCATAGAAATTCTAATAAATAGCTATGGTATGCAGGTTTCCTCACGATGTTTTCCTTCACCGTTTTAGTGCGTGGTGATTGACTATCAATTTTATTACAACTCTTAAATTAATACTCACGCATCAGAACCAGAAACTATTGCTGATTGTGCAACAGAGTTGCCACTTTGAAGAGCACCATCATCTAAAAGAGGAATAGAATATCTAATATCATAATTCAATAATAATATAATCTTAATTATTTATTGTATACTGTTTGGTCTCTCATATGTTTACCCTGTGGTTTGGGGGTACAAGAATTCCGCCACGGTATCCTCTGCCCGTCGTAAGAGACGACCTAAAGGGGTCATCGGAGTCACTGGGCACACGGCGGGGGCCGTGCACCCTCGCGTATAACGACTCCGAGACGTGTGATGGAGCTTCGTCTCCGTCATGGACGCCCATAACAGCTTGGCGTGCGTCCGAAAGGGGGGTGTAAGTGAAGGTAATCTGGGCCTTCATAATCGTAACATAAGGCCCAGCAATGGTTTTGCGTGGGGCGGTTCGCGGACGTAAATCGGGGCGCCCTTTGCCCTGGGATGTCCGGTGCTGCCCACAATGCGTGTGAGGGTTATCGAGAGGTTTTTAGTCAGTATGCTGGCGTAGGTATTGCTAGGGACCCAGCTCGGCCACAATATCCGCGTTTGTACCGGGCTGGAAGGCCAGAGACACTGACATACCCCTTTCGGCCTCCCCCGGGGTACCGAAAGGGAAGCTTAATAGCTTTTCCTCTTGAAAAAAAAAGGTCTCTCATATGTGAGAGGCGGTCTGGGTAGGTACATCACAATGTCTATTTTTCCCGCCACAGCTGTAAAAATGCACTGTTGTGTTCCATTTTCAAGAACATTATAATACCTTTTGTCTCAGGATGACGAGCGCAGTGGAATACCAAGCATTGCTTTATAATTGATGATGTTGTTTGGTTTTGCTGCTTTTCATGAGCAGTAGTATCACTTACCTACCATCAGGCAAATGACACGCTTTTCTCACAATTCTTAACAATAAAAAGGTTAACAAGTAATATATTTTCTTTATTAAGCATAATTTAACAATGTACAGTCAGCAACATAAGTCGCTACACATTCACGAGATTTGGAATTGTGTTATCATCTAAAATAATAATTATTATCAATATCGTATGGCACTTTTCGACATAAATAACTTTATTTGGTTATATTTTACAACTTACAGAGTAGTACGTACACATTTTAATTCATAAAAAGGTTATAAAAAATGTGAAGTGTGCAGCAACTTATGTTGCTGACTGTACTTAGTGTATCATCAATACGTATAAATTTTATTTTAATAAAAAGTAGATTGAAGTTGTTCGTCAAGGATTTTTAAAAGATAACAATCCACTTACCGTCTGTAAGAGGCAAAGTATTGATGCTTGCCAATAATAAAGTAACTCCAAATATAATGGCGTACATTGCGTAAGAGTTTCTTGAGAAAGAGCCAATATCTGTAAGAAGTAAAATAAAAGTAAGATTTACCTCTCGATGTAGTGATAGTGTTTTTATCATTTTCATATATATCAAGACTGCTACCAAAACTGAAGCCGGGTGGTCATTTTAGTGGCTACAAACACAATGCAACTAAAAATGTCACAAAGAAACGCGACAATTATTTTGTGATTTTTTAAATATCATCGTGTATGCGTGGTAAAATCATAGGTTTTGATAAAATAATAATTTAAACCCTTGCGTACCATAAAGTCTTTAAAAATAAAAAGCTATACACCATTCACACGATTATTTTAAAAACACTATGTATTTGCCACCCAAATAGGACGACAGGGAAAAAAAACAACAAAATGCGTCTCTTTATATTGCTAAATTTTAAATATTTTTTATTTCTTTGTGTATTCTGTCTGTAGTCACTAAAACTGCCACCCGGCTTCGTTTCGGTAGCAGTCTTAATATACCATATATAAGTGAAATATTACCTAGTAACTTCTTACACACAATATTGATGAAAATTGAGAAATATTATAAACACCTTCGACACAGTCAACACTGCCAGCTCACTAAGAAAACTAAACAAAAAACGAAAATTTAACTCCAGAGTTAATTACTCTGATAAATCAAAAGGCTGCTGTGTTTGTTTTATACTTACCTTGCTTGGTGACTAAATCTCACCAGATCATAAGCAAGGACAAAAGTATCTAGATAATTTGTCTTCACTCGACATGAATATTCTAACCTTGTAAATTGTCGTTGAATAATGTAACTCGCTTCAAAAAGGTTAGTATGAAAACCGTAAAACTTATCGTGGCTTAAGAAGAACACAAGAGTAGATATAGCGAGAAACTCACCCATCCACTGCCTGTCCTATTCAGTGAACCACTCTTTAACAGCGTGTCTGTAAGAGCAGAAATCCCAGGCTTTTGTTTCCTGACAATGAAAATTAGAAGTTCCAATTATCTTCTGGTATTACCAAAAAAGTGATGAAGTATTGATAAATGATCTGACTGATCAGACGCAGCTGCCAAAATGTTCACGGTGGTCACCGGTTGAAATGTCAGGGCACACCTCTTTTCATTCAAGATAATCATCAATAACCATCATGATAGGAAAGATAATATAGTAAGTTACGGAAATCCGTGCAAAGTGTTTGAAGCATTTAGCTACTTAAGTATCTGTCAATTTTAGTCTGCTGTACCATTTTAGCGAAATGTCGGACGCCCGCCTACAAGGTGGACGGACGATCTGACTAAGGTCGCAGGAAGTCGCTGGATGCAGGCCGCTTCCAACAGGTCATTGTGGAGATCCTTGGGGGAGGCCTATGTTCAGCAGTGGACTTCCTGTGGCTGATATGATGATGATGATGATGATGATGTACCATTTTAGTTTTAAACTAGTATCTGGTCTGATATGGTTATTTGCTTATTATATTTCGGCAATAATAGCTTAATCGCATAGTAATTATACAGAAAATGTTTTGAATCTCTGAAGATATCTCTGAGCAAATCAAATTTAAAATTTTCGATTCCTCAGAGCCGTCTTTACTTTGTTTAGTGGCATCTGAAACGACGATAAAAAAATACAATGTACTTATTAATGCGTTTTATTTGTTTTTTTTTTTATTGCCGTGAATGGCGAGACAAGCAAGACGTTCGCCTGATGGTAAGCGATCCGACCGCTCATAAACAGTAGCAACATTCCACTGCGCTCACCATCCTGAGACATAAGATGTTAAGTCTCAATATGTCCATTAGTTGCTCTGGCTACAATGTCCTTCAATCCGAAACACAACAGTGCATTTAAGCAGTGTTATTTCACGGGAGAAATAGACATTGCGGTGGTACCTACCCAGATGGCCTATTATATTTATTATATTATTAATACGTATTTTATTTAATGAAGGGTCGTTGCGTTTGTTTATAGAGCGATGCATATGTGAATTTAATAGCTAATATTACTGTTTCGCATTCTGTTTCTCTATATATTATTAATACACAAAGCAAAAGGGTGAATGCATTTCTTGCTCAACCAAGGATAGCTTGTCTTTGTTTAACAGGAAATCTAAAAGACGCTCAACACAGTGACATCAACATTGACGTCAAAGCCCGTATAGTCGCTGCTTGGTCTATATGAAGGGAGGTCTTGGCAATATTTTGCGATCCGCGGATGCCGATGAAGCTCAAGGGTCTTATCTATAAAATCATCGTGCGGCCTGTGCTCCTAAACGTGGCCTACGAACAGACAACTACAGAACCATACAGGCCATCAGGCGACATTTTCAAGAGGTCCATGTCGCGGAGATGAAAATGCTGAGGTGAATGTGCGATGTAATGCGTTTGGATAGAATCCGTAAGGAACACATCCGCGGCAGCCTTGGTATTCGTGAGGTGGCAAATAAACTCCAGGATTATCGCTTGAGATAATAATAAAACTCTTTATTATTACACCACAAAACATAAAAGAAAAATAAGAACCAACTGTACATTAGGTGGAACAATTGGCGGCCTTATCGCTTAAAGCGATTTCTTCCAGGCAACCATTTAAGCAGGTAAAAATACCAGGAGACATTGGCGGTAAGATAAGAGATGGTAAGATCATGTCCTTAGAAAGCCACAGGAGGACGCCAATAATGTGTGCCTGAGCCTTAACATTCCAGGATCTCGACCGAGAAGTAAACCGAACAAGCGGTGACTTGATTTCGTCAAGGAAGATGTGAGAGCCAATGATCTTACAATTGAGGATACCGAAGACCGGGCGAAATGGAACCGGAAGGTGGACCCTAGCACCGACTGGGATAACGCCTAAACAGAATGCAATTAACAACTTTTGTTGTGACAGTTTATCATAAGAGATACAATAAAAATGTACCGACATGTATTCATGTAAATGTATACTTTGTTATTGTATTCTCCGTTTGATGGTCCTAAATGAATAAATAAAATTTATCAAAACAATCATATTTAATCAAGCATGTCTACTGTCGGTGTTTTAAATTAAATTAACTAAACATACATACATACATACATACATAAACTCACGCCTTGTTCCCAGAAGGGGTAGGCAGAGGTGCCAGGGCACCCACATTTCGCCTTGTATGTTCCGTCCCACAATGTGATAGGTGGCGAGCCTATCGCCATATCGGGCACAAATTCCTGACTCTGGGCTGATACTGAATAGAAAAATCCAATATCACTTTGCCCAACCCGGGATTCGAACCCGAGACCTCAGCTTTGTAACCGTACCGTAGTACAACTACGCCACCGAGGCAGTCGAACTAACTAAACATTGATAACGAATACTTACTCATCAGAAGTAGGATTTGTGGTATTTTGTGCTACCATCTCATTATTTCCAGCAACGTTATAACCTAGAATAGAAATAAAACTGTTGGAGAAATGTTACCTACCTAAAAATGCTTATTTTTTGGGAAACATTTATTAAAGATTAGTAACATAAGAAATTTTGTACTTATGGAAAATACATCCAGAAGACCGATTTATACATCTTTATGCCTTTTATGCGTCAATAGGTCCTTCTTTAATACCGGATCAATAGGTCATTTTGATTCAAAATATGATTAAAAGCCAAAATCTATTTTTTTTAATTAGGCCACTCTATTTTTTGAAATCTTTACCTAAAAAGCATTTTTACATTTACAAATCATGATATGACAATAAAAACCGACTTCAAAACAAAAAACCACTAAAAACCAAAAAATAACAAATTAATAAGTACCACTGCAAAGCAAAAAAATAATATTTATTTCATGGAACTTGTGCTTGTTGATTGACTTGACTAGCCAACAAATCAAAATATATGCATAACATATTGAAGGCGGGTCGCCCAGTACCAAACATACCGGGTTTATCAAGACTGCTACCGAAAACGAAGCTGGGTGGTAGTTTTAGTGACTATAAACACAATGCAACTAAAAATTTCGCAAAGAAACGCGTCATAAATTTTTAATGATTTTTTAAATATCGTCATTTTTGGGTGGTAAATCCATAGTTTTGCTAAAATAATAATTTAAACTGTTTTATACATTAGTGTATTTATAAATAAAAGGGTATACACTATTATTTTAGGAAAAAAAATGTATTTATCACCCAAATATGGCCACAGGAAAAAAATTACAAAAAAAAATTGTCGGTTTTTTTCGCAAAATTTTCTATTGCATTGTGTCTGAAGTCGCTTAAACAACCACCCGGCTTCGTTTTCGGTAGCAGTCTTGATATACCCTGTATAGATATTTAAATTAATATAAGACATAGGTCCTACATGTTTGGTACTTGGCGGCCCGCCTTCAATATGTTATGCATATATTTTGATTTGTTGGCTAGTGGTTTTTTGTTTTGAAGTCGGTTATTATTTTTTTATTAAAAATTTTCGTTATGTTTATCTTTTTAGTGTTGATAGGAATTTAAATGAAGAAGATTTGGTCCCCACAAGGAATATGTTCTTTCCGATGATAATGAAATCGCTAAAATCGGCTAAAAGCTGCCGAAGATATTGGAGTATTCACAGGTTTATTATTTTTCTCCCCCCTTCCCCCCCTCCCTTTGCGCCTACCCCCTTTTCCCTCCACCACTGTAGCTTAGCTTTTATACTGAACCCAATGCAAAAAGAACCATTAGAATCGTACTAAATTTTGAAGAGTTCTACACTCCAGGTCCGAACATGATCATCAGATCTTCATGTTGTGTTCCTGGGTTCAACCTGTCAATACATTCTTTCCAATGAAAAAGAAATCACTAAAATCGGTTAAAAGCTGCCGAAGATATTAGAATTTACGTGTATTTTAATTTTATCATCTATCTATCAATCGGTTCACACAGCACAGAGAAACGAGGTAACAAACATGAAAAAAAAACCGCAACATACAGTCGAATTGAGAACCTCCTCCTTTTTTTGAAGTCGGTTAAAAAATCATATTCTAATCAAAAATAGTACTTTATAGGCTTTTTCCTTTTTCTCAATTTTTCATAACTATGTTTTTTTTTCTATTCATGCAAAATACACGATAATTATAGCTACTATAGATTTGCTTCATTCTAATACAAAAAACAAACCATGATTATCACAATGATATAATTTTACTTATTTAAGTTGGATAAATTTATTAAATCTTTAGGTTTATTCGTTCAATTTATTTTAATGGTTCTTCTATAAAGATGACTATAAACCTACCCTCTGATGCTAGCCAATAACAAAGTAGCAGCCATTAACACAACAAACATTGTATTTAGGTTTCCTGGAAGAAAATGTTGGTTCTTCTGATCTATAATCTACACAAAACCAATAGGCTACTAGTAGCCTATTCTAGAAATTCTTATAGTAGCCTATTCTATTTGTTTTATTCTATTGTTGGTTCTAGAACCAACCGGATGTTTCAAAATAATTTATTCATTCGAATCATTTGCCTTCAACAATCGTTCGCATTATTCGAATGATTCATTTATATTATTTGTTAGTAAAATCTTAGTTAGTAAAATTACAATAATGCTACTCCCGATTGGACAAAATAATCTTCGACTTGATAAATTATTTAATATTTTGACCGTTACTAATTTTATAGTGTGAATCAGAGTAAGTAGTAATTATTCTTTAAATTTTTAAATAATCACAATAAAACAACAAATGAATTAAACAAGCAATTAGTCATATTATACTATTCACGATAATTTATGACTAAAACCTTGAAATCAAATTAACTATTGAACTGATAGCAATTGGGAAAAAAATCAATAAGTAATTTATTCGCAGTCAGACTGCGAAGAACTCGAACATTCGAATAATCTATCACTAACTAAAGTCGAATGATTCAAATGAAATCATTCACTCAAATACGATAGGAAAAAAAATATACCCACGCTTATTTTCAAAATTTTTAGTTGCACTGTGTCTGAAGTCACTAAAACCACCACCCGGCTTCGTTTTAGGTAGTATTCTTGGTATGTCCCATATTTATGTCAATTACTTACGAAATTGTACACAAATTATACACCAGACAACTGTCTACTTGCGAAGGAAACTAAATAAAAATGTTGTTTGTTTCACTCAAGGCAAACAAGGTAGCTCGGATGGTAATTACTCACTTGAAAGACATTATTAGTGAACTTGTTTTTTTTATTGGCATTTGGCACTGCTAAGATTGACGTCTGATAGCAAGTGACGTCTGTGAGTGACGATAATTTTTCAGAAGTCGACACTAGTTGCGGCATCGAGAAATGCCTTTCGATGCCACGGCATTTTAAAACATTGGTTTTTTTTTTATTTTTTATTTATTTATCATGATTACAAAAAATAAAGTTTAATAATTCAGTAGGTATTTTAGCATTTATAAACCACAAAGGTTTCTCCATAATGCTATCTACAACAAGTCGACGCAAGGCATTTTTACAAGTGCCTATCAGATTTACAATCCGAGTGCGTAGGTGACAAGAGCTGGGTAAGTGGGCACAAGTGGAAGACACATTAAGTACCAGTTGGTGTTATTTAATTGTGAATAAAGTACTGTTTTAATTTAGATTTAATGTTTTTTTCTGTAATATTGTCTTTTAATGTAGAGAGTAGTAGAATTTTTATTGAACTGAATTGTGAGACGAACACGCCGTTCGCCTGATTGTAAGCGATACGACCGCTCATGAACAGTAGCAAAACCAAACAATACCATGCATTACAAAGCAATGATTAGTTCTACTGCTTCACTGCCGAAGTTGTACTAAGAAACAAATACAACGCAGTGATCTCGGTTTCGAAACCTCCTCAAAAGTGATGGTTTCATAAAATTTCCCTTGTAGGTCGTGTCTTCCTCAAAAACTAACTAGGTAATATGTAACAATAAACGGAAAAGGATATATTTGAGTAGGGTTACAAAAACAACAATAAATAATGGTCATAAAACTGTTTATTTAATAACTGCATTACAACAATGAATCTTCCCATTCGATCAAATTGATTGCAGTAAATTCTGTACTGGAACATTCTGAAATAAAAACATATTAGTATATCCACCATTTACTTGTTTTTATTTTATTGGACACTTGAATATATTAAATACAATAAATTTCAACAAGTGGTGGTAATTACTGGTGGTAGGCATCTCATATATGAGAGGCTGCCTGGGTGGGTACCACCGCAATGTCTATTTCTCCTGTCAAACAGCAGTTTAAATGCACTGTTGTGTTTCGGATTGAAGGACATTGTAGACAGAGTAACTACTGGACATATTGAGACTTAACATCTTATGTCTCAGGATGGCGAGCGCAGTGGAATGCCAAGCATTGCTTTGTAATTCAAGGTGTTGGTTGGTTTTGCTACTGTTCATGAACGGTCGCATAGCTTACCATCAGGCGAACAGCATGCTAGTCTCGCCATTTATTGCAATAAAAAAAAATATGGTTCACAAATCAAGTATTTTCAAGAATCTAGGGGGGTTACTTTATGAAACGATACGAACTTCGAATGATGAATGAAATAATTTCATGACTTATAAATAAAAGTTATGAAGTCATTGAACGCACGCTGCTTTTAAAAGATACTGTAGAAATCCTTGGGCATGGTCTCAAACTCAGGAATAATTAAGTGACGAACAAATGAAGAAAAAACCCCGCAATGTCTATTTCACCCACCAAACCGAAGGCCGATATATCCAGAGTAACTACTGTACATCAGGCGACTTAACATGTTATGTTTCAGTATGGCAAGCGCAGTGGAACGTATTGCTTTGCAATTCATGCTGTTGTGCGGTTTCGCTACTGTATATTAGCAGTTGTATCGCTTACCATCAAACGAATGAAATGTCTCGCCATTCATCGCAATACTAAAAATACCTCCAGATACTTACTAAACCACTACCTCCTGTAGTCAAAAACCACGTGGCATCACGGCATCGGAATCGGCAATCCCAGTGCCTTTTTTCCTAAAAATTTTGCTCCAATATTAGCAATAATAATGATTTTTGCTCCAATATTAGCAATACCCTGTATACTTTATTTCATTACTGGTGGTAGGTCTCTCATATGTGACCACCTGGGTAAGTACAACCGCAATTTCTATTTTCCAGCCAAACATCAGTGTGAATGCATTGTTGTGTTCCGGTTTGAAGGATATTGTAGCCAGAGTAACTACTGGACATATTGAGACTTAACATCTTATGTCTCAGGATGGCGAGCGCAGTGGAATGCCAAGCATTGCTTTGTAATTCAAGGTGTTGGTTGGTTTTGCTACTGTTCATGATCTGTGAGCGGTCGTATCGCTTATTATCAAGCGAATGGCATGCTCATTCCGCCATTCACAGGGATAAAAAAATAACGGTTAAGAATTGCATCTATATACAAATATATACAGTAAAATTGTTGGAAGTACAAAACAGGATGTTACGAAAGTCTTTCTTATTCATAAAAAATATTTCAAGGAGACCAGTGACTGTAAATCACTTGAGACATTTATTTTACTATTTATTTGTTTATGGTCTGATTTAGCAGTTATATTAAATGCTCACCCATTAGAAAAAGTTTTACCAATAATCGGTCGTATCTTCAACTGATAATAATTAAACACAAAATCTTTTGGTTCACTGAAGATATCTTTAAAAAAATCAAACTTAGATTCTTCCGATTTGTCAGAGTCCTCTTTGCTTTGTTCAAGGGCCTCTGAAACAATAATAGGAAAATCCATTGATTTTTAAATAAGGATAGGCCCTTTAGTACATTAGGAGTTTCAAAAAGATGACTGTGAACATCGCCTGTCTGTCTGTCTGTCTGTCTGTCAAGACCCTTTTACTTTGGAACGCGTGAAGATATCAAGCTGAAATGCGCAGGTCTAGTATCCTTTGGAGCTGTGAAAAAATCAATCCTCCAAGTTAATGCCATCAAAAGATACAGTCGTTTATGATGAAAATTTCCGACACTCACAATGGAGTCAAAACCTACAGGGTACTTCCCGTGAATTCAGAATCTTGAATTTCGAAGTGTTTGTACGAAGTGATGTCTTATACCAAAGATATAGGAAATATTGCGAAAAGCATAAAGTTTTAGTTACATCATACAATTTAAATACTTTTAATAATTTCTAACTTACTACCCCTTTCGTCATTATTATTATTATTATTTATTTATTCAACATACTAAAACTCTGAGAATTCTGTGAACGCGTAGAGGTATTAAATTAAAATTCATATCAAATACTCAGATCTCTAATAGCTTTAAGCAGTAAACGCAATCAAAAGAAACAGCAATTTAAGCTGCATATTTTGAAACACGCAGCTATTCGCAAGGGAATTAAAACCTAAACGATAGTTCCAATCGACCTAAAATCTTGAAATTTGGCATGAAGCAGCGTTTTATAGTACACATAAATAATACATTTCGAAAACCTTACATTTATAGTTACATCACATTGGTTTGTACTGAACCCTCAGTGCGCTAGTCCTACTCGCACTTAACTGTTTTTTACCTTTTGTAACCTATTCTATTATCTTATTAAAAACCAATATAAAGCATAAGATATTACCTTTTAATTCCTTTGATGACTCTTCCTTCTCATTGACAGGCAGACCGTTGATTTTTCCGACCAGTATAAAAGCCATCAGTAAAATTACGCACACTCTGATAACAATAGTTAATTATTTATATTTATAAAAAAAAACAGCAGTATTTGTTAAGAAATTCTTAAATATAAATAATATTTCGTTATCACTAACAACTTATTTGCTCAACAAACTATATTCATGAATAGGTATTTCATTATTTAAGTATTGTGGCGTGTGTTTATTGGCTGACGCATATACGAATGGCAAATCCAATAAGTATTTTATATTCGTAATCTAATATATTAACATGTCCATATAATGAAATTCGAAGTGAGAAAAACTATTCCTAATGTTTTAACAACAGCATGACAGCAACGCATTCAGACGGCAAAAGAGCGTAAACAATATCGCATCTTTAGAATTAAAGTGACCTAAGCCAAAAAAAAATTTTGGTTTTAATCATATTTTGGCTCAAAATGACCTATTGACCCATTATTAAATAAGGACCTGTTGACGCATGAAAAGCAGAAAGATGTATATATCGGTTTTCTTGTATCTTTCATAAGTACAAAATTTCTTCTGTTACAAATCTTTAATGAAAATTTCCCAGAAAATAGGATTTTTTAGCTAAATCTTCTTAATTCTAAAGGTGAGATATGTACGATAACATTGTAACGCCCGAATACTGGAATGCAACTTAAATATAACTTACGCTTAACTACGTTAATCCCGCTTAAATATACTGGCTAAGTGGGCCGTGCGCTGTTAAGAGCAAGTTATTTGAATGGCGTTCGAGTATTCGGGCGTATGACAATCAAAATTTCGGTGTTAATGACAAAGATATTTTCGATAAGATCAATATCAATTTATCATTATTAGTAGATTGTTTTAAAATAGTATAAATAAGAGATCCTAATCAGATACTAAAATATCAAATATTTTTTCAATCTGATCGGTATCACGTTTGATAATTCACACAAAGCAATGTATTTAATTTAGGAGATTCTGATCTTGTACATACTGTTAAACAATTGATACTAGAAATTATTGGATATGAACAACAACAATTAACTAAAAAATGAGGTCATGGTGTGGTTACAAACCACGTAGGCTTTAAAAATAGGAGAAAAGATCGTGAGAAAACCTACATAGCTACCATAGATATTGGAAAAATTTTCTATGGTATGTCAAGATATATGTTTTTAAATTAAATGTTAATACAATCTCGAGAAAGTCAAGATCGTGGCGTCAAAAATTTGAATAGAACTACACTTAGGCATTTACTTCACCGCCACCGCGGACATTAATTTAAATCATTACACGACGATATACGAGCATTAAAAATGCAAGTTTTACATGAAAATGTTTTACTCAGCTTAACTATAAGCACATAACAGCTAGTCAATCACCTCGCAATAATAAAACATCGTGAGGTAACTGCCATACCATTCTATAGCATGGGGAGTGGCAAAATATGTAATTTAATATCTTACCTCTGCATATTTGTTGACTCCATGTCTTCGATCTTTCTGATTAATTTAGTTACGGCTTAAAGACAAACTAAAGTCTTAAAGGCTTGATTCATTGACAGTTTAAAACCAATAGAAGCTGTCTAATGCTCTGTCTTCTTCGTTTTGTTTTGTTCAAAAGTTTTAAGTTGTAAGTCTATAATAATCAGCGCTCGAGGTCAATAATTTGAATGCCTCTATTGATCCTGGATTCCAAGAGTGCAGTGTTGAGTGAAATGGTCCAAATGTATCGATTAAGCCAATTACTTTCTTTTATATTCATTCATTATTAATTAATTTAAGCAATTAATGCCAATATTGATAAGAGTTTTATCATAGTGTCCTTAATAATTTAAAGAAATTAACGATGATATTCTCAATGGAGAAAGCAAGTTTTATCCTACTAATATTATAAATGCAAAAGTTTGTTTGTTTGTTACCTTTGTACCCTCAAACCGCGTGACCGATACTGAAAAAAATTGGTATGGAGCTAGCCGTCACCCTAGATTAAGACATAAGCTAATCTTTATCCCGACAAAGTTTAGTGTTCCGGTGTAAGGAATTGAAATAAATACGTTTTCTCGTAATCAACTTCATATCATTCCAAATATATTAACACAAATTCCACCTTATTCCTGGAGCTTAAAGTAGCTTTTCACATAATACTGTCTAAAGTTCTGCGACGTTAGCAACGGTCGGTGCGTGACTGAAGGCGAAAGTGTGCTTAAAGCACTCTTTTTTGGTGCCATTTTCTAAGCGCTCATGTTGTATCTAGTGTATATTTGATCGAAGCAATAAATCTCCCAGTACATTTATTATCCCAAAGCAAAACTTCATATACACGTAAAAATATTTTTTCCGTGCTTCCGTTCATTTATTTATCTATTCCTTTTTGCACTGTATAGAAACAATTACAGTATGGAAATTACATTATAATGATAGTACAAGAGACGGTCTTATTGTACTAGGCAATTTTTTGCAGGCAACCTTAGTTCTATCGGAGTCGCTGGGCATACAACTCCGAAAGGTATGTTAGAGCTTCGTCTCTCGTGGACGTACATAACACTTTAAACGGGCGTCCAAAAGTAGACGTAAGTTGGGGTCATCTATGGTTGGACCAGCAATGGTTTTGCGGGGGGCGGCTACGCGGACTGAAATCGGGGCGCCCTTCGTCCTGGGATGTCCGGTGCCGCCCACAATGCGTGTGACGGCCATCGAGGAATTTTTAGACAGTATGCTCGCGTAGGTATTGCTAGGGATCCAGCTCCGCCACAATATTCGCGTTTGTACCGGGCTGGAAGGCCAGAGACACTGACATACCCCTTTCGGCCTCCCCCGGGTTATTTAAAGGGGAGCTTAATAGCTTCTCCTCTTGAATAAAAAAGGCAACCTTAGTTCATACCAGTCCATCTTAAGGTCTAGAAGAAATCGCCGACAGCGATAAGACCGCCGTTTGTTAAACATATTTAAGTTCTTTAATAATTATGTTAATTACACAAATTAATAAAGTATTAAAAATAAGAAAATGAAATAAGAATTTATCAAGTAAATAAAAATACATTGTCATTATCAGATAGATTGATAAAATCACCTGACCCTAACTACATCGTTGATAGGTAAATAAGTGATAATAATTACAATCAGTAATTATTAATGATTACGCTGGTGGATTAATTTCTTGAATGTCAATGGTGATTCCTTGGATTCTTAGAAGGTCACGGATAAGGGTAAATTCCGTGGCGCAGACAGTTAAACGCCGCCGGTGAAGCGAGAGGCCGCGGGTTCGATCCCCGCGAATATTTGTGGGCCCACAAAACATTTCTTTCGGAGTGTTTGTGAGACCAAAAAGTCTCTCGAAGTTCTCGCAGTATGGAGTCAAGACTATGTGTGTTGGGTGGTGTTATTTATTGATTTTACCCGAATAGCAAACCAATACATAGTGGTTAAGAACCTTTCAGAGTATCCCATATAAGTGAATCCTCTTCATCACTACATAGTATAAAACAAAGTCGCTTTCTCTGTCCCTATGTCCCTTTGTATGCTTAAATCTTTAAAACTACGAAACGGATTTTGATGCGGTTTTTTTTAATAGATAGAGTGATTCAAGAGGAAGGTTTATATGTATAATACGTACATATTATTGTACAGAAATCTATTTGTACCCGGGCGAAGCTAGGCCGGGCCGCTAGTACTATGTATATACTGCAATGTCTATTTCCGCCAAATAGCAGTGTAAATATTGTGTTCCAGTTTGAAGGACATTATAGCCAGAGTAAGTAGTGGACATGTTGAGACTTAACTTCTTATATCACAGGATGGCGAGTACAGTGGAATTTTGTATCTGAATTTTGAATGAGGATAGCCTAATAGTGACGATATAAAAGAGATTACCATCTCAATAAATAAATTACATATAAATTACCAGCAGAAAAATCCTAAGCCATGTCCCAGACAATCCTAGTTATAATTTTATATAAGCTGATAATTATATTTAGCAAAAAAACAATCGAGTATTTACAAGCGTTTATTTTTATAATTAAACACAAACTTTGCAAACATACAGTAATGCAATCATAGCACTAATATATATATTTGGTTAAGTTACACGAAACATGTTCGTCATTAGAATTTAAAAAGATAACTTCGAATTTAAAACAACAATGCGACAATGCTAGGCCATCCATGTTTCCCCGTATGCCATATTAGGCCTTTCGTTTTTTTTTCTACACTATTATACAGCCAAGCAGACGTTATGCGGACTTTAGGTTTTTCATTCAAATACAAAAAAGAAACTATTCAATACAAAGCTTCATTTACACAAACAAAACATCGTTATACAAAATTAAAAATACATACTCACTTAATTAACATACAGTTTAATGTAAAAATAAATTAGTAAAGTATGGCAAGTACAAAATTAAATCATATTTCACATATTAATAAATACAATTTTATTTTTTCGATGGTAAATTCGAATATTGTTTAATTTGTATTAAATTTATAATTTGAAATAACACAATTATATTTTCATTTAACATGCGAATATAATAAATAACAACGCTAAATAAATGCAACTGGAAACCGTAGTTTGCAAACCTATATTAAATGAGAGAGAATACTCAATATACCAGTATGGAAGATACTGAATTACCATCATTTACCTTTGGCACTACTCGTTTACCACCGGCCTCTTAGCAAATCAAATACAACGGAAAAACGTGCATTAATACAACGCATACTATGCCTACCAGTACCTATGTTAGTGTCATATCAATACTTATAAAAGTGGACAAGAGGCACTATATAGTTTTTTTTTTCATACGCAGATAAAAATAAGCGTAGTTCGTGAAAAGTCGAACGTGTACGTAAATACTGGCACTATTTTACACTTACAGACATCAGCAGAATAGATTACATACACTCACGCGCGTGCTCATGACGTCACGGGCCATTTCACATCCAAATTAACAAATACAAATTATTTTCAACAAAACTCTGAATTATATTATACATAAAATACAGATTCTAGTAATTTTTCAATACATTTGATACGGGGTTGATCAATTTATTTATATATTCAATACAGTTTATAGTAGTTCGTTCATCCATTCAACACAAGATCTATTAATTTGTTTGTTCATTTAACACAGAATCTAGAAATTTGTCGTATTCGTTCAATACAGCTTCTAATTTGTTAAACCATTAAATACAGAATCTAGTATTTTATCCATTCATTCAAAACAGGATCTAGTTTTTAGTTCATCCATTCAATACAGTATCTCTTAATTTGTTCATCCATTTAATACAGGTTCTAGTAATTTGTCCAATTATTCAAAACAGGATCCAGTTGTTAGTTCATTCATTCAATACAGTATCTCTTAATTTGTTCATTCATTTAATACAGTTTCTAGTAATTTGTCTAATTATTCAAAACAGGATCCAGTAGTTAGTTCATCCATTTAATAAAGGATCTATTAATTTGTTCATCTATTTAATACAGAATCTAGTACTTCATCCATTCATTCAACACAGGATCTAGTAGTTAGTTTATCCATTCAATAAAATATATATTAATTTGTTCGTCCATTTAATACGGGTTCTAGCAATTTGTTCATCCATTCAATATAGGTTCTAGTAATTTGTCCAATACAATTCAGTTTCTAGTAATGTATTCATCCATTGAATACATTATTAGATAATTTAATGGTTTCTTAGATATACGCGAATATTACACATTGATATAATACTAGGTTTTTACAGATTTATCGCGAATTTTTGCATTCTTTAACTTCCCGACATTTCGATTATTTTACAGCTTTTACGGAGCATGCTACCTGCAATACAGGTTCTAGTAATTTGTTCATACGTGCAAATACATATCAACTGTTAAATACCCAAAAATAATTTTAAATTATTATTTAATTGATCGAAAGAATGTTAATCCAATTATCTTTATGCGCCACGAAATAAATTAGTATCATACTTTATTTCATAATCAATTTGCTTGTTCCTGAATCATTTCCGTGACGTCACCAGCGTGTAAAACGCCTAAAAAGTTAAAACAATGAAAACCAAAGCTTTAGTATCTACTGAAATTACATTTAGCATGACTATATCTCGTAATGTATCGTCTTTCACAACAGATTTCATACCGTAAACACGGTTTAACACCCTTCAAAAACAGGGCACGACGAAATATTTAACAAAGTATTATTTACACCGATGGTAATGAATTAAAATTTCAGCTGTTGCAAGAGTAATATGTACTAACATTAAACTTATCGAACGAATCAAAGATTCCTATGTATATGTATATATAATTTATTTGTTTACTAAATTGTTTTACACCAATATTCGAAAGCTGAACTGCTGGACACAAAGTTTCCTAAACTAGATGTGTTCGACCCTAAATAAGGTACTATAAATGTATGTCCTAACACATTCAGTATACTAAACACTTTACAAGCCCATTCCTTTCGTATTGTTTCCAGTTTTGTGATATCTTTTTAGATAAACCTTATTCTTCTCGTTTCATTTGCGGTTTTTTTTGATTATTTTCGAATAATTCCAGCCACAAAAAGGCGTCCGACTCTAGTCTTCCCTTTTTTATTTTTCTTTTGCCTTTTTCTCTTAAATTCCTTTTTTTTATCAAAATGTATCAAGAATTAAGTCTATTCAAGTTTTAAATACTTGTCCGTCTGTAAACAGGCTGTTGATCTTTCGATAATACAGCTACGAAAAAATAACAGTTCTGTCAAAGATTAGGTCTTCTCGTTGGAATATACCACTATCAATATTTTGAGTGTTTGGCCATTTCACGCATGATGTAATGATACGTTTCTAGCCTTAGTTTTGAATATCATATAAAAACATTCTTTAGATGGAACCACTATTTTCTCGTATAACTGCGTAATCATTTGAATCGTCTGTATTTTTTAAAAAGTCAATACCGATGAAGAAGTTTCCTCAAACATCGCAACACCAGCAATCCAAATTTTGCTTCCGAGTAAAGAACACTTGAAGCAACCGACATATCCATCTCTTTCTGACCCTTCCCCGCATCAGAAACATCAAACCATTAATACACGTACAACTTTCTAATATTGGTCCTCTACAGATTTGCGAAATGAACTAGCTTATAATATTAATCTTAGTTCTAAGGCTAGAATGAACTTAAACGATTCTATGCCTTGCGTGATATGTATTAGAGGCGCGTTAAAGCTTACTGTTATCCATTATACATCCTCTACGTCTTCATAAATCACTTTTATTGACTTGTTACGTTATATTTGAGAAACATTTGCTTCAATACACTTATAGAAGACAAACCCGTCATCACCCCTGGCAGAAGTTAATCCTACGTCCAAGATATGTGGAGACTTATCAGCTAAGACAAAATTACGACTACAGTATTTCTATGTATAATTTGTTATTAACAAGTGATATGTTGTTGGAGCGATCACTCCAGTTTTTATAACACTATTTTTCACAAACAATATACCATTACCGCTTACACATTTTATTGGAACTTAACGGCAATCTTTAACTAGACGAATGGACTTAGCGCAATATAACACTTGAGTTAGCTTATAACTAAACATATATTAAATTTATAACACTATAAAAATAAATAAGAAAATATCCCAGAGATTCCCTTCACTGCAACATATACAAACATTTTGACAAATTACCTCAGAATAAAAGCATTGTTTCCAAATTCTGATCGAACAAAATTCAAATTGAACTGAGACATTAAATAAGGAACAAACACTTATTGGTAGAAACAGTGAACCAAGAATCAACGAAACGAAAGGTAACAAAGACTCGCTACACGTTAAATAAGATTCATATGATGTATTTGAACAACATGATATGTGTAAAGCCGGCGACGGTGAAGACGCCAAGCCTGACAGAGTCTTCGGAAACCCAAACAGACGTGGCAGCGCTGGTGCAGTTCCTCGGAGGCTCTGGTTTAGCTGGAAATAATTAAGAACAATATTTAGAAATATCGAACCGGTTGTAGCGGACATTCTTGGGAGATGCCTATGTTTAGCTGCAGTTTCGACTTCATTTTAATATCATAAGGATAACATTAGAGACATATTTCCTTCAATATACCAAAGTTGTATAGAAGCACTGATGAAGGTTATTCATGAATTTGCTTTCCGAGCAAATGAAAAGTCTACAATTTTGTATAAATTATAGTAAAACTTGACAAAAATAAATGCCTTAAAGTTTTTACTGGGTCAACAGGGTATTTTTATAACAAATACTACTTTATGATGTACCTATTCTCCGATAAACCCTCAGGTGTAACGATAATAATTTATTTAAATTATCAAATGTCTTTCTAATGAAGTCTGGGTATTGGATTTTCTGATTTAAACCTTATCATTTAAGCCTATTGCAATGTTATCATGTGTAGTTATGTGTTTCGTTTTTAAAAATCACGTGACGTCAGTTGATACGCTTATCGTCACAGAATTAATTGTAGGTGTGAAAGATAGTACAGATTTATTGATAAAGTGAGGAAGTGGTAGACGGATAAATGATAATGTTGCGATTGATTCATTTAAATTCCATTGTTAAGCAGCGTGGTAATGAAAAGTGTAACAATTGTATTTATTTATTTAGTAATGGCAGGTCTCTCATATGTATATTGTCAAAGGCTGTCTAGGTACCACCGC
This sequence comes from Hyles euphorbiae, assembly GCA_023078785.2. Lineage (NCBI taxonomy): Eukaryota > Metazoa > Arthropoda > Insecta > Lepidoptera > Sphingidae > Hyles > Hyles euphorbiae. The sequence continues at coordinate 4,073,493 of CM041043.1, read as the reverse complement.
AATGTTAATTTCTCTTTCAATTTGCTGTGTAAGTGCACTGTTGTGTTCGGATCTGCAGGGCATTGTAGCCAGAGTAAATACTAAGAGTAGATGTAGATGTAGAGTACATAATGAGATTTAACAACTTTGTTTCAGGATAGCGAGCGCAGTGGAATACCAAGCATTGCTTTGTGTTATCCATGGCGTTATTTGGTTTTGCTACTGTCCAAGAGCAGTCGATATTCGAAATATGGCTGTGCCATAGGAGAGGCCTATGTCTAGCTGTGGAAGCGAATGGGCTAATGATGATGATGATTATGATAAAGAGATTAGCAATATTGTAAGTGGCATGTATGACCAACAACAAAAATTCTGTCAACTCTTATTACTCAGTATAGGAGAATATTAAGCCAACTAGTTTACTTTCGATTTAATAGAGATTCCTTTCAGTGCATATCCAAGTAACAAAGTAACTGATATTCAAAATAAAGGGTATTGATAATATAAGATCTTACTAGTGGCAGCCATCAGCTGTGGCAAGTACTTCTGCCAGAAGGCGCATTGCTTCACTCGCAACCCGTGTCCCACCGCGCTCGAATTCACTGCCAACGATAGATACTCCCGTCCGAACGCTGTGTGCACCGGCCAGTGGATCTTCGTCATCTCTCCATTCGGGTTTATTGACGGGTTTCTGGAATTTAGGGATAAATACATAAATTAAACTAAAATTTCCTCCTTTTACGTTACCTTAACAAGTATTCACGTGCATCATCATCATGATTAGTACATGTGGTTTGACATGTACTTAAGTATAGTAGGTAGTAAAAAAATACTTGTGACTTTACAAATACCCGGTAGTTAATGTTTACTATTCCAAGATTCAATACCGAACTTAAAAGATTTTTAATCGGATAATTGATATCCTCTGTTTTGCTAAACTAGATTATAATTAGATTTAAAAAACCGTTTTAAAATTTCACTAAGATTTTCTAAAAACTTACCCTGATCTTGCAAAATTAGCCCAATATCTCATCAGTCGCCTGCTGAACTCAATTTCTTCAGGCGAGTAATTCTTGCCAGGGTTCAACGGTTCTCCAAACACGTAATTAATTTCATCGGCATGCATTACACCGGTCCAGGAAGGCCAAGGATTATTCTTGCTACGATGCTTGTAGTAATACGTGTAAACATTATTACCAGTTTCCGCATATCTATGTGCAAATTCATTCACTCCACACGTGAAATGGTAATCACCCACCATTTTGTCTAGCGCGTTGCGATTCTTCACTGGGTCTTCCGGATTAAGCCAATCAGTATATTCGAAGACTATCGCCTGTCTCGCTACATCATTTACGTATGGATTCAACTCTCTAACTGCTTGCAAGTATTGTTCTCTCGTTATTCCCACATTCTCCTCCTTCGGGAACAGTTCCGTTAAATAATATAGTATGAAATAGTAACCCTCTTCAGTATTTGATCCCATTAATATATTTGTCTTCTTAAAATTCTGATGAACTAAGGACCTAATAGGCATTTCATCTAGGAAAGACCCGTCAATTATTGGTACAAATGGAAATTCGCAAATACCTAAAGTTCCCCATTCATTGTTGACTAGTTCATCAGCACTTTTCTTCCTGAGACATTCTATCATGGGACCCATATCAGTTCTTGAGTGAGGGCAGTGGACCGCTTCAGCTAACCTAATGCCACGCAAGATGCTCTCTTCTCTAGATATAATAGCCCAGGGTGCTGTCGCCGCCCCAGACTGCATTATGGCTTGCGAAAATAGATTCCTAGAGAGTGGAGACAGCAAATGCAACGAAACAGACACAGCACCAGCTGACTCACCAAACAATGTTATATTATGAGGATTACCTCCAAAGTACCCAATGTTATCCTTAACCCATTGTAAAGCCATGAGCTGATCGAAAAGACCAGCGTTCCCAGGAACATCAGGGGTATCGAAGAATAAAAACCCGAGTGACGCAACCCGGTACTGCATCGATACGTACACAATTTTCTCTTCGGAAACTAGTATTTTAGGGTCATATACATCTAAAGTTGCTGTTCCCGAGTAAAACCCGCCTCCGAAGACCCAGAGCATAACGGCTGCATTCTTTGGCCGCGGACGCGGAGTGACTATGTTTATGTACAGGCAGTCTTCCTGCATATCCGTGTTGGGATTCCACATCATGGCCCCAGGGAAATCACCAAACACCGTATCTACTATTTGGACGCATGAATGTGGCAGTGTTGTCGTATTCAGTATTTCTTCGCCCCAACTCTCGGCAGGTCTGGGATGCCTGAACCTCAAATCTCCGGTGGGTTTCTGGGCATATGGTATGCCGAACCATGCATCGACTTTCTTTCCAGTGGCGGCAGTGAGCGTAATTCCCCTAACCTTTCCCTTTCTAGTGCGAACGACTAAAGGGTCCTCTTCATCCTGTTCGATGATTGGCTCGTCGGCCATGAGTTCTTCAGCCCGCTCGTGGTTGGAGTAGAATCTCTCATCATACTTAGCTCTCTTGGAGGAGGTTTCTGCGTCGCTGGCACGCTTGGACGAAGTCTCATGGTCCTCGAGCCGTGGGAGGATGGTGTCGAGCTCAGGGTTGTATCGCACGGCCTCGCCGTGGCCGCGATAGGGCTGCGCGGGCGCGGGAGGGGCGGGAAAGTGAAGAGGATGTTCTGGCGCGTGGTGCCGGGCGCGGTGTTCGTGTGGGCCGGCCAGCGCTCGCGCCGCCAGCGCCGTCAGCACCGACAACACCACGCGCATGCCGCTGCTGCACCCGGTCCCTCAATCACCACCTGCAAAACAAATTATAATCTATATATCTTATTTACATAATTACCATTGGGGCACCAACCAGTGGGGCGACCTACGTACCGCTGGACTAATATGCTGAAGTTTCTGTGCCAAGTTCAAGGCAGCAACTGACCGGATGCAGGGGGGATGTTTCAGAGGACGAAGACACTTAAGTCTGGTCTAGGATTGAACTAAATGGTGTAAATGTCTAGCAGTCCTGCTATGTCTAGCAGGGGATAATTGTTGGCTGATGATGATGACTTTGATTTAATACGAATGCTGAGCAGGAGCTGTTTTTGTCACAAAATCCTTGAGTTCTTTTTCATTCTATGTTATTGGAACCTTAAAGTTATTAACAATTATCCAACAACTACTTCTTACTTCTTCTACAATCGAATGATCGATTGAGTAGGCTTAGGCCATTTTTGTATTAACTATCCATGATAGACGTAGACCTACTTCACACACCACAGAAATTCTTGTAAAATCTTTCGTTATTTCCTTTACCGTTAAATTATCGTCACATATATAATAAAATAAAATAAATATTTCTTTTTTTCACAAAGTGGCAGTAATTAAGAATTGAAAAAACATCGAGTGTTGTCTGTTAAATTAAATTGTTGTTACAGCATATTTAACGAGCTAAACAGTACCCCAGATGGAATGAAATATTTTGTCTGCCACGGAATCCATTAAGTTGTCAGCCAACTCCCAAGTGCCTCGGCGGATTTCTCTGAAAAATGCACTGCTATTCTCCGACCATCCCTCATGAGACTTGAAATAAAACTTACATTAAATTAATATTATAGTACAATATTCTACGAGTCGGGTTTTATACGTTATTAATTGAAGATATAAAAGTTATCTTGAGTAAGGGGAACGAGGCAAATAGATCTTGGCAGCCTCCGTTGGACGACGACTGTGAAACGACAGGCCGTGGGTTCGATCTCAGCACCGAAATGTTTGTGCGATCCACTATTATTTGATTCGGGTCTGGATGTTTGTAGGACCGAAGAGCCTCTCATACTTCCTGATACCCACGACACAAGACTAAATTAATCATAATGTGGGATCAGGAGTATGTTGACAGGACACACACACATAATCGTTGCAGCATCAGAATGTAGAAAATACTCTCTGATTGCAGCGTCTTGGGTTCATCCACTGAATATCTAATGAAAAATAAGCTGACATAATTATATGTATTGGTAAGAAATGATATCTTACATCGTTGAACACTCTCACGAAACTATACCGGGTATATCAAGACTGCTACCGAAAACGAAGCCGGGTGGTAATTTAAGCGACTTCAGACACAATGCAATTGCCCTGTATGTGGCAGCAAAGATATTGTAGTACTTCTGTCGGGTCAGTAGGTACATACATACATAGATACATACATAAACTCACGCCTTTTTCCCAAGAAGGGGTAGGCAGAGGTGTCAGGACACCCACATTTCGCCTTGTATGTTCCGTCCCACGATGTGATAGGTGGCGAGCCTATTGCCATATCGGGCACAAATTCCTGACTCTGGGCTGATAATGAATTGAAAAATTCAATATCACTTTGCCCAACCCGGGATTCGAACCCGAGACCTCAGCTTTGCAACCGTACCGTAGTACAACTACGCCACCGAGGCAGTCGGCAGTCAGTATGTAGTCTCATAGTTTTCATTTCATTTCATGTATCACCGTAAAAGCCCCACGTTCACTTCCATATAATAAAAATATTTTTCTAAACCACTTTCGACTCCATCCCGAACAACACTTCTATCTAAAATTAAATCTTGTAGTTTCTGTGTATCAACAAATAACCAGAAGAGCAATAATTCAGCCTGCTTGCTGGCCGTCAGTGCAAATAAAACGATCCAATGACGGTGTATAGACTTTTTCACCCATCGAGTATTGAATAAATGCAGATTCTCGCGATGAAATCTGATAAAATCTGCATTTGTGATTCAGTTCAATTTCATTATGCTTTTTGTTTTATGTTCGGATTGAATGGAATTGTTATGGTATTCATGCTGAAAAGCAAAATATTTTTAATATTTTATTTTTATATTTCAAAGTAGGTACTATTTGAACCCTACCCCTAATGTTTTTTTTTTATTTGGTTTGAGTTAAGATTTTGACCAAAAACTCCTTTGCAATTTAATTTCTGACTTTTGTGTGAACTTCTGTTATTAGGCTACAACGATAAAGAAAAAGTAAAGAAAACAATTTAAATTCACCTCGATTAAAAAACCCAAAAGATAATAAAATAACTAGGTTTATATTACATAGAAACAGATTTAGATTTCAAAACAAGATATCAAAATCGTGAACAACATGTGATTGTTGATAACTAATGTTACACCTGCGGTAATTATTTTTATTTATTTATTTATTTAATGCTTCATATACATAAACTGTATAAAGGCGGACTTAATGCCTGAGGCATTCTCTGCCAGTCAACCTTTAGGTGGTGCAGAGAGAGAGCACGGTAGGCGCATAAAATATGTAATACATAAATATATTTAATCAATTAATAAATATAACTGTATACATACACACATACACTTAAATACATACACATGCATACACACATATAAATTTAATATATACATATTTATTCATACACACACATAATATATATATATATTTATATATATATATATATATAATATAATGTAAATGGAAAGTGATAAATACGCACTAAAGTGATTCTGCCAGGCGATCAAGTAAAAGTTGCTTAACTGACCTTTTAAAATTAATGCGAGTACTCGACGCCCTGATTCCGAGGGGGAGTGCGTTCCATAGAAGTGTGGACTGAATAGGGAAAGAAGAATGTATGAAGTCTGAGTTGTGAGAAGGACAATGAAGAAGAAAATTTTTAGTTGACCGAAGGTTCCTATCGTGGTTGCTGCCTAAGTATCGAAATTGAGATGTAAGATAAGAAGGTGGGGTAGGAGACGTAAGTATAGAAAAGAGTGTAGTGAGTGCGTGTAAAGTACGACGCTGACGAATAGGTAACCATTTTAGCTGGGAGCGGTAACTGGAAACATGATCATATTTACGAAGATTAAACACGAAACGAATGCAGTTATTAAGAAGCCGGTCAAGTTTATTGAGGTGATCTGCATTCAGATCAAAGTAGCACACATCACCATAGTCGATTAAAGGGAAAATTAAAGATTAAGGGAAAATTAAAATTATTTTTATCAATCATCTTAAAGTAAAACAATAGAGCAACAAATACGATAATATATTGAGCATACTCTAACAAACGGGTAAGTGCGTGGTGGCTAGATGGTAGTTAAGGAAACGCAATTTTTTTTATTAGAGGCAAACATTGGAGGCAAATGTTAAGTTTAAATCCCAGGATACAACTCGGATTTTTAGTCATATACATATGGTACAAGTCAATGCATGTACTTTGACGGTGAAGGAAAATGACGTGGAAAAACCTGCTTAATATGAGATAACTTGCATTATTGTGCGTGGTGGCCTGGCCAACTCACATTAGGCCAGCGTGGTCGACTATATGGCCTAATCGCTCTCAATCGTGCTCTCAATTGTAGAGAAAGTACGGAGGTACAGGCGGTTTCGGGACCCTGCAGTGGAACGTATGGCTGACCAAATACAGAACTTGCATTATGCATACATAGAAATCTTTAGTGGTTATTAAATCTACCAACCAGCTAAAGTTTAGTGTTATAAACTACAGCCCTAGCTTTTTCGATTATAGAGACGTCCCGTTCTTAGCGTATTTATTAATTCATCGTTAATTATCCTTAGCCGATGAAATTCCTCTGATAAAAATAGGAACTACTGTGTGTGTGTGTGTGTGTGTGTGTGTGCTATTCAAATGCTCTTAAAAATGTATCAATAATTGTTCATTAAATTGTACATGGTATATCTAGATAACGACCAAAAACGAAGCCAGGTGGTAGTTTTAGTGACTTAAGACATAAGGTAACAATTTGTCTTTAATTATTTTCCTACCATTCTTTTTGGGGATAGTGAACACATCGTTATCCTAAATATTAGTATACAAACTTTTATTTTAAAAGAGTCTATGGTACGCAAGGGCTTAAATTATTGTCGTAGCCAAAACTATGGACAACCGAAACACAATGATATTTAATTTATTTGCGTGTTTTATGTGTCGTAATCACTAAAACCACCCGAATTCGTTTTCTGTTGCAGTCTGGACATACCCTGTATCTCACTTCGATTTGCATTCATCTAGTACGTGTTGGCAACATGGCAAAAATCTGTATCATTAAAATTTCCGCAATAGAATATCGATTTTTATAGTATTACTAAGTTTATGTCAAATATCAAAAGTGATGAATAAAAATCGTCCTTAAATCCACAAAATGTCAAGTTCAAAGATAATTGGCAGGCTATTTATAACATTTTCATGAATGGAATGGATTCGTAGCAACTATATCAGGCACTATTGAAAGCCGTCGTATCTATTTATAGTGAATGGATCCATTTATTTATGTCAGAAGTGAAAGGATGGCTAGGATGTAAAGCTGTTACACCTACACATTTACCTACTCGTGGATGACCAATAACAATAGGCCAAATTATGACTTAAGAATATCTCTGATCCAAAATAGATTAAACCAAAATAGGTTATAGCCAAATAGGAGCATCCTTTAACATTATTCGCCTGGTTGTAAACGCTACGACCGCTCATGGACAGTAGCAAAAGAAAACAACATCAGCAATTACAAAGTAATTCTTGGCACTCCACTATGCTCGTCACTCTGAAGCATAAGATGTTAGGTCTCAATATGTCAATTAGTTACTAAGTAGAACACAACAGTGTATTAACACTCGTATTTGGCGAGAGAAATTGACATTTCTTTGGAGAAATAGGCCTCTTATATATGAGAAACCTACCACGAGTAAAAAATTCGTAACCATGCCATGCCAAATGCCACGGCAGGTTCCAACCATGAATACCCAAAAAACCGGCAGAAGTTCAGTTATGGATATCACTGACATTTATCATGTGATGAAGGACGTAGGATATGAGTAACTAAAATAATCACGTCTCTGACAACGCTCAATGATCAATATTATGTATTAATAATATACAGAGAAGACAAATCTTATATCACACAAGAATGAACACCGAATTGATATCAAACATTAATTAGTGAAATTGATATAGTCGAAGATGAAGACACAAACCCAATACCCCAAGTATTAATATACCAGATTGATATCCAACAATAGAGTGCAAATTGCGAGTACAGATAGCGGCAACAATACGTCATCGTTCATCAGATGAGCTCCGGTCCATTCACTAGCATACAAAGCGGCGGCGTCTGCGAATTCAGCATTATTGCGAAACTTCGTGCACTCCGCGAAATGTGGAAACGTTGCGTTTGTTCCAACTGAATATTATTTTTACTCCGTCTATGAAATTGCTTTTTCCGCTGAAGTGTTGGTGTTTGACAAGCCGCTCGGGAATGCAAAGAACTTTGCGTGCATTAAAATTGTAGAATCTGTGTCGGTTGGCTTTTATTGTAAATGTTTTTAGTGGAGATGTTCATTTTTGTTAAAATTTTCGTCAGGGAATTGCATTTTTGCTAAGCCAAAGTAGCTGCTCTTTTCAGATGGTATATACTTCTCATCAGGTTGTCAGAAAAATATGTGCATCTAATAATATATGTCAAATGTCGTTTAATAGTGAATGATATAAGGTATTCAAATCCTAATGGTGATGTCCTAAACTTTAACTAATGAGAAGAATAATGAAAAGTATATTATAAAATGTCACAAATAAAGTCTACTTTTCTACTAGGGTTGAAGTCAAACTGACAAAATATATATTAGCCTCTGTAATTGCACTGTCACTTTTACTGTGGCCTAAATAAACAAAGAAACACCGATTTTAATATAATGTCAGTTACAAAGCCTCGTTTAATTTAAGCCTCAAAATGCGCATTTAATTATAATTTTAATAACGGAATTGTTAATAAATTAATAATTTGAATACGAGGCGTGAACATGGAAGTGAATAATTAAGTTTTCATTTACATGAATGATGCTGACGGGTGGTGACGTGTGCCGACGCAATGAATGGAGTGACGTAGTTCGCTTTAGTGACTGCAGTAGACATATACGTCACTGGACTGTATGAATTTGTATGTGATTTTGCTGAACTAAGTCTATATTAGATGGGGAATATCAAATTCTACTACTTTCTATTCGGCTACTACTGAATTTTGAATACGTGGCTATGAATGAAAATATTATTCACAAATAGTGTGTTACATAAAGAGTTAATGAGTAGTTATAGTTCTCCAAGCCATGCATTCCCTGTGGTCCTCACTAAAAGGCAGTGCTAAAAAAATATAATCAGTTAATAGAGTAGAATTTCAAAGCCAGCAACGATCACACTTGCTATTAAATAAAAAAGCTACCATTGCGATCTAATTTTTCTTCCATCTCAACACCTATACTCAAAACTTCATTGCATGTTTTAAATCTGCAACTCCAAACTAAATCCTAACCTCAAAAACCTATGAGTCACCTTTTTCATCCCCAAGTGGGTGAAGGTGAGTCACGTTATCAGTGTCTGTCACTACACCACAACTCCGCTTGAATTGCAAATCACCATTGGTATCTACTGCGGCCTTCGCGCGCGGCACGATATCGCCCGACAGTTTTTTAAATTAACTTGAGGCTCAGCTAATTGGTTGCTTGAGAAGTAGGTCGAAAGCATAAGTTTGTGAAGCAATTTGTTTTGCGATAACAGGGATGAATAAATAAAAATGTGAACGGTTAATTGATTGGTACCGAGGGACATTGTGTCGCTCTTGGGGCAAATGCTTACATTTTTAGACTACATGCTTCTGATTCAACTACGTTAAAGCCTCTACTGGACTTAGGCCTTCTTCAAAGATTTTCGATCATCATTTTTGTTATGTTGCCGGTCGAGACAACCTCATCGGCGTGTTCAAAACTGGAATACAGAAGTTTATTCCGAAATGTGACCTACTTGCATAGGTTATGACAAATATTCCACTATTATGTATGATGGTGGCAGACCGGCGCATTCATAATTCTATGTCTTGTCGCCAATTAAACTATTGCTGCCTTATAAATGCTGTCTAACTATATAGCTCAATTAGATAACTCAAAGAACCTCGTTCATCATTTTCAAGTAAACTGTTAATTAGTAACTTTTTGATTAACGTTAATTGCTGAGTAAAAGTGCCGGTTATCTTCCCTCGATTTTACAAGTGAATATTAAGTATTGAGTAATGACGTGCTGGTGAAGCGAATGAAATAAAGAATTGAACGAATCATTCGTTCAATATTAAGTGGAATGTATTGAATTTGACATGCTCCGTGGCGGACTATGTATGTATGTGACTAGTAGGACTATGTATGTGACTGTTTCCTGTTCAAGTATCAACGTATTTTATTTACATACGAAAAGAGATTTAAATTTAAAAAATCAAGTACGTTTATTTGCAGATGATGTGGCCAGCAGCGTACTGGTTAGTGTAATCAAAGGATTAGTCACTTGAGCGTCATGAAATCAACACATAATGTCATGGGTGACTAACTGATAATTAGTCTACTTGACGCTTTACTTGAGTATGGTGGGCAAGGCCCTAAATTATAATATTCCCATCTCTTTATTTTATAATATTTTGATAGATTTCACCCCTGTCATTAGCTTTCCCTAAAATGTGTATAAATGCGCCTTTCAAATTACAGCCGCGTCTTCAATAGCTGTTCAGAACGAGGAGGGGTCTCAAAACGGAATTTATGGGCGATTTTATATCCCGCGGGAGCCTATTACCGCCGCGTGAACTTACGAGACCAGTGTAACTTGAGCTCTGCGAGTGTTGTGACTATCTGTTCGGGATGTGATGGATTTTTTTAAGGAAGACTAAAGTTGTGGAAATTTTGGTTTTTTGAGAAATTTTGTTGAAATGATATTCTGTATCAGTCCATATACGTCCCATTATGGATTGGATGATTGGGATGGGTTATGCCATATAGGCCTCCACGCTGAAGGGATATAGTTATTTTTTTAAAAATAGATGGTTGAGAATTTTAAGAGTGGCGTAGAGTAAGGTTTTATCTTAGATAATGAAACAAGTTGCTTATTTATTAGAAAGTTATTTCTGAAAACCTTGTAGTGGAAACTTCATTAAATAAAAGGATCCGCAAATTTGAACTCTACAAAGATATATCATAACTCAGATAGTTCGTTAAATTAATAACTGCTAGAAACAACAATAAATAACCCTTTTAAAACTCAAATATTATATTCTTTAAAAATCCGCATACGTCAGCATTTCATACGTAATAACAGATGTGTTGAATTATAAATTGAAACATTTTCGTTTCCTTGAACTCTGTACACTGCAAATTGCTTTTTATTGATTACAAACAATTCAATAGCATTTGTATTTTGTAGCATATCTTAATATTTTATTCGTACCAGTTTTTTATTTCTTTGTATGATTTGGACAGTGATTTTGTTACAAATACCCAGAATCAGAGAAGTATGTACTGTATCAGCCCATATACATCCCACTGCAGGGCACGGGCCTTTCTCTACAATCGACAGTACGATTCAGAGTTGTTAAACCATATATTGTATCACGCTAGCCTAATTTGGGTTGCCAGGTATTAGGAAGAACGAGTATGTACATGTATTAATTCAGACGTTGATGGAAACATGACCTTATTAATAAAACAAGACACGATTGTTCTGACGCATTTCTTTCAATATAAAGATAAATGGATTATACAGTGACAAAATTAATTACAATGGCCTAATCCCTCAATCGTGCTTTTAATAATATAAGAGGGCCATGTCCTGCAGTAGGACGTACATACATATTATGTGGACCAATACAGTGCAGTACAATGACAAAAGCTACATTTAAATGCGGAAATAACATCATCCATTGTAAAATTGAATATTATGTGAGACTTTTAAAATAGAAGCAATGCTATGAGTGAAGATATCCAAGCTTATTGTTATTTTTTTTGCTTATATCTTTGCTAATATGATCTGCTGAGCATAAATATCCCCCCACATAATAAAACTATTACTAACTCTATACTAAAAAAATAAAAGCAACAACTTAAAAAGTCAGTCCAATGGTCACCCTTGTACACGGGAAGGTGTCTTCTTTAATCGGTCGCATTGTGCGGAGGCATCGGCTTGGAACCTGAGAAAATTCTCCGCCGAGGAAATTACGGCGGGCGAATACAGCCGATTGTACATTCATATGTAAGCATTGGATAATTTGGGTGGGTGGCATCGTTCAGTTTAGTGTATTATTTAAAAAGTGACTTACACTGCGTGTTAAATTCGCGGGTTAATTGCCGGTGGCCCTATTTTTATAAAAATAATAAAGTGTGTATATATTAATTTTGCAAGTTTTTTTTTTATTTATTGCCTTGAGTGGCGAAACGAGCATGCCGTTAGACTGATGGTAAGCGATTCGACCGCTCATGTACAGTAGGAAAACCAAACAACACCTTGAATTACAAAGCAATACTTGGTATACCACTGCGCTCGCCATCCTGAGACATAAGATGTTAAGTCTTAATATGTCCAGTAGTTACTCTGGCTACAATAACTTCCAACCCGAAACACAACAGTATATTTAAACTGCTGTTTGACCACCCAGATGGCCTCTCACATATGAGAGACCTACCAGCAGTTATTAATGTTTTATGTTTTGGAAAGGATACATTATAATCTTTCTTATTTCATAGTCTTTACTCATCCTAGCTCCAAGAGGGCTTAGGTTGAATGCAAACAAATGATACAGTGTTAAAATGGTAGGCCCTTCATATTCATTTAGACTACACGTTTGTCTAAGGTTGACTGGGTAAATATCACAGATATACCTGACAGAATGACCAAATAAAATCGAACTAATATCGTTGATGTCGCCCTTTATTCGGTCAGTGAGATTGCAACAGGCCCAATCATCCTTATCCTCACTCGCTTTGCTTTAGTCCTTAGTCCTCAAAATTCCGCAAATTCCAATATCGATTTTTTGAATGTTATGTACCAATGTTAATCTGTTACAATCCTCTGATCCATACTAAATAGCCACTCCTCTGCAAAAAATGCAACATCACCCATTCACACCGCTAATCCGTCTCCAATTGCGCATATTGCTGCATTTAAAAGCAATATCACCATTCAAAAACCCACCAACGTTTTGAAAAACCGTTTTCAACACTAATCCGGCTTATTAACCCGCAGTTGAGTTGCAGTTACCGGCACGGTGCGACCGGCCACGCGGTAATGACTACTCCTTTTTCTCATTTCCGTTCGAGAATTTTACGTGGTATATGGCTTTGGAGATATTCCTTCGATGATGACAATTGGAGATATTAAACTTGGCCGAAAACGAGCAAACTACTTAGTAAAGTAATAGATTCTGCTTTAAAAACCTAATTGACGTTTTAAAAAACGGTTTTCAATACTAATCTATATTCATTTTAATTTATTTTGTTTTGTAATTTTTTTTATATATAGGTATGATAAACGATTCCTTAGCATGTTAAAAGGCAGATGGAATTATAATTAGATTATTGATTTCGAACTCGTTATTTAATATTACGATATATTGCCTAAAATATATACATATAGAATTTGTGATAAAATCAATCTTTCTCTTTCACCATTAATGTTAAAAATACCTTCTTCATGTCACAATTTATCACCATTAAAAATAAGCAGTACTTATTACAGCAAGAAATAAAGATAATTTGTTGATAAAGTAACTAGAAAACCAAAAAGATTCACTTTAAAATTCATAATATTAGTATGATTAGACTAGTTGTGGTTGCAAAGAATAATAAGCCCCGAAATAGTCCACGTTCATTTCAAAGGTCCACTAAGTTTTCATTCACAAACCTGCGCGTTTGCATCTCATACAATTTCAGAGTTCATATTATTTTAATATGCGTATAATGTGAGCGGAAGAAAGCTGTTATTACCGCTAGTGACGTAAAACTTTGTCGATGTAAAAACAACTTTCCAAGTATTTTCGATGAATAAATTATAACGGGAAGTTTTTACGTGACCCCTCGCTGTTTGGGGTCAGATGAAGCTCTAGCAAGGAGTATATGGTTACTTTTCTTGTCCTTATGTTTGTAGAATTCTGTTTTGATATGTTTAGTGATAAAACAAAACACATATTTATTTTCACACAAAAGCAAAGATAACAATTTATAGGGTCAATTTTCTACATCAGATAACAAATATGTCCAATGAGACCTTAGTCGACTTAAATTATCTATAAAATGAAAACTTTAATGTAAATCACATGTATCTTAATAATTCTTGTGGGGATCGCTCAGATTTATTATTTTTTGTGTTATTTATCACAAAATAAATATGTAATGCACATATACCATATAGAGACAAGGGGGACCGTAACTATGTATGTATATTAATATTTTTTTAACGTGACGATTCATATGAATTAATCCTCATGATGCATTTAAGTAACTACTAATGACCTTATTCAAAGACTGTTAAAATCTATTTAGTTATCGATTATTTTGTCCCTTTCGATCGGCTTTTGAATTCAGTTTGAGTGAAGAAGACAATACATTCGATAACTAAAATAGGTTTTAAACTTATGACTTTTTTCCAGAAGGGGTAGACAGAGACGTAACCATGAGACGCACATTTTGCCTTATATGTTCCGTCCCACAATGTGATAGAGTGCGAGCCTATCATTATATCGGGCACAAATTCCTGACCATGGGCTGATAATTAAAACAAAATACGATATCAATATATACTTTGCTCGACCCAGAATTCGAACCCGAAACTTTAGTTATGTAACCGTGTCGTAGTACAACTACACCACCGAGGCTGGCATTTTAGAAAATACGATCGAAATAAAACAACAATCTCAAAGAAAATTGTTGCTAATGAATTGCCGTGCTCTGTCAATTAGAGCGATCGCCAGAACGATTTCGATTATAATAGCTGACACATTTATTCTCCTATACTTCACATTTACACCTAAAATATCGATACACATTTCAAAAAACTATCGACGAATGTAAATGTCCCTGCACTATGCAATAAAGTCAGCGCACGCCGCGAGTCATGCGGGACCATGCGGAGTCACAGTCTCCCGAGTCACGAGGCCCGACGCGTCGTCGTGACGTCGCATTTTATGAAACTTAACAAGTTTAATTTTTACCCGGCCTTTTCTAATTTATTTTCAGGTGCTCGCGTTGCGGTTGGTTTAATTCTGTGCTTTGACCACGTTTTGAGAATTAATTTGCGATTATATGGCACGGCGGAATTATAGGGTTAATATTGCGCTTTGGCTGGTGGGACTGAGGTTTGTGTAAGGGTTTTTGTGCTGGACTGACGAATACAATGTTTTGCTGGTAAGTCCATTGCAGTGATAATAAACCTTCCAACGGCCAAAGATGGGTATATTTGGCTATCAACATGTTTTGCAGCCCCCATGAAGGAATTTGTCGCGGTTTTCATGAAATGACAATGTATTCGACAATCGTATCAAGACCCCAGACAAATGCTTAATCTGCTAGCGTCAACAATTACATATTTCTGTCGAGTCTAGCAGCCTTCCTATACGAGAGCCATGTATTCGATAGATGCATCGGCCATCGAGACAAATGTTTAACAATCCGCTCGTGTAAACAATAATTATCGCAAATATGATCATGTTTCTGAGTTTCGTGCTAAGCTCAAGTGGTTACCTATACGACTTCGTCGGAATACCCATATACTGTCACTTCTATACAATATTTTATTCAATCCTATCACTCCTTCTTATCTGAAACAACGATTTCTTTTTCTTCATGAGTCACATACGAGGTCCTTGAGGTCGTCTGAGAACCTAAAGCTGAGAATGCCTGTCCACACCACGACATTTATGGATAAATCATTCAGTGTTCAAGCTGTTCGTTTGTGGAATGAACTTCCTGTTGTGGTGAGGCAGGCTCAAACACTGTCATCATTTAAAAAGCTATTAAAAGAACACTACCTATCTCTATAAACTGATCAGGATTATTTCCTCTTATTGATTATATTGGTCATATATATATATATATATATATATATATATATATATATATATATATATATATAAACTTAGCAAATACCATCTACTGAAAACTGAAATTAGGCGCTTATGGAACACTCAAACACAAATCATCCCAATAGTAATAGGTTCGACTGGCATAGTAGCAAAAAACCTAACAAGATATATAGATAAATTAAATTCGGCCATAGACATAACCATACTACAAAAACAAGCAGCAATTCACACTTCCATAATTTTAAGTAAAGTTTTAGGGGACACAGTTTTCGTAAATCGGCACAGTGGGGACACTGAACCACTTTTTCCCTGAGGGTTTCAGGGCGGGTGGTCAGTGAAGCCGAGCATTAGCTCGAGTCAGAGAAAACTCTGAAAGAATGATAAAAACTATATATATATATATATATATATATATATGTATGTTTATTCATCTATAAATGTATATAAGTATGTATATGTACAATACTTGTGTGTATGTATATACAATATGTATTTATATGTTTTCATTTCATTTGTCTTTATTTTACACTGCCCTTTCTTTTTTTTCCTACTCATATATCCATCCCATGGTTGTCTGGTAGAAATTGCCTTAGAGCGATAAGACCGCCATTTGTACTTTGTTGTTTTATACTGTCTCTAAACTGTCATTTCTTTTTACTGTGTACAATAAAGAATTAAATAAATAAATAAATAATTATTTTTGAGTCTACTGGCCTTATTTATTGACAGACTGTAAAATTATTTCGACTGTCAAATGTTTTGTCTTCTTCGCTCAAACTGAATTCAAAATTCATCCGATAAGGTCAAAATATTCGATAACTAAAATTGGTTTATAAACGGTATATAAATAAGCTGTTGGTATTGTGGTAAAAGAAAACTTTACACATAGTGTCTTCCCTACGATACAACAGTCTATTACTGTGTTGTCAGGATTATGTGTGACTAATGAGTGTTTTATTGTTCATAATAATATTGGTTTACTCTCTGTAGGCCTCGCTACGTTTTAATTTCTTCAATACAAGGAATATTACCTGACACTATCTTCGGGACGCCATGGTCCGTTCTCGCGGCACATGTGCTGCCTGCGGGAACTCCTCTTCACATCCTATACGAGAACCACCTGGAACAAACATTAAATAAATAAACCCAACAGTCACATACATAGTCCTGACCCCACACTAAGATCGAGTCTTGTGTCGTGGGTCTGTCTCGGTGCGGGGATCGAACTCGCGGTCTCTCGTTCTACAGGCGGCGTCTGACCTACTGCGCCACGATAGCTATATCTTCAGTATTAAGTTAAAGAAACTGGTAATCATCATTCATCACTGAATAGGACTTGAAGATTGAGAAAAAGGTAAACAAGTGGAATGATAAACATGTTTGTAGAGATTTCAGACCCATTATATTTTATTCTTAATACTGCAGTGAATGGCGACACGCCGAGTGAATGCTGTTCGCCTGATGGTAAGCGATACAACCGCTCATGAATAGTAGCCACCGTGAATTACAAAGAAATGCTAGGCATTCCACTGCACTCACCATCCCGATAAAATGTTAAGTCTCAATATGTCCAGAAGTTACTCTGGCGTTAATGTAATTCAAACCGAAAAATAACATTGTAATTACACTTCTATTTAGCGTGAGAAATTGTCTGAACTCCGATTGAATACCGTCACTAGCTTTTCTACCCACAATCATTAAGCATCTCCATAACTCCAGATTACTGCACATACAGTAAAAAAAAAATAGAAAATTCCCCTCGCATTGTAAGCGTGTAGAGAAACGTTCTATTTTTAACATCCATTTACGGTGAGTTCAGTTTGAAAGCGCCGACTCCCTCGCGTGGCGAGAGGCTGGTGAAAAACATTTATTGTAAACAGTTATTCCGCCAAATTGTCAGAGCAATTAGAAATTTTGTGAGTGGTGCATTTGGGTCATGTTTTGTAGTTTTGTAGAGTTAGTAGCTTTTGTTTTATGTATATTTTGTTACAGTAATGTAGTTATACTGCAGCTGCAAATTAAATGTGAATGGAGTACGGAAGGGGGATAGTCGAATGCTGAAGTCTGTTTTTAGACACGTAAATTTAAGTTATCTAGAATAAACATTTTAAAAACTGCTTCCGTTCCCTTTAAAATTACCTTCACAATAAAATAAAATTACAGCACACTACTTTAAATATTTGTAACATCTGTGCCCTCCATGTCGGGTCAATACATCGTTTATATTTCTTTCTTTCAAACTTTCGAAACCATGCTACTTGTGAAAGCTTTTCATATTCCATGTATTTTTTTATTCAACTCATAGATTTATTGACCAAATTACTCATAAACCTATATTTTACAGAAATTGCTGTTTTTCAATGGACTGCAAGACTAACAAAAAGAGGCTACCATGATCATGTCGATTAAAAGCCTCTTAATTAATAAATAAAGAGAAAAAAAAAGACTAACAAAATCCACAACTATATACTATCGTCATTCATATGAACCCAAGTCCCAAATACCCAAATATGCAAACTGCAATACTCCAAAACGTCTGCAAAATATCGACGCACACTTCCTAATAAACAAACTAAATAAAAGAGCATTTCGGAATTGGATCAAAAGGGGACTATAACGCCTAAACCCTGAGAGAGTGAGCGCATTTGAAATTTAGACGAGGGAATACGGAGAATGACGGGGTTAGAATGGAAACACATGGGAGTGTAATGCAGACGGGCGCGCTGCGTTTGCAGATGAATATGTATTGGCGGAAATGGGCAAACCAATATGAGGTGCAGCCATGTTTAAAGGAATGTGTGCAGTAATAACATTTATGTTAAAAAAAATTATAGTGCTAGATCAGACACTTGAAAATAGATCTATTTGTGTCCATTTTATATTCCTATTACGTGATAAGGTTTTTTAATTCAACTTTTTTATTTTATTACGCAGTACAACTTTTTTTAATGGTTTTGATATTCTTGTTTATTTAGGTCGTATAAGTATTCTGGTTTTTTTATATTAATAGTGTTATAATTCAGCTCCAATGCTATGCGTATTTTTTATCCTTCATTGAAGATATTTCAATTATTTAATTTGGTATTTATTTCAATTTATGTAATTTAACCAATTTGCCCATTCCAGACCTAAACTATAAAAACAATTAGCAAAAAAACGCAGCGATCGCGTGCAAAACAACGTCCCGTACGTACACATAACCCACTTGAGTGCAATTTGTCCAAGCAACGATGTCGAGTGCTCTCCACGGTGAAACTAAACTGAACTTGTAGTTTTGTGAGCGAATAAACTGGGCTTTTTTTTCGGTCCAACTTTTCTCATGTAACTAGCTTCGCGGTTCGAACACCGCAATTTTTTTCCGTATAACTCTAACTGCTGACGTTTTGTGACCGGCTGTATTAGCATCGATTGTTGGAATTTTAATTGGGTTGTCGAAATTGTTTCGTGGTCACGGGGACTTAAGTCCTTTGTGGAGGAATATCATATAGTAAATAAGATTGCGCTAATGGTTTAATGGAAGATTTTAATAATGTCACTTTGGGCAGTACATTTTTATGTAGTTTCAAATTCAAGTTGTAATCATTATGCTATTTATTAATTTGTTACTGATTATACAATTGCATAAAAAATGGTATAAACAGGTGTTCAAATTTCAATTCTAGAATGTACAATTTTGCTATTGTTTTGGCGTGCAATATATTATCTATATATTAATACGTGATGCAAAAACTTTGGATCCCTTTTTACGAAAATTGCGCGGACGCAGGAGCATAAAATTTGGCACACTTATAGTTTATGTGTAGGAGAAGTGGAGAATGCTAATATTTTTCAATAATAATGCTTATAAAGTACATTAAATCAAAAAATAAAACATTACACACACTGCCATGCATTTCACACACACATCCATACACAAGTATACATACTCTGGTTACGCTCTGGTGTCAAATTGTTTCTTTTCTTTTTCATTTTGTTCTTCTGAAAAAACATATAAAAAAAAGGTTTTATTTGCCTAATGAGGTAATAATATTAATATTAAAAGAGAATATTAATATTAAATGAGGCAATAATATTAATATTAAGCCTAATATTAAATGTAATATAAAACAAGATTTTAATAATAATGCATAAAAAGTACATTAAATCAATAAATAAACCAGCATGCATTTGACACACGCATACACAAGTATTTGTACACGTATACATACTCTTTGGTCAAATTGTTTCTTTGCTTTATTATAGACATATGTAGTTGAATGTCAATCAGAAAAAAATGTTTACTGTGGTTTTGTTGAATATCAAACAGAAAAGATTTATTAGACGAATACTACGTGAAATACTGAGCGCTATCATTCATTATATGCATAAAGAAAGTTCTGTAGCAGCAATCTGCAATAACAACATTCAGGTACAAAAAAAATATATAATTTACTATTGGTGGTTCAAAGCAATTATTGTAGTTTACGATTTTAGTAATTGCATATACTTCAGGGGAAATAAGCGATTTTGAGAGATACGAGTTTAAATGTGCACGAATTATCAGAATAACAACATCATCATACAGGTAAAAACTTATTCTCTTCTTGATTTGGTCGAATTTCGACCACTAGGCGACCACTAGTTAAAACTATTCCGTCAGCTGTTGCTAACAATCCCCATGCGAGAAGATTGTGCTAATAAGACTTGATGGAATGTATAATTGAGTTAAATTAGCCAATAGATTTTTATTTAAATTCAAATTGGAACCATTTTCTATTGCCATTACGAAGACTATTACTGACACTCCCTATTTCACAGTTGGTTGGAGATGCCGGTAATAAATGAATTGGCCGATGAAAATAATTCTTTTGAGAGATATAAATGTTTGTATCGTATCAGGTTGTTGTGATATCAAGAGGTTTCCTATAGATTTTGATACTCACAACACGAGACTGATAGTCTTTAGAAAAAATTGCAATGAATGGCAAGCCGTTCACCTGATGGTAAGCGATACAAACGCTCAAGGACAGTAATAAAACCAAACAGCTCCATGAATTAAAAAATGTGCTTGACAATCCACTACGCTCGCCATCCTGAGACATAAGATGTTAAGTCTCAATATGTCTAGTAGTTACTCTGGCTACAATATACTTCAAAGATATAGTATTAGTAGCATCTTAGTGAGCAATCATGCTTGATATTATAAATATATTATCTCCTGGGCTATTTTAGTGCTGTATGTGATTTGCCAACCCGCACTAGGGCACCGTGGCTATATGGCCTAACCCCTCTCAATCGTTCTTCCGATTTAAGAGGAGGCTCGCACCCTGCAGTGGGACAATTATAAACTGATACAATACAGTATGTGATATCACCAAACTACCACATTTTCCCTGGACATTTCTAATCAGTGATTGGATTTTTTTTTATATTTCGTACATTCAGCAATAGACTTCCTATAGTTATTGATAATAAAATATCTTTGAAATACTAAAGGATATAACTAATGCGAATTTAATAATGTATCAAGCGAACAAACAGTACTGCTATATCTAAGGAAGTGAGCTGTCAACACAGATCAACACTAAGTGATCTTAACAATCTGTAATAGATGCCATAACAAGATCTAAATCATGTGAATGGCTTATTTGAAATCTAGATTCATACTTGAAACTCTAGAGTAGTACCACCTACCCACTATAATTCAAGTTTAAAATAAAATTTCTATTTCAATTATTATCAACCTCTGACTTTTCGGAGTCATGTGTGAACTGATAGTCAATCACCACGCAATAAATCTGTGAAGGAAAACATCGTGAGGAAACCTGCATACCATTGCGATTTACAAGAACTTCACTGGTATGTAAAGTCCGCCAAACCGCATTAGGCCAACATGGTATACAATAGGCCTAACCACTCTCAACCGTACTCTCGATTGTAGAGGAGGCCCGTGCCCTGCAGTGGGACGTATATGAGCTGATGCAGATCTACCTTCCAAATACAAGGGATTTCCCTTTATCATTTACTGTAAATCTAAAGATAAATTAAATGTGCAATAATATTAACTAATCAATGATATTATCATTTACAACTACGCATTATTTAAAATTAATTGCGTAGGAATTAAAGTGGAACCGATTTACCAGCAATGAGATAGTATACAAGTAAATTCTTTTGTTTAGGGTTACGTACCTAAAAGGTAACCGGAATCCTATTATTGAGACTCTGCTGTCTGTCTGTCTGTCACCAGGCTGTATCTCATAAACCGTGATAGCTAGAGAGCTGAAATTATGTATTTCCGTTGCCGCTATAACAACAAATACTAATATTAATGTTCCTACAAACAAAAAATCATTAACTTTGTTTCTAACTTCATCTTTTAAATTCTACTACTTATTTTAGATTTAATCCTACATTAATTTTGCATCCTGCATTTAGGTTCCCAAGATATTTACAGACGGGCCAATACGCTTATACATAAATATATTTTATATTTCTGAGTATCACCAGTTCGTTTCTCGATATCACCGCATTCCACGTCGTCCTTGCGAAGGAAAGTTAATGTAAATAACCTAATGTGTCGCGTGACCTTGAGCGCTTCAGGTCAAGGACGTTTTCTAATGCTTTCATACCAAACGCGAGGACACAGCACAAATATTTGGGGAATTTTATCGATATTCGTATCTATATAATAAGCGATAAGTTATCACGCATCATTTATTGAATTTACAAGATAACGAATACTTATAAACGATATTACAAACATAATATTATGTTTTAAGCATGTTTTTGTGGATTTCAGAATAATGGAGGATCTTTTCGATTCAATAACACTCAGATCCTAAAGTGCCAATGTTTTTTCAGACCTGCATGGTGGATTATTCCTGAAATATTATCTTTTCCTAGCCCAGTTCATTAAGAGTCGGATGTGATACGAGAGGCGGTCTAGCATTCAGATCAATTTTATAATCAAATCATTTGGTAATATCTAAACCTACAACCATGTCGATCTCTCAAAATCTTCTAAATTATCTGTACTGTAACAAATGCAGTTTATTCATGTTATTTTATTGTGAATACGTTCACTTTGTATTCTCATTTAATTACTGTAACCGTGCCGTTACAATTAAAGAAATACATAATTATGCCATGAAATGGCTCAAGATTTTTCACTCTATAATCATTGACATAGTTAAAAGTCATTCATTTAATAACATAAAGATATACTTAGTCATTAACTGATCTATTACGTAACACGTGTCGCGGCGCAGGCCACGAATTCTCACGGCACTGTCACTGATACAAATTTATTGTTCGCCGGCTATTTATCAAATGTAATTTAGTCGTAACCATTGAAACATCAATCTAGCTGAACAGCACTGAACAGCGCTATACATTTCTCTACAGCGACAGGGAATAATTAATGGTCCGCATTGTACAACGGGATTTTTCGTGATACCTGTGTTTGAATTTTGAAGGAACAATAACGTTTGTTTTCTGTTGGCATTATTTCTGGTGATGTAGCGTAAAGTATTCCAATAAATTGATTGAAAATTAGAACAATTGTGGAGTGTAATGACGGAAGAAAACATACATGTCCATTGTTTTTTCTACCTTGTCGAATTTGTGTTATTTCTAATTAATCAATCCGGCGTAAACCAGTCGATGTAGGTCTGTTTCAATATACCTCTATGGAAATTCTTTAAGAGGAACCTATTTTCAACGGTGGACTTCCTTTGGCAGAAGAAAATGAAGCCAATAAAACTTAAGAATTCTCAGAGCTCGTCCTGAATCCTGCAATTCTTTTTCTTCTTGGAGAATCTGTCTCACAATTTATAAAAAGACTATTGAAGTATGGATAGATGAGATAGTTTCTTCTGTCTTATATGAGTTGAAATAAAGGAACCGCAGCATTGGACTTTTTAAGGTAACAGATAATCTGATAAAACATGTTAGATGTTATACTAAAAGTAATAAGAGGATTAGAAGACGGTAAATAAACGGACGTTAAATAGTAAATCAGACTTTCATGTCATCAAGCTATCGAAACGATTGTTATAAAATTACAAATAATCAGCCACAGAAATTCAAATGTTGATTTCACCAAACTATGAAAACCATTGTTATAAGAAGATAGCCACAAAATGACCTAGGCGCCTCAAGAAAAATCCAGAGCCGTACCAACATCAATCTACTTAAGAAAAAAGCTTTTTTAATCCACTCTCTCTAGACGTCCACAACTAGCCGTGTCGCTCACGAAACAAGAAGTCGAGTCTTATTCGGGCTCCCGCAGATTGTTCTCGCGGATGAAAAGAATCACAAACAAAAAGCTAAAAGTATACAAAACAAAATGAAAAACTTTGTATACAAGAACTGCTCCCATTTAATGCTAAGTAATTAAAATAACCGCGGCCGAAACGAACTTGTTTGCATACAAAGTTGTTGGGAAATGCACACGAAATCGTAGACAGTAAACTTCATGCATTCCGTTTTACGGTGCAACTTTTTGATGCCTTCACTGGAAATTTTATGGGGAGTTGTTAAACAGTTCGGTTTAATTTAACAGCGGCTTATCCCCGGGCGGGTGGGCAGTTCCGTTAACAACATTTAAGCAGCTAGTTGTTGCAAGTTTTTCAACGTTAAGCTCTGGAGGGTTTGAAAATCGATTATTATTTTTAACATTGTAGCCACTGTAACTACTGGACATATTCAGACTTAACGTCTTATATCCGAGCGTGACTAGAGTAGTGGAATGCAAAGCATTGTTTTGCCGTGAGTCCAGTCGGCAATCATTGATTTATAGGATTTTATCACGTCAAAAAAATATTCATCTTCTTCAGCCACAAGAAATTCACTGCTGATAAGCCTGATGAGCTGACAGCCTCTGTGGCGCATTACAGTAGGCGCGTAGTGGTTAGACGCCGCCTACGAAAAAGAGGCCGCGGGTTCGATCCCCGCACCGAAATAAATGTTTTTGCGACCCACAAACATTTCTTTCGGGAGTTTGTGAAACCGAAAAGTTCCTAATACCCACGACACAAGACTTGATCTTACGTGGATCTTACGTGTAGGAGGGTAATATAGGAAACATAGGAACTAAAAGGGATATCTGAAAGACTTGATGCCAAACAAGAATGATTAGGTATATAACCTTAAAGAGTTTCCTCGTCAGACTTTTAGCTCGGTTAAACAAATGAGATAAAATATTGATCTAACAAGCCAATAGCTAAGAACAACATTTAGTTTTCATTTCCAATAACTAACTTCAATATGGACTGATATAACAACGTTGTCTTTAACATTCACCTAGTTTGAAGGCAATGGAGCCGATGTATGATTACCTATGCTATTATGATAAAAACATCCATTCTCTAATAATACTCTGAATAAAAACTTATGTTCTGTACTTAGATTGTGATGTTCTCTATCGGGTGATGCCAATAATCAATCGAAAAATTAGATGGAAGTCAATCTAGATTGTTTTCTACTCTTCGATTTGTCATTTACCATGTTACCATAGTTTTTTCACTACTGAGATTAATTATTGGCAATATAGAATCAGAAAAAAAAAATTTTGGATTGGGATTGTTTATTGGCAGCGGCTGTTAGTCTCGTAGTTGTTTGAATAAACGGAGTGGTACTAAAGAAGACCCTTCGTCAATTTGTATCGGCGAGAGCAAAACTATGATTGTCTTGGTTGGTTGATCAGCTCATAAAGGAGCCACTGGAGGGCACGGGTCTCCACGACGATCGTGAGTACGAATGAGAGGGGTTAGGCCATATAGTCCGCCACGCGGGCCTAATGCTGCGACTGAGGTCTCGGTTTCGAATCACGGATCAGGCAAAGCGATATTGGTTTTTCTATTCATTATCAGCTCGGTGTCAAGAATTTGTGTCCGATATGGCCCGCATGGCCGAATAGGCTCGCATACAAGGCGAAATGTGGGTGTCCTTTCACCTCTTCCTATTCCTTCGAGGAAAAAGGCGTGAGTTATTGTATGTATGTATGTTACTGCTATAGATACATATACCAAGACGCGGCAACTCACTCAAGAAGCGAAATTGAAAGAATGCCACACTATTTTTCATTCAAGCCGGAAATTAAGCCCCTACACTCGTTAAGTGGAGACCTATTGAGGTTACTGGAAAACTGAATGGCGCTGAAAGCCTCCCAGTCGGGAAATTGACAATCAGTGAGTTTTCTTCGATGGAAAAATAAATGAGGGAAATAAAAATGAAGCGACGCTCCGATGGCGACTTGCAATTCGCTCGAGTGTTTCTGATTTGCTATTGGAGTTTTAATTGTTTTGTGAGTTGGTAATTGGGTTTTTTTGTGCGCCGCCAGGTGGCGTTGTTTTAAAAATTATATTCTAGGATAAAACAATACAATTAAAGCAATTAAGATGTAACTATGTGAGTATTTTAAATAGAAAAATAACGTTTGGGTTCCATTAGAATTTAATGTAAAGACGGCATGGCAATAAACTACTATAACGGTGAAGGAAAACATCGTGAGGAAACTTGCATACCGTGGGGATTTGTAAGGATTTCTATGGTACGTATAATCCGCCAACCCGCACTAGGCCAGCGTGGTTGGATATCTGGCCTAACCAATCTAAATCGTACTCTTGATTATAGAGGAGGCTCGTGCCCTGCAATGGGACCTAAATGGGCTCATACAGATGGCAACAAATCAAGCATTGTCACATATTGGGTCGAAAAAACTCGATATTAGTGTGGGGTCAAGACTATGTATGGGACTGTTGGGTGTTATTTATTAATTTATTTAAATTAGCTCGAGAAAATAATTCTAGATGACTGGTGTTACCTCTCTGATTACCTGCTACTTTTCGGTATAGCATAAGCAAACTTACCACGTCGGAGTGTATTGTGTGACTGTATTTTCTCGAATAATTCATGTTATCGAAAAATAAACGCAGATTGAGGTATTTAAATGAGTCAGGACCTCTTTTAATATTATTTAGTATCCAACTAACATTTCAACAATACAAAAATACTAGTGGTAGGTCTCTCATACATATGTGAGAGGCCACATGGTTAGGTACCACAGCTATGTCTAATTCTTCCGCCAAACAGCAGTGTAAACGCACTGTTGTGTTCTGGTTTGAAGGACATTGTAGCCAGAGTAACTACTAGACATATTGAGACCTAACATCTCATGTATCAGGATGGTGTTTGCTGGAATGCCAAACATTGCCTTGTAATTCACAGTGTTGTTTGGTTTTGCTACTGTCCTTGAGTGGTTGTATCACTTACCATCATACAACTAAACTACTCACAAAAAATATAGTATAAATATCCATTGTAAACCAGCAATGTAGATCAAAGCTTTTAGGAACATGACAAGCAATGTAACGCTAACCTGGTCAAGCTATTACGTCAACCCGCACTACGTCCAATAAAAAAAGATAAGGCGATTTGAAAGGGCCGAGCCATTGGGTTTTTATAGACTGGAAATGCTGTCAAAGGCTGCTCAGTTTATATGGACGAGAGGTAACATATTTTTTGCAATTATAGGATTTTAAGAATATTAAGAAATTATAATGAAAAATATATAATTTAAAGATATTATTAGGGACTATTGCTAATACACAGCTATTATTTTTGTATTCTCGTTTCTATTATGATAAATAGTACTGATGCCGAATTATCTTCTTTTCTATGAACTTTCATCTCAAACTTACATGAGATCTGAGTAAAAAAATATTTTTAGATAAAATTTTACTATCGGGATAAATACTTATATGGGACAATAATAAACCCAGCCAGTACTCTAATAAATCGTACGATAGAATATTCATCAAATGACATTTAACCTGACTAAACTAACAAGTTCCTAAATTACTCAATTCAATTCACGTTTTATTTCATTCAACGAATATAAATTTTACTCATGATTAAAAAGCCAGGTTTAGTAAAGAAAAACAATCAACATCGTGTCTATCAACGATACCTCCACTTAATTCTGTTATTATCGACAAACGCCGTTTAATTGGCCGCACGTTTCCATTTCAAACCTAACAATGAGTGGCCACGGAACGCGCGGGTAAGTGGCGTAAACGATACGAGGCGGACACGGGCGCCGGGCGGAAATTGGCGCCCGCCTCTCGGGCTTTTGTGCACTCTGGCCTTTTAGCTCCCAAGCCTTTGGTGTAGGCTTACTGTGTGTCAAGATAGCTGCTGTCTTTAACTCGTTTTTGTTGAAGTTTGAGGTATATTTTGTAAGGATGGTTTAGGTGGGGAACTATAAAGTCTTGTGTTATCTTGGATCAATAATGATTAACTGCTTCACGGACGTATACCTAATGGTTTCTTAGATTTACGCGAATGTTACACATTGAAATAAGACTATTATTTACGGATTTTATCGCGGATTTAGTTTAATTTTTACATTTTTTGAATTCCCGACGTTTCGATCACTTTACAGCTTTCGTGGTCACGGGGCGGACAGTCCGCCAAAACTAAATCCGCGATAAAATCCGTAAATAATAGTCTTATTTCAAGGACGTATACCTGTTGGAATTATAATATCTGGCATCTAAATCTATTTTTATCTATGTATATAAATCGAATATTTACTTCCCTATTTATGATAATATCTATGAATAAACTATGCTATCATTGAAATTTTGTGGCACCCATAAAGAAAGACAAAACATTTATTATTTCATGGCCAATACAACAGAAACAATTAAATACATAAAAAGTGATCATTGGCATGCTAATAATATGCGTAAAGCCCGACAACAAAGATCCCCCATTCAGCTATAAGCTGCAATAAAATTCTCTGTATATTATATTAATCTATGAATACAATGCTAAACTGTAGCGCTGATTTTCAATGGATGGTCAATGTGACATCCGGACGCTATCCACAGGCAAAACATTTTTTGATATATGAAAACATACAATGAGATAAACAAAAATTACTAATAGAAAAAAAAGTACACCCTCAATCGTACTTACGATTGTAGAGTAGGCCCGTGCCCTGCAGTGGGACGTAGTATATGGGCTGATACAGAAAAAAAAGAGTGAAACATCAAATAAAAAATAATAAAAATATAATATCCCCTATTTCGCTGAACTGATTTCCTTCCCACGACTTGATACACGAGCCACGACCAGAACTAAATATTTTTTTTAAAATCACAGCCCGCCAAAAGATCTGATCTGATCTGGACAAATTGTCTACGATCTTGTCAAAATAATAATAACAGTTTTTCTCTCTTCGCATTTCATTACATTGGACATGTTAATACTGTTATATTACGAGTATAAATGCTTGTTGATTATATTATTAAAATTATAAAAACAAGCTCTAAATATATATTCTTTACGCCACACGCTACTAGATTGTAGATAGTCAATACCCACACAATCCCGCCCAGTTAAAATGACAACCAGTGCATGTTAACGGAACGTTTTGTTTTAGGAAATAATTTGGAGCAGCATGTCCAAATGCCAAGGTAAGACCGCGGTGTGAAGGTTAATTACACAATACACCCGCCAAGAGGAATTCAGGGTAAAATATATTTAAAGATGCAATGTTTGTTTTTTGAAGGTAGCTATAGAATATATAGAAAAATCTACCAATGGAAATGTATGTTTGCATTTGTCATATTTTGTACATATTACTCTTTTTTTGGGTTCCGTATTACTGCTGAGTTGTGCTGTGCTGTGTTAAAACGAAACCTATTACTAAACCTCCACTGTCTGTCTGTCACCAGACTGTATCTCATAAGCCGTGATAGCTAGAAAGCTGAAATTATCACAAGTTATGTATTTCCATTGCCGCTATAACAAAAAATACTAACAATTAAAAATATGGAAATCTTAAGGGGGTCCCCATGCAATAATGTTTTTTTTCGTGAGACCGAAAAGTATCCCGTAGCTTCTGACACAAGACTCGATCTTAGTGTGGGTGTATTTACTATTTAAGAAGCAAAAACTTCTAAATATCCTCTCCGTTACTTTTCAATGTTCCAATTTCTATAACCAACACGTTTGTCGTGACAATGTGGTGACAATCATACTCGATTCAGTACTGTATGCCGATTTTGAATATCATACAACCAGTGGCAACAAACTAACACAAACTTTCAATTGTCCAGGCGTCATAATAATTTATAAGTGGCAAACGGTAGTCACTTTACATCAAGAGCTCCAATTGACACTTTTTCCAATAAATTAACGGTATTAAAACAAAAACAGGGTCAAAACATTGCCTTTAAAAGTGATGCTGCGTTTGTGAGTTTTCTCCGCTTTCACGAATATAATGAATGAAATAAAGAAAATATGATATGTTCCATGTATAATTGCTGAGAAATAATGAGTGAGTAACAACTCGCATTAAACAATAATAATATTGTTAAATTTTTTGATATATTAAAACCTGTGAAATGTAAACTGTTTTTTTATTTTCTGGAGGTTTCGTAATTATTTTAATTTTATTTAGCTACACAACCGACCTCCCTGCACCATATGGTGCAATGGTATGTTAGGATTATTTGAATATTAATGAAAAGATATTCAATTTATAATACATTATTGTGCCCAATATGGCGAGGGTCTCACCACCACATCGTGGGAATAGACAAGACGAAACTCGGGTGTCTTCATTGCGACCAGGGGAACCTCTGCCTGCTTTTCGGAAAGACGCGAGTTTATGTATGTATGTGTCTATGTATGTAATGCATTTATGTAGTATTATTACGGAATAATGACGTGCTGAAATTATTATCACCTGTATTCTTGAGGATATAAGATTTTCACGTGGTTGGCTACAGATATTCTCTGATAAAAAATAACAATGAAATAGAATTGCATCACAATTGATACTTGCTTGCTAATAGAAAGTGTAATCTTCTTTTTAACACTCATTAATATTTGGTGGATCTAAATAACGAAAATTAAGTGTCTACCTGTAACATTTAATTATAGTATTAAATGCAATTTGATTAAGATCGCCTCGGTTCTACTGCTGATTACCCATCATTACGACGAAGGCCGTAGCCCCCGTCTTATGATCGGTGATTCCGCGTTATCATTGAAAAGTATAATATTATAACAGTGTATATTGAAACATTTAGTGTATTTAAGTCTCTTGATTTAACTTTTGGTTCAATTATATTAATCCATAATATATCAGGATTAATGCTTAATATTATTTTCTTTCAAACCTTAATAACTACCCTTCGTTCGATTCGAGCAATTTGTACTATATAATGAAGTGGCTAAGCGAGATGCTATTATTCTATTGTTATTCTTGGGACTTAAAAAAGAACATCACAATAGTTTTGCATTTATCAAAATACTTTAAGCAAATAACTTTATTTTTATTTAAGCCATATTTTATATAGAACCCCGGAAATGTACTCGTATTACCGACAAACCATAAGCTTTTTAAATACTAGTGATTATCGACTTATACTGTTTCAGACAAGAGCGCTTTCAGTAAACTATATATTTTCATAAAGCTGTAATAAAACATGTTAAAACACAAATTATAGTGACGAAAAGCTATTCATAATTCACAAATCACACCATCGTGGCGTGACTTGTGACAATTATAACATCGCCATCTATTGTCCAACCCGCGTAACTAATTCACCCTTATTACTGCCTATTAAGGTTTATAATCTACGGGACATATTTTTCGAAGTGCTATCATAATTTTGTCAACTGATGGGTCAAACATATTTTTTAAGCACATGTCTTTTTTAACGCGTAGGCACGATATAATATATTGCTTTCCAATACTCATAATTATGGCCGCGTTTTAAGGTACAAAGTTGTTTACAATTATTTAACAATAGGGCAGAGCACGTTTTGTCGTTTGTAAACACCATTATCGACATGCGATTGTTATCATGGCTTGATTAAATTATTATTCCCTGTCATCGGATACGTCATTTATGAAATCGAAAGTAAATGTTGTTCTAACAAGTACAAATAGATGTCACTATATTGAATTGTAAGTACTGAAGTAACTAGTCAGAAATATGAAATAATACGAAAAATAAACATCTGTTTAGATATGTGAATTGGACCGAAAACCTCTTGGGTTCGAAACAGACTAGTTTAACCCACTGACCCAATGCAAATTGGTAGTCAGATAGATTAAGTTAAACGAATGAATATCAGAATGTTTGACCCATCCGAAGATTTTTGTGACGTGTAAACTGCTGTTGTTGTATATATCAGCCCATATAGGTCCCACTGCAGGGCACGGGTCACTCTACAATCGACAATACGATTGAGAGTGGTTAGGCCATATAGTCCACCACGCTGGCCTAGTGCGGGTTGGCGGACTTACATACCATAGAATTTTTTATAAATCGCTATGGTATGCAGGTTTCCTCACGATGTTTTCCTTCACCGTTTTAGTGCGTGGTGTTGGTGACTATCAATACACACATGACTCCGAAAAGTCAGAGGTGTGCCTTAGGATATTAAACTGCTGTTATTCTTAATAAATTATTTAAACCGAAAGCGTAAAGTAAACGTGCGCTCAACTTTTATCGGTTAAAATAATCGGTTCCGTAACTTAAAAAGAAGCATCGAAAAAATTATTTGAGAAGCACGACAACTAGCTACACTTTATTAAAAAATCAGAAGTGTAAGTAGGTAGTATTTCGGAAACTAGTTAGGGTACATGTTGCAACAATCAATAAGAGTGTAGTCGAATATATACATCATAAGTTTTTGAATACCAACCCGCACTAGGCCAGCGTGGTGGACTAGACGGCCGAACCTCTCACTCTCGATTATATGAGGCTCGTACCCTGCAGTGGGACGTGTATATAGACTGCCACAGTACAATACAAACCGCATTCCATATATCCCTTTGTTGAGGTCTAATTTAGACAGAGGAAATTCTATGGATAGATTTTGCAGTTGATTATAACTTGTTTCATATATCACACTTTGCTTCAAACACTTTACTTAAATCGATAGCTAAACACTGAAAACTCAAGCCTTTTTCTCAGAAGGAGTAGGAGGAAGTACTGTCATGTCAATCGCATTTCGGCTTGTGTGTTCCGTCCCATGATGTGAGCGATGTCAGGACGTCAGAATGCGAGCCTATTGACATCGAGCACAAATTCTTGACACGATTTCACTTTGGCCGACCCGGGATGCAAACCCGAGACCTCAGCGTTGTGATCGTACCGTTACATAACTGCAGACTTTTAAAGACTCGAAATATATGTATTTGTGAAATACGAGTATAATTTATTCATATAAAAATGAAGTTTTCGGAATCTTTTATGTTTCACGTATTCAATAAACATGATAAGGATCTACCACATACGAAGAAAATGAACTGCACGAAATGCATTACAAAACGTTCCAATTAAGTAAAAAGCGAAGTGATTTATATCAGTAGATGTGTTGATAAGGTTCAGTTTCGTTTAACTAAGCTTGGCTTGGAACATGCTAATGCAACTTTGTGAAGGCAAATCTTTCGTCGGGGTGGCAAAATCTTCTACAAACTTGGAGAGGATTTTGAAATTCTTTTAGATAAAAGGGGATAATATAAAAGTTATTTTCGAATAAATATAAAAAAATACTTTTTGAACCATTGACGATAGAAAATTCTTTGTAGATTGTCTACTATCTTTTGGTGTCGGAATGCGTTGTTGTCATGCTGTTGTCAAAATATAGGGAACAGCATTTCTCTCTTTATATTTAACTGGTGGTAGGTCTCTCATATGTGAGAGGCTGCCTGGGTGGGTACCACCGCAATGTCTATTTCTCCCGTCAAACAGCAGTTTAAATGCACTGTTGTATTTCGAATTGAGGGACATTGTAGCCAGAGTAACAACTGGACATATTGAGACTTAACATCTTGTGTCTCAGGATGGCGAGCGCAGTGGAATGCCAAGCATTGCTTTGTAAATCAAGGTGTTGTTTGGGTAAGACTATAAGCTTAAGCTATTAGCTATTAGCTATTAGCTTAAGACTATAAATGTTTATATTATGAACACGTATCTCAAACAATGCTTTATATATTATACACATATATATTTGAACTTTATGTGCAGTTCCGAAATTCCCCACGCCGCGGCCGCTTATAGGATAAAGACAGACTATAATTCATTTTATTAATATTGATAGTGTCGACAGTTAATTTAGTCTATATACTGATTAATGGTATATACTGATTAATGATAACCCGCACTAGGCCAGCGTGGTGGACTATATGGCCTAACCACTCTCAATCGTACTCTCGATTGTAGAGTAGGCCCGTGCCCTGCAGTGGGACGTATATGGGCTGATACAGATACTGATTATTATTATTTATTATTTAAATCTTTATTGTACACATAAAAAAAATACAACATACAGAAACAAAAAAAATATAAAAAGTACAAATGGCGGTCTTATCGCTTAAAGCAATGTCTTACAGACAACCATGGGATGGATTTAAAAGAAGGAAAAAGAGAGGGCAGTGTAAAATAAATAATTAAAAGTGAGGAAACTAGATAAAACTCATACTATCTATATATATATATATATAATCTAAACATAAAAATACACCAAAATAACATACATACATACATAATAAAAAGCATAAATACATACATATATAATACTACAAACATATACATTAATGAGTATTCATGCTACAATTTCTTCCAATTAAATGAGCTTACAGGATTTGTATTAACAATGCAAATAATTATTGGAAATTCATGCATCGCAAGCATAATGTTCTTCCTATAACTTAGTATGAGATCCAGAGACAAATCGACCTAATTAAAGACCACTCTCAATTAAGTTCTGTATCATCCCATATACGTCCCACTGCAGGGCACGGGCCTACTCTACAATCGAGAGTGGTAAGGCCATATAGTCCACCACGCTGGCCTAGTGCGGGTTGGCGGACTTACATACCATAGAAATTCTTATAAATCGCTATAGTATGCAGGTTTCCTCACGATGTTTTCCTTCACCGTTTTAGTGCGTGGTAATAGACTATCAATATACACATGACTCCGAAAAGTCAGAGGTGTGCCCTGGGATTTGAACCCGCGACCACCGTGAACATGTGGGCAGCCGCGTCTAGTCCGTTTACCAACATGCCACCACGCACTTAAGTGCAATTAAGTTCTACATGATTGATAATAATATGACTATACATGCAAGGCAATAGGAACTATCATCAATTTCATCGCACCGCAATTTGTCACATTCAACCTCACCTACACGTACGAATCATACGTATCTACACACATGAGCTTGCCAAGCCTGTTTCCATGACACGCTAAGCCTTGCCAAGACCCAAATCCCACAAAATAATCTAAGCCTTGAGCGCTGACAGTGTAAAACAGGGTTACATCGTGCAAAACACTAATACATTCCTTTATCATTTCACATTTGGCCTTCGCGGCCCCGACTGCAGATAATGAATCCACTGCATACTGCATTATAATAAGTTAACGAAGTTTGGCTTGTGATTTGTCCGTGGCCTCCAAGCTAAGTAGGTTAGTTTGAAATATGGAGGTGTTTCGCGGCTGACCTAACCACCAGTCATATCGATGTCATGTGTTTTTGCTAGGGGAATTTTATCAGGCGCTTTTAGTGATTCAACCCCTTGTGGTTAAGTAATAGGTGCATTGTGTAAATATGAGTTATTAGTCTAAAAGTGATAAAAACTCGTTTATTAATTTAATAAATTATCGCTTAAAATAACTTCTTTTTCATCTGATACAGCCTTATTCAAAGACCGTTTTAAAACTTATTTTGTCTATCAAATGTTTTGTCTTATTCGCTCAAACTGAATTCAAAAGTCGTACAAAAGGGACAAACATCTCAACAAATCAATAGCTAAAATAGGTTTTAGACTGTCTATGAATACAGCCCTTCTTAATTTCACTCTAGAGGGAGGCGCGCAACGTTAAATACACTGCATATATATGTATCTGTTCCTATTTCTATGATTAGGACATGAAGCTCATTAATTACATGCCACATAAAGCCAGAGTAATGAGCTGAAACGATCTGACACAACAGCACGTTAACACATGTAATACAATAAATTAACACAGCCTAACATAATTATCATTTCATTTAAGTTAGTCTCGTCATGCATATTTAATTTTATATATATAATTTTAATGCAATATTAACTACAGGAAGACCTCATGAATATAGGTGAAGAATTTCATATTACAATATTATAGTTATGCCAAGTGAAATAACTTTTGGCAGGCGAGTTGGCGAGCGTAGGTTCTTACTTTGGCAACTTAGATGCTTGTCATAAACCTATCATTTGGATGTGCCGTCACTGTGATGGTTATAGAGCAAGAGCCCATGGCCGCCAGACTTTCATAATTTTGTAAAAGCTAAAAGTTTGTCTGCGCATACCTCTAACATAGGCGTAACACGATCAGCTATTATGAAGCTCCAAAAAAAGACGAAAGAACCATTAAAAGTGTCTGCCTACCAAGGAAACACCTACTGATAGTTACTTTAAAAACATATATAAAATTCAGCTTTTGCACTATAACCCTGGCAAAATGACACTTTTTTAATGTTTTAAGATGTCATTATATTTATTAACATGTACTTAATTATGTTAGAGGCATGCGCAAAAAAACTTTCAGCTTTTACAAAATGACGGAAGTCTGGCTACCACGGGCTCTTAGTATATTATGGATTACTGATCTTGTAATCTGGCAGTCTTACGGGTATTATGGCCGAGCTATATGCTATATTTATATATTTGCTACACTAGTTATATCCTAACCCTATAGTCCGACATTCTTACGTATATATAATATATGTAGCAAATATAGACTAAACCCCCACGGTACTTCCACATGTTACACCACCTGCTCGGGAGGCTTCTGAGCGAGTAGAAGCCCGGTCTACTGCAACATGACGGCCCTGATCTGATGCTTCTAATAGGTGGCTGCGGTTGCCCCTACAACTTCAATTAGGTGCCTGTTTGAGATGCGGCAGGTGTCCATACAAGTTACTTGGCCGCGTGCTTTGTCGCCCATATCGGAGTTGGTATTGGCGAAAGTGCACCGACCCACAGAGTGTGCCCAACTACTCCAACAACCGCTTATGTCACCTCTTATCTCTGACAGAGGATATCATGATGGATTCTTACGCTTCCTAACAACAGTGCTGGATCACTGCTCTTCATTCATCAGTCTATCCTCCTGCCCAATCATTGCTTTTCTCTTTTTTAGTCTACGGCAATAACTACTGCACTCAGCATACCTGCAATTTGGCATTAACTATCAGCCAAACGTGTCAAAGTGCAAATAGATAGGCATTAATGTCCATTTGACGCCAACGTGCGGTATAATTGCCGCTATCGAACTACGGCAGAGCACTTTGTTAGCTACGGTTGTGGCTCGCTGTTTCAGTTTTCAAATTAGGGCTGTGTATGTTTAGGGTTGTCATAATACTTTTTTTTTTGTATCGGCAATTGCCTAGTGGTCCGGATTAATAAGTTCAATAGTTCGTAGAGATAGGTCTATCCAGGTTTAGGGTTGTCATATAACTATTTTTTGTGTCAGCAATTACCTATTTTGGTGGTAGATCCGATTGGTTAGTTTCATGGTTTGAAAAGAATCATTGCTATATTTTACGGTCAAGGAAAACATCATAAGGAGACCTAGGTACCTGATCTGTACAATAAATTATACGTATATTATGCTGTTTACCAACTTGCGCTGGGCCAGCGTAGTGAACTGTTTTGAATTGGTCTAATCGTTTATAGTTTATATTTCGCTAGAAGTACTATATACTGTTCTTATATGAAATGACATCAATGATATGATGATAGTAAAGTGAACGATGTAACTGCTTATTCTGGGTGAAATTCCCATATTAGGAATTCCAATTAGGGTAGAGTTTACATCTAGAATTTAATATGACATGTTAGGGATTAGATAATTTTCCAAGATTATTTAGCACGGGCTAACTTTTTTGTACGACATGAAAATCGTGTTACGACGACCATTTATACCCAAGAAAATGATGAGAAAGAGATAATATTGATCTTTACTAATCTTATCTCTACAAAATACACTGACCTATTAAACCTAAACATGTATGAAATTCGAAAAAACAGTGAAATATTAGCCCAGTTTAGAATTCAAAAGTGTATGAAATGACCTATTTACAAAAATAAAACCTTTTTGCCTTTGACGTTAAACACATAAAGGCTACCACCATTCGGAACGCTCCGCGCCCCGCCTCTCACCACATGGGAATTTATCGCAGACGAGGGATAAAGAAAGCACGAAGTACATTGATGGCGTAATGCCAAACAGCCCGCTGACCTGATTCACCCCACGTGCATTGGACATGATTATCGGAACTCTGGCCGCAACTCAAAAAACGAATTGGTAGATTTAATCTGATACGCCGGGCTAATTGGGGCTCTCCATTATGATATTAAATTTTCTCTGGCGTGTGCACCGCCTTTGCGAAATAATCTGCATTTTGTTTCGAGTTATAATAATTCTTTATTTGAAAAATGATATTTTTATAAATTTTATTCTGTTGGAACGGAAGAATAAAAGAATGCAGATTTTAAAATTAAATGATTTATTCTTTTGTTTCATAGTTAGATATCTGACGGTTCACTAACGCGAAAATTGTAGCATGCATTGTTTTCTGGGTTATTTAACCCATATTTTAATTCATCTAGGTATTCAATAGTTTCTGATGGCAGTACACAAATAAGCCTAATTTGGGTCGTTTTCAAAATAGTACCTTATAATTTAACCAACTTCAGCAATAAGATAATAAAAGAAAGAGAAATAAAGAAATAATTATTTTAAATATTTTTGAATTAACTTAATAATATTATCTGTATCTGTATCAGCCTATATACGTCCCACTGCAGGGCACGGGCCTACTCTACAATCGACAGTACGAATGAGAGTGGTTAGGCCATATAGTCCACCACGCTGGCCTAGTACGGGTTGGCGGACTTACATACCATAATAATATTATCGTAGTTTTTATTATTTTTTCTAACAAATATTTATAACAACTTTCAAACATATTTCATATTTGTTAATTCACTATTATCGTCACAATATTGCTCTGATCAATTTATATCCCAGAAATCTTAGCATACATCCAAATAAATCTAATTTTGCTTAACTTTGAGATTTATTTTTCTGGAGAGCTGGTATTAATCGTTTTTTCCAACCTTCACTTATTTATCCCCTTCAGTAATTCAATTAGGAAGCTTCGGGCCCCGATCACGAGATACGAATTAGTCTCGAATCCACACTGAATCGCTTCAGCGCTCGGCAATACTCGACAGCACTCGGCAATTTTCGTCATAAAAACAATTGGACACGTTCGCAATTTGAATTCAAATGTACTGCAATCAGGGCCCCCGCGCAATCGACGCGACATCCTTTTACAAGTGACATTTTTATGACTGGCTGGTGACAGGAAGGCGTCATGTGAGTTGAAAAAAACAAAAGTTATGCGATAAAGGAAACTATGTTGTAATGCCTGTAAATTGAAAATTAAAAATAAATGTGATTGAATAATACTCTTTTATGGATCAGCGTGGTTGTTGTTGATATAAAATTTTCATGTGGATATAACACAGTTCATTTTGACCCGAAAATAATATGAATTAATGAATAAGTTAGTTCAGTTAGTTTCTAACAAACATTCACTAAATACATTTTACTCGTGTGAAACAAAAAGTTTTTATTACAAACAACTAGGTTATTCCTTCCGATTTACTCGTGTTAAGTAAACTGTTGGCAGTTTTCCTAATGATTTATTTTACGCATCCGCTGTACTATAACTGATGAATTTATGGAACGAAAAGCCGTCGATTGGATTCCCGCATCAAGACAAATGTTCGTATAAGAAACAAATTTTGTTTCGGTTTAAGTAACCGAAAAGTTTCTGGTAGCTACATAGAGCATTATTGTATCTTTGAACTGATGGCCGTTGGAGACGAAAGGTTCTGGAGTAGAGACCACGTCCAGGCTAGCCCAGTTGCGGACGCCTGCCTACAAGGTAACAAATTGCTATAATAACCGAAAGTATATTTACTATAATCCTTTAAAAACGAATTTGAGTGAAAATATAATCCTAAACTATTTATATTTATTTTTCTTTCCCCAGTCATTCGTGCATATAGGATCTTTAAAATGTCAGCCAATAGAAGGGCAGAAAAAGGCCTGGCACCACCATTTTCATCTATGTTTTTGAAGTACAAGCGCTACCTTTATATTATAAATACTCTAAGGACCAGCAGTGGACATCCTGTGGTTGAAGTGAGATAGAGAGAAAAAGAGAGAGAGAGGTTTAAGAGACTTAGCGTCTAATGTTTTGAGTGACGAGTAACGTCCTGACCGGAGAGTGTGTTTTTCATACATACATACATTACATTGATATAATGCAAAAAAACGTTTAATAGTGTTATTGAACATTGGTACCCAAAGTAAGATTGAACTTGTGTTACTCTTATAACAACCACTCCACGTTGTCGTAAATAAAAATACAGCTTACCATCACATCCATCTTTTTAAGCCCATCAATAAAAAAAAATACGCCTCATTACCCCTGTCGCTCCATAACTAACCAAAACCTATCAGTTGAAATGGCGAAAAATTGCCGATGTTAACAATTTATGTGTGTGTATTCGCGAAGTGGTGGTTGTCACGCATTCTATGCGTGATCCGCGCGTATAAACTATACAAAGGCTGTCGTATTGGTAATGTGTTGAAACCACTTTTGCAGTTTACTGGTGAGAGAGTTCTCACTTGTGAAAGGCCGCCTGGATAGGTACCACCGCAATGTCTATTTCTCTCCTCATACAGCATTATAAATGCGCTGTTGTGTTCCGGTTTGAAGAACATTGTATCCAGATTAACTACTGGACATATTGAGACTTAAAAGCGTAAATCTCAGGATGGCGAGCGCAATGGAATGCCAAGCATTGCTCTGTTATTCATGATGTTGTTTGGTTTTCTACTATCCATGAGCGGTCGTGTCGCTTACCATCAGGCGAACGGCAGGCTCGTCTTGCTATTCACAGCAATAAAAAAATATCTTTAGGTTATAGTTTTTTTTCTTTGTAGCGGTGGGAGAGGCAAAGGGACATGTCCAAATGATGGACAATGTTTTGTGTTCACTGTCTCTCAACACAAACACACGAATTCAAAGGAATCGTTAATGCTTTATCGGGTTATACATTGATATTTACATTGATTTTTAATAGTTTTATGTTTTTCAAGACAAAGCTGTTTAAATAATTACCGCCACACATGGAAATCCACGACAACGCGATTGTAACTGAGTTACCGGTCTCTTAAAATGACAGCGCAAAAAAAAAATACATGTAGGTAACTAAATTAGGCCTCCGACAATCTCACTCACCAAATAGAACAAAACAACAAAGCCATTTTTCGTCAGTTTTCTATTGTCTCTACCTCTTAATTCATCCACTCAAAATATCAAAAATGCACCAACAATTCAAAATATTGTTTTGTCCGGTACTCGTGATTACTTTTCATGGACTCTGTCCAGTCCTCACGCCCGCAACTGGAACTCCTGTAAGCCAGGATCAACAGTGGCACGCATTTTAATGACACCGAGTATTGAACCTCGACGAGTCTCCGGAAATGGCTAACTTGTCTTACAAGCAACAAAATTAATCTTGAAGTAAATACGAGTTGGAAATATTTTTGTCCACTTCCCTCCGTAGCAAAGTGGGTGACAAATCAATGGACTAAAGAGGTAAATAACCTCTGATAAAGGCTCTTAGAGCTAGAGAAGCCAGCTGTAAATCACGGATCAATCTATAAAAATATTTAATGGAATCTATTATGTAAGAAGCCAGATGTAAACCACGCATCAAACTACTGATATATTTAATGAGACCTCTTATGCATGCTGTGCTACTCGGGCTTATTTATCAGTTAAACCTCTGGGTCGTTGATCCCTGTACTGCAATAAAATGAGAAAAAATATTGATACATGGACCGTGCTGTTCACAACTCCGCATGATTAACTACAAAATAATATTGATAATCTTTAGGGCACATAATGCATTATCCGACGTATACATATTTGCTTTATATTAATCTCAAGATGCACTTTTTTATCTCTGGTCTGATGGCTTAGTAAATATATACTCGAAGTTGCATATTGACTAGATCAGTGGATCTAGAATCGGTAAGGCATTGTCTCGAGCGATACGACCGTCATTTGTATTATACTACATGTATGTATGTATATTATATTATAATATTAATATTCGTTTAGGATAAGTTTTGTTTGGTGTACAATAAATAATAAAATGAGAAAAAAAATACTCAGCATTAGCAGGTAACAGACAAATTAAGAAGCGAAGTCAGCAACTAAAGTGCGTTCCATTCCACGCAGCACACGCGTGCTCTTCGCAAATTGGACTCATTCGTCATCCTTCCTAACCCCCCCCCCCCCTCTACACCTCCCCGCCCTCATCCCCTCCACTCGGGACACGCTCAAACTTTCCGCGACATTTTGCGAATGTGCTTAATTGATTGCCGTACGCGTGTATATTGCGAATGCGAAAAGTTTTTCGCTTTTCTCGTTTGTGTTATTCGTTCGTGCTTGTTAAAATGAAACGTTAGAGATAGCAATTATTGACTATTATACACTACGTATATATATTATTGTTATATTATAAATGTAAGTATAATAAATCTCAGGGCACGCCTCTGGCTTTTCAGTCATGTGTGTATTGATAGTCAATCGCCACGCACTAAAACGGTGAAAGAAAACATCATGAGGAAACCTGCATACCATAGCGATTTATAAAATTTCAATGGTATGTAAGTCCGCCAACCCGCACTAGGCCAGCGAGGTGGACTATATGGCCTAACCACTCTCAATCGTACTCTCGATTGTAGAGGAGGCCCGTGCCCTGCAGTGGGACGTATATGGGCTGATACAGAATACAGAATTATAAATGTGAGTCGATTATTTATCGGAGTCATCAGGCATCGGTATGGACTGAGGGTACGAACTTGGAATGTTCGGATGTTTGACGTCCGGACCAAGATATAAGTTTACCACTTCTAAGAATACTATTCTCTATTATACTTATGATTTTCTCCGAACTAATCTACTGTTATGACGTATGATTGATGATGATTCCAATATTTTGTGGCGTATCTAGCCACATAAGTGAAGTTTTATGTACGACGTCCGATTATTCGAAGTTCTGATTCGTTGTTGTCTTAACGTCCACGCATAGACGCCTTTTCTGGATTGTTGAAGGTTGATCTTGGTCGAGGGAGACAAATAGATGACAACGATTAATCACTTCAACTGATCATTGTTATCAGTGGAGTTTACATTTAACAAAAAGGGCCAGCGCCGACCGGGAGGCACGGCAAGGGATTTGTTTATCAAAAGATATTCAAACTTATCAGAACGGAATACGATAAAATTTCCAATGTCTTAAATATATGTCGTTTTTTTTATTGCAATGAATTGCTACACCAGCATGCCGTTCGCCTGATGGTAAGATATACGACCGCTCATAAACAGTAGCAAAAATGTCTTAGTAAAAAATGGAATTTTGCAATTCCGTCTTCAGTGCCTCTAGAATGCAAAATAATATAAGTACCGCAAGCCCCCAAGTTATTTGATAGGTAGATAATTACAAAAAGCTAAACATCGATATCGCCTAATAAACTAAGGTCGAGATATCTCTATGCGCGGAACTTAGCCTGCTTGGTAGCACCTTTATTGAAAAAACTTAGCTTTCTTCTTGAGTGACATTTCTTGAGTGAATATTGATGATATTTGACTGCCTCGGTGGCGTAGTTGAACTACGGTACGGTTACAAAGCTGAGGTCTCGGGTTCGAATCCCGGGTTGGGCAAAGATATTGGATTTTTCTATTCATTATCAGCCCAGAGTCAGGAATTTGTGCCACCACCACCTATCACCTCGTGGGACGGAACATACAAGGCGAAATGTGGGTGCCCTGGCACCTCTGCTTACCCCTTCTGGGAAAAAGGCGTGAGTTTATGTATGTATGTATTTATGATATTTGCATCAAGTAAATAAATACACCCAACAGTCAATTATAGTCCTGACCCCACACTAAGATCGAGTCTTGTGTCGGGGTATCAGAAATTACGAGAGACTTTTCGGTCACAAATACCCAGACCCAAAACAAATGCTTGTGGTTCACACAAACTCTTCTCTCAGTGCGGGGATCGAACCCGCGGTCTCTCGTTTCACAGCCGCTGTCTAAGCAACTGGCATGGGTGATTTGCATTTTGCAGGCCGACATGATTTTAACCTTATTAAGCTGAAGAATACACAGGGTGTATCAAGATTGCTATTGAAAATGAAGCCAGGTAGTAGTTTTAGCGACTACACACACAATGCAAACAAAATGTAGCATAAAACGGGACATTTTAATTTCCATATTTTTCCTGCCCTCGTGTTTGAGTGGTAAATATACGTACATAGTTTTCCCAAAATAAAAGTTTACACCCGTCTGTTTTCGAAGACGCTATGGTACGCAAGAATAAAAATTATTATTTCAGCAAAACCTTTTGATTTACCACCCAAGCACGATGATGTTTAAACATTACAATCTTTTGCGATTTTATTTGCATTGTGCCTGTAGTAACTAAAACTATTACCCAGCTTTGTTTTCAATAGCAATCTTGATATACCCCGTATACAAATAAAAAAAAGCTCCAGAAAAACATGAAAGCTATAAACCACTAAATAATTTCAACCACGCTCCATAGAAATAAAATAATAAGGCCGCAAATTACACGAAAAATCTCAGAATTTCCTCACAAACAGGCCGTTACATTATGTAAGATACGGCGGTAAAGAATTTGGAAAACCTAAGAATATCTAAATAGCCATTAATTG
Source organism: Hyles euphorbiae (assembly GCA_023078785.2). Classification (NCBI taxonomy): domain Eukaryota; kingdom Metazoa; phylum Arthropoda; class Insecta; order Lepidoptera; family Sphingidae; genus Hyles; species Hyles euphorbiae. Next base: position 4,028,722 of record CM041043.1, on the reverse strand, counting down.
AAATTAATGGTTGGGGTCAAGGCTGCGGCGCGGCGTAATGATCTGCCTATATTAGTGGGTACGGTTCTCGCCAATTCTGAGTATGGTCCGAATTTATGTAGAGATTATGCGCTCAACACTTGGGTCATAGTTGATTGTGTGTTTGGAATGAATTTTATTTAAACGATATCTAGTTTAGACAAATAACCATAATATCGAATATAATAGCTACGAAAAAAATTATAATTTAAAAAAGTTTAGTTTTATAAAAAAAAACAAAAGCTTATTTGCAATTTAATAATAATATTTTAAATCTTTGCTTTTCTCTTTCCTTTTATAATAAATTAAAATTAATAACATCATAAAACGTTATCTTAAATCCGAAAAAAATAATTTCATTCCTAATTATTAAAAAAAAGAATAAAAAATTAAACGCAACCGCAAAACGTGCCCGTAATTTTGCGTATAAAACACGTGATGGGCAACAATCGCGTACAATCGCGGAGACAAGTCCAAGGTCGGGTGGGTGTGCGCGACTGTACCGGCAGCTCAGACGGCGTTGTGTGCCGCAGTGCGACGCCCTGCGTCATGCGCCGGTTGCCGGTCTCGCCTCGTTTTTTGGACCCTAGCTTTAGCACTTGTCTTTAACATTGTACTACAAGGTCTTTAATAGTATTGATGTTTGTGAATTGAGCCGATATTTTTTTTAATTGATGCGCTGGTACTGGTAAGTTCATAAAGGATATGATACAGTTTATAAACTTCAATCAATCGATGTCTTGTCTTCTTTCGCTCAAACTGAATTCAAAGATGTTCGAAAGGGACAAAACATTCGATAAAATAAATAGGTTTTAAAACTATCATAAGGCCGTAAATGTACACATGTACACTTAAATAGAAAATAATTAATTTCTTTTAAACTGTAAGTTTGCAAGCGAGTAAATTTAATTCGAATAAATTGTGCTTAAAATGCATTAAATGCTCGTTTACAATTTAAAAAAATATAATATCCTTCTTTTGGAGTAGATTAAAAAAATCTACGAATTGAAAATGTCCTCTTATTTCGAAGTGTCGCAGAAAACCCCAACTATATTCTCAAATACGAAGATACAGATAAACTACGAGAGACATTTGAGTGTGACAGCACACAGCGGAAACTAATATTTGTCTCGGCGCGGGATCAATCGCGCGGCTTTCCGTTTCACAGCTGGCTTCTCGCCCAATGCACTACAACACTTAATAAATAGAATACGATATACGAATATTGGGAGATTTTGTGCTGTACACTTTGAAGTTGTGTGCCTGTAAAATACTGATCTTATAGGATATTTATATTATTACGAAGATTACGTTGTTAAAATCAACATTAACTCAACAAAAGATCATAAGAACAATAATTGAAAATTCAATTTTTATTTATTTATTTAAAACCTACTCTCTGCCTGAGATCAGCTTAAGCGGTAAGCTCTTACAGCCGCTGCCAATAAACAATCCCAATCCAAAATTTGCCGTTTGAGATTGACAGCTCAATCTTTTTTCTAATACTATATTGCCAATAATCAATTTCAGTAATGAAAAAACTATGGCAACATGACAAGAGACCAATCGAAAAGTAGCAAACAACCCAGATTGACTTCAATATAATTCTTTCGATTGATTATTGGCATCGGCCGTTAGTGTACCAGCGCAAATATCTTTTTTATAGCAAAAAAATATACGAGCACGCCATTCACACGATGGTGAGCGATATGACCGCCATAGACAGTAGTAAAACCAAACAACATCCTGGTACATAAGATGTTTAGTCTCAATATGTCCAGTAGTCCGCCTACAACGTCCTTCAAACGGGAACACAACAGCGCATTTACACCGCTGTTTGGCGGGAGAAATAAACATTGCGGTGGTACCTACCCAGGCGGCCTCATACATATGAGAGACTTCTGTATCAGCTCATATTCGTCCCACTACAGGGCACGGGCCTCCTCTACAATCGACAGTACGATTGAGAGTGGTTAGGCCATATAGTCCACCACGCTGGCCTAGTGCAGGTTGGCGGACTTACATACCATAGAATTTTTGTAAATCGCTATGGTATGCAGGTTTCCTCACGATGTTTTCCTTCACCGTTTTAGTGCGTGGTGATTGACTATCAATACACACATGACTCCGAAAAGTCAGAGGTGTGCCCTGGGATTCGAACCCGCGACCACCGTGAACATGTTGGCAGTCGCGTCTAGTCCGTTTACCAACAGGCCACCACGCAATGAGAGACTTACTACCAGTAAAATCCTGTGAAGATCTCTCAGCTATGCAAGTTTCCTCACAATATTTTCCTTATGCGATAAGCCACCGTTGCATTCGCGATGTTTCCCTACATTACTATAACGACCAATAGTTAACTAATAAAGATATCCCATCAAAAACATCCTGTAAAAAAATACCAAGTCTCGCAGCTCAGTTTTTCTACCGCTAAAAGTTGTGAGATCCATGTAATACCAAGTCGGTTAATTTATTTAGTCCTTGCTTAAGGGACCTTCTGTATAAAGTTATTACGTAAGTTATTATCATATCAATATTAAAAATGCAAAAAGCATTATCGTGGTGCTTGAGCGAGACAACAACACATCAAACACGACGCATCACACACCGCGCTCACCGCAAAAGTGGCAAAGACCCCGCTTTACTACTCGTGCGGTTGGTCCTTTTAGAACTGTTTAAATTTCAGATGTAAACAACATTTTTACATACATACATAAACTCACTCAAGGGGGTAGATAGAGGTGCTGCCAGAACTACCACGCTTGTGTATTCCACGTCTTGTGTATTCCGTCACACGATGTGATAAGGGCCTATAAGCTGGAAAAAGGCGTGAGTTTATGTATGTATGTGTAATGTAATTTATTCATTGTAGATTATTATTATTTTATTTATCTCCTATCTGTCCTTTCTTTCTTATATTTAAATATCTATCACACGGTTGCCTGTAAGAAATCACCTCGTGTGATAAGGCCGCCACTTGTGCGATTATTATGTAATTTCCTTATTGTTTCTCTGCACTGTGCAAAAAGGGATTAATTTTTTTTGTTTTTATTATTCTGGCCCGGCATAGTGACCACACTGCACCTCAATATGTGTGTATCAGTTCAGCTTTAACCTGCAGTATTGATATCTCTGCTTACCCCGTATGTTTGTTAATAAATATTTATGTTAACATGCACGTGCCAAACTTAATCTTAACCCACGAAATCTTCATTAAAAACTTGATCCCTACTAATACTGTCATCTGGGTTACTGGCTACAAAAATTAACCGATAATTATAACATTGACTGCCTCGGTGGCGTAGTTGTACTACGGTACGGTTACAAAGCTGAGGTCTCGGGTTCGAATCCCGGGTTGGGCAAAGTGATATTGGATTTTTCTATTCATTATCAGCCCAGAGTCAGGAATTTGTGCCCGATATAGCGATAGGCTCGCCACCTATCACATCGTGGGACGGAACATACAAGGCGAAATGTGGGTGCCCTGGCACCTCTGCCTACCCCATCTGGGAAAAAGGCGTGAGTTTATGTATGTATGTGTATCAAATTATAACATGACATGAATTGATCGACCTGAGAACTTAGTAATGTTAAGAGTTCTCTCACTATATCATAGTTGAGACTGTTGTTATATTCTTATGCTTAGATCTATCGAATATCTATATACAAAAATTAAGGAAAAGACACAATACAGTCCTGTGATACTATAAAATAAAATAATAATTAGAACTAAAACACAGCCATAAAAAAATATGACACTAATAAATGACACTTTTATGTTGTCAATGTATATTATAACCAAGGCCGCAAACGATTCCTTCGCGACTCTTTTACAGAAAAAAAAAGACATAACCTGAAAACTTTTCATTCAAAACGTGAAATTTATCGAATATTCCTTTGAAGTAATGCAGTAGAGAAGCCAAGGCCTCAGGCAGACACAACAAAAAAGGCGCACGAATAAATCTAACCACTATCTGCCGGAGCAAATGATATATTGTGGTGACTCACGAAAACCGAAAGGTCAAGTAATTCTTAAGAAAACTACCACGATGTTACAACTTCATGGAAGCGATAACTATTAGTACTCTAACGTCCCGACCGCTATGGTGGTTTATCAATGTAATGTCAACTTAATGTCAGTTGGAATAAGGTATACTTTAACTATCAATGTCAATGTAATGACAGCCTTAATTATGGTATAAATAGAGTATATTTAAAAAAAATGTCTTTTGCGGCCCGGTGGTCGCTGGCAGTTGAAGTAGTTAATCACTACATAATTTAAAACAAAGTCGCTTTCTCTGTCCCTATGTCTCTTTGTATGCTTAAATCTTTAAAACTACGCAACGGATTTTGATGCGGTTTTATTTTTAATAGATAGAGCTTCAAGAGGAAGGTTTATATGTATAATATGTACATATTATTGTACAGAAATCTATTTGTACCCGGGCGAAGCTAGCTAGTTTTAAATAATTTATAATTATACACCATTGTGTATTAATACACAGTGTGTATTGACTATCAATACACACCACGCACTAAAACGGTGAAGGAAAACATCGTGAGGAAAGCTGCATACCATAGCGATTTATAAGAATTTATATGGTATGTAAGTCCGCCAACCCGCACTAGGCCAGCGTGGTGGACTATATGGCCTAACCACTCTCATTCGTACCCTCGATTGCAGAGTAGGCCCGTGCCCTGCAGTGGGACGTATATGGGCTGATACATAATTATACACCAGTATATTTTAATCATAGAAAATCTGTTCATTCTATATCATTCCATATACGTCCCACTGCATGGCAAAAGCTTTGTCTTAATCGAGAACACGATTGAGAGGGTTTAGGTCATAAAACCCACCATGTTGGCCTAGTGCGGATTGGCGTACTTTACATACCATAGAAATTCTTACAAATCGCTATGGTATGCAGGTTACCTCACTATGTTTCTCTTCACAGATATAATTCGTGGTGTCTACACAGAGAGACTTTCCCGCCCTCACACCCGCCACTGCAACTCCTGTTAGCCAGGATCAACAGTGGCACAAAAAGATTTGACACCGAGCTCCGGAGCTCGGCGAGTCTCTCAGGGACACTAGCTTGTCTTTAACCCGCGTCGAAATTAATCAGAAAGAAAAAACAAAAGGAGGAGGTGGTGTCTACACAATCAAAAATTAGTTAAAGTTAAAAATTAACATTAACCATTATTATAAATGCGAAAATGTATTAATTACGCCTTATTCCTACGCAACCTAATCGCCTTTTCATTCTTATAATAAAAAATATACCGAAAAGGACAAAATTTCAACCACGACCTAGTCTGTTCTAGTGAGTAGATATCCTAGTTCCACCGTTCAATTTGTAATAGAAAGGCTTTTGGGTGGAATTATGTTAAACTCTCACTTAATATCGGTAAGTTAGGAAGTTACTAGATGTGTGGATAAAAAAGTTATAAAACTTTATTGTAAGTTTTTCTGTTTTTCCTTTTTTGTTACAATTTTCACTAAAAACTAACAGATTAAAAATACAAGTGTAAAAAGACAGCAAAATGTGTACACGTACGTTTTTTAAATCTCAATCGTCGAAATATTTACTAATACACTATATCGTTTTTTGTTTTGCCCCGACTGATGGACTTCTTAATTCGGAAAAAAGCAGGAATTTGTAGGTCCGTAAAATAGGTCAGATTATTTTTGTTTAAGAATAGAAAATGATTGAGTAATTCGTCTACAGGATAAATTAAAGACATGAAGTTAGACGATGTGTTTGATTAATGAATTTAAATAAAAGAGGGTTATGGTAAACATTTTCAAATGATTCTTCTGTCTTCATGATACAGAGTTACAGAAATGCTTAGTAAGGTTAAGTTTCTTAAAAAGGATAGGTGAAATTTAAACAATTATTTAAATAATTCTCCATGTTACAAACTCTAAACAACGCTAAGCGAGGCGGCAACCATGCATTTAAAGAATGAAATGTCTTCACATTAACAGAACGACCTCCATTCAGTTATGAATTGTTTTTAAAGGCAACAAACTGGCATTGAAATAAATAGCTAAACGTTTATAGCAATTATGGGATGAATATTTAATTCTATGTTCGACGCAACACCTACATAAGGCTTACTGTTCACGAAGCGTCACTTCATACGCACGCTTTCGCCATTTGCTGTTTGTTGTACGCTTGCTTGCAGCTTGCATATAGACAAACGTAGCTCTGTTCACGATACGACATTGTTGACATTTTCAGACTGTTGACAGTAGCTTAGACGCCGCCTGTGAAATTAGAGGTTCGGGTTCGATCCCCTCACCGAGAAAAATGCTTGTTGCGACCCATCAATATTTCTTTCAGGTTTGGGTGTTTGTGAGAGTAAAAAGTCTTTCGTAGTTCCTGATACCCACGACACAAGACTCGATCTTAGTGTAGAATCAGGACTATGTATGTGACTGTTTAGTGTTATTTATTTGTTTATTTGCATAGTGGCAAGAAACTTTTATTTATTTAACTTTATAATTGGTCAAAGAAAAGTAAGTTATTCCCAGTAAATCGTTGAGTTTAATGGTGGGCGTTTTTCGTTTTTTTTTTTAGTCTGGCCCGGCATAGTGGCGGCATTGCACCTGATGGTAAGCGCAAATACCGCCCAGGCAGAGTATTCATTGGCATGGGACTGCCGTCCAATACTAATGGAAACAATTATGCCGGCCTGCTAAGGTGTCATTAAAACGCAAGCAAGCGTCATTAATTCGTCAACAAAATTACGATTGGTAATATGTAAGCTGCAAGCAAGCGCACAAGAGGTAAATGACGAAAGCGCGCGACCAAAATGATGCATCGTGGACAGTAAGCCTTATTGTTAGACGATGCAAGTTGTATTCCCAGGATGGGACGTGTGATTATGACCCTTACGTTTATGACCTGTTAATATATAATACGGGCGCTGATATTCAATTTGCTAGCTTGTGGTTGGCCTTATTTTATATGTACATATATTGTTTTAAATGCGTATTTTTGTTTATGTTGCAGAATAGTTTAGATATTAAAGCTGGTCATAAATTATATTAACCTTTGAAACAACCCAGAAAATACCAAATAAATCACAATTTACTAACACCTAAATTGCAATCTTTAATTACTTTTTAAAGAAGACGAGCACAGAGGAATTGTAATGTGGCATAATATAAGTTTAAATGGAGAAAAAATTCAAGTTAAAAATTATATAATATATTTGAATAAAACAAGCATCAGAAACACATAGCAAAACGTAATAAAATATTCATTGTTTACATTGTAGTTTACATTCATACCAGCAATGTCAAAGACATTAGTCCATTGTTTGTTTTCAATTTAGTAGCGCTTTCAAAGGAAATTATAGCTATGCAATGATTACAGAGTTAATATTATATGCAAAGGTGTTGTTTTAATTCATGGTAAAATTATGTTGATAATTATTGTTAAGGATACGATGGAACTGCTATACGCTGTGCGTAGAAGTTTCTTCAAAACAGAATAAAAAAATAAGTCAACACAGCTTACTTCTAATACTTATTTATAGTCCAGTTGGAGCCGTAGTTCATTTAAATTATTTAATTCTAAAATTAATCTTAGTATACAATTTTCTTTTTTTTGTTCACAGGTCACACTTAGTAAAACTTCTAATAACACATTCTTGAAATAGAGAGTGGACTGACACAATATGCCTCTTATAATTCAACTATTTTGTACTGGAGGGTGGTAGACGGTAATATATTTAAATGTTCAAATCAGGGAAGCTATTCGACAAACCCAAACATAAAAAAACACACTGGTCCAATTACACCAAACGTTGGCACCAAGGCTACACCCAACCCTTCAAACCGAAAGTAAAGTTCACGATAAACATCTGCTTATTGTTTAATAACAGCAAAATAAATACAGGAGCACGTGTTTGTAACAGCTGGTCGGCGATGCGTAGGCGGAGACCGAAATAACGCCGTGGGCACGGAGTTCAAGGCCTAGCACTATGCAAATGGAAAACGATCGCACTTTCCTGGTTAATAGTACGGAAAAGTACTAAGTGTTTTTCGAACGCACACACGGCGTGGCACTGTTTTTAACTCTGTGTTGTGTTTGTGTGTCGTCTGATTGAAGGTTCAGGTAGTAATAACACTTTATCAGGCTTTTTTCACCCGCTAAACAACAATGTAAATGCACTGTTGTGGTTCGGTTTGAAAGACATTGTAGCTAGAGTAACTACTGGACATATTGAAACTTAATAACTTATGTCTCAGATTGGCGAGCGCAGTGGCATATGAAGCATTGCATTAATTCATGGTGTTTGGTTTTGTTACTACCCGTTAGCTCGTCTCGCCATTAATAGAAAAATATAAAAAAACTATCAGCTTTAATATCTACAATATGTACCGTACTATATCAGTTCATATACGTCATACTGCAGGGCATAGGCATACTCCACAATCGGGAGTTCGATTGAGAGTGGTTTTGCCATATAGTCCACCCCGCTGGCCTAGTGCGGGTTGGCGGACTTAACTCACCACATAAATTTTACAAATCCCTACGGTATGCATGTTTCTTCACGATATTTTCGTTATAGTGCGTAGTGATTGACTATCAATACACACATTACTAAAAGTCAGAGGTGTGTCTTGGGATTTGAACGTACGACCACCATGAACATGTTGGCAGCCGCGTCTGGTCCATTACCAACAGGCAACGCACGCACAATATAATTATTAGTATAAATCAATATTAATTAAAAGCCTTGTTGACGTACACAGTTGACGTATTATGACGTTCATAACTAAGGGGTTAATTAGTAATACAATACGTGCTTCCTCTGTATAAGCCCGTATACGTCCCACTGCAGGGCACGGGCCTCCTCTACAATCGGGAGTACGATTGAGAGTGGTTAGGCCATATAGTCCACCACGCTGGCCTAGTGCGGGTTGGCGGACTTACATACCATAGAAATTCCTTGCTTCCTCTACTATGTATATATAGCTTGGCAAAAAAGAGTGTTCTGTTTGGAGGGAGAAATAGACATTATGGTGGTACCTACCCAAGCGGCCTCTCATAGGAGAGACCTCCTACCAGTACAGAACAGCTTTCTTTCCAAAGTTTACTATATTGGAAACTAGCGGCCCGGCCCAGCTTCGCCCGGGTACAAATAGATTTCTGTACAATAATATGTACGTGTTATACATATAAAGCTTCCTCTTGAATCACTCTATCTATTAAAAAAACCGCATCAAAATTCGTTGCGTAGTTTTAAAGATTTAACTATACAAAGGGAAATAGGGACAGAGAAAGCGACTTTGAAGTGATGTCAATATTATTAGATTACGAGTATAAATGCTTGTTATAGCTTGGCAAAAAAGAGTGTGTTTTAATTAGGGCGCTAAGATCGAATTTAGTATGGCAATCCGATAAACTACGACAGAATATGTTTAGATACTTGATATTTTTAGAAATTGATGTTAATAGTCTCTTTGTTTATTTTAAATTGCAATACAAACAAAAACCTTACGAAAATGTATAGAAATACCTAAATATAAAATTATTCGACAAAACAATTTTCAATAACATTTTTAATAATGTAGCCATAATTGTTTTTCTTTAATGCCAATTGTCACCGCGCCGTACTTTTTTTTGCCAAGTTACAATAAAAAATCGAACTTGTTGACATATTGATAGACTACGTGACACGTTAAGTGAGATATCGGCAGTGATATAAGGATTTGAGGTTTTAATTATAGCTAAAAATCTCTGATATTATGTAATTATTATATCTGTTGTCAATTAACTGCCTGTCGAATGATCGTCTCGGTGGCGCAGTTGCTGTCACTGGTTCGAATCCCGGGTCGGGCAATGTGTTATTGGAACTTTGTATTCATTGTAAGCCCCGAATTAGGTAATTGTGGTGATGGGGTCCCCCTATTAAATCGTGGGACGGAGCACACAAGGTGAAACGTGAGTGTCTTGGAATCATCTCTGCCCACCCCTTTTGGGAATAAGGCATGAGCTTATGTACGTATATTGTCGGTAAATTATAACTATCATACAATGTGGTTTGTATACAATTTTTCGTTGAACTACCCGCAACGTATGTGCTTCGAATGATGAAGTCCAGGGTTCGATTAGTAAGACTGAATAAAACTTAATTCTCTGGACCTATTTGCAAACCTTAGCGATCATTATCCTACTAGGAAGAAAATTAGGCGAACTAATTGACGCTTCTTTCAGCTCCACCTAAGTATATGAGGCATGAACCTATAAATATTACACTCATATACTCGTATGTATAATGTACCCATCCCTAATCACCCCACAAGTAAATGTCTCTTCCCTAAACACCCCACACACATCCACAAACACAAGCAAAATCTCCAAATTCGAACACGACAATAGAAAAATTCTCATCAAAACTTCGATTCCTGAGGGATATATGAAATCCCCCGGACATTCCTTCCTTTACAGCATTACGGGCTCTATGAACAATATTTTCACTGACCAATATTCCCCTCACGTATTGGGAAAAGAACCCGAGAGTCACTCCTTAAGCCCCAAGATTTTCAAGAATCTTAGCAAAAATCTACTCTATAATAACAAATAATAAGTAAATAAGAACATTGTTTATGTTCTTGTGGTTATAGGTTGAAAAAAAATATAAGGACGTATATAATTGTATTTATGATGCGATTGAAAAATAAGGTATATAAAGTCAAAAAAGTTATTTGCTTTTTAATTAATAATACTTTGTGATGAAAACAGGCTGTTCTATTTATTTATATTATTGGTTACGACTGTCAATTTAAATATCTAATCTAAAAGGTAATTTTGTTAGCATCGTAGGGCCTCAAAACATTTTTATTGTGTTCTACATTCTAATAGCGTGTGCAAAAAACCGATGAAAAAACTATGATACAATATTAAAAATATTTTTGTATTCATTATCAGCCTGAATTCAAAAAAATTATGTCAAGTGTATGTAGAATTAAACAAAAGAAAGCCCAAAGAGTATTTTTTCCATTTAATACGTCATGTCGATATATGATTTGCCTATAAAAAAAATGTATGTCATGATTATTTGAATGGTAAAATCACAGCACCAAATTATTCCAATTAACCTAATTACCGACGTTTATTGCGAAATCATATGATTTAAAATATCGTGGCAGTCCAATTCTTTTGCTATATTCACGGCAATCATACAATAGCTTTGCAATAGAAATTGCAGCTAATAAGGTAGCATTGTACTTAACTGGGTTCTATTTAACTGTTAATTGGAAAAATATGGACTGCTTCACTGGCGGAGATGTACTACGATACAATTAAGCTGTGGTCTCGGGTTCGAATCCCAGAAAGATAGAAATGATCTTAGATTTTTCTATTCATTATCCCGGAGCTAGAAATTTTCGCATTGTTCGCTCTGCCTATCCTTTCAGGTAAAACGCGTGAGTTTATGTATGTATGTTGGAAAATTTTATGTTTTATTAAAATACTGGTAAACTATGTGGCTATTGTTATGTATGGCGGGACGAGTATGCCGTTCGCCTGATGGTAAGCGATACGACCGCACATGATTAGTAGCAACACCAAAAAATATCATGAATAACAAAGCAATGAAATAACAAAAAAAACATAAGATGATGGCGAGCGCAGTATAATGCCAAGCATTGCTTTGTAATTTATGCTGTTGTTTAGTTTTGCTACTGTTCATGACCGGTCGTATCGCTTATACGAACGGCATGCTCGTATCGCTATTCATTGGAATAAAAACAAATGAATCAGTTAAACAGTTCGCTTTGTGTCAGACTTAATAAAAATACAAGTTTCCAATAAATTGATTGGAATATAATACTCATTTTCTCAAGTTATCGTCGAGTAGCTCCACTGAGGAAATATACGCCGAGAGGTTTCCAACTCGGCTAACTATTGGCACTTGATAAAAACTTGAAGTAGCGTGATCCTACTTCTACAAAAATCGAGGACGCCGATCAATTTATATGTTCTGTACTGTATCAGCCCATATACGTCCCATTGCAGGGCATGGGCCTCCTCTACAATCGACAGTACGATTGAGAGTGGTTAGGCCATATAGTCCACCACGCTGGCCTATTGCGGGTTGGCGGACTTATATACCATAGAATTTATATGTACTAATGTTATATGCAAATCTTCGTTTATTACGGTTTATGTAAATTTAACTAAAATTGGTGGTACATTACTGATGGTAGGCCGAGAGGCCTAGAGGTAAACTACTAATTTCCTATAGGTATGTATGGAATGAGAGGAAGGCGAAATTCTCCAACCCGAAATATACCAGTATGCTCCACTTTGGTCCAAGATCTCCCAATCAACTGTCAATTATAGAAGAAATCTCGTCTCCGCAATGGTCATATATAGATCGATTATATTGTAAACGAGTGTCATTAAATTTGCCAATCGAGTAACTTGTAATCTAAGCCTAAACTACTTTTTAAATCCAAACCCTACCAGGAAGTGAAGGATAGAATAATTTCTACAGGTAATAAATTTCTGGTCATAAATATTTGAACCTTGATTTTAATAAGATGTGAAGTCAATTGCACTCGTACAATACCAAGCAAGGAATCTTATAATTCAATTCGAAAATATGAGTAATTTGTATGTCTCTACGCAGAACGATGGAACGCTATGATTTTTAGCGTATATATGTCACTAAAAGTGCTGTTGATTCTTTTATAGCCGAGGACAATTACTGAATCATAAAATATATACTTTTCAATTAAGTATGAAGTGAATGAAATCTTGGGCCAATAATTTTAATTGACATCAATTTGTGTGTAGTATCAGTACCTCCTCTTTTATTTTCAAGTCGGTTAAAAAGCAAGCTTTTATGACTATGCGCTATGAAACTAGACTTGAAAAAGTTAAAACAGACAGCTCTGATGCAAACACTGTATATAACTACTCGTATAATAATTATCTTCATGATCCTTCAACGAATGAATAATACAATAAAAAATATTGTGCAAATAAAAACATTGTCACTGCATCTAAAGACTTCGTAACTTAAAGTACGGAAAGATGAAAACTTTCCATACTCTACTGTCTACATAGAGAATGCAAATATTCGTCTCTATCTTGTAGAGCTTACATTTTCTCTAGAAAAATGGAATGTTCGCCTCAGTGAGCACTGTTTGAGCTTTGAAACTTGCAATTTGTTTTCCTGTGTACCCTATTATTTCTTTTGATTAGCTTTGTCTGTTCCGTTCAGATAGATTCACAGTGAGAAATAGTAATAGATTTTTTAACCCTTCTTGATGTAGGTATGTAGACATTTTTAGACATTATACTAGGAATAAATAAACCGTCTGCCTCGGTGGCGTAGTTGTAGTTATACGATTACAAAGCTGAGGTCTCGGGTTCGAATCTCGGGTTGGGCAAAGTGATATTGGATTTTCTATTCATTTTCAGCCCAAAGTCAGAAATTTTTGCGCGATATAGCGATAGATCCGCCACCTATCACATTGTGGGACGGAACATACAAGTCGAAATGTGGGTGTCCTAGCACCTCTGCCTAAATATTCTGGGAAAAAGGCGTGAGTTTATGTATTTATGTATTAATAAATAAAATAAATTCACCCAACAGTCACATACATAGTCCTGTAACTAAGATCGAGTCTTGTGTCGTGGGTATCAGGAACTAAGAGACTTTTCGGTCTCACAAACACCCAGAATCGATACAAATGCTTGTGGTTCACACAAATATTTGTCTCGATGCGGGAATCGAACTCGTGACCTCTCGTTTCACAGCCGGCGTCTAACCAACTGCGCCACGGAGGCTGTCAATAATCATGTATCCTAACTTTGATTTGATTGTATCAAAAATATGGGAAGTACACCTATAAGCACTAGGCTAGCATGGTGGACTGGCAGTCCTTATCAATCCTAAGGGAGATGTAGATTGTAGGCTAATACAGGGTATATCAAGAATGTGACCAAAAATAAAGCTGGGTGGTAATATTAGTTATTTCAGACACAATACAACTAAAAATTTTGAAAAAAAATCGACCATTTTTTTCCAGATAATACATCGTTTTACCTACAATAGTAGTTTACACCCTTTTATTTTAAAGAAGTTATGATGCGCAAATGTTTAACTTATTAATTTAGCAAAAACTTTAGATTTACCACCAAAACACGATGATATTTAAAAAAAAAACTCGTCTTTCTTCCGAAATTTTTAGTTGCGTTTTTAGTCACTAAAATTACCAACCGGCTTCGTTTTCTTTAAAAATCATGATATCCCCTGTATTCTATCTATTTAGATTCCAGAAGTGTTTTTCTTGCATCATCTAATTACGATGGCAAGATGGCATGATATTGATCATGTATGTAATCATCGGATTACCTACATAAACGAAATACATAAATTGTAGAATCGTTGAGACGGACCTTAGAAAATTTGAGAAAGGGAAAGGTTGAGAAGTGAGGGTTATTGAACCTCTTTATATGCTCAGCTTAAAATTTAACTTAAATGTTACGATTCCATATTAATAGGGTTATTTTTATTCATTTCAATTTTAATTTAGAACCAGTCTCGAAAATAAATAACTGATAGACAGTTAGACACATAAGGTAGATGTGAAAATATAATTCTTAGTATTATTTTTAAAGTATTGCCTAATATTCTGATGATCGACAGTAAGATGTCGGTAATAAATTATTTATATTGAAATAAGACCAACAAATACACAGGCGGATTATGCGTACATATAATGCGTATTAAACAATGCAAAAGGTACCAAAGGTGGCATAAATATATTCACGACCCTCACCCCAAAACAGGCAGAGGGATGGAAACGGACTTTGATACAAACACCCGAATATATTTATCATCTCGCATCACAATACTCTGAAATCAAACGTCGAAATCAACGAAATATTAGACAAAAACATGTTTTCGTTAAGCAAGATTATATTTATCTGAAGATCGGTTTATCTGTACAATACTCTTAGAGAAATTTACGTGATATAAACTCTACCCGAGCAGCATTTTTGATAACGCGACGCTCTTAAAGCCGAGCAAAATATATTTTACGCATACGTAACCGTAAAAAAATCCCAACAATACATCCACTTTAAATATTTAACAAGGAAAAATAGGTCTACGGAAACAAAGGAGTTTGGGCCCACGCGCCGAACAAGGTCGAGGTTTTCAGGACAATTATGGCGAAATGACATCGGTGCGGCCCACCGCGGCCGTCGGCCCATCGCGCACTGTTCCTGTCCCATTACTACCACCATGCTCAAAAAGACCTTGTCTTGACCGTGAAAAAACTGTCAATAACTAATGCGTTTACTCTTCAAAAGATACTTCCTAGAAAACTCTAAGCGGGTCTTACAATATCTGTTCCGCGGATACAATGCTACGATGCTAAGACCCGTAGCGTAGCAGCGTAGCAACGGCTCAAAATTAAATTTCGACTGTCAATACACCTTTTATCTCGTGTGAATACGTCAGGTAGCTAATTATTATATAACGGATTCCCAAAAGCTGGCTACGACGCGGAGCCCGGTTTGTGCCTTAAAAATAAAAAATAAAATGCAGAATTAGTTTTTTGAATTTGAAAAAGAACCCACCTGATATAGACGTCTCGTTCGCACGGATTGAAGGTCGGAGTGTCAGTGTTTGTAAAGGTCCGTGCACTCGCGGTACGGGCAGCTCCGGCGGGCGGCGGCAACTGACTGACTGGGCCCGGCCGGGAGCCCCGCCTCCCGCGTGCCGCGCCACACCCCCGCGCACTAGCGGATAAACAACGTGCATTGTGGGCTCGATCTGTGGGCCTACTCTATACTGCACACACACGTACATCTGTTGCGATGCGCGAGATAAGCGTCGCTTTCATTGCGTTATCAGTGCGCGATCTGATCAATGTACCGCGAACTGAACTTGCAATGGATAGCGTAACAAAAAAACGCTATTTAATCGCTTGCGTTGATGGTGATGCCAGATAAATTTTCCGGCTAGATAGCAGTCCAGTGTTATAGATTTTGGGTTAAACTCTCGTGGTAGATTAAATTTATAGGAGTAACGATACTTAAGAAAAGTGTCCGTTCGGCTGTTTTCAAGGGAATGTTATGAAAATGTACTGCAAAATGTTTAATAAAAGGTTTCTTATTACCTCCTGGAAGGCGTCTTATTGTGTACACATATTGCAAGCGGTGGTGCGGTAAAGCAATATCCGATGCGAATATGTTTTGATCGAGTAAATCCTAGTAGAGAAAATCTAGTCTTTATGTAACTGAGTCGTTTTTATTGGTAATAAGACAAGTTGATAGTAAACCTGATGAACGCAATTGTAAATATTGACAATTTCAATGTTACGATAGACATAATCTACTCTTTGTCATCCTAGTTCAGTGAAAGGATAGGAGAAAAATGAGAGTCCATACGATATGTTTGCAGAGTCTGCAATATGTAAGAACTGCTACTGCTGCATCAGCCCATTTACGTTCCACTGCATGAAACGAGCCTCCTTTATAATCGAAAGTACGATTAAGAGAGCTAAGTCATAGAGTCCACCAGACTAGTCCAGTACCGATGGCAGACTTTACATACTATAAAATTCTTGCAAATGGCTATGGTATACAGATTTCCTCACAATGTTTTCCTTCACCGTTATAGTGCGTATTGATCGACTATGAATACACGCATGATTCCGAAATCTGTGAAAGGTCCCCTGGTGTTTAAACCCGCGACCACTGTGAAGATGTGAGCAGCCGCGTCTGGTCCATTTACCGGGTCACCACGCACTACCAACAGGCCATGCAGTTAAACTAAATCCTTGAAATGCTTTCATCATCATCACTTACCATGATAAAGAACGATTATACCATTATATATTTTGTTTAATTTCATAGCAAAAAGAAGAAGAGGTTAGAAACATCTTCTTCAGACGCTGGAAGTCCACTGCAGAACATAAGCCTCCACCGACCTTAGATAAAACTACAAGAAATAACTTGAAAAACTACGGTACAGTTAAATTTCGTCATCCCGGGAACGTCGCGTCATCTCGGCTGAAAAGGTCGATGGCGTTTAATTGTACCAAGTATGCATAATTATGAGCTTGGCACCATGTCACCGCTTTCAATAAGGATTGAAGCTCAAGAAATGCTATAGTGAGCATTATATCAAAATGTCATCCTATATACACCCTTCCAAAATATCTCGATTAAGGCTTTATTATTTTTAGCTCCACACCGATATTTTGAACTAATTACAAGAAATGAATATGAATAAATGTTTCGTAATATTAATTGAGATATATTTATCTGCCTAAACTGAAATTTAGATATCACGCTCATATACAAGAAATAACTTGAAAAAACTCCCGTACATTCGAATTTCGTCATCCCGGGAACGCCGCGTCATTCCGGGCGGAAAGGTCGATGCCGTTCAATTGTGCCAGGTACGCTCATGCATAATTCCGTGCGCGTCGCAATGTCACCACTCGTAAGGATCGGGTGTGAGATCTGCGCCCGTTGAAGGTCTTCAGTTACGAAAAGGTAATATGGCGAGTTTAAATAGGTTTTTAGTGTTAATTTAAAAAAATAAGAGTATGTATGAAACTGAAGCATTTTTCATATATTAAAAATTATTATTCCTCAATTGCAAGAAGTGGCTGGATGCAGGCCGCTTCCAACAGGTCGATGTGGAGATCCTTGGGGGAGGCCTATGATCAGCAGTGGACTTCCTGTTGCTTAGATGATAATGATGATGATGATATCCCAATTTATATGATTTAATGTATCGAGATATTAATGAGATCATATTTTCATAGAATTATAAAAATGTGAAATATTTTGGCTGTCCATGACTTGTCTTCCAATAATTCTAGGTTCTTCCGTCGTGTTCTTCGATCGTGAAAAACTAGTAAGGTTATAATCGGTAATGCAGAAAATTAAAAGCACATTTGAATGCATAATACATACATACATAAACTCACGCCTTTTTCCCGGGTGGGGTAGGCAGAGGTGCCAGGACACCCACTTTTCGCCTTGTATGTGCCGTCCCACGAATTGATGATAGGTGGCGAGCCTATCGCCATATCGGGCAAAAATTCCTGACTCTGGGCTGATAATGAATAGAAAAATCCAATATCACTTTGCCCAACCCGGGATTCGAACCCGGGACCTCAGCTGTGTAACCGAATGCTTAATACTGAATGAATGCATGAATAAATGAATTGAATGTTAAATGCATAATAATCGCATTTGTACCTCGGCACAAAACATCAAAAGAACAGCTTTCTCAAGGCTACAAAAAAAAACTAAGTAACATGCTTCCAAAAGTGATAATAAATATTTCTCCATATAACTGTATAAGCTCCAAGCTCCTTGTGAAGCTTTCCTAAATAAAGTAGGAAACAAAAATAATCGATTTCTCATCGCCGTGTTTGTTTCGTTTACAAATATTTGCTCCGAATCTGGGTCTTGCGGGTCTAAAGCTCCAATGTATTGATAGCTTACGTTGCTATCAATAGGTGAAAGATCGATTCAGAAACGAAATGTTGGGAGTTCGAATCCTTTTGAAGAATGAAGACGGTATTGTAATTGTTATGCATAGCGAAATATTTTCATAAATTGATCAGTGCAGTAAATAAGTAAATACATACATAGTCCTGACGTCATATTAAGATCAATTAAGTCTCGTGTCATGGGTATCAGAAACTACGAGAGACCTTTCGCCCTCACGAACCAATCAATTGGTTTTGTGAGACTAATTGTACTATTTTTACTTACTCGTAAATACAATAAATAAATAAAAATCACCCAGACCCGAGACAAATACTTATAGGGCTCACAAACAATTGTCTTGGTGTGGGGATCGAACCCGCGGCCCTTCGTTTTATAGCCGGCGTCTGAGCTGCGCCACGAAAGCTGTCATAAGAATTTGCCTCATTGATCTACAGCCGCTGCCGATAAACAATCCCAGTCCAAAATTTGGCGTTTTAGATTGACAGCTCAATCTTTTTTCTGATATTATATTGCCAATAATCAATTTCAGTAGTGAAGAAACTATGGCAACATGACAAGAGACCAATCGAAAAGTAGAAAATAATAAGTAGAAAATAATAGTAAGCCTTACGGCTTACTATTAAAGGTTGTAACCCATGATCATAACTCAAATTCTTAAGTCGGACACTCGCACTGAGTTTTTCTCATTACCTAATGCTGCGACTTGTACTCAAAATTGCAACAGGCACG
Source organism: Hyles euphorbiae (assembly GCA_023078785.2). Taxonomy (NCBI): domain Eukaryota; kingdom Metazoa; phylum Arthropoda; class Insecta; order Lepidoptera; family Sphingidae; genus Hyles; species Hyles euphorbiae. The sequence continues at coordinate 4,009,454 of CM041043.1, read as the reverse complement.
TTTTAAAGATCTTTGGACGGATATTGACTCATCGAAGGTTTCTATACTTTATTCTTTTGTAATTTTGTTCAATAATGTGTTCTGTATATATTGAAAATGAAAATGAAAATGAAAATAATTTATTGAATCCATTAAAATGTTCAACATCATTTAGATTCAGTTATTTTTTTATCTACCACCCGGTTCGGAAAGCGGTTTTCACTAGAGAAGAACGGGCAAGAAACTCTAGTGTTGCTCTTTCCAAAACCAGTTTACAATGTAGTGAATTATTACAAAATTTACAAGTTGGTTTATTATCAGATCAGTTTAATAATAATCTGTTGTAAATTTACAATAAATATTTTTAATACGAATATTATTATATTATAATTACTATGGCTGAGTGAAGCGAAGTCGCCCAGAACGAAGAATCAGTATACTCTTTTTCGCTAAAGCAGTGAATAATTGCGAAAGCCTTATACTCATTTTTTTTTCTATATTTGCAGCGTATACTATCTATAAAATACATACAAAGTAAAGTAAAGTGTACAACGCCAGCGTTATTTGCGGGGTTGACACACAGTTAGCGGGCGCACGTAAACAAACGCGCCCGGCTCTCCCACTAATAAGTGGACATGACTATGCACGTAGCCTTGTTCGAGCGTGACACGTGCCTTCTCATATTGGAAGCTTTGGGGATAACCTTCTTTAGGGATATTGAATGTACACAAACACACACATGACCCCTTTTTTTATTGCAATAAATGGCGAGACATACATATGGGTGGGACGGAACATACAAGGCGAAATGTGGGTAATCTAGTGCCAACGCCTTCTCGGAAAAAAATCGTGAGTTTATGTATGTAAGTATGAATGGCGAGACGACCATGCCGTTCGCCTGATGGTAAGCGACACGACCGCTCATGAACAGTAGCAAAAATATTCACCTTGATGTACAAAGCAATGCTAGGTATTCCACTGCGCTCGCCATCCTGAGACATAAGATGTTGTCTCAATATGTCCAGTAGTTACTCTGGCTACAATGTCCTTCAATCCGAAACACAACAGTGCATTTACACTGATGTTTGGCAAGGTAAACAGACATTGCGGTGGTACCTACCGAGGCGGCCTCTCATATTGAGAGAACCACAACCAGAAGACCTTCTTTTCCCAGAATAGGAGGTAGATGCTACTGGAATACCCACGTGTCGCCTTGTGTGTACCGTCACACGATATGATATATGATCTTTCGTCATATCGGACACATGGCAATGTACCTTCCGAGATATCGATATCATGGCCGCTGCATCTCTTTTTAAAGTAGTATCGCTGTCATATTTACTTTGGAGTACAGGAAGAATGAACTGAACTGCCTAATACTATTCAAAATACTAAAAACCCACATGTTGCCAAGTTGTATAATGCGATCTTCTAATATTGATTAGCAATATGTGAAATAGCTATAAATTAAAAAGTACTTTTCAGAACCTCATATAGGAAACCAACTAAATTCCCACATGGGATATCAAGTCTCAACCTCCTTTTTTATTCCTCGTTGCTCATGTTTTCTATCACAATTATAAAAAAGGTCTTACAAAATAACTGACCAATAACATTAATATAAGTTATTTGTAATTTAAGTTTATTTTTGTGTAGGTGTTAGTAGTTTATCATTATAATTTTTCTTGGTACTGTAGTAAGCATAATCATGTTTTATGCCTTTTGATTGTAATATTATGTGCATGTTTGTGTTCACTAGTTTAGAGTGTTCTTATTTTGTTATGGTGTTCTTTGTGTATAGCATGTATGTTATAAGAAACACAGTTTGCGAAACAAATAAAAAAATTTCCAATTTCAGAGTTATAAATTAACACCTCACGTAATTGGCCCTCCTCCAAGAACAGTTAAGAAGTTCAATTTTACGAAGATATTATATTAAGTACAGGCTTTTAAGTTGTTGGACGCCGACTGCACATTTAACGAGTGCTTACAGAAAATCTTTGACAGAAAATTTTAAAGGAATCTCTGCTATTTTTATTGTATCATTATGATGCTTGTGATTATCTTCACAAATATTTCATACAAGGAATTTTCCTGCAAAACATCTTACTAAAATCATAAACGGGAATGTTTGTGATTTGGATGTTTATTCCTCTTTCATGAAAAATGATTCGACGGATTTCGGTTAAATATGGTATAGGCGTAATTGACACCCTGGATTAACACATAGGCTACTTTTAACTGTTTAAAATGTAGTGTTCCCGTGAAATGAATCAAGAATTTAACTATACATATTTGCTACTTTTTCAAATTCGAATGGATAGCACGATACAGGAGAAGACAGAATTGCATGCCCTTCGTCATGGGACAGAATGAGACAGAGAAAGGAATATAACGGGACGGGACTACAAACACAATACAGTCGACAGCGGTCACGTTTAGTTTAAATATAAAACAATTAGTACGCAAAATAATATTTATTAATGTGAACAGGATTCAAAATCCTTTTGCACCAGGGCGAAGCCGGACCTTACTACTAGCACAGAATACTAACAGAAGTCAAGCTTGTGTATGTGCGCAAAAGGTTCGCGCTCTCGCAGTTTACTTTAAGAGCGTTTATACCCTGCACGCGCTTTTTGGCTTAAAAACAGGACTTTTCAAATGAGTTAATAGCCACCAATAAACAATTTAAAGGAAAAATAATTATTACTAATTTTAGAAAAGCTTGTCGTCTAGGGATTTTGGTGGAAAACATTATAGATTGATGGATAATTTGTGAGTACTATATGGATTACTGAACACAAGTTTCGTTATTTAGGCTTTAAATGGCAATTTAGAAGCTTAAGATATCCTTAACCACTAAATATAAGATGAAAATAAAAATATTATCAAACTAATAAGACCCTTATGGAGGGATTTTGCTGAGAAAAATAATCTTTTTGTGTTTAGTTCCTGAAAAATAAAAATTTAAACAATGCAAAATTATTCAGAAACTCTCGTCAAGAACATATTTTTTTTCACCAACTTATCGTACATAATTTTTTATAACAATTGCATATTATAATAGAAGAACATCTTATCAATAAATTACCATTTTTATATTTCAACAAAATTAGTTTTCATGTTTTCTACAAATATTTTAAAAACCACTATAAAACACGCTGTCCGACGTGGATCAAATCAGACCGCCGCAAGGCCTTCTAGAGGGAGGACGTATCGCTCGTCGCTCCGGCCTGGCTGCAGTCGATTATGCCGCGCGTAGTAAAAATAGCCACGCGCGGAATGCGATTACCACATCTTAGTACTTTGGTAGTAAAATATTTAATTATTTTTATTACCTACAATGATTTTGTAGTGAGTATAAATTATGTTTCAGGTAATATAATGGGACGTAATTCCGAGGCTAAATTATGTTATGTATTGTAATATAAAATTAAATATATTTCGTAATTGTAAGGGGTTGTAAGGCCCCTAACACTATTTATGTGTTCGAACACGAAATGATTAATAAAACGTCCGTAGTGTCTACTGATTGAACACTGATTTGAATGCAACTTAACAATGTAATAATAACGAAAATATGATTAGCATCCAAAATTTGTATTATTCTTTGCTTGCACAGTAATATTTGTCTACTTATAATGCAAATAAAATATTTTTATGATATTATATTACAGTTACATTTCAATTGAATATTTGAAGCGCACGGATCAAAGTTGTTTGAGCCGATTGTATAGCGAGCCGACGCGGCAGCTCTACGCACACAGCTTTGGTCGCTTATGTGTGCGTGAAATTAACGAAGAAATACCTATAGTTGACTTTGCGCGCAAGGTGTATACGCTCTTAAAGTAAAACACTGGTAAAACTCTAAGTCGACTGGTTTCGAATATCGTGTTGGTGAACGCTGTCTATGTGTGCGTTGATTTAGCGCGCTTTGTATGAAGCTTGACTTCTGTTAGTTTAGTATTCTGTGCTACTAGTTCTATAAAAACATGAAATAAATAATGTTATATAAATAATCATACATATTTAAATATCTCAACATTTCATATACGAATATGTCACATTGATTAACTATTTACTCTGTATCGCATAAAAGCCAATTCAATAGAACAGTATGAAACGTATCGAGTAATTTCCATACAGCTTGTCAAACAAACCTCGGTGTATAGAGACATGGCTTATTACCCGCCTTTCATATATTCCTGGTACCGAGCGAATCTATAGGTGATTTTGCATCGAGTCTACTATCCTTTGATAATTTCTGAGAAGTAGGTATGGGGACAAATAACGCGAGAATCGATTTTTAATGTATTATTTAAGATATAAAATCGAATTCTAGCCGAAATAAATATATCTAACATAACCTTTGATATTGGGCTGAAGATCGAGCCAATGGCGTGCCACAGGAGAGGCCTGTGTCCAGCAGTGGACGCGAATGGGCTGATGATGAATGAATGAATGAACCTTTCACGAGATACACTACAATATAAAATTGAGAAAAATGACTTTTAAGTTTCACTATAAAATGAAACAATGATTTTAACAGAATCTCCAAATATTTTTTTCTCTTTTTGAAGCTTAAAACGCAGCCTTATATTTCACAACTACTTAATGTGCTAAGATTATTAAAAAATAAAATATCAAAATAAAACATTTACCAGAAAAACATCCAAACATAAAACAGAAACAACCAAGAATCGATTGTAAATCTTTAAATCATTTTAATCGATATCCAACCACGTCCCAACTGAAATCCGAGGCGCATTTACCGACTGCATATGAAACATCTCTCACAAGATATTTCCCGGAACCCTGCTAGCCAGTGTGCCGTGATTAAATCGCTATGTTCCCGGAACTTCTCTACACGAAATTCATAGAAACGCTTCATTCGGATAAACCCTGCAGTATTCCAGCTACAATATTTCATTTCGCGGAAATATTATGATGCTGCATGTTTTGATGCTTGTTTATTGAACGTTCCTAGTAATATCCTCTCTCTATTTTCATCCTCCATCCATCCATCCAATCCAAAAAGGATTGCAATGCATGTGGGTAGGTACCACCGCAATGTCTATTTCTCCCGCCAATCAACAGTGTAAATGCAGATTTGTGTTTCTGTTTGAAGTATATTGTAGCCAGAGTAACTACTGGATATATCGAGACTAAACATCTTACTTCCTAGGACGGCGAGCGCAGTGGAATGCCAAGGTTTGTTTTGTTTGTTTGGTTTCGCTACTGATATGAGCGGTGGTATCGCTTACCAACAATTCTGTATCAGCCCATATACGTCCCACTGCAGGGCACGGGCCTCCTCTACAATCGAAAGTACGATTGAGAGTGGTTAGGCCATATAGTCCACCACGCTGGCCTAGGGCGGGTTGGTGGACTTACATACCATAGAATTTTATAAATCGCTATGGTATGCAGGTTTCCTCACGATGTTTTCCTTCACCGTTTTTTACAACAAGCGAATGGCATACTCGTCTCGCCATTCATAGCAATAAAAACACTTTAAAAGCACCTAACCGCGTCTAAACTTACAAAGACATTCTTTAAACACCGCTTTTCAATCATCAACTAACCGTCCGCGAACAAGATGTTCTTCAACAAAAAGCCTGTGTAAAAAGAAACCTCTCTTGTCCGACTGAAAAATGTATTCCGCAGAAGCGACCGCAGCTCCGATAACTCGGCACAGGAAAATGGTAACTCGTGCCCAGGTGTTTTGAGTTGTGTTGGGTTCTTAATATGGTATTTTGAGGTGTGGAAATTGAAATTATGTGATTTGATTATAAATGAAAATGAAGTATTTAATGTGGCAAACGATGAAGATTTGAATCAAACTGTAATTTTGATGGTATTCATTGATGGTGATTTCAATACTTTTAAAAGATTATTACAGGTATAAATGATTTACGATAAAATGTTTTCGATGGTGAACAGTCCTTATGAATCAGTGGTACCATCTGATATCTCGCCTTTAAAAAGGGAATATTTATGATTATTTATTTATTCCAGGAACAAACACTTTTATGTAAAAAAAAATTAACTTGTTACTGGAAAAGTTTTTATAACCTTCACATCACTTAACACATAAAAATAGACATATCATATCAACTTTATATTTGATAGCTTCCGTGGCGCAGTTCGTTAGAGGTCGGCTGTGAAACGAGAGACCGGAGGTTCGATACCCGCACCGAGAATTTTATTTGAATGAACAGTAAAAGTGAAGCATCTGTTTCAGTCAATGTTTGTAAGACCGAAAAGTCTCTCGTTGTCCCTGATAACCACTACATTACTCATTGTGGATTCAAGACTATGTTTGTGACTGGTGGGTATATTTATTTATTTTTATTCTTAGAATAGTTGTCACTATCCTCTAACCTCGATATTGTTTTCATACAATATTTTATCCTCTCAAATTCCTGTGCCCTGTTACACAGAATGTCTTCCCGGTCAACCCTCGGTTTCAGGAATTATATATTTATCCGTTCAGCAAACTGTAACTTTCTTTAGTAAGTACTGCTCTTTGCGATTCATAATCATCTCGCCACGATCAGTTGTGAAAACAACCAGTTCTACTGGCTTGTTAAATATTTTATTTTAAAATCTATTAGACTGTCAAGTTTGCATTAGTGTGTCAAGAACTGACAGTACCTATCTTTATTGCAATAGGTAATTACTCCAGCCGCTGCCAATAAACAAACCCAATCCAAAATTTGCCGTTTTAGATTGACAGCTCAATCTTTTTTCTGATACTATATTGCCAATAATCAATCTCAGTAGTGCAAAAACTATGGCAACATGACAAGCGATCAATCAAAAAGTAGAAAACAATCCCGATTGACTTCAATCTAATTTTTTCGATTGATTATTGGCATCGGCCGTTGATTGCAATGAATGGTAATTTCCTTCACACTGGAACAAAACAGTGCATTTACACTTCTGTTTGGCGGGAGAAATAAACGAACTGACGGTATCTATCTTTACTGCAATGAATGGTAATGTCCTTGAAACCATGACACAACCTAGCATTTACAGTTCTGTTGGTCGAGAGAAATAAACATTGCGGTGGTGCCTACCCAGGCGGCCTCTCACATATGAGAGACCTACCACTATAAGAAAGTAACTCTGGTGTTATGAGATGAGTGACGATAACTACTTAACATCAGATTGCCTTCTATTTCATAAACACATATATTTTTTTTTACTCTGGCCGGGCATAGTTGCGGCATTGCACCTGATGGTAAGCGCAAATGCCGCTCAGCAGAGTATCCATTGGCATCGGACGGCAGTCCCATGCCAATGGAAACAATTATGCCGGCCTGTTAAGGTGCATCTTCACACTACGGCGGAAGGACCCAGGATTGTAGGAAAAAGGGAACACGTGAGACGGCAAACAATTCCACATACAGGGTATATCAAGAATGCAACTGAAAACCAAGCCGACAGTAGTTTAAGTGACTATTGACACAATGCCACTAAAAATGACAAATTAAAACGCGACAATTTTATTGCAGTGTTCTAAATATCATCGTATTTGGGTAGTACATCCATATTTTTTCCTTAATATAATAATTTAAACCATTGCGTACCGTGTTTAAAAATAAAAGGGTTCATATGATGCGGAAAAATTTTTCGCTTTTTTTGCAAAAAATGTAGTTACTTTGTGTGGATATATCTGAAGTCACTAAAACTACCACCGGTATTTATACTCCAATCTCTCATCACTCTCAAGCTTATTTTTATTTGGCACTAAAAAGTATACTTATAAATATAAATGAATACACATTTAAATAATGAGAGTGGGATGGCGTATGTGGGTATCTGCGTCGACCGCACCGCACTGCAGTCAATGAAACATTTACCTTAATGGCGAATACAGGAAAACGCTTGTGACGCTGTTTATCTTCCGCTATACGGATGCTGGGATATATTTAGCAAAAATAGGCATATTGATGTATAAAGTATACTGACGATTTTGCATAAATTCGACGAAAAGTTGTCGTCTCGCTGCTGCAGACGGTAAAACGCAGATTCAACTCACAACTTAATGTTATAGGTATGCAGCTTTGACTAAATTATTTTTAAATACATGTATAGAGTACTACATATAGTTATGCAAAATAAATATGCTTATAGTATTTTTTTTGCCAACCCGCACTAGGCCAGCGTGGTGGACTATATGGCCTAACCACTCCCAATCGTATTCTCGATTGTAGAGGAGGCCCGTGCCCTGCAGTGGGACGTATATGGGCTGATACAGACAGAATTTTTTTTAATTTATAATAATAGCGAGACGAGCATAACACACGCCTGATGGTAAGCGATACGACCACTTATGGACAGTAGGAAAGCGATGTTTGGCATTCCACTGCGCTCTCCATCCTGAGACATAAGTTTCAATATGTTCAGTAGTTACTCTGATTCTAGCGTCCTTGAAACCGGCACACAACAGTACATTTACATTGCTGTTTGGAGGAAGAAATTGACATCGCGGTGGTACCTACCCAGGTACCTATTATTGTAGATATATAATAGTTTATGAACTAAAAGGATTATTGTAATAGACTGTAATATACGATGGTAAATATAGCGCAGAATTACGCTAGTGTCGAAGGCAGGGATGTTGGGAAACATTCCGAAAAATACACATACAAATAAATAAAATATATGCAGATATATAATCCGGAATATATGATCGGAAATTCAGCACCGGATTACTAGGGGTTAAAAGGTCGCGGGTTCGAAACCTAGGGCAAACCTCTGACTTTTCGAAATGTGTGTATTGATAATCAATCAACACGCACTAAAACGGTGAAGAAAAACATCGTGAGCAAACCTGCATACCGTAGCGATTCATAAGAATTTCTATGGTATGTAATATCTTCCAACCTGCATTAGGCCAGCATAGACTATACGGCCTAAATACTTTTAATCTTACTCCCAATTTTAGAAGAAGCCCGTGCCCTATAGTGGGACAGATAGTGAGCTAATACATTACAGTACAGAAAGTTCATACCACAAGTTCACATCCACGTTAGATATTGTTAAAAACAATTACCCTATTAGACACATTGTTCGGGTTTTAAAATATCCATTTACTACCGAGATACCGACCATAGATGATAATATATTTATCATACTGATACATGCAATTTTTTTAAGTTTCGATATCAACATGTTTATTTTTAGCAGGCCGGCTTACTTATACATACTTATGTCAACTGGAGAGTGAAAGCCACCTTCATAAATTGATGCTACATTGGAATTGCACAGCGCTTACAAAAGCTCTTTATAATCACTTTGCCGCCAAATATAAAAAAGAGTAAAAAAATATTTCAAACTCCGTTCGAAAATATTTCAAACTGAAACCCAATAAAATATAAAAGCTCAATTTTCGTGCATTCTCTTTACTCAGTCCACAAAGAGATTTTTCACCGTATTTGATCCATAGCCCTCTTTCAACTGATATTCAACGAAATCCTTTGTCGCATACTATGCAATATGCGTACAAAGCGAAATACGTAGCGCGAAAACAGCGGGGTTCTACGCCGTAGCATTGTTGTAGCGTTCGTAGCATTTGCTACGCGAACCGATTGCATTAGCACAATTTAGTTTTCTATTCTTCGGAAAAAGTGATTTAAATATTATATTGTATTCTTAAAACACAATAATAATAAACAATATATTAAATTATAAAATAAAAAATAATATTTACTAATCATAAATTATTGGTTTTGATATATCCCGGCGTAAAAAAATCTTATGCCGAGACGATATTTCAGATCCCAATACACCAAGCTGACGCAATGCGGGTCTGATTTAGTCCAGTAACCAGCTGTGTTGTGAGTAATGCAATATTTTCAGCAATGCAATGCTACATTTCCAACCATTATCGATATTACCATTAATGTGATTAAAGGAGGCTGCAATTCCAGCATGCTAGCGGTTATCTTGTTAAACTAACACTGACTGTATCAATCAAATAATTAAAAATAGAAAAAAACATAGAATTTCAAAATTAGAATATTAAATATGTTCTTTTTTTCGCGGTAATTTTATGCCTGTATAAATATATTGGCAATTATTTGCAGACAAAACTCCGCAACTTCGATAATCGGATTTTAAAAATAGAATGCCTAATTTATTTTTAATTTCTTACTGTTTGCTCCCTGCAAGGCACCTGTAGCGACCACGCCGATGTGACGTCAGCTGCATAGGCGGGCATACAATGCGTCGGTCAACAATGACGTCAAACCCGACGACTACGTCACTAACACAGTTCAGTCACCGACACGCAGTGTCCTGGTCACTATAGGATACATTATTTGTATGCGTACGGGTTGTTATATTTAGCTCCACCCGACAAACAAATTGTTATGTACTGAGATAAATATTATTATAATAGCTTCTTAGATTTAAATAAAATTTTTTTTTAAATAATTCGTCCCGTGACCACGTGACTATGAAACTGAAACGTTGTTAGATTGAAAAAAATTAAAAATTAAACTAGATTCGCAATAGAATCTTTTTCAATAAATATTAATATTTACTGCATTTTTTTTATATAATTTATATTTACTGAGTGAGTTTTATTATTTATAGCTATGAATTCTAGTTAGTATTTTTTTTTCATTCAAATAATTTTAATTCTACTGATTACTATAGATTGGTAAAAAATGGTCACTAAGTTCTTAGGAAAGCGCTAAGATCTTTAATATAAATATGATAACCTATAATACAGCGGAAAATGTTTCTCTGTATCAGCCCATATACGTCCCACTGCAGGGCACGGGCCTCCTCCACAATCGACAGTGTTATTGAGAGTGGTTAGGCCATATAGTCCACCACGCCGCGCTGGCCTAATGCGGGTTGGCATTGGAAAATGTTTATATTATTGTTATTTTTATTTATTACTGTTAATAGACTGTTTATTTAAAATCACGAAACAAACATAAACCATCCAAAAAAAGTATAGAAATACCTATGCACGTTTAAAATTATTGAACGAACACAGTGACATTTTTAATAGTGTTGCCATAAATAATTTTCTTTGGCGCCAATTTTCACCGTATCGTCTAAGAGCCACAAAGTTATCTGACCCGGTGAGAGAGTCGCTGTAATCGAATTTGGTGTTGCCGTTAAAAATAGATATAGCAATAAAGTGGGTAAAGTAAGATTTTTCAATCCGATCAATAGTGTCGGGAAAATGAGTGGACCAGTTTCATATGCATGTTTTTTTCCTTCACAAGATTTCTAACCAATCGCTCCCCCTTAAAGAAGTCAAAACCCTTAAAAAAGTAATCTGTATCAGCCCATACACGTCCCACTGGAGGGTACGGGCCTCCTCTGCAATCGAGAGTACGATTGAGGGTAGTTAGGCCATATCACAGGCCATATAGTCCGCCGCGCTGGCCTAATGCGGGTTGGTGGACTTACACAGGTACCATAGAAATTCTTATAAATCGCTTTGGTATGCAGGTTTCCTCACGATGTTTTCCTTCACCGTTTTAGTGTGTGTTTATTGACTATCAAAACACGCATGACTCCGAAAAGTCAGAGGGGTGCCCTGAGATTCGAACCCGCGGCCACCATGAAATGTGGTTGTGGTCATTGGTGGTCCATTTACCAACAGGCCACCACGCACGTAACGATAAATTTTAGTTTATGATATGAACTTACATCTATTGTACTTGTCGAATGTCGGTAATAAAATTCACTGTGTTAATTATTTAATTATTATTACCACCACACGTTATAATTAACGGATTAACGATTTATCCGAATTAGCTCGTCTCGCCATTCACTGCAATAAAAAAAAAAAATCTGCGACAGCTTGTTACTTTACACACACACTTTAGTAAACACGCGTTTGTCACTGTTTCACTGCCGACTGCTGGATCTTGAATGCCTTGTCTACGATCCGGACGCGCTTTATATTGCAAACTGTCATGCTCCCACCCTTACTCTGACTGTGGGTAGTGAAATAGAACCACAATCGGGTTTCCTTTAATAAAATTACTTCTACAACTACCCGTACATTACTGACGGCCGATTTACAATTATTTTGCATATGGGTTTTACACAAGAACACCCCGACATACTAATACGTACAAAGTTTTGTTTTCGTGGAATTTATTTTGAAAAGCTGACAACACAAACTTGTTGCGGCAGCTACACGATGATACAATTTTTCGAAGGGTATTATTGGTATCTGAAGTCGCTTTTCTTCCTACGTAAAATTTAATACCTGAAGTTTAACATTCCTAGCATCACTTTTTAAAGTTTTCGGCAATTTTGACTACTTTTAAATAATGCAGGAAAAATAAATACATTGAGTAAACAACTAATGCCCGATATGTCAGCGACTGGCAGATAGACTGACATTCCAAATGACGTATTTGTTTCCACTTTTGGCCACCGGGCCAGATAACTTTGTGGCTCTTATACTCTCTTTTGCCAAGTTATACGTCAGTTTATAAAGTTTTTACTTGTGTAATGAGTATTTAAGACATAATGTTTGCCTCATTTCTGGTAATGAAGTTCTACTTTTCGTTTTGAGCACACCTCACTGCCATAGTATAGGTATGGGAACTTCACTAATTGATATTCTCGTATATTAATAAGTTTCCTAGGATATATTTATTCGGTATTAAAGTAACCAGAGAGATTAACTACAGGGTACATAAAAACTGCTACCGAAGCCGTGTGGTAGTTTTAGTGACTTCAAACACAATGCAACTAAAAATGTCGCTAAGAAACGCTACAGTTTTTTCGTGGGTTTTCGGATAATATTAGAATATATAATCCATAGTTTTGCTAAAATAATAATTTAAACCCTTGCGTGTTATAGTATCTTTAAAAATAAAGAACGTGCACTAATTTAAAAAAAAACTATGTACTAATACCAAATGCGTGGTGGCCTGTTGGTAAACGGACTAGACGCGGCTGCCAACATGTTCACGGTGGTCGCGGGTTCGAATCCCAGGGCACACCTCTGACTTTTCGGAGTCATGTGTGTACTGATAGTCAATCACCACGCACTAAAACGGTGAAGGAAAACATCGTGAGGAAACCTGCATACCATAGCGATTTATATAAATTTCTATGGTATGTAAGTCTGCCAACCCGCACTAGGCCAGCGTGGTGGACTATATGGCCTAACCACTCTCAATCGTACTTCCGATTGTAGAGTAGGCCCGTGCCCTGCATTGGGACGTATATGGGCTGATACAAGACAAGACTAATACCAAATACACAGATAGGCAAGAAAAACATTGCCTTTTTTGCAAAATTTTTAGTTTCATTGTGTATGAAGCCACTAAAACTACCACCCGGCTCAGTTTACAATAACAGTCCTGATATACCCTGCATACACAATTTGAAAAAGTTATAGATACCCAAGAAAACACAGTTTTCATCGAAATCTCGCCCGCTCTTAATAATCTATTAAACATTTTTGTCAATACACAAGAATAAGAGCATCTACAACTATAAATAGCAAATATATTAGACGTATGCAACATAATGCACATATTTATACGAAATGAATTTAAAACAAACAAAGGCACAAAGCCTTGCGAATACAAATAGCAATCCAATCTGCTTTATGCGACTCGTAGTGCTGCGCTGACTGAGTATGTTGACTGATTCACGCGGCAGTATTGACATACGAAATCAAATTTATAATAACTGCTGACGGAATTAGTTAGTAGACGGATTTAGGCGTCAGTATTGACTTATGTAATAAGTGCTGACCGAAATGGTGTACTGACTAATACATGCGTCAGTATTTATTTATTTTGTTCTTTACTGCACACAAGAAGAAAAATATCCTTAAATTATATTACAAACTAGCGGTCGGGCCCGGCTCCGCCCGGGTGCATACACGTTTTAAAATGGCGGTCAAAATGTTTATTTATGACTATCAGTTTAGAATATCGACCAATCGGACCACGAAAAACGAACAAAATTTCCTCGTATTTGCTAGAAATATCACTACTGCTTTCCTCCTATAAGTCATAGCGTGATGAAATATAGCCTATAGCCTTCCTCGATAAATGGACTACCCAACACTGAAAGAATCATTCAAATCGGACCAGTAGTTCCAGAGATTAGCGCGTTCAAACAAACAAACAAACAAACTCTGCAGCTTTATAATATTAGTATAGATAAAATATAGAGTACCAATAGTGGTTTTATCGCTCTAGGCGATATCTTACAAATTTACTTATTCAGTATTGATTGATGGAATCAATTTTTTAATAACTGCTGACGAAATTAGTGTATTGTCTGATTCACGTGTAAGTATTGACTGACAAAATCAAACTTTACTAACTGCTAGCTGCGTTGATGGTGCTATTATTTTAATGATCGGCCTTTAAATTCGTCGATTTTGTAGTAGTCTAAAAAGTGCTTAATTGCATAATTACTGTATACAGATTGACTTTAAAACATCGCCACATTATACAAAGTGATTATTTGTTGCAACACATCTCAACTTAAAATTGAGACATCTAATAATTCTGTGCGCTTGTAATTGAAGAAAATAAAGATTTCAATGAGGTCATTGTACTGAGTTTTTCACAAACAGCCATTTAATAAAACAATACGTGTATTTGTAAATACTCACGATATCGGATGAAGCCTTTTAAATACCTTAGTTTAATATTTCTCCAACACAAAACAGAGAAATCTCTCAAACGAATAACAATCGAATCCACTCAGGTTTCCCATAACGAACTGTAGCCCCGGGTGCCGTCCAGCGAGGGCATCACTATCCAGTTTAATTAAAAACACGTCGTGCATAGCTATACGAAATGGATTGAAATATTAAATCTTTTTATTACTCTACAATATTTCCAGCGCGCGTTGGACGTACCTCATCTCCAATTAATTTGCATCTCATATTCTTTTATGAAACATGGTGCAGTGGCAGGGTGGGATGTGGAATCAAAAGGTTTGAGTTCGATTATGGGTATTGCATTCAAATTCTGCTGCTATCTGCATGGTGTGGGAATGGTGGACTTGATGGTGGCATCATCTCCATTCACAAATGAGATAAGTAAAATAAATATTAGTTACCAGTTTAGTGTATCATAGTTTGATCTGACTTAATAGTCTTCATATAACCTTGAAGACAGCAGTGACAGGACGTGGTTTTCATGGCATTTTTTGCCTAAGGTAGGTATAGCAATTTTATCAAAAATCATTTTGTCCAGAGCGCTGGATATTCCAAAACCGATACTGCTTTAAATACCTGCGAAGTAAAAATACATCATCACTATTTTTCTTCACTGTATGCTAAACATTATGATGTATATAGGAAAAACTTTAAACAAAGTCACCGAGGGTCCCCGCAGAAAATTATCATGTGGTGAGTTAAAATTCAGTGCCTCGTTGACCGAGTTACGGTCGCAGCAAAAAGTGCTTGTAATACGTGACTAAAAATAATATCTCCATTCTTCAACTACTTATAAATATGTATACGTACCCTACATGCGAGTCATGTAGATAATCTTAGTACATAAAATAAAGGAAACGCTGATATAACCTACTGACTTTCTTCCTAAGGAGCGTTACCCATTTTTATTGCAATGAATGGCGAGACGAGTATGCCCTTCGCCTGATGGTAAGCGATACGACCACTCATGGACAGAAGCGAAACCAAACAACACCATGAATTACCAAACAATGCTGTTGTTTGGCGAGAGAAATAGACATGGTAATTGTACCTACCCAGGTGGCTTCTCACAAATGAGAGACCTACCACCAGTAGCTGTATTAATGCACTGTTATGTACCGGTTTTAATAAAATTGTAACCAGAGTAACTACTGTACATAATGGGGCATAACATCTTATGTCTCAGAATGGCGAGTGCACTGGAATGCCAAGCAATGCATTGTAATTCCTAGAGTTATTTGGTTTAGCTACTGTCGATGAGCGGTCGTATCGTTTACCATGCCATCATTTTCCATACCAGGTAAATTGTATGCTCGTCTCGCCATTCAGCTAAAAAAAGTATTCCATTATTAAATCTTGGTTCCATATTCAAATCTTATAATTCTTCCCAAAGTCTGATCATAAAATCACAAGGCAATTATAGAAAGCCGCAACATCAAATCATACTGCGCCTCATTTAAATGCACCAAGAATAGTATAATACGAATAAATTGTTGACTAGTATGACAGTGTAAAGTTGGTAATATAAGACAAGCGGGGTCGGCTGCGCGAGTGATGAAAGCGCCGCATTGCGCTCCGGTGCAATCCGCCGCATAAATTACGATTGATTGCGACGTTGATTTGCATTAAAGTTTTATAAATATGTTTTGGGTATTGGTGTTTATTTATCAAAAAATAAATAAATAGAGCCCACAGTCACTCAAATACAACCAGATGTAGTCCCGAGTACATAACAAGATTAAAGCCTCCGTCTTAATCATACACATTTTTTTTTCTCTCTGAATGGCGATACAAGGATGCCGTTCACCTGATGGTAAGCGATACAACTGCTCATGAACAGTAGCAAACCAAATAACAGTTTAAATCACAAAGCAATGTGTTGCATTCCACAGCACTGGCTATCCTGAGACTTAAAATGCAAAGTCTCAATATGTCCAGTAGTTACTCTGGTTACAATATACTTCAAACCGAAACACAGCAGTTTATACTGCTGTTTGCCGGGAGAAATAGACATTGCGGTGGTATCATCATCAAACAATGTTTATGTGTTCTATCAAGATCAAGATATCACAAGTTGAAGAAATTATACAGTAAAAGTACTCATAGTTATAAGTCGGCGGATGCAGACCTTTTCCGAAATTTCTTTGTGAAATAGTGGAAAAGCCTATATTTAGTAGTAAATTTTCTATTACTCGACATTTTCAATTAATTTCAACCTCTTTCGCATAGTTGGTTGAGATACATATTATGAAACTTTGGGTATTGTAGGACCGAATATATTTTATTAATTGATACTCACAATTCATGTATGTGACGATTTAATTACAATTCTGAATACTGATACTTTTTAATGAATACACCACTTCAACGCTGAATAATCAATTTCAAAAATTTAATTTCCATCCGTCGGCAGCGTATTCAAGCACTCTTTTATCTGAAACATCTTTATGGAGGAAATTTTAGCGGGAATTCTAATTAAATTTCTTGAGAGGGCGTGGACTCCGCGACAATAGGAGCTCGCTGTACCTTCGTAAACTACATGCTGCGGTACAAGGCTTAGGCGAAAGCGATTTCATATTACTTATAGAAACAATTTCAATCGTCATTGCCGCTTTAGTGTAATTGAATTAAAAGGTGTAATTTTAGTAGAAGTATGTGATGCAATACATTATCGTGTGTCGTAGATGCTAATATCTCCAGAGATTTTATTAAATATAATAAAAAAAACAACATATTTGGTTATAAATAACAATCAACGGTATTTAAGAGATCGTATTCAGCAATAAAGCCGTGAGTGAAGAGAGATAAATTAGATAGAATAAAAAGGAACAACAACACTACTCGTGGTAGATCTCTCATATGTGAGAGTCCATCTGGGTAGGTACCACCGCAATATCTATTTCTTCCGTGAAACAGCAGTGTAAATGCACTGTTGTGTTTCGAATTGAAGGACATTGTAGCCAGAGTAACTACTGGACATATTGAGACTTAACATCTTATGTCTCAGGATGGCGAGCGCAGTGGAATTTAGCTACTGTTATGGGCGGTCGTATCGCTTACCATCAGGCGAACGGCTTGCCCGTCTCACCATTCATTGAAATAAAAAAACAACAAATACAAGTATGCATATTGCTTGTATTTGTTCTTTGTATTATTCAGGTCTTATTCATGGACAGGTTTTAAAATCTATTTTAATTATCAAATAATTTGTCTCTAACAACTTTTGAATTCAGTTTGAGTGAAGAAGACAAAACATTCGATAGCTAACATAGGTCTTAAAACTGTCTATGAATAAAGCAGTTAGTGAAAACGGTAAATAAAATCGGCAAACGATAAGTATCGGTAGTAATCATTGCCACACTGAATGCATATGTGAATCCTGGGGCCTTACTATATTAATCCGAAACGAAGTTCGAAACTTGGGATGATCGAAGTTTATATACGATACGAATGTTCCTACGTATACTTATGGTCGTTATTGACTTATGGTCGTAACTGTAGACTTATGGTCACGATGTACGTTATACAAATTCGACCTTTTACAGAGTAGATACATTCGTATCGCATATGAACTTCGATCGTCTGAAGTTTCAAACTTCGTTTCGGATGAATATAGTAGAGCCCCTGATACGTGGATTCGTTTCTCAGGTGCAGTATTAATTTTTTTGTTTTTATTTCGTTTTAAAAGTATTCATTACCACACCGAGTGCGTGTGTGAATCCTGAAGCGTGGTTTCGTTTCCCAAGGGAAGGATTTATTTATGTTTTTTTTTAGTTCATGTAATATTTATCTGACAGTAGATTCTAGAAAATATAATCCATAGTATATTACCGAGTGTTGGTTACAGGTTGGTTGGTCGACGTGATTCTTAAGCCATTCGCTTTCTAGTCTTGTTATTCACTCATATTTAACCGGCGAAAAATATATTATCAGAGCTAAAAAAGTACACGAAATACTTTGTTTAAGTTACCTTATAAGTAAAAAAAGCAAGGTAAAGTAAAATTTGACTGCCAAAATACCCTATACGCCCTTGAGCCACGTTTTAATACATGCTAAAGATCAATAAACGCTAACCTCTTACAACTCACACGGAAAACCGACAGAAGCTCACTGTCCAATTTGTTGAGCCATACGATTTATGATAGCCCATAACCCGGCGTCATAGCGCAGTGGCGTTTATACAGCCACATTCATTTATTAAACACTACAAGCGGAGCCCGATGTAGGCCTTTGAAGGTGTCGTGAGCTTAATTGACTGAGCTGACATGTTTTGTAAATAAATGAAAGTAACATGGCTGTATGGTTTTGATTCCTTTGCTATATTTTTATTGTTTTTTTTTTTCAAACGGATGTGTGACTTTTTTGTTCGGATTTTGAAATTTCTCATGTTACCCAAAGGTGTAATTTGTACGTGGCATCATGATACTTGCTATGAAAGTTACATAATATCATGAGACTCGTCTCTTATCATATTTGGGGCGGAAATAAACTTAATGCCTTCCATATCCTTGGAGAATATGAGAATGAGCGTATACTAATAAAATTGCTTGTATTTCCCACAAGTATCCCAGACATACATATGTTTCACGCAGCATGTTCTTATGAGTACAATATGCATTTTATTTTTTAAGCAATTGAAATATACTTTATTATTAGCATTTCATTTCATTATAAAATTTCTTCCACTAATTCTTCTTTGGATCTTTACCACATTACAAAGTAATTTTATTACCTTCTTAATAAAATAAAAGTATTTTTTAAAAACTTTAATATTTCCACATTAAACATGATCGATGGTGGACCAAACAAGCTTATAAAAGATGCATCCAAGCCACCAGTATCATATTTTACAAACGCTGCACGTCAAACGTTTAAAATCCGTCCGGAGCGAACAAAAGCGTCTCGCTTTAGTCTCCAAACGCTACAGCTAATGCACTCCAAGGCATAGCCTATAAAACGGTGTAATTACCCGACCTTCCCCGCTACTGATGGCAGTAAACTTTTAGTGCCAGTAAACGTAATGGCCGGCCAGCAGAATCGATACGTTGTGTGTTGACGATTTAGTCGAGATCACGGAGCTGTCGTAAAAAGGTATTTCATTTGACCGATTGAACGGTTAGGGGAGGTTTGAATGTTGAATTGTGATTGGTGTAGGTAATTGTAGAAAGAAAAAATAAATAAAAAATAATTCAAAAAAATTATAAAGATTTTTTCCCAGCTAACCTGAACTAGGCCAGGATGGTGGACTATATGGACTAACCACTCTCAATCATACTCTCGAATGTAGAGGAGTCCCGTACCCTACAATAGGACGTTTATGGGCTGATCCCATTTTACGTTTTTTTCTAGCACTACAATGAGACTAAACTCCACTAAAGTCAGCGCTTTCATAATTATAGATATATTTGGCTGACAAATCATTCTAGCCATTAAGAATTCAGAAGTACTTACATTACAAGACCCTGCAAAACATTTTTCGTGTGATGCTTATTTAGCTACGATAAAATAAAAAGGAAACCTTTATACATAATCATAGTACATACGCTCACGCCTTATATGCTTGACAGAGTAAGCAGAGATGCCACTTAATCCCTAAGCTTATTCTCGTCTCAAAATATTCCTTTTAATCTTCAAAACAATCTTACATTTTGCTAGCCCACAGCTCAGAGTACAACTAAAAAACCTAATTGCTATTGTGTTTTCAGCGAGTCAATATAACAGGGCGTGATTTGATTGGCTCGGATAAACGCATTTTATAGTGGAAACTTCGTTTGAACCGACGGCACGTGGGCACATCGCGACGAGCTCGCCTCGCCGCGTCTCCGCTGCCAAACTCAATTTATCCATACTTATATAAACTTGTATAACTGTGTAAAATGGCACGCCTATTTACCCTTATAGTATGTTTAACAATACCGTATGGAAAAGTCCTTTATTTGTTGCATATTGGTTGATTTTTTTAGTAATTTAAAAAAAGTGTTTTTGAAGAAATAAATCTCTTACACCGAAAATACATTCTCGTACAACTATATTCTCTGGATATAACCATAAAATAAATATTCCCGAACATAGACCCCTGACCCTCCCAGCCCCAACAATTTTCCATTGCTGAACATAGGCTCTCGGGTCTCCCAACAATTTTCAAAGCTTATTGGAAGTGGCCTGCATATTAGTTTCCCTTGAGAGTGGATGTCCAGCACTGCGCTTGATTGTATTATACCGGGTATATCAAGACTGCTACCGAAAACGAAGCCGGATGGTAGTTTTAGTGACAATTAAAACTACTCAGCTTCGTTTTCGGTAGCACTCTTAATATACCCTGTGAGTACCATCTAATGCCCAGTGCCGGATTAGCCACGTAGCAAGAGTAGCAAATGCTACGGGCCTCGCGAATTGGGGGGCCCCGCGCTCCAACGCTTGTCTGACCGTAATTTAAAAAATATCAATTTAGATAGGAATTAGGAGCGTAAAATATCTTTCACGCCTTAAACGCGAAGCGCTTAGCCTATGCTTCACTTCCAACTGAAAATCTAAAACTCGATTTCGTCATGTTAAATCGGAAAAATAAGTAGGACTTAGGTATTTTACGAACTTTTTAACGCTAATGTTCTACTATTTATTATAATTTACATATTAAATTATATTTTACATATTTGGACTAGCATCTATACCACATTTCTAGCGTTCAATCGGCCAGTTTTTTTATTTTTTTATATAGGTATACAATAATCTCAAAAACAAGAATAAGCGTGTTGATTCTCAAACTGTGAGCAAAAATGAGACAGAGCAAAAGTATTTGAGGCTGCTCTTAAAACGAATAATTACAGTAACAAAGGTTTTAGCAGAACGAGGTCTTGCATTTCGGGGTAGTGACGAAATTGTTGGTTCACTTCACAATGGAAATTATTTAGGATTGTTAGAATTAATAACCAAATTTGAACCTTTTATGGCTAAAAATATTCAAAATCATGCTCATAAAGGAAAGGAACATATTTCAAAAACAACTTGTGAGGAATTTATACATTGGCGTACAAGCCAGAATTAAGGAAATAAATAAGTATGCAGAATACATTCCCTGTCTTGCACATTTATTAAATTTGGTTACTAAGTGCGCTGCAGACTGCTGATTTTATTGAAAACCTCTATACGTACGAACGGAATCCTAGAACGCTTGCAAGCGACTAGTGCTTCGCTGCAGTCGTTTGATCGAGACCTTAATACGAGCTACGCCGTTTATGAATCATTATATGGCTACGTCCAAGACATGCGATCCACATTTCAGATATTGAGGCAAGAGCCAAAGATCTGACCAACTGTGAAGAATACCAGCAACAGACATCCAGACAAATCAAGCAAAATACAAAGTACGACCATTTCAGCGGCTCTACTGCACTCGACGATTTTGTTGAAAATCAAACAGCTGGACCACGGTTCGAATTTGAGGTGTTTATTGTCATTATTGATAACGTACTGTCGGCTTTAACTAAACGTATGAAAGCATATCATAAAATTACTAGTGTTTTTGGAGTATTTCGACAGCTAAAATCTCTTACAACAGAAGAGATTTTGCAAAAATCCTCAAGTATGGTCAGTGCTTACGAAGATGATTTGGAGAGCAGCCTTGGCGGCGAATTAGTGCAGTTCGCAGAGCTGCTGAAAGTAGATGTGGCTACTGTTATTGACGAAAAGAAACAGGAGCCCTTGGAACTGCAATTTTATAAACTTTAATACTTATTCGTTTCAAAAACATTGATACAGAATATTTATTTCAACTCAACTCTCATATTGAAGCAGCGCTATGTCGAATAATTAAAGATACGTCATTTCCTCCCAGATGAAAATTTGTGACTTGATTGTTAATATACTGATGCGATAAATAAAAAAAATCAGCTAGCAATAAGTCGAGGAAAAGCTAGTCAGCTGATGCATTTAAATTGACAGTAGATGCTCCTGCCTAACTCCTATGTAATAACTTTCAAAGTATCAGCTGACGGTTTTTCCACCAAGATACAGCCAGCTGACCTATATATTTATCCACAGTTACATATAAGCTATCATCAGGTAAATTTTTGTTTGAGAGGAAATCACTGAAAATATTTTTTTTTTTCATGTTCGAGACACCAGCTGACGTACAATACACCACGTTGTAACCAGCTGATTTTTTTTTTTCATTGAGATATTAGATGAGCTACAATTTGACAAAATTTCAGCTGAGAGGAAATCAGTGAACTGAGTGACTGTTGGGTGTTATTATGGGTGTTATTATCCCCTCTCTACAGCGCGGCGAAAATGTATGCCTGGGCCTACTGTTTCGTTTTTTTTTCAGTTTCACCCACTTTTTCCAAAATTGTCCCATAGCCCCCCCCCTGCCTTCCCCCACCCTTATTCCGAAATAGTGCCTATTAGCCTCCCCACGAAACCTACCCCCCCCCCCCCTCCCCTACCCCCACCCCGAAAATTTACCTCACCCCCCCCAATCCTATCTCGGCCAACATAGGTCGTAGACCCACCGAGTTTGGTATCCTCGGAACCGTCTTGGTGAGGGCTACAAATTGACCCCGCCAGAAATCCCAAATTACGCAAAAAATTACCCCCCCAAAAAAAAATATTTTACCTCCAAAAAATTAATTTAAGTTAGCCTCCCCACGAAACCTTCCTCCCCCCCCCCCCCCCTCCCTTACCCCCACCCCGAAAATTTACCTCACCCCCCCCAATCCTATCTCGGCCAATATAGATCGTAGACCCACCGAGTTTGGTATCCTCGGAACCGTCTTGGTGAGGGCTACAAATTGACCCCGCCAGAAATCCCAAATTACGCAAAAAATTACCCCCCCCAAAAAATATATTTTACCTCCAAAAAATTAATTTAAGTTAGCCTCCCCACGAAACCTTCCTTACCCCCACCCCGAAAATTTACCTCACCCCCCCCCAATCCTATCTCGGCCAATATAGATCGTAGACCCACCGAGTTTGGTATCGTTGGAACCGGCTCGGTGAGCTCTACAGATTGGCCCCAACCAAATCCCCAAATTCCTCCCTTTTTCCCCTAAAATATTTGTCCAGGCATAACTCCGTCATTTCTTAAAGTAAACCCCCCGTGTTTGGAGTCAGAGGAATCGTCTTGACGAGCTCGACAATCGAGAGCAGGCAAAATACGATTTTTCTTATTTTTACTATGGGATCAGGCTGGGGCAGCAGTCTAAAATTATATGTAATTTGCAATCTGTACCCACGGTCTTCCCCCGGTATTTTTGAAGTGAAAACTTCTTTAGCGGCGTTGAGCACTTTTTCTGTAATGGGTATAAAATCTTAAACTCGCGTCAGGACACGTGACCTGATCGAAAAAGCGTAAGACGGATGGAGAGTAGACAGCTGTCAGTTAGCTGTCAGTTTATTAAGCTTTGATGAATTGCCAATGATTTTGAGTGGAGATTTCAACATAAACTTCGCAGACGATAAAAATCAACTATTAATTGAATTTTTAAATAATGAATTTGGTTTAACTATGTCGAATGATCGCAATCTTAGCACAACGAAATACAAAACTACTATTGATGCGGTCTTTATTAGACATTTAAATATGTTCGAATCAAAACTGTTCGTTTCTTACTTCAGCTACCATAAACCTATCGTATCAGTTTTAGAGATTGGCGATGATAGTTCTGGTAATGATGATGGTGAAAAAGTCGTTGAAATTATGGATGAAAGTTGATTTTTCGGAGAGATAAACTTTTTAATGTAAAATAATTGTAATAGTTTTAAAGTGTTAAATTTTTAATGTAATATAAATTGTCATGTTTGTGTACGATAGCGCAATAAATGAATATTGTATTCTACCACATAAATCATAGTACTTTTATACTGATAAAGCAATTGGTGCAAAATTATTCCCTAACCATTCCAAAATATCAAACATGCTCAACGTTAATAATCAAGTTTTCACTTCTGCCGGCACTCCCGGAGTGCAACCCGTCTTTTATTTTTTTCATGCGTGGGAGGCTACACCCGCTCATCCTCCCAACCGGGCACCAGCTGACTTTCACGACGCTTTATAATACTATACTCTGATGCGTCTCACGAATTATCTCTTGAGAGGAAATAATTAACCAAATTTGCGCCTGGCTCACGGACTATTATAAAACAAATTATTAAATAATAATTAATAACCTAAACTTGTGAACCTAAAGCAAACCAAGGGCCCCTTGACGGAATTTGCTACAGGCCCCGCGCTGGCTTAATCCGGCACTGCTAATGCCTCAGCTGTGAGAGATGACAAAGATTCATTGATAGTGTAGCTAAAGTGACTCGAGTGACGTCGGAAACGATGATATTTTGTAGTTTAGATGATAAGAAAAAGAAAAGTTCTATAAAATTCTATAACGCACGTCAATAGAATGCAAAAATCCTCCCCTATATTCATCTGGCGCGCTCTACTTACTCCCAGAAAACTTACTGAACTCCCTACTTAATACTCTAACACACTATTTACTGAAAACCCTATGAACTAGAATAATCAATTTTAAGACTCTACTCATATGAATTTTCAAATAGTTTAACTCGTTTTCCGCCTGACAATCTGACTCGGTAACAGTAAGAAAATCCATGGTCGAGCAAGGTCCGGGACTCGAATGAAGGTCTACGCCACATACTGGCCTAAAATTCTTCACGACCTATATCCACGAAAAGGAAGTTCAAAGCTACGACTAAAAACTAAAATTATAAACTAGGATCATCGATACTTACCATATTTAGCTACGATCTGTACTTCCGTACTAATAGTTTAGTTAAATAATAATTATTAATATTGTCGCTTTATTTAAAGGGGTCAAGATTAGTGGAAGAGATACGCTATATATAAGATTTGTGCGCCTAATAAGGGCCGTTTCCAAATAAGGTCTAACTTTTCAAACTTCCCTCAAATAAAATTAAGACCAAAATGGAACCAGAAACCGATCACTAAATCATTTTTTCAGTGGCGGTCAATATGACTCGATTTATAAAATGTTGCGATTCAATTTTGTGAGGTTTTAAGGCTAACATCGTTCATTAAGCTTTAATTTTGTAAAAGTTATGTTAAAAATACTTTGTCAACGTGCATAAATAACAAAAAATATTGTTCTTTTATCTCTATTTTCTTCGGTTTCCCAGGAGATCAAATATATTCTACGATATACAAGCTATTTATACACAAACCACAAACTTAACTTTGCTCAAAAAATGGGATAGTGTCTATGGTTCACACATATTTTATTAATATGGCAACTCATGAAACGTCAAAGTCATTGAGAGACATCTGACGTCAATGTCAGTGTCAACATAAAAGAAACACGTAAACGGGAAAAACCATTTTTAGTGAAAAATAAATTGATAAAACATATTGAATTTGTTTTAAACAATCTAAAAACCACGTGAAACATGGCTGCTATACCGTTGATGTACGCACAGGAGGACTGTGAGCTCGGAGGCAAAGAGTCGATCGAGGTAAGCAAACAACATAGTTGATTTTCAAGAGAATGGATATGTCCTTGTTATTTATTCAAAGTGGTGATCGATCGGGGCATAAAACGATTTGGATAATTCCGTCTTGTAATCTCTTTGTTGTTTTTTTATATTTTCTTGCACTATTTTGCAAGAACTTCACTGATTTATTGATAAGACTATGTTGTAAAGATATCATAATGTTGATTCAGTCGTTATCAATGTAAATCGTTTCCTCGAATGGCACGTGAAATGAAAGCAAACGGTCCATAGTAAACAATCACTTTACAGACTATTTTTTTGTAATTAATATGCTAGTTTTGACCAAAACCTGTTTTCAAAGAGAATAAAAACAATTACACCTTCTCTTTAGAAATTTGATGCTATAATAATGGCGTTAGATTTGTAAACAAGCCCATAGTTGACACAGCTGTGCTGTAGAATTGATCACTGGGTAAATCAATATGATTATCTAATAAAAGATTAATGTAATAACACTATTGTTATTAACTTTTGTGATTTATCTCTACACAACTCGGCAACAAACAATACCCAAACCTATGCAACTTTTCTTGAATAAACTACATCAAAATTGATTAATCCATTTAATCTAATGTGCCATATAACCATCTGTAAATCATATATTACATGTTTATAGCTATTCACTTATCATTAGATGCAGAACACTTTACTGAACCTAAAAGTTAAATCTAATTTGTGGTTAAGATTTTTTGTGTTTGTCAAAGTCTCAAAATTTCTCATATATCATGCATGCATATCTCACATTTAATTCTCATAATTTATTAAGTTACTGATACCCAAGTAACAAGACTTGGTCTTAGTGTGGGATCAGGAATATTTATGTGAATGTTGAGTGGATTTAATATTTTCTTAAATTTCAAATCGAGTATAGAGAGGATGGATGAAAGGAGAATTACGAAACAAATACATAATGCGAGTGTGGATGGAAGTCGGTAGGGGTTGACCTCACCGAACATACACCATCCAAATTGGTGATACCCTCAACAAAGGTCAGGTTAAAAGTACCCTGAACCGACGAGAATGCATGAAGACGTTGATGAAGTGGATGAAGCGAAAGTAGTATGTCAGGATCGAGCAAAGTGGCGGTCTATAGTCAGTGCCTACCCCTATGGGATACAGGTGTGACGACTATGTATATATTATGTCAATTCGAGTAGCCAGCAATACAATTCTGATCCAAAATATATTTTTATCTTGTATTATAATTTCTTTCAGGATGACTTTGCATACCGCAACAATGTAATGAACGCAGACAAAGAGATCCGTTTGGGATTCATACGTAAAGTGTACGGTCTCCTCACAGTCCAGTTGCTGGCCACTGTTGCGATTGCTGCTGTATTTCTGCTGGTAGAGCCTGTACAAGGGTTTATTCATAGAAAGTGAGTATATGTGATATCAAACAAATTCGGCCAGTTAACTCAATGATAGATTAGGATTTTATGAAACTGAATTTCACAATAGTAAAATATGTGATAAAACAATAATTTACTTATCATAAATGTTACATAAACTGTGCTTAAATACTTGTTGTAAAACGAAAAGACATAATTTTCGGTAGATTAGTAAATTTTTCTATGACCCAATAATCTATCTCTCAATATAATCATACAAATACAGCTCTAAACTAATCCAAGCTATGACTCCTGTATAATGACTGTATTATAAACATGATGATGTGTAATGTTTTAAAAAGCAATGCTAGAATTTGTTATCGTTTTTCTACAGGAAAACAGCTTTGTGAACCAGATATTAGAGAGAAAAAGCGACTAAATCTAGTTAATATATAACTATTACAGATTCAAAAAGAATATCATTTTCAAAGAACATTTTTCCTGATCTAGATGCCAAATGAAACGAGGGGTCACGTTTTTGTGACTTAACCCCGAGACAAATGCTTTGTGGGCCACAATTATTTGTTTTAAGTCTGGGTGTACCACAAGACTTATATCTTAGAGTGAGGACAAGGAGAGGTGAAGATTGAAGGACTTTTTAATAAGATTTTTTTTTTTGCTTTTCAGTGACTGGATGGTATTCGTGGCGTTTTTACTCAGCTTGGGCACATTGTTCGCTTTGATCGCCAAACGCAGGGACTCGCCAGCGAATCTTTACCTCCTAGCTGCCTTTGTAAGTCACTTATAAATGTTTTATTCAATAATTTTCCTGTTCGACTCAAATACTTTAGCTGACCACAATTTCTCGGTTTGTATTCATGACATGAACTCGTGACGTAGTTGATGAATGAAAATAAGTTGGGTTGTTGGGTAAACTAAATTGACTGATTATGTTTATAGTAAATCTTTTATATTATGTATTACATCTGTAATGATGCAATCTACCCTAAGGCGAAAGGAAATTTACTAGGATGTGGTAGTATAAATATTTTTTGTTTTTCATTTATTAAGCAGTAAATCCTAAAAAGACCAAGAATCAAAGGAAAAATACTGAATCTTATGTAGACCACAGATTAGGCCTTCAGAATTACTTGTAGTAATTTAAGTTAAGTGCTAAATAAATTGGAATAGGATGAAATACACTTCTGAGTTCCTTTACATACGCTAATGTCTACAACATGGATATTATGTAAATAAATAACAAGCTATTGTGTTCTACAACTTCACGCCTGCTTAAGATTAGTAATTAAAGAATGCTTTAGTATATTTTTTTGTACCTTTACATCTGGGGGCACGGCAGTGCCCCCTTCAAGTCGAGCTAAAAAGCGGCACAGTCGTACCATCCTTTTCTCGAAGCAATTCAGACCCTTTTTAACCCCCCATAACTTCGTTGTGGTTAAAGCAAGAAGCCTGAATTTTCAGTAACTAATCAGGCATTATGTAAGGCCAGTAGCATTATGTATAAATTGTACGATACATTATGTTTTCATGCGATGGCAAAGTCGATCTATTTATTTACAATGTAAAGAATTTTTCATATTGATATGATAATAACCTACGTAATAACTTTATACAGAAGGTCCCTTAAGCAAGGACTAAATAAATTAATCGACTTGGTAACGTAACAAACACACACTTTCGGATTTATAATATTTGAATGATTTCAGACGGCAGTACAGTCGTACACGATCGGAGTTGTAGTGTCGTACTACAACACAGCAGTGGTCCTGCAAGCCCTTGGTCTTACGTTCGCTGTGGTCTTCTCTCTGACGCTTTACACGCTCAACACTAAGCGTGACTTCTCCTTCATCGGATATGGGTAAGTTTGCATCGGTGATAAAGTTTATTGATTAAAATTTAAATTGATTAATTCTCTGACGAAAACGATTGCAAAAGCTAAAGAAAAATAGGCTTTATTGCCTTGTGGTTAGACTTCAAGATACTGCACCACTATATCAGCTATTTCGCTAGTGTCTTAATAAAGTCAAATCATAGACAGGATATGAATTTGTGTGTAAATTACGCGCTAGGTGATTGATTAAAATATGTACATTATCGCGTAATCAATAATTCGTCATACGGGAACTTACATCATTAGAACTTATTGAAATATTTTTCTTAAATTCTTTATATTTTTGTATAATTGAGAAGTTATAATATTCCTCCATATTAATTCTTATTAATGATTTTAATAAAACTTGTGATATTTTTCCAGCCTCGTCGCCGGCCTCACAGTGCTCATCATCGGCGGTATCCTCCAGATGTTTATCCAGAGCTCAGCGTTCGAAGTGGCTCTATCCTTCACTGGCGCCGTATTCTTCGCCTTATTCCTCATATTCGACACCCAACAGATGATGACCACGTTGTCTCCCGAGGAATATATCCTGGCCACAATCAACCTGTACATGGATATACTCAACCTCTTCCTGTATATCCTGCGTATCCTTAATGAATTGAACAGGAATTAAAGTATTTAGGTTTGTCGTTCTGTTGGTAAATGTTTTTGAAGGCGGGTTTTTCAATTGTCAAATAATACGGTAGCAGTTTAAAATTGTCCTGTATGGCAATTTTATTGTGTTACGATTTTTTGGTAATTGAAAATTCACGCTTTATTTAAGTATTTTTCTTTATATTATCAAAGTATTTTTGTCTTTATTCTTCCGGTATTTATCAATAGTTCGACAAAGTATAGCTCGTTACATTTGTGAGCATTTATTTTGCAATTCTAATGTGATCTTACAAAGGTCCACAATAGGGAGTATTAGCACAAAATTATATTGACACGGTGCAACAATCTTAGGCAATTTTGACAAATAAAATATATAGCTTTTGCATTGGCAACACCAAAATCTTCTAGTTTTGGAGTAAAAAGCACTTCTGCACTAAAGTACCTAGAAAAGGCTGTGAGACAGAATTTACAGACGTTTTCGATATAAATATATTATTTTCGCGATAGTATTATGTACAGGGAAACAGGTTATGTATATTCCATAATTTATCATCATAGCACAGCGACTACATTGCTGAACATAATAAATAATTTGCTGTTGATTTTTGTGTTTTATTCGAAATATTCAAATGTCATGGTGGTTGATTTTACAGTGTTATTTTATTTATCTACTTTATGAATTAAAAGAAAACTTACAACTAACCTAAAAACAACAATAAAATAAATAATAATAAAACAAAACATAAATTGGAACAGTATATTTACATTTAAACATTATTTAATACATCACAACATTGTGTCTAAAAAAATAATTACCTACAAGTAACTACAATATAATTGTTTACCAAATCCCCTCATTTGCCAGGTGGGATCAAAACCGCGCCAATCTAACCGTATTTGCGAATATAGGCAGCAGAACTATCGTAGTAAATGCCTCGTACTGAGACAATCACATACAGGATATATCAAGACTGCTACCGAAAACTAAGCCAGGTGGTAGTTTAAGCGACTTCAGACACAATGCAACAGAAAAAGTTGCAAAAAACGTCAATTTTTGTTTTGTTATTTTTTTCCTATGACCATATTTGGGTGGTAAATACATTTTTTTCCCAAAATATTAGTGTATACCCTTTTATTTATAAATACTCTAAGGTATAAAAGAGTTTAAATTATTATTTTAGCAAAAACTATGGGATTACCACCCAAAAATGACGATATCTAAAAAATCATAAAAGTAATTGTCGCATTTCTTTGCGAAATTTTTAGTTGCATTGTTTTCGGTAGCAGTCTTGAGATACCCAGTATTTACAAATAAGATGCATCTAATATTTGACACCCTCCGTGGCGCAGTTGGTCTGACGCCAACTGTGAAACCAGAGGTTGCGGGTACGATCCCCGCACCGACACAAATGTTTGTGTGGCCCACAAATATTTGTGTCGGGTCTGGGTGTTTGAGAGACCGCAAAGTCTATCGTAATTTCTGATACGACACAAGACTTAATTGATTTTAGTGTGGGGTCAGGACTATACATGTGACTGTTGGGTGTATTTATTTATTTATAATGTGATCTGCGATTTGCGAATACACCGACATCAGTACCTAATTATTATTTTTAATTACAATGAATGGCAAGACGAGCGTGCAGCTCACCTGATGGTAAGAGATACAACCGCTCATGAATGAAAACCTAACACCTTGAATTAAAAACCAATGCTTGGCATTCCAGTGCGCTTGCCATCCTGAGACATAAGATGTTTCTCAATATGTCCAGTAGTTATTCTGGCTACAATGTCCTTCAAACCGAAACAACGGTGCATTTTTTATTTGGCGGGAGAAATAGACATTGCGGTGGTATACTCTTAGACAACTTCGTTTTTTATTTTCAGTGTTGCCATGTTTAGTGAATCAATATGAAGAAATGTTTTAGACAGTCACCTACTGAATAGAACTGTCAGGATATTAGGAAAAAATTACGGATGTGTATTAACACATCCGGGTGTATTAACACCCGGACTCCAATGGACCTTTTAGTATGTTAGCAAATTTCGAGATCACATCGTTTCTTCTACATTCGATTAATAATCAGCGACAATAAATAAGAATCCATTCAGCTGATAAACTAAAACTTGTAGATCAAATTATTAAATATTGAGATTATCGTCTATAACTACATTTTGAAGGTTAAAATACACAAAATGTACAATCATTTTTATTTTACTCGTCTTCAATACATTATTTAGGATTTTTTTTTCTTTCTCTAGGAATTCAAATTTTAAATCTACATATTGGTTTATTTTTTATTGACTTAAATTATCTCAATATACATACACGAGTAAACTCTTGTTCAACATACATTGTTGTGTATGAAGAGTTACAACATTATTCATAGTTTTAAAACCTAATTTAGCTATCACATGTTTTGTCGCCTTTGTTCAAACTGAAATCAAAAACCGTGCGGAAAGGGACAAAACATTCGTAACTATTTTAGGTTTAACCATCTATGAATAAGGCTGTTAGGAGCCATATCCATCAAATAATTTACATGCGACATGTGTCTTATCACTGAAAACATAATATCCTTAATTGTCTCACAATAAAAGAAAGTTCAAAACAATATTCCTAATACAACAAATATTCTGATAAAAATAACAATTTTATGGATAATTTAGTACAGCATACGTGAGGCAGTTAGCTAGACTCCAGGTGTGAATCGAGAGGCCACAGGTTCGTTACTTGCATAGAAACGAATATTTCATTTTCTCCACAAGTATTTATTTTTTAGACTGAAAAGTCTCTCTTACGTTCTGATACCCGTGACATAAGATCACTCACATCTTAGTTTGGAGTGAGGACTATGTATATAACTGTTGAGTATATTCGTAATGTCTTCATGCTGCATGCAACTCATTTATGGAAATTACCCATATGGAATAAGTACATTTCAAAATAGTTTTTTAAACCATTTTCAAAAGCGGAACAATTATAAATATGTAAAAATAAATTTTACATTCATTCTAAAAAGCATTACATTGGCATCTTAAAATTTAATAAAATGGCCACACAAAACAAAGATTGATATTTTCTATTTTGTTCTTTCTATTGCCAATCAAATTTAAAATACTTGTTTAAAAAATACAGTTAAATATCTGTTTTTAGCATATTATATTGCTAATACAGGTATTTGTTTAAAACATATGACAAATATATGAATGCAACAAATTAGCTAGTTATTAATTACTTGCTTTGTTTTTAATGTAACTGTTATAAGTAGCTCAACATATCATTTGTAATAATTATGCTATTCTGCAATATTAAAAATGATAACTTTCGAGAAAACTGTCAAAGTTTAAGCCATACAAAATAAAAGCAAGGATTGTCAGTAAGAGAACAAACATTTGTATTGATTTTACATTTTGTCATCCATAAATGTCTATGAGAAGAAATATGGAAAAATCTAATAGACAATATTTTAAATGCATGTGATTTTACTTTGAATCTTTGCAAAATGTTCTAAATAGGGAAATTCAAGATTTTTTTCTGAAGAAATTCTTTAAAAACTTAGTTGACAACAGAAGGGATTTGGAATCAGTTCTAATGACATAGCCTAGTCTTAACACTTGATTCTATTTGAAAGTTACGATTAGGATTTTAAAATAATGTTGTTTTTCTAGTATTAATTACTACATTAGTGCCAGCTTTCATTGATCATGGCATATATTAGAACTAAATAAAATCAAGTATCAAGAGAAGGTCAGAATGTCTGGTTCATACATACTGCCTAATCCAAACACAGATTTAAAACCTATTTTAATATCAAATGTTTTGTCCCTTTCCAATGAATATTCAATTCAATTCAGTTGGAGCGAAGAAGACAAAAAATGTATTACCTAAAATAAGTTTTATATTTGTTTTGAATAAAGACTCTAGTATAAAGTCCACCACAAAAGCCTCAATGTAAATAGCATACACAATGCATTTGATCCAAATCCATTAAAATACATTACATATCAGAACCATATTCAAATTGTCATACACTAAATCCGAACACAGTAATATCTGCAATTGATATTAAAATTCAACCTGACCTCTTTGAATCCATATCCCAGTTTCTTAAAGCACGTAAACACACTCACAGCAACTATTTTGGATGCACAGATCACTTTTCCACTCGCACACAGCCTGTACAAGTTAACCACCCACATTTTGGGGTCTAAAGCACTATCACACACACATCAAGGCTTCACTTCGTCCTCACTATAGTCCAATTGTTCCAGCATATCAACCTCCATTTCCTCACAGTTGTCCAGAGGCACTTCCGTTTTAATGTCTTTCACATTTGTTTGTGACAAGCCAGCTGGCTGCGAATACGCCTCGACCAATAATGATGAGTCCATGTTCGGCCTGAAATGGAAAACGTATTTTTATGAGTTATTTTAGACAGCCTCTGTGGCGCAGTTGTATGTACTACGATACGATTACTCTCGGGTTCGGGTCTCGGGTTCTACATGAATTACAAAGTACTTAATGCTTTGCATTCCACTACTCTCGCCATCTAGAGACATAAGATGTAAAGTCTCAATGTGTCCAGTAGTTACTCGGCCACAATTTGACAACAGCTATACTCAACCTTACGGCCCACGGTGCTTTTATAGCCCACCTGGGGTTGCAAACCATTTTAAATTTCGCGCCAATCATACAAACTACGCTGGTCGAGGAAAACAATAGGTTACTAGTACAACAACACTACCGCGATGAGTTGCGTTGATTCGGCCGGACCGTATCCGTATATACCGTGTCGACACCGACAATATAATTAAAAGATTTTTACGGTCCGTGTAAAAAAAGGTTGAGAATCGCTGGTTTACAAATTGTCTATGAATTAAAATAGCCTATTTCCTAGTCCTATAATGTAATATTTTACATGTTAAATATCCTAAACGCACCTTTTAACATCGTCAAGCGTCTTGTGCCTTTGTGGTGTGTTGTTCTTGAGCGCTTTGCATTTCTTCCGGTGCTTGGTGAGTTGCTCGAAAGTGTCGCACTTGTGGTTGCAGCCGTAGCACACCAGCTTGTTGTGACACGTCTCGTGCACCATCAGATCCGTCGGAGTTGTGAATGCTGGATAGAAAAAAATATAGCTATGAATCACGATGCAATCATGCCATTCGCCTGATGAAAATATTGAAAACCAAACAAGCCTATGAATTACGAATGAAAACTTTTAAAGAAGTTTACTTGCTAAGCAAAATCTGCGGTATAAGCATCGTAGTTTTGCCCGATTCAATGGGCCGCCAACATATCCTTGATTCATGCGGTACCATCAGGTAACCTGTTTGAAAATTTCCCGGGCATATACAATAAAAAAATATAAATTCGCAGATTACGAATTTGGGCAAAATTATAATGTGTTTTTTCTTAAATAGCTTGGTGGCTGTTCGATAACGATTAACGGGCGACACGTAACACAATTGAAGATACTCAATTATATTTAGAAGTCGACTTTTAATAGCACTTGTACAAGATCATTTTCGCTACCACAGAATATGATTATTATTGTAACTAAAGCATGCAGGCACAACAAATAACTATTCAATTGTAATCTCTTACCCCGCCTACATGTGACACATACATGTCGGTCGTTCTTCTTCTCCGGTGAAGACTGGCCATCCAGCTTTCTCTTCACCGTCTTGTAGGAATGTTGAGCTATCACGTGCGCCTGTTACCAAAACAATCATAGTTATTTTCAGGGATATAAGTATCTATAAATAATAATAAAATTAAAGTGTCTGAAAAGTAAAAATTATATATATTTGTCGCCAAGTCAAGCAAAAAGCGGCACGGTCGTTTCAGTCGTTCAGGCCATTATCGACCCCATAGCGGGTTTTATTCAGTATGAATCTAGACGCCTGAACCACCAGTAACCAAGCAGGCATTGTATTTTTTTTTCTATACTGGCCTGGCATAGTGGCGGCATTACACCTGATGGAAAGTGTCAATGCCGCCCAGGCAGAGTATCCATTGGCATCGGACGGCAGTCCCATGCCAATGGAAACCATAACAATATACATAAACACGATATATTTAAATTTCACTCAAGTTGAACCATCCATCCATCCATCAGCCAAAGGAAGTCCACTGCTGTACATAGGCCTCCCCCAATGATTTCCACAGAGACCTGTTCAAACAAAAAACTACTATAATACATATACTATAAAAAACTAAAATATTTTCCAATATGGGGCCAGTTTTTTAGACACACCAACTGCATAAAATAACTTTGGAATCCCATATAAATACGATTACAATGTTACGTTTTCTGTTGATGAATCAGTGTATGAATAACCGACAAAAAGAATTAAGACCCCATCAAACACAATACTTGTAAAAAAAACCAAGTCTCGCAACTCAGTACTTACGTACAAAGTTGTGACATCGATGAAATACCAAGTCAGTTATTTAATTTAGTCCCTACTTATGGGACTGCATCTTGTAAGGTGTATTTAAGTTATCACGTAATTAGCTAAACTGACAACCTCATATAGTGACCATATCAATATTCAAAGTATTTTATGTTATAGATAAAATAGATTGACTTGGTCATCACACTAAAAAATCTAAGTTAATTTAATATGTATAACTTGTTAGATACATTGTGTTTTCATGCGATGGACAAGTCAATCTATTTTACCTATAACAGAAAAGGCTTTTAACATTGAAATTCCGTAAACTTTTTTTTTTGGTCGTCTCATCACCATTATGGTTAACTTTAAAATAGAATGTACAGCTACGCTGTTGTCAGTCAAGACTCATCATGAATGGGCAGGCTCGTCCGAGACGGTACTACTACCTCACAAAAAGTCAACGTGAAGCGACTGCTTTGTTATCGCGTTTATTTAGATTAGCGAGATTGTCGAATGCCCAATACACCATATGCCCTTACCATCCGTTTTCCTTTCCGCTCCCTTCCCGATTTATTGGCCGGTAACCCATCCAAGATCCACGGGTTATGGATTTTCATGGCCGACAGTAACAAATTACCATCAGATGACCTGTACGCTGGTTTGGACCTATGCAATAAAAAAATGACTGCAGGAAAGCTATGCTTTGAAAATTAAAGGTATTATTTAAAATAATTGAATCAATTCTAAAGCCTTGGGCTTAAGTTAATCCCACGTTGATCTGATCTCATCTTTGTTAATAAAGCTCTTGGAGTCATTGTAAGTATACGTTCAATTAACTTTGCAAACGTTCTCGCAGTTTAAGTGTTAACGTGGCAATTTTGATATGGTCATTGCATTTGCAGGTTTTTAGATGAAGGCCAAGAATACGTTCTTAGCCAAGAGGCGGATAATTGCTATCTCTCTGAGTCTGCAACTGATGCTTCATCATCATCAAACCTTCCGGGTTCACTAGTAGTCATAGGCCTCCCCTATGGCACGCCACTGGGTTCCAAATCGATCTCCAACCGACGACCGACGCTTAATTTTCTATGTATTAAAAAATAATGCCAATGTCGGAATTTATTATCTGAATAGCTTTTTGGTCACCCCCTAAATTGAAATCAAGAAGTCACAGGTACAGATTTTTAAAAAATAGTTCTGAGTGAAATTTCTAAATAAATTATCTGTAAAGCTATGAAAAAAACACAAACCATACATGAGGTTAATACGGATACCCCACGAGGTGCTCTATCTCTGGACCTTCTCGACACTATTTGTTGAACACCCTGTATGAGTGAAAGTAATGTAGCACGTTTTAGGCCAACTTCAATTTCGCCATACATTTACCTATTTCCCGATCACTATTGTAAATAAAAATAAATTTAGAAGCAGCTATGCAGGTTCTTTAATAAATTTAAACACGAAGTATACATAAACCTTTTAATACGTAATATACTTACATAATCATTTATTCAGTGTAATAATACTATTTAATGAAATTAAAAATAATATTACCAAAAATTAAAATATGTCAAATTCTCAAAAATCTATTAACCTATCTTCTTCAATCCTTCCCATTAATACTATATAACGAGATTCACAATAATACTATATAATAAAAATAATATTACCAAAAATTAAAATATGTCAAATTCGCAAAAATATATAAGCCTATCTTCTTCAATCCTTCCGTGGGTGTCTAGATTCACAATACCAATTCAATCATTATTCATAATATTCTCATGAATATATTGTATTGTACTGGTTTCTTCTTTGGTTTCTAATCCTTAAATAATGTAAACATTATTTTCTTCAAATTCAATCATCTTCGATAATCGGTTTGTTTACACGTAGAAATATCAGAGTTTGCCTTTTTTTAAATTATTTTTCGCAATTTTTTTTGCGTGTTATTAGGTCCTCATCAGCTTCTCTTAGCTTTCTTCGATCTCATTTTGTTATTAATTTTGTTTCAATTTATGAAATTATCGCCACGTTTAACGAGTTATGGCATTAGGAAATTTGTTGTTATTTTTCTTTCTACTTGGTTTATTTTTATCAATCAATATAATTATTTTTAAATGATAACATTTTACTTTACTGCAGTTGTATAATCTTGAAACGGCTCTGTTACGTTCTATTAATTATTTAGGAGCTTAACAATAATACGTTTTAATTATTCTTCAATATTGTTTTAATGGCCGATACACAACTAACGTCTGTTGTTTGTACGATGAGCAGTGTTCCAGTGTAAAGCGTACAAAATGATATCATTTTCTTTACAGAATTTACTCAAGGGTATAGACATATATGATTTAATCTTATCCACAAATAAAATTACCGGCTTTTTAATTTTGCTCTCTAATATCCAGTTATTAACATTCTTCGATATGTATTCATAAAAAATATCAGATTGCATGTATCCTGATTCACTACTTGTTATAATCCAACCATCTGGCATATTTTCTACTATCTCTTTCGGTGGTTTGACGTATGGAAACAATATGAGCGGCGGGTATAACTTTCCTGATGCAGTCATCATTGTCAAGACAGTTAGTGTTTCTTTTATATGACCGGTTGTTGCCATATCAATATTTCTACGATCTTTAGGAGCTAAAACTTCGTAAATGTTCGAGCATAAAGGCATCTCAGTTTCATCGGCAGCTAACATTCGATCCTTGTCTTCCATTATGTCGCGAACTCCTCTTTCAATTAAAAGCGATTCTAGACCCAAATACCACGTTCCGATCGGATTCTCCATTATTTCTTTGAGAGTTTTACTAATGCTTTGAGGATCACGTGAGCCCATTTCGGGATGTCTCTTTATAAATCCCTTATACCAGGATTGTCCAATTCCTTTTGGATATTTCTTTGATATACCTTTATCTGCGATTAAATAGGATGCATTTTCCAGCAATACGTCTCTACTGACTGGGATCCCACACCTCGCTAATTCTACAACCCAATCCATAATCTGTTGTTCGCCTTCGAAACCCAAGATAGACTCTGGGCCAAGTTTTCTAGGCTGTTTTTTAGCTTCTCCAGTAAGACAATCTTGAACTACAACCCGCGGAACACTATAAAGTCTTGTGACCTCACCGATATTTTTATATTCGCATCTTACTGCATGGATGGCTTTTTTGAGTGCTTCTTCTGTGTAGTTATAACGAGTTCTCTTTTTGTTGCCAATATTTTTGTGGGTTTTCTTCACTGGAGGTATCTTCAAAGAATTAAAATAGAAAAATATTAGACAGTATTTAAGATGAGTTATCTTAAAACAACTGAATAAACGTAAGGAGGTCAATTAACCATAAAACAAATAATGGGTGTTGGACTGTTATACTTCGGTATCATTTCATTTAATATCATACACCCAACAGTCACATACATAGTCCTGATCTATATAATCCTGATACCCACGACACAAGGCTCGATGTCAGTTCGGGGAAGACTTCGGTGTCATAAACACCCAGACCAGAAACCGATACCTATGGATCACACAAATATTTGTCTTGGTGCGGGGATCGAACCCGCGGCCTCTCGTTTCACAGACCGCGTCTAACCAACTGCGCCACGGAAACTGTCAAATACGTGATATAGTCCTTGATCAGGAATACGCCATTTTTAAGATATTGTGTTTATTGTTTTTTTTTTAAAGCAGATCGACATTAATATTTGTCGGCTATTTGATTTTGAATAAGTATCTATATCAGCCCATATACGTCCCACTGCCGGGCATGGGCCTCCTCTACAATCTACAGTACGATTGTGAGTGGTTAGGCCATATAGTCAGTCCACCACGTTGGCCTAGTGCGGGTCGGATTGGCCTGTTTTTTTAGTGTATAACTTGGCAAAAAAGAATGTTTTTAATAAGGGGGCTAATATCTCATTTAATATTAATATGGTACCTAATATGTACACTACGACGGAAATTAAGTTAGATATTTGTTATTTTTATTGATTTTTATTAATAAGCTCTTTGTTTATTTTATATCATAAAACAAACAAAACTCGTAGAAAATGTATAGACACCTACGTATAACATTATTCAACAAAGACAAGGACAGTACAATTAAATTTTGTTATAATTTTTTTTTATGCCAATTGTCACCGCGTTTTACTCTTTTTTGCAAAGTTATACACCAGAAAAAAACAGCGATTTTAACTAAATTTAAATAACTACAAACGGCGGACTTATTGCACAAGGCAATCTCTAGTTATTTCAGGTCGACCAAATAAATGTTAAGGGGGTGGATTTGTCGTGGAATTGTCTACTTAAAACAAAATTCTAAATATAAATACAGTAAAAGCTCCTTATTCGCGCTTCCTTCATTCGCGTTTTCACTATTCGCGGATTAAAAAATTGTGACCCAATTCCTATATTCGCGGCTAGGAATTTCTTTATTCGCGGATCTAATCGGTACATATTACATGCATATTAGTAAAAATAATTCCAATATGTATCCAACCAAAAATCCTTTGTAAACGGGCCGATAAATGGACTAATAAAAAAGTAAAATAGACCTCTTATTACAACAATCTATGGAAATTCAAACTTTGGCTGCTAAAATAGCTGAAATTGCGAATGGAATAGGACGAGATGGGTTCGAACAGATAGAATCAAGTGACATTCAAGAATTGCTTGAATCGCAAGATGAAGATTTGACTGAAACCGACTTGGAGGAAATGTTAAATGCACAGCCCATTGAAGAAGTGGCTTCAACAAACACTGGAAATGTGACATTTAATCTGAATAATCTTAGAGAAGGTTTAAGAATGGCAAATGAGCTTTGAGATTTCTTTATGAAAATTGATCCGTCTATGGAACGAGGTCTTATTTTTAAGAGGCAAATTGTTAATACCACTGCTGAATATCAGTTTGAACTGAAAGAGCTTTTAAAAACTGCCACACAAGAAAAAAATACAAAATTCTGTAAACCGTTGCCTATGCCTGAAGATAATAATCAATAAGTATGGTCAAAAACTTCAATTAAATTGTTTTTTTTTATGTTGTTTTTTTTTTGTCACCAAGAACGTATCCCCTATAATCCCATACAAAATACCATTCCATATTCACGGTTTCTGTATTCGCGGCATATTTACGGAACCTATACCCCGCGAATAAAGAGCTTTTACTGTACGCCATCATTACGCCTTATTTTTAATGGACGACATTTAGTTTACTTATAATTAGTTTTAGATCATATATTTTAAAATTACTTAAAATTATTCTATAAATTATTTTAAAATTAATTATGAATAGTTCTAATGATTTCTTAGATTTACGCGAATGTTACACTGTGAAATAAACTATACTTTTTTTACACATTTATATTATATAATAATATCCCGTACATTTATTTAATATTCTAACATCATTTGTCAACAACAGTGTTTAAATATACAATATCACAAAGAAAAAAAATACCTTTTCTTCAATAAT
The DNA here is from genome assembly GCA_023078785.2 of Hyles euphorbiae. NCBI lineage: Eukaryota > Metazoa > Arthropoda > Insecta > Lepidoptera > Sphingidae > Hyles > Hyles euphorbiae. Next base: position 3,967,548 of record CM041043.1, on the reverse strand, counting down.
GTGACAAAACTATTTATCGTTTTCTGGACATACACAAGTTTACCACTAAAAACTATTTAAAGGCTTAAATCACACTATACGTCAAAAACAAAACATGAAATCAAAACGTTTTTTGCAACACAACAACACTGCGTAAATGCACTGTTGTGTTTCGGATTGAAGGACATTGTAGCCAGAGTAACTACTGGACATATTGAGACTTAACATCTTATGTCTCAGGATGGCGAGCGCAGTGGAATGTTGCTACTGTTTATGAGCGGTCGTATTGCTTACCATCAGGCGAACGGTTTGCTCGTCTCGTCATTCATTGCAATAAAAAAAAATTAAAACCTGATATCATCGCAATGTCACGATTTTTGAGAAATCCGCGAGCACCAGTACCTCTGCACTTGCGGGGCCTCAGAACAATGAGTAACATAGAAGTAGCGCTATTGACATTTCAACGTACACTTTAATTTTGACAACAAGAATTAATTGTGCTGTGATCTCTTCTGATAGTTTATCGATATCGATACATGAATTTTATTTATAGCAAATTCCTAGACACATTTGTAGATATTCATACATGAATCATTATTATTCATTTCAAATCCATAGCCATTTTTTTATTTATTAAAAACTAGTATCCTATCTTTGTAGCTACTGAACAGAAAATATAATACGATGATCTACTTTTTTTGAAAAGGTGTTCTCTGATGTCCTCAGTTGTTACTAAGATAAAAAAATAAACTATCAAAAATATAAGATAACTCCCATGAAAACCCATTTTGAATTAGCATTTGAAACTTCCGCATGTAAATGTAAAAAAAAACATTACATGTGTGATTGCGTTGCTCTGCTAGTACGCAAAGCCTCTAAAGATATTTTTTTTGCCATGAACATGATGATATCGAAAATTATGAAGAGTATCCTAGACCACAGCCCTCACGCAGTGGCCGACGCTTTTTACCACTACACTACCGGATAGGTATTTAAAAGTACAAACAAATTGATGTAACATGGTAGTAAACTAAAATATACATTATTTATATTATCGATAAAATATGCAGCACATAACTATTGAATATGTCGTAACTAAATTGTGTCGGCGCTTTGGCCGTTTGTAACATTTGACATAACTGCACTTTTTAATTCGGTCGCGTAATCATACCCAACATAGCAATTTAACGTTTCATGAGTGAACATGAGCCGTCCTTAGCACATACTATTTGTCTCATTCTCTCCCATGATTTGGCCCATTGGAAAAAACAGGATAAGTATATGAGTAATTTTCAGGCTCTTTCTATGTTACTCATTGTTCTGAGTGCGGGGCCAACGGACGTGTCGCGTTTTCGATTTTATGCGCTTGACCAAAAAAGACAACGTGTTAACGCCCTTTGTCACCGATCTCTTGTCTCTTTCATTCGTTATTGCGCACCTATTGACATAATAAATACCGCGTTTTTGTAGAAAATAGTATTCGATACGTCGGTTTTAGATGTCAAATAAAAAAAAATTACGAGATGTCACGTTGTCATCGCAAAGAGGCAATATTATGTTTTTTTTGGAGACTGTCCCGCCCTTCACCCACCACTACAAAAACAACAGCGACTCCTGTAAGCCAGGATCAACAGTGCAACGTATTGTAACGAAACCGAGTATTGAATCTCGGCGAGTAGTGTAGGAATAAATAGCAATAGCAATCACAAATAGCAAATTAATTCGATAATAACATTTCAAAATTTATACTGGGTATCTCAAGACTGCTACCGAAAACGAAGCCGGGTGGTAGTTTTACAGCCGCTGCCAATAAACAAACCCAATCCAAAATTTGCCGTTTTAGATTGACAGCTCAATCGTTTTTCTGATACTATATTGCCAATAATCAACCTCAGTAGCGAATAAACTATGGCAACATGACAGGAGACCAATCGAAAAGTAGAAAACAATTGACAACAAAACAGATTGACTTCAATCTAATTTTTTTCGATTGATTATTGGCATCGGCCGTTAGTGACTACAAACACAATGCAACTAAAAATTTCGCTAAGAAACGCGACAATTATTTTTTATGATTTTTTAAATATCGTCATTTTTGGGTGGTAAATCCATAGTTATTGCTAAAATAATAATTTAAACACTTTTATACCTTAGATTATTTATAAATAAAAGGGTAGACACTATTATTTTAGGAAAAAATGTATTTACCACCCAAATATGGTCATAGGAAAAAATAACAAAAAAGAAACTTGTCGCTTTTTTTTGCAACTTTTTCTGTTGCATTGTGTCTGAAGTCGCTTAAACTAACCACCCGGCTTCGTTTTCGGTAGCAGTCTTGATATACCCTGTATAATTAAGATAAATTTTGCGATTTGCGACTGTGATTCACAACGCCAATTGGCTAATATGTTTATACGGTCTCGTGTAATCTTTGAAGGAGTGAGTTTTTTTTTTATGAACCTGTTTAAAGAAGAAACTGAACAGTCAATTTTGTGTGTGTGAAAATTGATAATGTTTGGTCAGTTTTTGTTTATAAATTCTGAAGAGGGGGCCATTTAGCAATAGCAGAAATAAAGAGCATGCTAAGGCTTAAAAAATAACAAGGTGATGTTGACAGACAGACACAGATACAGTTAATTTGAAATAGGAAAAATTCCCATTACTATTGGTGAGTCCCCGGGAATGTCTAAGTTGTCTTCCCTGCAATGAAATCAATCACATAGTATCTGTATCAGCCCATAGACGTCCCACTGCAGGGCACGGGCTTCCTCTACAATCGACAATACTATTGAGAGTGGTTAGGCCATATAGTCCACCACACTGGCTAGTGGCGATTGGCGGACTTACATACCATTGAAATTTTTATAAATCGCTATGGCATGCAGGTTTCCTCACGATATTTTCCTTCACCATTTTAGTGCGTGGTGATTGACTATCAATACACACATGACTCCGAGAAGTCTAGTCTACCAATAGACCACCACGCACTCCTCTAATCTATACATAGTATATGTTATTACCTTCAGCCCGGTGACACTGTGGAAGACCTTGGCGCACAGCATACACTCGAGGGGCAAGTCCGGAGGTGGCTCCACCTCTTCTTCCTCGCTTTTGGGCTCCGACTTAATCTCCACCTTCTGAAATTAATATTATACATATTTATTTATTAAAACTTTATTGCACACACCTTAAGAGTATCTATAATATACTTCAAAAAACGTAGATAAAAATGGTAATGCTGGGCAACCTTTTTTTGCCCTCCTATTGGCTCATATTTGACAGGTTATCCAATACATGAATGGAAGTACATTGTAGCCAGAGTAACTACTGGACATATTCAGATTTTACATCTTATGTCTCAGGACGACGAGCGTAGTGAAATGCTAAGCATTGCTTTATAATTCAAGGTGTTTGGTTTTGCTACTCTTCATGAGCAGTCGTATCGCTTACCATCAGGCGAACATTAATAGCAATAAAAAAAAATTAACACCAACACTCAGGCGAAGCTGGAATATACCGCTAGTAATTTTATAATAGACACTCACCTCCATATCTGGCACTGGTGATTTGTGATCGCCATTTGTCAGTATAGAATTCTGTTCGAACTGATCGTGCGTAATAGTTCCTGAAAAAATATTATATCCTGGTACAGCTGTTATTAAATAAATAAGTAACATTCGAAACATGAATACCAACATGTAGATACAGTAAAAAAAGTTTCTGGTGTATAAAGAAACATCCTAGCAGGTTGACATAATTGTATCGAATGCCATGATTTCCCCGACATTTCGTGGGTGACAATAACAGTTTTATTTCAATGTATAACCGGCGCGTAAATGTAAGAAACAATTAAACTCACCATTAACAGTGATCTGAATCGGTGTGGGCTGCATTATTTCTTCAGGTTCAATTTTTATATCTAAATTATTGAATGTATCATGGTCAGTGCCTTCAACGCCTCCTTTAAAAGATTCGTCGGCACCATTCGGGTAGCTTTCATCATCAGATACTACTTCTTGTTTGATCTCCACATCCATAGGAGTGGTAAACACATCGCTATTGATATTCTGATTCACTTGTATTGGTTTGGGCCAACTGTTGTCTTGTTCGTGGAAGGTTTCCACCCTTTCTCGCAGCAATCTGTCGTTTATACGCACATTGACTATAAAACTACACGCTTCTAGAAGCTTCTGATGGCAAAACTGGCATATCATCTTTGAAAATGTGTCTGCTGATGTTATCTGCAAAAAAAACCGTTATTAATTTTTATTTCATTACACATTAAAAAAAAATATGGTTGAGTATTACTTTTATTCCCAAAGCATTTTTGAAGTATCAAATATTATTTAAGAGTACATCTGCTCAAAAAATATCACCTGTAAAAAGGCTATGATAGCTTTGGCAGATGACTTGCTTATACTAGTACTAAACGTATTCTCATACTCACATCAACATTGGCAATATTTGCAAGATCCTGTGCAATAGATTCACCCATGCCATTCCACGGCGGCTCCCAAGGCTGGAATATGTCCAGCAGGCCCGCCTCATAGTCGAACTTCTGAAGACACGCTCTGCACTCCACATCTTCGTGTTCTACGGGAGGTAATTCTTCTGGCTTCTTGTCTGTGTCCTCCATAACCTTATCACTGGTCTCCATTCTGCGAGCAATGAGATTGTTTCATGTAAAATTTTTAGTCTTATAAGATAGTAGTAACAATAAATATTTTACTAAAGAAAATTGGTGCAATGCAATGGAAGCAATTTCCAAAATTGTTCTTGTAGAAATCTATGGGAGGGACCTATGTTAAGTAAAGGGCTTGCTATAGTTGAAGAAAGAAGAAGAGAGAAATAAATAAATTGATAGAAAATTTAATGACTGCCTTGATGGCGCAGTTGTATCGTACAACTACGTAAGATTTCAACGTTAAGGTCTTGGGTTCGAGATCCTGGCCGAGCAGTGATATTAGATTTTTATATTCATTATTATCAGCCCAATCAGGAATTTGAACCCAATCAGGAATTTGAGCCCTATCTGGCGATAGGCTCGCCTCCTATCACAATCTGGGATGGATACATGAGACAAAACATGGTTGTCCTGGTAGCACCACTGTATACCTCTTCTGGGAAAATGGCGTGAATTTATGCAAATAATTTGGATCAACCATATTGAAAGAATAGATGAAAGGAAATGGAGTAATGATAAATTATATTTTTAAAGTGAAATTGATAGTTTCTTGATAGTCTTCGTTTGATGACCACTCTCAGTGCTTTCGAAGATCAAACTTTGGAACATTCAATGAAATCAAGTTCTATTTAGGAAATAGCTCTATGGGAATGGTGTAGCTACATAAAAAGCTGCAAGCTACAATTAATGTTGGGAATAATAAATAAAAGGCTGTTGTATTATTTAAAAAATATATATTGCATAAATCGTTTTTTATTTTAACACTTCTAAAAATGAAAGAGAATATATCTGAAAAATATTATTGGACAACATTTTTGGGACATACTCATAATGATTTATTAGAAACAGATCTAAGTAAAGCAAAGGCTCTTATTAGGAATCAAAACTTAAATGATGATCTAAATAAAAATAATGTTATTAAACACCTATCCTACAGCATGTTAAGCTTGAGACTTTACAAATAAGAAGGAAAATATAAGACCAAAAATAGATCATTCTGGAATTTAGGCTCATAAATAAAATATTTGAGTGAATCTTTACAACAATGCAAATCTTAACTGGAAACAATTCAACAAATGGCACCTTTTAATATTTTTTCTAGCCAACTCAGATTTAAGTCAGAACAGAACAATTTGAAAAGTCTGCTCTGCTGATGACAAGCTTGTCTATGGGCATATTATCAACTTTCAAATAATTTTTTTTATAAACCAATCTCTTTGCCATTATTTTTTAAGCAAGAGCTTATAAAAGGTAACTTCGTAAAAAGTAACCTATCAGTAATTGTTTTTCAGCAGTAATTCCACCGCATTCTCAAGTATAAGGTTTATGCACATTTAACATAGTGACAACAGTATCATCTACATTATACAAAATGGCTAACCTTTGGGGCGGAGACAGGTTACTGCAATGATTCATGTTGTTTTGTTGAGTTTCAACAAGGTTTCTCAATATCCGGTCCTCCAAATCTATAGTTGGCCTGCACTTTGCCACAGATAATTCACATTCTTCCAAGACATTCAGCCAATCACCATGGCAACTGATCATCTTTGCTCGACTGTGTTGTTTTTTCCAAAACTGCCTCAATTTATTGCAGACATACACAACTCGTTTATACAAGTTGTCGGTGTCCATATTCTCGACATTGGGCAAAGACCCCTTCAAAACTTCAAAGACATGGCGAGTTCTATCTGCATAAACTCCATGTTTCATTCTCCAGATATCAAACAAGTGCAATCTTGTGAAAAAAAACTTGTAGGGTGATTCTGTAACAATATACATTTTGCAAATAAGTTTCTAATAAAGAACTCTATGATTTACAGTATTAAGATTGAATTAAATATTTTCACTAGTAGCATCTGTAAATTCATAACATAAAAATACACATACCTTTTGCTCTAAATTCCATTTCATCCATACATTTTTCATACCTGCACAAAATTCAGGTATTATTTCATATACTGTTCTACAGGTTATGAGTGTTTGAAAACTAGTGATTAACATTATATTAATATAACTTTATACCAGCTCTTAAAAACAAATAACCTGTTGTGTATATTATAAAATGTAAATTGAAAATATCAAAATATTAAAAAGCAAAAACTGAGCTATAAGCGGTCCATGACCCAATTTCAGATTCCAATATTGGCAGTTCACAAAATTGTTCCCAAGTGCCCTTTTAGATTTTCTTCAGATAATGTGGGGCCTTTACTTTTAGACTATGCTAGCTCACAAACTTAACTTATGCCCTTCTGATGCAATGAACATTTGAGCCTAACCTAGATGATGAGGGCTCATATGATTGATTAGTCTGATAACCTATGTTTCTCAAACCTGGGCAGACACAAGTCACTAAAGCTAGCAGCATTATAGTTTTGGCTTATACTCTTGCCTGAATTTGGCGAGCTCCCTCCGTCTACGTGACCGTTCAGTTGAAGTTCCTGCTAGGGTGTGGGATTTTTTGACCTCCTCCTTTTTCTTTTTAGCTGCTTCCCGCTGTTTTGGACGCATAACGATAGTTCTTTGGGGCGCCATAGCCGAAATATTCTGATTTTTTCTATAAAATTGACACAATTTATTGTTTTCTGTTGATATAACATCTTCAAAACGCTGTGGTCAAAGTAAACACATTGAGTACAAATCGTTACTTATAAGACTCGCAATTTGTTTATTTCATAACGAGTGCTTTACCCGTTCGCAAAATGACACAGAATGCGCTTAACAAAAACAATTTCTAGTTTCTGTCTAGGAGAAAATATAAATTACCGAAACGTTTCATATTTTCATAGTCACTTCGTCGAAATAACCTCGCAATGTTGTTGTGCGTTGTCTTCAAATAAATTCGCCCCATTTTAAATAATTCGACCGCGTATCGTTTGCGCTTAGAAGATCTTTATAATTGATCACTTTGTTAATTATTTTGTAATAAAATATTTGGCAAAATATTAATCACTGTTTATATGATTTTTTGACATTAGCGCCAATTTGACGGATGCGTTTTAGTTACAGAATAATATGGACATTAATATTTGAATTTTTCACACCAAACTCAGATTTATCGCTAAAAAATCCGTAAATATCCACAAATAAATATTTTCATTTATAATAATTCTCTATTACGTTATTAGGGAAGGTACTCACCGTTTTAAAATTCAGTAGCTTTGTAAGTAATGCACATACTAACAATGGGTTTGCACTTTCATTAAATTAGCAAGAAAAAATATATACACTATTAACATGCATGAAACATAGAAAAAACTTTAGGAAAATAAAATCGAATTCAATAAATTATTGTGCCGATATGTAAAACTATGAGGTGTTTACACGACAGTTGTCAAATTCAATGACAAGTATAGTAAACTGATAAAAAAATATGTTAGATAATAAAAATTAAAAACATGCAATTATTTTATAATCTTAATAAAATCTAACCCACATTTCACACGTAATGCGGATTAAACAGGAAAAACTAGGATTTTATCATTGTTTTACAGAGTAGCTGCCATGTTGAAACCACAGACTAAATTGGACTAAATTCCATTAAGCTGCGACGAAATAGGTACTCTATCTGCGAAAATGTTGACCATAGACATATAAAATGTATGGATTGATCAATAGCTCCATCAAATTCATGATAGTATCGAAAGGGAAAAAGCGTTTGCGGATCCAATACCGCGGAATTCGAAACCAGTTGTGATCTAACGTACCTACGTTCTATCTCTTGCTCTTGCGGCTTGCCTACCTTCCCCAGATTTTACTTGACAACTAGTCGACAGAATTGTACACGTACAGTCTTGAGTCTATGGCCGATGTCTCTGCTCCACGTTAACGCCGAAAACATACTACTGACACACTACCCGACACGACACGAAACGACGCGACGACGCGTGTAAAGGTAAAAACATAGACTTTTTTTTCACTTTTAGACCGATCTGAACAAACCCTCCACCAACCCATGGCCCAACCAATCTTCCGATTATATGGGCCCAAACATCGGGAGACGACGCGCGCGACACCTGCTTTCTGCGTTGCAGTATGCACACTCTGCCGCGCGCGTTGAGATCGCTCCCTACAAATTGTTTGCTCTATTTCCTTCGTCTCTATGTACTGCTGCTCTCCCCATCATGGGGTGCGACGACACATGACGCTGGCACTCTTCGTGCGCGGCTGCTCCTTACAAAATCATTCCTCATGTCGAACCAGGTGTGCGCGAAAGTCCGATCTGAACAATGGATTCTTTTGTTGTATTCACAATATCAGTCGAACGCTTAAGTCGTGACCTTGTATGTTCCACTGTCCTGATTGGCGAGTCCGCCGTATCTATGGCCGCTTCTTTCCTCTATACGTAAGACGTACGTACGATAATTTGATTTCAGCTTTATGACAAGAATCACATTACATATACCCGACGATATGCCACGAGCGCACACGCACGCCACCCAATCTCATCGTTTCAGATGCCGATGTTGGAGGAAACACGAATACACGACGCGTTGCACGCAGAGTGCTTCTAGACAACACCCGATTCCACATGCCAGTCATTCGATAATTGACAATTGTCAACGTGCGTGGCATAGTTAGGTAGACGCCGGCTATGGAATGATATACCATGGGTTCGATGTCCGCACCGATACAAATGATTTTTATGTACTACAAGCATTTATTTTAGATCTGGGCGCTTGCGATGCGGAAAAACTTGCTTAATTTCTGATACCTGCGGCACAAGACTTGCACACAGTCCACGTCTGTTGTCGAAACGTCGGTAGGGCGATTCACGTAATTTCTTGACGCGCCGATCAAGATTCGGTGCGGTTATAATTAAGTTTACGTTTTGGTACAAAATGTTATTCTAGTAAATGTTTAGCTGCGCGTGAGCTGCACGTCAACTGTACGTCATTTGACATTCACATATACGCGCAGCAGTAGAATACACTAAAGCGCTCGCGTAATACGAAAAGGGCCGTTTTGATCGAAACGTAACTTATTTAATTACGTGAATCGCCCTACTGGTCGCATGTTCAGTTAAATCAAATCGTATTATTTTGAATGACCAAAGCCTGAAAGATATTACTGAATGTCCAGAAACATACTGATCAAAAGCCGGCAACATACTACTGAAACGTCACGCAATCCGACACGTGTTGAATCAAATCAAATCCTAGTATTTTTTATGACCAAAATTACATTACAAACGTAGCATCGCGTGTTCGCAGTGTGGTTCTGATCATTGAAATAGTAGTTAGTACGATGTTTCCCGCCTATTTGTTTCCGCCTTTATTCGAAAATTGACACTTGACAAGCTCTGTGGCATTGTTTGTTATACACTGGCTATATAATGAGAGAACGCGGGTTTTGTCCCTGTACTGAGACGAATATTTTTTTGTGTATTCCAATATTTATTTTAAGTTCTGAGAGTTTGCAAAATCAAAGAAAACTTTCGTACTTTCTTATCCCTGCCGCACAAGACTTACATGTTTTAGACATTGGGTGTATGTATTTTATCTATTGCACGCTAAACACTTCTGCTGTCAGCACTGTGATAAAGAAATGCTAGCATGACATGTGGCATCAGGTGTTGGCAATATGCACAATACCTTACAGTAAAGATTTATTGATAGATGAAATATAATCTACATAATTATTGTCAGCTCATTCCAATAGTTTATTTGAAAAACGATATTGCTTTCTTGTCATCTTACTTGAGAAAGGATCATTGAGGTGTTTGACTGTTTATTATTTCTCCTCTTACACTCAGAGTATATTTGTACATATTTTGATATATCCCATTCCTTTGTCACTCACAGTTCAACTAAAAAACCACATCAGATACTATACAGCTTCCATTTATATTGGGTAGTGTATATACTTTTAAACTATTTATATGCAACCATCTTAGATTAGCCTCAAACATCCACAATAGCTATCTAAATTCATATAATTATTTCAGAAAGCCCGGAATACCAAACAAAATCAATAAAACACTCACATGCTGATTTTTTCAAACTACGAATTTCTCAGTTTCATCAGTCAGATTCAGAATTTCTCCGATTGTTTTGTAAGAAATCATTCTTACATACAATTAGTGTTGAGTAGGACATACAAGAGGCAGTACATTTGTCCCGTACATGACGTCAAAATGTAAGAGCGGCTCAACTTTTTAATTTGTACTACTTCATATTTGATGTCCCGGTACTCGTTACTTTACGTAATTAACTATAGGATGAGAGCGAGAGGGAGTGACGTATATGCTAACAATACTATCTTACGTATAGCCAAGCGTCAGTACGCCTCACCTCAATTGAAGTGGGACATTGTACTGGCTCAGTACAAAAATGAGGCTACTCTTACAAACTCTTTTTCAAGTCATGTCCTACTCAACACTACATACAATGCTTGTCAGTATCAACTGACAAGCGTTCTGAATTTCTATGTAGCTATGATGTTATATACAATAGAGTGACAGAGTAATGGCCCCACATATGCTTTGTCTCAGTCTAGGCAGTGGCTTAGTTTAGACACATATTGTTTATTAATTTTTTATGCCTATAGGTAGTCGTAGTTATCTCCCAAAGTCTGACAAAGCTTATGGGCTTTCAATTTTCGAATTCGAAATATACTTAAACATAGCAATCGTGGTGTAGGAAAACTGAATTTTAGTGTTATAAAATATAGAACAGAAACCTATATAGAATAGAAACCAATGATACTTACCATTTTATTTATCACTTCCGGGCATAATTTTTTTGCAAACGATCAAGTTATGATGAAATAAATTGCGTAAATCTGCACCGACTATATTTGTTTTCCAAGGTTATCATCACATGTTATTGCATACAACGCCCTTTTGTTTTTAACCATGATTTATTTATTTACAAAAAGTCAAAAACAATACAATAACCTCAAATAAATACCATAATCGCGTAAGTGGCGCCATCGGGCGAAAGTGGAAACCTGGTCAACATAAAACTTCAACCTTCTAATTTCTATAATCCAAAAAATCCGCTAGAGACCGCGATTAAAACAAATCTCTTTTTATCACTCATAGACAAAGGCGACGTAAAATGCAAAGAGCCATCCACAGTAGGGATGGGCAAATGGAAAAAATATATCGATATTTATCGTATCGATATTTTTCAAATATATCGATATATATCACCCAAAAAATATCGATATTTCGATATATCGATATTTTTGCCCAATTTGCAATTATTTATAAAAATTGCCAATATTATCGGAATTTTAAAGCAAATACACATCTGGCCTGTTTCAACATGAGTTTTATTATTTAAAAAAAATCGAATTGCTCGACATAAAAAAAGAAACAAAATAAAAAAAATATATCCAAACCAGCATTTGTCTGATATTGACATCAGGAGCATTCTTTTTTTGATGTGTTCCCCTGTTAATCTGCTCCTATCATTTGGCACAGCCAAATTTACCCCTGAAGCTACTCTTTCAGATTACACTGAAGATGCTTGACAAATCAAATATTTTTGAGCGATATCCGAGGGAACCGGCGTGTAATGTTGACAATTTACCCAGCTATATTGGATCAGATTTTCTTTCTAAAAGTGATACTGCTTCAGTTCATTGGGGACACAGCTACTGCTTGGAACCTATGCTCAGATTTAATAATTTCTCATGTCTAGACCTGATGGAGGACCCACCCATATTTTCTAAATTTATGAAATCGGATTGGTCAAAAACATGATGTGACGCATGAGCAGACAGCAGAGCTTAAAAAATATATCGATTTTGATATCTGAAAATAAATATCGAAAATTGATATATCGCGGGAAAAAATATCGCTAATTTATATCGATATTTTGATATATCGATATTTTTTGCCCAAGCCTAATCCACAGACCAATGGAGCCATCTCATTAACTGATTACAAAACATATTTTTTGTGGCAAAATAGCAACATATGGCTCAATTTTATTTTCGACTATTCTGTAAAACATCAATATAAAAGCACACAGCTATTATTACTTTACCACTTCACGTTCCGAAATTACCTTTGTCGTAAAGGACGTATTTGACAATATGGTAAATAATATCAGGAAACATTAAATTTAACCGCAATAATTATAAAAATGAATTTTGTTGAGACTTACCACTATTTTAAATACAATTTAAGTTGTATTCCGTGAGCGAAATCTATCCCGTAGTGCGATTCACGTATTTTAACAAGTTCAGCTGAAGTGCAGTTGCGGTTAAGTTTCGATCAAAATAGTCCTTTTCGTATTCTCGTAATTTTGACAACAGATGTCAAATACGCTCGCGTCAAGTTCGCGTCACGCAAACGTTTTAGCGTATTCTACTGCTGCGCGCAAGCTGCGCGTATATGTCAATTTCAAACAAATTTGATAAGTCTGACGTACAGTTGACGCGCAGCTCACGCGCAGTTCACGCGTAGCTAAACACTTACAAGAATACCATTTTGTACCAAAGCGTAAACTTAATTGTAACCGCACCGCAACTTGATCGGCGCGTCAAAAAGTTACGTGAATCGCACTACAGGATATAATTTACACAACACAAACTAAAGAGTTCGTCTTCAAATTACATACTGCATGATACACTCTATGATCAAAACGTAGAATTAATATCAACGCCATCTATTAATCGTACTATTTTATACAATATTCCGTGCGTGGTTTCACTCACTTTTAAATTGTAGAAATAATGCTTTTTTCGAGATATGTGGGGCCCTACTATATAAATCCGAAACGAAGTTCGAAACTTCGTGACGTTTTTCGTTTCGAAACCTACTCTATAACACGAAGTTCGAATCTTCGGATCGAAGAATGAATTATTCCAATATATCGGCAATACGAACATTTGCAGAGTAGGTATATACGTATCGTCACAAACTTCGTTCGTCCGAAGTTTCAAACTTCGTTTCGGATGAATATAGTAAATAAAAATGTAAATGTTCGGATTGCTGATATATTCGAATCATTCATTCTTCGATGTGAAGTTTCGAATTTCGTGTTACAGAGTAGGTTTCGAAACGAAAAACGTCACGAAGATTCGAACTTTGGATTTATATAGTAGGGCCCGTGATTATGATCGACCATCGAAGACAGTCTAAATCCCAGTCTACATTATATAAGCATTAATATAATAATATCAGTAGGCTGCCTTCAGGCTGATTGTATTTTTCTTTGGATAAATATCTCCTACCCGAACATATAGAGAATGGGATTAGAAATGGCAGCTCACTATGCCTATTGATAATATAGTCAGCATGCTCGGTACTAATAGTATACTAGTATAGTAGGCGCCAATAACGTAAAGTGAATTATAACGTAGAATTACCATTCCATCCATCCATCTATCAGCCAAAGAAACTCACTGTCAAACATAGGCCTCCCAAAATGATAACCATAGTGACCTGTTGGAGGCAGCCTGCATCCAACGTCCGGCGACCTTTAACAAGACATCTGACCAACTTTTTAAATACATTAAGATCAAATACTGCTACTTGGACTTTCACCGGGATCATTTTACAACTCTTCGATGATATCGTATCACAGTCTTCATGAGAGTCAGTGCACTTATCCCTGCCAATATTGCTATTCTGCTATATCTATACTGTATACTATAATTATATTACAAAAAAAGGAGATATTTTATTCATTGTATTTAATAGGCTCTGAAACTACTGGCCCAATTTGAAAAATTCTTTCACCATTAGAATTTAGATCATTCCTGATGAATATAGGCGATAGAATATTATTTTTGTTAAAATTAACGGCGAGTGTGAAAATAAAAACTTAACAATAGTGTGCGAACGAGAAGTTAATACAAGTGACAATATTTTGATCCCCTGTTTTATTTTTGTACGACTAGAACGAACGAGTTATGGTTCTTTCCCTCGAGGACACAGTTTTCTGTTGGCCTTACAACGCATTTGTACATATTCACGAATAGTGGCATTAACATTGACATCAGTTAATAATCCACTACTAGAATGACACTGGAGAATATCTAAAAAGAATATTTTAGCTTTTACTAAACACCAGGCCTGGGGAATCGTCAGCATATCCTCGGTGGCTACATTTTCAACACGTAAATGCATTTCCCATTAGTTACTCGTGGTACATTCCCTAGAATCGATGTTATACTATCACTGCAATTATAATTATTATATTTTTCAATATGGATATCGAAGTCAGAAAAAAAATTCAACGTCTATTTTTCCTTTCCTCGTGTTATTTAAATCGCAACTTGTACAATCTTTTGCCAACTATTCTGCAGTTTTTTTTTCAATTCTAATGAATAGCGAGACTAGCATGCCGTTCGCCTGATGGTAAGGGATACGACAGCTCATAAACTGTATTAGAACCAAACAACACCTCGAATCACAGAGCAATGCTTGGCATTGCGCATTGGCGCTTGCCATCCTGAGACATAAGACGTTAAGTCTAAGTACTCTGGCTTCTACACTGGTGTTTGACGGGAGAAATAGACAATGCGGTGGTACCCACCCAGGCGGCCTCTCACGTATGAGTGACCTACCACCAGTATATAATATCTATCACGAGAAAATCATTTGCAAATATTCCTGAAAATATACTCAGTATCATCATAATAATAACCATAACAATCCAAATTTATCTACTGCACTGAATAGGCCTTTTCCCTATCGCACTACTTTAATCGGTTTTGCGCCTATCTCATCCACAATTTGCCTCGTGATGACGTCGTTCATCTATCGAGTGGGTTGTCAGTCTGTTCTCAGTATACTAGGTAATAAATAAATTATCACGCGATCAGTCACAGGTAAATTCTTAGCTAGTATAAATAAAAGTAAGAATAATAGATGGCGCCGCTGCATGTATTTTGAACTGTTTATTTTTAATTATTTGAATTTCAATGTCTCGTACTACTTGGTCTGTGGTTTTATTCTATAATCATTGGTTTGTGGTCAATGGTGGTCAATGTCAAATATGATGTCAAAACAGCATTCTTCAATCGATGTTTATAAACAAAAATAATTCGTATTGAGTGGTATTGAGAAAATTCGACATAATAAGTTCAGTTGCGGTTAGTATTTCTTGGTTTTAATATTTGTGTTTTTGGTCTGTGGTTTAGTTCGATTAACAACGTGCAGCAAATGTACAGTTTTGATTTTCGTAGTATGGAAACTCATCCTAGTAGGATGATTCTACAAATCGTATCAGTATCACAGATTAGTATTACATAGATAATCAGTATATCGTATCAGTAGTACCGCGCCGCCATGTCTCATTTGTGCTCCCATGTCCAGTCATACATGTGAAAGGACACTAGGGCGGTTATTTATAAACTGTTTTATATTTCAGTGGTCGTCTGAGGCAGCTTGATACCCTGCCCGAAGTTGTCCCGATGGAAACGCCGCTGTCAAAACGCCGAAGAAGGTTGTTCTCCCTTGTAGCTTACTTGTAAGCCCACCAGTTTTACATTGAACTGTGCTGTAACCATTTATCAGCATTCTCAGTCGTCCGCTGACTGATGCCGGTATACTAGCGGCTCTCAACTATGGTAAGTTATGTTATATACTCAAATAAAATACACATTATGTTTAAAATTTTATACAGAAGTTTTTGGAAAACCACATTGAAGCAATAACCTAAGGTTTTTACTATTTTTTAAAGGAATTTAATCAGCAGCTGTCGCTTGTCACTTTATATTTGCATTTATACTTACAATTATATTTATTTACAGGGAGTGACAAAGACAGTTCTGATGACGATAATGAGGAACAAACGTGATATAGTGTTGATGGGACAGGCGTAGGTGTTTACAAACCCACTGAGTTGAGTTTCCAGTGGCAAACGATTCCTGGGACGAAAGTTCCACCTAATTTGCATCGGGATTTTTTTATGAAAGTAACTCTAGCCCCTGAGACCATAATGCCGACCCGTATACTGCATCACACATCTGTAAGCCAACCAACTTTTACGCTCAGCAAATGACTGATCATTTGCTAACTACAAGGAGGCTGTGGCCCACAAAGAATGGTCATGGTGGAGAGAGATTAGTTGTGACGAATTATACGTGTATTTTGCTATTGTACTCACAATGGGTATAATAGTTAAATCATATAGAAGAGTATTGGAGAAGTATCAAAGATATTTTCTCTTCTTCATATTGTACAGTATACAACGTTGATGCGACCGATGGGCGTATGATTAAACTGCATATACTAGATACCATTTTGAAGCTCTGTACTAAAAATCAATTAAATAGGAGCAGTAGTTTAGTCATAAATGAATTTTTAAGTTTTTATCCCATTTGAACACGATGTAACTTTTCTAACAGCTGATTACGCCTAATGCATGGTCATTCACCTTAAAACGATAGATCGTACTAAAATCTGCGCGTTGTTGCCGCTCTTACACAAGTCATACAAGCTGCGGCGCGGCGCGACAATAACACGCGCCGCGCGCGACGTTGCAAATTAGTTATCTATTCGTATCTACAGGTCAATGAAATTTATTTACACAGGATGGTTGCGTTTTACTCTAATTTGGAAGCTATTAAGTTTGTTTGAAACAAACAAAATCTCATTTTTGGTATTATTAATTTTTGGGCCGTGCCGAATTAATACCAAGGACGTATAGTATACATAGTATAATTTAATGCCCATCGGTCGCATCAACGTTGTATATGTCCTATAATAGATTTCTACTCATTAACCGCGGGGTGCACTTTAATAATAACTTGGCCATGGGTGATTTATCGCTATCGCGTGGCCAAGCAAAATTATATAAAGTGCAACCCGTTCTTGCTCATTTGAATATAAATCAATTTATGCCCAACAAAGCTGCAGAGGTGGATATAAAAACATTTGAGATTTGCGAATCTGTGGCGGTTCGTAACTTACTGTGGTCCCGAATTGTCGCAGGATTCTGGCCCTATAAAGGGGACGATACCAGCTATGTGCAAGTCGAATTTCACTGTCTGAACCAAGTCTTATCTATTAATATGGATAAGACTTGGTTCAATCTAGGCTAATGCCTAGACTAAGAAACAATTTTTTCCTAGAATTTTCGATATCCTAGTTTTAAAATATATTTTGTAATTCTTTTTATATAATTGAATTGTAAATTTATTGTACTTTCTTTTACACGCGTCTAAAACGGAGCAGATAATAAGTTGCTCAAAGGCATTTAAATTCATAGTCTTGCTATTTGATTCGTATTTTGAAATATAATTGTTATATTGTATATTTAAAAAAAATGGCACCAATACATTGAAACAAAAAAAGTAAACAAAAAGATCACATATTCCAAATATATTAACACAAATTCCACCTTATTCCTGAAGCTTAAAGTAGCTTTTCACATAATATTGTCTAAAGTTCTGCGACGTTTTAGAAGCAACGGTCGGTGCGTGACTGAAGGCGAAAGAGTGCTTAAAGCACTCTTTTTTGGTGCCATTTTCTAAGCGCCATGTTGTATCTAGTGTATATTTGATCGAATATTTTATTATTAAAGTGCTTAGATTATAGTCCTATCATCCTTATAACATTAAAACAATTTACAATTTCACATAGGACAATGGTAAACAGCTGGTGCAATTTGGCAATAATTTTGTGATATTCCGATGACGACAGTTTTGATGTGTAACTTTGAACAATGATAAAATGTATTAGACATGAATTATGTCTTTGTTTTTTCACCCTTATCCCTTATATAAGTATAGTTCGCGTCACGTTAAAAGAACGCTGTAAAAATGTGAAGGGGGTGTGTTTGCGCAAGGTAACTCGCGCGCGAAAGTACTAGGCCCCCTTTTTTTTAACTAGTCTCGGCTTCGGATTTTGTTTACTGGAAGGTACATTGATAAATAGATATAATATCATGTAATAGAATTAAAAACATTAATCGCCTACTGTGCAGCTTTACCGCCAGCGTTCTTTTTACGTGACGCGAACTATACATAAGTAAAACTTTGATTATTCAATATTGTCGTACATTGATCTTGTCCACAAAAAACATAATATCTCTGCGAGATCATGGAACTTGGCCATTTCTTCATCGCTGGTGCCTTACTACATGTTTTGGTGGTTGCTGGTGATTTTGTGTCCCAATTCTAAGAGGTATATGTGGACTTCCTTGGTGAAGTGATTCAACACTACTGGTATATATCTGATGCACTGCTTTACTATGTCCTTCAGGTTGCCCAGTCTGTAAACGATTTTTAAAAATTATTATAATTTTTAAGGCGATGAATACCAGAATTGACATTTAATTATAAAACAACATTCGAAAATACAAAGGTACTTACTTCTGGCTCTATTGTAGGTCGTTTGCAACCACCAATTTGCAGATTAGATTTCTGCTCAAATACATTTTGCATAGTTGTTCCTGAAATTCGTTCATTTGTAATATGGTCTATGTAGTAGCATTTATTGTTGAATGAAATTTCTAACTAAAATGCATAAAACATTATGCATTTTAGTCAGAATTCTGTTTGTTTTTTTCTTATACAAATGCGTTATTTAGTGTAATAATATAAACACTAACATAGTATTTGGTCTATTGCCTTGCATTATAAGTGGCATCAATCACATAATAGTTTAGGTTTTCAAAAATTGACTAACCATTGACTGTACTGCATATAATTGAAGGCTGTTTAATTTCTTCATGTTCAACTTTGATTTTCCAATCATTAAATAAGTTTTGACGTTCAATGCCTATACAGCCATCTTTAAATGTATCTTGTGTACATTTTTCATAACTTTCGTCATCAGACAAATTCTCTTGCTTTACTTCTATATCCATATCTGCATTGAATGCGTCACTTTTGATAATTGGATTGTCTTGAATAGGTACTGTCCAAGAGCTTTCTTGTTTATGTATTGTTTCTACCCTTTGCCGTAAACGTTTGTCGTTAATACGCACATTTACAACAAAATGGCATGCTTCTAAAAGCTTTTGATAACAAAACTGACATATCAGCTTTGAAAACGGGTCTGTTGATGTTATCTGTAAAAATATATTGTAATTTCTTTAAATGAATGGATCATGACACCCAGAGATAGTGATAAGTTGGTGACATTTGAAGATGGGTAACCCATAACAAATGTCCTATGGCATTAAGGTAGGGATAAAGATAAGGTTTATAAAAGTTACTATCAGGCTCATTTATTTAATTCAGTATTTGTTATAAAAAGTTATCAAACTTGACCTAATCTAAAGCAGAATGTAACATGTATACTCACATTTATATTAGCTATTTGTGACAGATCCTGGGCAATAGAATCACCCATCCCATTCCACTGTGTTTCCCATGGTTGGAATATATAGAGCAGTTGTGCTTCATAATCATACTTTTGCAGACATACCCGACATTCTGTATACTCCTGCTCTTGTGAAGGGACCTTTTGCTGCTCTTCAACAGATTCTGAGTGGGTTCTAAAGGTAATTGGTTATTAATTTTGCATTATGATTTAAGTAATTTTGTTAGTTATCAATAAATGTACATTAGGAATGAAAATCTACTGTCTCATTCATTTCACAGACAGGGATAATTTAAGAATATTAAATACCCACCTTTTTCTAGATATTTCTTTAGGTGCACAGAACTCAACAGGTATTTCAATGAGAGTATTGCCAGCCTCCAACTGAGATGACAAGTCTTTTATACAAGTTAAGCAATTGGAATCTGAAATCGGATCTTTCGTTGACTGTGGTGTGGGCAATTTATCTTCCTTTTGAGATTCATTTGGTTTTATCACATCAACCAGTTGGATTGGTGAGGCTTTATCAGGTCTGGTCAACTGTAGTGTTGGTATGCTACCTTTTTTTAATATTTTCCTTCCCATGACTAGACCGTAACGAAAGCAGCTCTCTTCAAAGTGCACATTACAGAGTGATGTTCGTTCTCCCACTGAAACATTGCTCCTTCCACAAATATCCAGCCATTTCTGTTTCAATTCTGTGTTCGAAGGAAATCTGTAAATTAAGATATACAACATAAATAAATTTGGTTAGATAGTAAAGTAGTCTGTGATAATATCTATTTAAAATAAAAATTCACAGTCCATACCTATGTTTTGAATTTACAGAAATATATGTATCAGACTTTTCTAATACACATAGTTCATATTAATATGATGAAATAATACACTAAAGAAGAATTTTGTCACTTTTAGTTTATAATACGGTCGTGGTCTAGAATAGGTTGGCACGATTTGCGGAGTAAAAACTATCGGAGGCGGTAGGGATTGGGTCCCAGATTATATGTTTTCACGGTTATTACAAGGTAATGCATAGTTTTCGAAAAATTAATTAAATAGTTACTAACCTCAAATCACGTATTCGGTAAAACGGAACGTAATTATGGGCGATGGACAATCATATCAATAAATAACATGTCAAATGTATTGTACATAGTTTAAAATTAGGTGAAACGGAACGTAAATACGGTAGATTATAAATAATTTATAAATGTTCTTTTGCTTTATTTGTTTTATAACAATCTTGTTAAAAGTTAAAACACATTATGTTCCGATGGAAGTTTAAGGATAAAATAAGTCGAATTTGTTCCAAAACTGACTTAAGTCTTCACATAGTCTTTTAGGGAACTTTTTATAAATGCTTTTTGTTTTATTTGTTTATTAACAACTTAGAAGATATGTTCCGGTGGTAGTTAGTATAACCTTTGCGGGTGAAATAGGTCGACGTTGTCCCAAAACCGACTTCGAGCACCCCTACTTCACGTAGACTTTTGGGTACTACCCCTAGAGTGTTTATAAAAGCCGGAGGCGCGGAGGGAGAGCAGCCCCCGCCCGCCGTAACTAAGGATAGGCGACCGTGCGAGCCGTAGCGGCTGAGGCTGGTCGCCGAAGGCGACCAAAAAGCCGAAGCTGCGGAGGTGAGCGTGGGTGCCTATCCTTTGTTACGCAAGG
This sequence comes from Hyles euphorbiae, assembly GCA_023078785.2. Classification (NCBI taxonomy): domain Eukaryota; kingdom Metazoa; phylum Arthropoda; class Insecta; order Lepidoptera; family Sphingidae; genus Hyles; species Hyles euphorbiae. Next base: position 3,945,982 of record CM041043.1, on the reverse strand, counting down.
GCGAAGGGGCTGCACTTCCCGCAGCGCCGGAGACGTTGCAGAAGTAACTTTTGTTTTGACAACAAGTATTTTGAGGTTAAGTTATTTTAATTGGGTTTTCTCAGGAATGGTGCGTTACCTTTTCATGGGAGTGGTACCCGAGGCTTAGGGCACTTCCCCCTACCCCCTCCACCCCCGACCTACCCATAATTCGTGCCAACGTATTCTAGACCTCACCCAAAACATGTATAGACCATTTTTTTTTTCAAATTTTAAATTTATTATTCTGTTACAGTTCTTCAATCAGCTCCCAACTTATAAACATAAATGCACAAGCGGTTACTTTCCCCGTATGATATACTGAAATTGCACCTCTGTATGTAGTATGAATTACGCTACGTCGAGAGATTATCGATACAGAAAAAGAGCGGCAATTAGTAAATCCTGAAATTGAAGTTTATTCATTCTTATCACAACTTTACATAAAAAGTATAAAATACAATATAGTAAACAGACCAAATTAAACCCAAACAAGCTGGAAGTTTTTGTCACCAAGTCACTTGTCAATAAAGTCAGTTGTCATCAGTTGTCAGTCTTTTTTCAAATGTTTATAGATTTGCTTATCTATATGATAAAAAAATCAATATATTCTGATTTTCTTCTTCGTTTGTTTCTTGTTCTGAATTGTTATTATAGCTTGCAGCTTGATTATTAATAAATGATAAGCAAGCAAATATTGTGCTACAAATTACAATAACTTCAATAATAGATGGCAGTGTTATAATATAGTGTTATAGTGGTATTTTCATGGATGTAGTGGTATTTTCAAGTAGGGATGTTCATGTAAAAAAAATATCGATATTTTTGTCGATATAATATATCGTAGTGTTGTATCGATACTTTGCGATATATCGTACAAATATATCGATATTTTGGATATATCGGAAGCGATTAATATTTAACTAGCCTATAATATTAAATATTAGATAGGGTTCAGGTTAATATGAGTAAAACAAAGTGCAGAAACAATTATTTATTGTTTCATGCTAATAAATAGTAATCTTTGATAGCACTTTAAAATCACGTTATACTTACTGTATGAATCGTAAACTGTAGTAAACAAAACATATAATAATTGTAACAGAATAGTGTCCGTTTTTATATATCTTTATGCACACTAACTGTGCTATACAAGAAGCTTATACCCAAATGGAGATTGCATTCCGTGTTAAACACTGAAGCATAAAAATTTAACCTTGAATGAAGTCGCTGTTGCCTGCTATCCTTTATAAAAAAATGAAGTGGAATGTTTTTGTTTTTTTTTTTTTATAATGGCCTGGCATAGTGGCGGAATTGCACCTGATGGAAAGTGCCAATGCCGCCCAGGCAGAGTATCTATTGGCATCGGACGGCAGTCCCATGCCAATGGAAACAATTATGCCGGCCTGCTTAGGTGCCTCTTCACACCACGGCGGAAGAACCCAGGATTGTAGGAAGGAGGGAACACGTGCGCCGGCAAACAATTCCACAGCCTGACGGTGCGGCACAGAAACGAATTTGAGAACCGTTTGGTTCGCGCCGGGATGGTGTGAACCGTCAAGCTATGGCTTCGCAAGCCAGCACGCGTGGTTCTGGTTAGGAATGGAGAGGAGGGGAGCAAGTTGAACAATTCCTCAGAGCACTCACTGTGATACAGGCGGTAGAACACGCTTAGAGAGGCGACATCTCTCCGGAGTTGTAGCGACTCCAAGTTGCTCGTAACGTCTGTATCATTCACAATGCGGATGGCCCGCCGCTGCAATCCATCCAAGGCATCGAGCAGGTACTGGGCGGATCCATCCCAGAGGTGCGAGCAGTACTCCATACCCGGCCGGACCTGCGCTTTATATAAGCGGCAAAGCTGACCGGGCGTGAACCCCATGTAGAAATGAGATCCAAGGTCCGGTTGAGCTCAATGACAAGATCTTCGCGTCCCTTCACAGTTTCGACACGGCAACCTGGAGGCCCGCAGTGGTATCGCCCATGAACCGTGCTGTCATCTGCATAGCAATGAATGTTGCCAAGCGACAACATATCATTGATATGCAGAATAAACAAGGTGGGCGACAGCACCGAGCCCTGAGGAACTCCGGCATTTACCGACATGAGCGCCGAAGCGTGTCCGTCTACGACTACACGTATTCTACGCCCATGCAGAAAGCCGGAAATCCACGAACACAGGTTGCCGGGTAGACCGTATGCCGGAAGCTTGGACAGAAGACCACGGTGCCAGACCCTATCAAACGCCTTGGCAATGTCGAGGCTCACAGCAAGAGCCTCGCCACGCCGGTCTATCGCCTCACCCCAGCGATGCAGGACAAACGCTAGAAGATCACCCGTCGATCGATTATGGCGGAATCCGTATTGTCGGTCACTGATCAACGAGTGATCCTCCAGGTAGCGGACCAATTGAGCGTTTATGATCCGCTCCATGACCTTACACATCACTGAGGTGATAGCGATAGGGCGGTAATTGGTAGGGTCCGATCGATCACCCTTTTTGGGGATCGGTTGCACATTGGCCTCCCTCCAAGATTCCGGCACAACACCTGTGCGGTAGGACGCTCGGTAGAGGCGAGTCAGTGCTGGAGACAACTCGGCTGCACAAGCCCTTAAAACCACCGCTGGTATCCCATCCGGACCACTGGCTTTCCGCACATCGAGAGACCGTAACTAACGCCGCACATCACACTGCCTGATGCGAATATCTGCCATTGAGAAACCGCAATCAGGCAGTGTAGGCAGCGACTGGGAACCACGGTCTTCGAGGCGGGAATTAGCCGCAAAGAGATTTGCCAGCAAGGCAGCCTTCTCTTACGGCTTGTGGGCCAGCGACCCTTCTGGGTACCTCAGCGGCGGCAACGCTGGACGGCAGAAGTTAGATTGGACGGCCCTGGCCAACCTCCAATAAGCACGACTGCTAGTTGGGTGATCGGCCAACGCACGCCCAATCCTGCTAACGCGCTGGGCATCCGCCCTAACGTAGGCCTTCTTGCAGGCCTTGGAGGCACGGTTATAGGCTTCTTTGAGGGAACTGATATTGGGATCCTTCATGGCGCGACCCCTGATCCAAGCGCTTGTGGTGCAATGTGCTTCTCTTATAATTTCTCCCGATAATTGATATATCGAATGAAATATATCGATAGTACGTATCGATACTAGATGATTCGATAATATCGGGTTCAATCGATATATCGCGTACATATATCGATATTTTACGCAGTATCGATATATATCGTGCACTCCTATTTTCAAGTGTTTTTTTGTCTGTCTCATAAATTATAAATGTCAATGTCAAAATAACGTGGTCGTAAAGTGTCCTCATGTGATTAATGAAAATACACGTAAATAAACTAGAAAATGGAAGAAAACACTCCAACAGTAAGCCTAGTGTCGTGCATGCGATTTGTGCGCCGCGGAATTGCTAAAGCAGTGCCCGAAAAGGTATGTTTACTAAATATACATCCGAGTATGTTGTTATGAGATTTCGCACTCATTTACCGGTTTTAAACTGTTTTTCATAGATCGAATTGACTGAGAAGGAATTGGAGAAGATTATTAAGCAGACTGCCAACGAATTAAGGTACGTGTCTATTAGAAATATTATGCTGACGTTTATAGTATCTACCTTAAGCACTCTTCTTCTATATTGCACCCATGACTATAAATAAACCTTGTTATTAGAGAAATAGCCCCATTCCGTCAAGAAGCCTTTGATTAAAACCATCAAGGCAAGAAATGATTACATAGCATAATGTTAAAAAAAAAATTAATAATGTCAACTAAAATGAAGTGCAAAATGTTAAATTTAGCTAAACAAATGACTTGCTCACATATTAAACAATGTGTAAACATCTTGCCATATTGTTTTGATACTTAAGACCCAACCTTGATGACTGCATAACATTCTTAGTTGCTTTTAAAAAATATTTTATTTATAATATGCCCAGGTTAACAGAGCAAGGTGATGACGAGAGTGATGATGAAGTTGAAGCCACAACCAGTGCACCGAGAGAGCCCCCAGCTGATCCAAATGATGAGTTCAACTTTGAACAATATGATGAAGAAGACACAAGTAAGTACATACTTCAAATGGGATGTTAGTTTGAGTATTATGATATGACTTGTCATATAAGCTCTTTAATTGCCTACATGACCAATAAAAACATTTGAATTCCATTCATATTAAGTAAAAAAGGAACAACAATAATTCACATCGGTTTTAAATTTACGACAAAAAAGTAATTATTTAAAAAAACTATTCGAAAACAAACATAAGTAAAGACATAGTTTTTGCTAAAATGATAATTAATACCCTTGGGTACATAGCATCTTTAAAAATAAAAGGATGTACACTATTATTTTAGAAAAAAAAATGTACCTATTTTAGACTCAAAACTCATAGAAAAATAATAAAAAAAAAATTGTTAGCAGTCTTGATATCTATAAGTTGATGTATATTAGTTGGAGTTGAGTTGTATAGATATAAATTTACTAACTTATTTTACTTAAATATTCAGTGGTTAATGTTACATGAATAGCTATAACAGATTAGATAAAAAAAATACACATCTACAAGGCAAATTTTTAACATTAACTGTGATTAAAAAAGGTAATCCCATACCCTTACAATTTTAAGCCAGAATGCCAGAGTAACTACTGGTTATTTGAAACTTTACATCTTATGTCTCAGGATAGTGAGCACAGTGGAATGCCAGGAATTGCTATGTAATCAAAGGTGTTGTTTGTTTTTGCTACTGTTCAGTCATATTGCTTACCATCAGGCGAACAGCATCCTTGCGCCATTCCTTGTGTAGCCATTCATTGCAATAGAATACTCTACATAAGGTCTGTTATGTAAAAGGTGTTTCTTTTCTTTCAGACACAAATCCCATAGGTATTGGTACAGTAGCTACATTACCTAATTTGGGAGATCTCAGTGAAAATGTTCAAATAAGGGTAAGCCCTTGGATTTTTTATACAATTTGTATTAGTAAACTTGCTGCAAACTTCTGTGATGATCATTTGAAAGTATCTTAAACTGTAATTCTTTATAATAGTTTCTTAGATTTATGCGCGAAAGTTGCATATTGAAGTAACAATATTTTTTTAATTCATCACATATTTGTTTTAATTTTTACCTTTTTTAATTTCCGGTGTTTGGATTTTTATCAATATTTAATAATTTATTAAAATATTACTATATTTTACTTGACTTTGAATTTGGTTAAATTTTTTAACTTCCTGACATTTCGATTACTTTACAGCTTTCATAGTCATGGGGCGGATTATTAGACATCCGCTCATTGACTGGCACTATTTAACTACCATTATTTTATAGTAATATATAGTGTGATATTTTCTTTAAAGACTGAAGGTCCTGACAGTGACGAGGAAGATGACATCATCAAGCCAACTGACAATCTGCTGCTGGTTGGCCATGTGGAGAGTGATGCGAGCATACTTGAAGTGTACAGTGAGTTAAATATCAAATATACTAAATTTTTTAACGCCAGTTTATACAACGTTGATGCGACCGATGGGCATTAAATTACACTATGTATGCTATACGTCCTTGGTATTAATTAATAATACCAAAAATGAGATTTTGTTTGTTTCAAACAAACTAAATAGCTTCCAAATAAGAGTAAAACGCAACCAACCTGTGTAAATAAATTTCATTGACCTGTAGATACGTATAGATAACAAATTGGCAACGTCGCGCGCGGCGCGTGTTATTGTCGCGCCGCGCGCGACTTTTGTGACTTGTGTAAGAGCGGCAACAACGCGCAGATTTTAGTACGATCTATCGTTTGAAGGTGAATGACCATGCGTTAGACGTATTCAGCTGTTAGAAAAGCTACATCGTGTTCAAATGGGGCAAAAACTAAAAAAATCATTTATGAGTAAACTACTGCTCCTATTTGATTGATTTTTTAGTACAGAGCTTCAAAATGGTACCTAGTACATGCAGTTTAAAGAAACGCCCATCGGTCGCATCAACGTTGTATAATACACATGAGATTAGTATTGAGACAATTTGAAGTTGAGACTCGTATCAGCAATTTTTATTAATGTCTATATCGATTACATTAATTATTATTTTAGCAAAAACTTAAAATTTATTTCATAATCTTGAAGATTTTTTGAAAGCTGTATAGTACTAAATAATTACAACAAATATATACAATTTGGTGGTATGAGTAATAGAACAGGATGCGACGTGACGTCATCTTCCATCAGGTGCATGCGTGCGAAAGAGAAAACGAGTGTCTCCACTGCAATATTAAAAATATTAATATCTCAATCATTTTATTTTATAACCAAATTTTGGTGTGAGGCTGTTAGGTGTCGACTTGTTAACTACTTCTATTTTGTTATTTCGCCTCATTGGTCTGCTGGAGGAGGTATGTGCTGTCCACCTCGACTCAAACCCCAAAAATCTCATTTAGTCAGCTAAAATATGAGTTTTTCCTGGGCTGGAATTCATGCACAGCGTAATGATAGGCTTGCTTTATATTTTTTCTTTGGAGATAATCTCAGCAAATAAGACTACCTTAGTCAATGGCTTTGGGTACTCTATATCTCTATAAGCCTCGATTGCGTCGCCAGCGTGATTGTGCGTACGAGTGCGTGCGTGCGTGCGCGTTTGCGTCCGTGTGTGCGTGTGTTGCGTGCGCATGTGCGTGATATATTTATATCCTTTTTCAGTATTCAACAAAGAAGAAGGTTCGTTCTACGTCCACCACGACATCATATTGCCGTGGTTCCCGCTCTGCATAGAATGGCTTAGTCATGATCCATCGGATCCTAATCCCGGTGAGTAGCGTTTAGGTATATTTAACTGACTTCAAAAAAAGGAGGTTCTCAATTCGACTGTATGTTGTTTATTTTGTTAAATAAAGAACAGAGAATATTTTTCAGTTACCAGAAATTATTTTAATTTTAATGTACTGATTTACTAGAATGTTCAACGGAATGCGGTTATAGCCTTCGCCTCATCGTCTGTTAGCTGTGAGCAAAAGGTTTTCCATCGCAATACTGAGACATATGTTTGGACTTAGAGACCGAAAAATCTTTTGCTATTTCTGGTAAAGTTGTTGCGAACTAACTGCGATGGGAAATAAAAGGGTATTGTGCTAAAAACTTTAAATGTCATATGAATTTTCCCCTCCCCAAGTTTCAACTGCAGAGCGCGATTTTCAGGATCATGTATGTAGTTGTTTTTATTTATTTCATTTTTATTTTCAGGCAATCTCTGCGCCCTAGGTGGCATGGACCCCGTTATACAAGTATGGGATTTGGATATTGAGAACTGTTTGGAACCAGCCTTCAAACTGGGAAAGAAACCAAATAAAAAGAAAAAAACTAAAAGAGTTGGTCACAAAGATGCTGTGCTTGATTTGTCTTGGAACAAGAATTTTACGTAAGTGATAAGATAAGGATTGGACTAATTTTTTAAAAATGTATTGTTAATAACATTTGTTAAAAAATAAATAACTAACAAGTTATTGAAGCATGAATGTAATTCAAAACAGATTATATTTGATTTTATTTGAGTTTATGTATGCCTGTATGTATATTATAATTGGAATTCATAGAATTTATTTAATTTTATATATTCAACCAGACTTTACATACAGAAATTAAAAGTTTCATTTTTGTACTTTTTTTATGCAGCCATGTACTCGCAAGTGGGTCAGCAGACAACACGGTTCTATTGTGGGATCTGGATCAAGGAACACCTCACACCAAACTCAGCTATTTTGAAGATAAAGTGAGTTTTTTTTCTATCATCCTTTTTGGGTCGTAGGGCAAAAATTTTCTCAAAATAATAATATACTTTTGTTAAATTTTTAATGGTTGTATGGTACGCATAATTAAATTATTTTCTTAGCGAATATGGGTTTGCAACCCAAATAAAACTTATTTTGCGATAATTCAATCAATTGTTTCACCAAATGTACATCTCTTTATTTTTTTTTAATCGTATGTTTAATGGTGTGATGATAAAATGATTAATTTCAGTATTCATTTTATATTGAAACATTGCAAAAAACAAATAATCCTTTTTTGCGATTCTTTTAGTTCCATTGTATGAAGTCATTAAAACTATCCCGTGTTCCCCGTTTTAGCCGTCTTCGTGTTTGACAACAGTCTGGATATTATTATTTTTAACACGCTTTTATTAACTTCACCTGTACGTATGTAACGGAATCGTTGAAGTCGATTTTTGAGCACTTCAAAACGTTGGATTGACTCGAAATTTTGCATACTTATCCAGGACCGATGACAATACAATAATTTAAAAAATATATAACATTATCTTATCCAGAATCATAAGAAATTAAGCATTTTTTAAATAAAAATAAAATTTCTTAATTTTCATTTAAACTGTTGTTTGGCGGGAGAAATAGACATTGCGGTGGTGCCCACCCAGATGGCCTCTCAGATATGAGATACCTACCACCAGTAAATTATGGACATACCCTGAACGTGTGATATAAATTGAGAGATACAGTAAGTGGTGGTGGTGGTGCAGGTGCAGACGCTATCGTTCCACCCGCTGGAGGCGCAGACGCTACTGTCGGGCGCGTGCGACGGTCGCGCGCGCGTCACGGACTGCCGCGCCGCCGACGCGCACCGCGCCTGGACGCTCGGCCCGGAGATAGAGCGCGCCGTGTGGGACGTGCACAGCCCGTTCTGTTTCGCGGTTAGTATTATGCACTCAGAAAGAATTATTAATGGCAATTATTGCTATTTTAAATGATTTACATATATTTTTATAGAAATTACAAAAAAATCTAATCACATACACCCACCCGTCATCATCCCTGGGGCAAAAGAGCCCAAAATACTACAGGAATTTCCAAAAATATAAAAAGTATACAAATATATTAAATGTTATTTTTGTAGCCTAAACATAGTCTATATTTTTGCTATTGCTAATAATTGCCCCCCACAGAATTTGTAAACAAAAATTCATCTTAAATTATAACCATTTTTGCCATTTAAAATTACTCACACAAAATTGGCTATTCAGTTTCATCCTTGCATGGGTTTGTGAAAAGAATTCACTCCTTCATAGATTACATGAGATCGTATAAAAATATTAGCCGATCGCCTTTGTGAATCACAATCGCAAATCGCAAAATTTAACTAGTGAAATGTTATTATCGACTTCACTTGCTATTTGTGATTGCTTTTGCTATTTATTATTATTATTATTATTTATTACAACAGTAGAAAAAAATATGTTTTATTTGCTGGCCATACTTGAGAGATAATGTTTTTATATATGACAGATGAGTAACAACGAAGGCAAGGTGGCGTACGTAGATTGCAGACAAAACGAGCCACTGTGGACAATCACTGCGCACGAAAAAGAAGTCACAGGTATGTTTAATCCCCACTTAAAACTTGACAGTAAAGCAGATAATTTTTTTTATTGCAAAGAATAGTGAGACGTGCGCACCATTCGCCTGATGGTCAGCGATACGACTGCTCATGGACAGTAGCAAAACAAAACGTCTTGAAATAAAGCAATGCTTGGCATTCCACTGCATCCGCCATTCTGAGACATAAGATGTTAAGTCAATATGTCCAGTAGTTACTCTGGCTATAATTCTTCAAACCGGAACAACAGTGCATTTACACTGCTATTTGGCGAGATAAATATATATGATGTGTTTGTTTGCGTATGCGGTTACCACGTCAGGCCTCTTATTTACCTTCATATCGCTGGATAAATGGTCAAAGTTAATTGAAAATGTTATCCTTTCCAGGTCTCTTACTGAGTGAACACATACCTGGTCTAATGGTGACAGTCAGTACAGACGGGAAAATGAAAACCTGGGATATAACAAGGTACAGTTATCAATGTGATTGTATAATTTTGTTCAATGAAGCGTAGTATTTTTCTGACATAATAATGGTAACTATTTTAATTTTTTGTTAAATATAGATAGGATATAGAGAATGGCCGTAAGTCGGTGGTCACGAGTTCGAATCTCAGGTTACAGCTCTGATTATTCGGAGTTGTGTGTTGATAGCCAATTACGACGCGCTTTCAGGGCCGTCTTTACCTATTATGGGGCCCTGGGCACACAAGAATTTGGGGCCCTTTTGAAAAATAAAGAAAAAAATCAATCTAACATTTATCTACTATGATCATTTCATATCGAAGTTATGTATCAATCGTGTCGGAATTATCCCTCTCGAAGGGATGTAATGTAAGAAACTGTGTATGATGTCTCTAGATCTTTCTAGGTTAGCTCATTACACAGGCTCACTAAAATGTTTTATTAGTGAGTACTGATTATCACTAAAATAGTTAATAAGGTTTTTTTCTAAAAGGATGTATTATTTGCGATTGTTCTTTTTTTTTATTTATTTGGTATTAATCCTTATCTTAGGAGTTGTATAAGTTTCATCAAAATCGGTTACTTAGTTTTTGAGATAAAGCAGGAGTGTCCAACTTTTTTCAGTTCGCGACGTGCATACATGTTAACTATTTTGTCTCAGCATCCTAACCTACATAGGTAAGGATAATAAGTTTCGATTACAACAACAGAAATTAAAAAAAATAGAAATAGAAAATAATTTGAAAGAATTAAGCCGTCATCAAAATTGTAATAAAAAAAAAACCTTTAAATAGATATAAAATACCTAAATAGACCAACCATTTTTTGAGGTCGGTACTGGCCTTAAAGTTTGAGATCAGCGGAACCCCATGGTTCTACTCGCATAGTTCGTAACATGATGTTGTAAAGTTTAATAGTAGTCTAGCTGGCACCGACCTAAACAATTGTTGGCCTATTTAGGTATTTTAGATCTATTAAAAGATTATTTTTTATTATCCGGAATTAATGAGACGGGACAGGAAAGGATGTAACAGGATCTAGTCTTATGTCGTGGGTATTAGAAACTACGAGAGACTTTTCGGTCTCACAAACACCCAGAAGCGAAAGAAATCGAAGCGAGTGCCAACTGTCGGTGACAAACAGGCGGCGTATCGCGCTTGGATCAGGGGTCGCGCCATGAAGGATCCCAATATCAGTTCCCTCAAAGAAGCCTACAACCGTGCCACCAAGGCCTGCAAGAAGCCCTAACCACCACGTAGCCTAACGTAGGCCACGTTAGGGCGGATGCCCAGCGCGTTAGCAGGATTTGGCGTGCGTTGGGCAATCACCCAACTAGCAGTCGTGCTTATTGGAGTTTGGCCAGGGCCGTTCAATCTAACTTCTGCCGTCCAGCGTTGCCACCGCTGATGTACCCAGAAGGGTCGCTGGCCCACAAGCTGCAAGAGAAGACTGCCTTGCTGGCAAATCTCTTTGCGGCTAATTCCCGCCTCGAAGACCGTGGTTCCCAGACGCTGCCCACATTGCCTGATTGCGGTTTCTCAATGGCGGATATTCGCATCAGGCAGTGTGATGTGCAGCGTGAGTTACGGTCTCTCGATGTGCGGAAAGCCAGTGGTCCGGACGGAATACCAGCGGTGGTTTTGAGGGCTTGTGCAGCCTAGTTGTCTCCAGCACTGACTCGCCTCTACCGAGCGTCCTACCGCACAGGTGTTGTGCCGGAATCTTGGAGGGAGGCCAATGTGCAACCGATCCCCAAAAAGGGTGATCGGTCGAACCCTACCAATTACCGCCCTATCGCTATCACCTCAGGGATGTGTAAGGTCATGGAGCGGATCATAATCGCTCAATTGGTCCGCTCCTGGAGGATCACTCGTTGATCAGTGACAGAAAATAAAGATTCCGTCATCATCGCTGGGGCGAGGCGATTGACCGGCGTGGCGAGGCTCTTGCTGTGAGCCTTGACATTGCCAAGGCGTTTGATAGGGTCTGGCACCGTGGTCTTCTTTCCAAACTTCCGGCATACGGTCTGCCCGCCAACCTGTGTTCGTGGATTTCCTGCTTTCTGCATGGGCGTAGAATACGTGTAGTCGTCAATTGACACGCTTCGGCGCTCATGTCGGTAAATGCCGGAATTCCTCAGGGCTCGGTGCTGTCGCCCACCTTGTTTATTCTGCATATAATAATAATATAATAAAACATTTATTAAATTCCTTCCTTAACCTGCATTAACAGACATAAATTGACTTAGTCATATATATTTGCTTAGGCTAGGTAATGTCGCTTGGCAACATTCATTGCTATGCAGATGACAGCACGGTTCATGGGCGATACCACTGCGAGCCTCCAGGTTGCCGAGTCGAAACTGTGAAGGGACGCGAAGATCTTTTCATTGAGCTTAACCGGACCTTGGATCTTATTTTTACATGGAGCTCCAGGAATATGGTTGAGTTCAATGCGAAGAAAACCCAGGTTTGTGCGTACACGTGCAAAAAATCTCCCTCCCCGTTCTTGAGGGTGCTCCCCTCTCAATACGGAATGACCTAAGTATCCTTTGTGTGGATATCCGCTGTGATCTCAATCCAAGGAATCACATCGTGGGCGTAATAACTGCCACATCACGCAGGGTTGGAGTCCTGAACAGGGTGCGTCGGTTTTACTCGCCTGGTCAGCTTTGTCGCTTATATAAAGCGCAGGTCCGGCCGGGTATGGAGTACTGCTCGCACCTCTGGGATGGGTCCGCCCAGTACCTGCTCGATGCCTTGGATGGATTGCAGCGGCGGGCCATCCGCATTGTGAATGATGCAGACGTTACGAGCAACTTAGAGTCGCTACAACTCCGGAGGGATGTCGCCTCTAAGCGTGTTCTACCGCCTGTATCACGGTGAGTGTTCTGAAGAATTGCTCAACTTGATCCCTTCCTCTCCATTCCTAACCAGAACCACGCGTGCTGGCTTGCGAAGCCATGGCTTGACGGTCCACACCATCCTGGTGCGAACCAAACGATTCTTAAATTCTTTTTTGTGCCTCACCGTCAGGCTGTGGAACTGTTTGCCGTCTCACGTGTTTCCTCCTTCCTATAATCCTGGGTCCTTCCGCCGTAGTGTGAAGAGGCATCTTATCAGGTCGGCATTATTGTGTCTATTGACATGGGACTGCCGTCCGATGCCAGTAGACACTCTGCCTGGGCGGTATTTGTGCTCACCATCAGGCGCAATGCGGCCACTATGCCGGGGCAGAATAAAAAAAATATTTGTGGGCCGCACAAACATTTCTCTCGGTGGGAGGATCAAATCCGCGGTCTCTCGTTTCACAAGCGCCGTAACGTCTAACCGATAGCGCCACGAAGGCTGTCAAAAGTTTTGATATAAATAATATGTTGCTGATTTGGACTGGATTCATCATTCAAAAAGGATCTGCACACGGGCGGAGCCAGTTGGGTCCAAGTGTAGATATATATAAATAGTTATTGACATTAATTTATCCATAAAGATATCTCCTCTAAAATATTGGTAACGTGGTAATTATTTTCACAAATTTTAAAATTAATTTATATAGTTATTTACTTGTCTTACTGGCTATTTTTGAACTGATCATCGGAAATCTAGTTTACATTTGATCGATTTACATTTGATCGAATTCCATAAATCATATTTTTTAAATATCATATAATTTCAACATTGAAATAATTTCAAGAATAAAGATTTTCCACTTTCAAACCACAGCAAACCCAAGGACGTGGTTATTGAGAAAATATGGAAATATGGATTAAACGATTGTGAAGCAGTACATCTGGTTTACAGAAACCACGCTTTACAGACTTAAAAAAAAGTAAGTAGTATCGTAGGAATTATTTCGATTATTTCATATTGAACTGTTTTTTTAAAGTGTAATTACTGTCTGTCAGTAGCGTAGGTAACTTTATACTATCTGAGACCCGTAGCAAAATCATCAGACGGGGCCCTCCCTTACTGTAAAAAACTTAACTTTATAAACTCTATGAATCTATGAAATCCAAGAATTGGTAATCAATCCAGCGAATTGTGGATTTTATCTTACTAATTTTATAAATCAATGTTACATTCCTTCTCTGCTTACGGCATCTTAGCCAAGGACCCCTTCGGGCCTGAGGCCTTTCAAGCTCGGGGCCCCCTTGGACCGGGGGCCCCCTACCTTAGTGTTATACAAATGATTTTAGATGCAAACATACTACCTATATAGTATAATTACTATTTCTGTGACAGAGAAAACATTTATAACATTTCACTTTTGGTTTGGAAGGATCTCTTTTAGGATGTGGAGTTATATTAACACTAATCTACTGAAATAGATGATTATTACTTCTTATAATTTTGTTAATATACGTACATACACACGTACATAGGTGATAGGAGTCGTGAAACGTGTGAGTAAATATGTAAGGAAAATTTTCGGTCTGTTTTTTTTTTACACTTGCTCTTCTTCGGGGCCCCCCTGAGGATGGGGGCCCTGGGCACGGGCCCCGTGTGCCCTTAGTGTAAAGACGGTACTGCGCGCTTTAACAATGATAGACATTGTAAAACTGCATGCCATAAATGTCTAAGAATTTCAGCCAAATCACAAACTTGTTCACCACGCCTCGCTGATATATTGTGAGTTGACTGAAATCCTTAGAGGTTTTCCATTTTCACATCTAAAATTATACACACAAAATATACCGTTCAGTTTCTTTTTTAAATGGGTTCATAAAATAAACCTCACTCTTTCATAGATTACATTAGATCGCATCAAATAATTAGCCGATTGGCTTTGTGAATCACAATCGCAAAATTTAGCTTATAAATATAACGTGTGAAATGTTATTATAGACTTGCTATTTGTGATTACTATTGCTATTTATTCCAACACCAAAGACGAGTGTGTGTGTGTGTGTATGTAGCACGGGTGCGGGTTTGGTGTGCGAGCGCGCGTGTCGCGTGGGCGCGGCGCTGTGCGCGGCGTTGTGTCCCGACGCGCCGCACTCACTCGCACTCGGCGGAGACAACAAGGAGAACTTCATTGAAGTCGTCGATCTTAGTATTAATGAACAGTGTGAGTATACTAAATACATCATTTTACATACTATTCACAGAGGGATCATATCAATAGAATATATAGAATTATATCAATAGAAGGGTGGTAGTTCTAATGGCTACAGAAACAATGCAAAAAAATTGCAAAGAAACGCGACAATTCCTTATTGTTGTTTTGTGTTTTGGTGGGAAATCCAGTTTTTGCTAAAATAATAAATTAGACCTTTACACACCATAGCAACTTTTAAAATAAAAGGGTGACAATATAATTTTAGAAAAAACTATGTAGTTACCACCGAAACACGAACACAGAAAAAATATTATTTTTTTGGTTGCATTGAGTTTGAAGTCACTAAACCTGCCACCCGGCTTCATTTCGAAATGTTATGAAAGAAAATACGCGTGCGATTGGGTGCATCACAATTCACATGACTTTTCACGCTTAAATATGGTATTTGACTATGATCCATTTTTTGTATTATTTTGTGTACAAATACAATTAAAATAAAACATTATTGTCAAAACAGTATAAGGGTAGTTTCTAGCTAAATGCATGCTAGAAACTACCTACTATAAAAAAATATTAGTATTTAAATTAAAGAGTGAGGTGTAGTGGGGACATCTTGCCATCTTTTTCACTCGCGCATAGTGTAAAGCATGCTAAGACTAATGACGTCACTAGTTTTGTTTTGAATGCCTTTTCTTTTATTTCTGAATGGATTATTACAAAATTCTTTGTTTGTTAGATTGTGGAAATGGATAACTTTGAGAAATATAATAATAAATTATGAAGTCAAATGCCAACATATGCTTCCAATCGTATCCACTCATCTTTACGTTGGAAACAAACTAATATAGTGAAATATATTGTATTCACCGGGAGACTTTACAAAATGTTTTAAATAATAATTTGAATTTGTTCCAGTTGTGAATCGTTTCGGCGGTCGTCAACCAGTGGCTATATCTACAGACGACAACACTATGGAGACATAGAAAATATTTATTATACATATTTAGAAATAAACTATACATACTATGTTACTTTATTGTGGTTTTAGTTTATCTCTTTTCATCTCTTCAGGCCACTGTTGAACATACAGGGTATATCAAGACTGCTACCGAAAACGAAGCCGGGTGGTAGTTTAAGTGACTTCAGACACCATGCAACAAAAAAGGTGAGGACCTACCACCCAAAAATGACGATATTTAAAAAATCATAAAAAATAATTGTCGCGTTTCTTAGCGAAATTTTTAGTTGCATTGTGTTTGTAGTCACTAAAACTACCACCCGGCTTCGTTTTCGGTAGCAGTCTTGAGATACCCAGTATATCTCCTTCAAGGATTTCCACACCGACCTTGTCTCTTACTTTATCCATCGGTAATACAGAATCTTTCTGTAGTCTTGAAAAGAGGAATCAAATTGCTCACTATCTATAACCACTAGTATACAGGGTATATCAAGACTGTTACCGAAAACGAAGCCGGGTGGTAGTGTTAGTGACTTCAGACACAATGCAACTAAATTTTGTGGAAAAATTGTGACGATTGTTTTTTTGTTATTTTTTTTTCTATCATCGTATAACGGTGGTAAATACATAGTTTTTTTCTAAAATAATAGTGTACACCCATTTATTTTTAAAGGCGCTATGGTACGCAAGGCTTTAAATTATTATTTGAGCAAAAACTATAGATTTACCATCCAAACTCGACGATATTTAAAAATTAATAAAAAAAATATCGCGTTTCTTTGCGAAAGTTTTAAGCTATTGCATAGCTTCCATCGCGGGCCTTGAGCGTGGAGACCAAATCCAGAAATTCCGTAACGAAAAAACCTAAGTCCGACCGAAATTTAAATTTAATATTTTTATATTGATTCAAATATGTGCCAGTACTTTTATATGCGAATTGCAAAGCTATTGCGTGATTAATTGTAATCTAACCTCTTTCGATATTTAGTTTTGCCATCTATCGATGAATAGCAGAACTTTTAATGACTTTTTGAAATATCTCGCTTGTCTCTTTAGTTCAGCAACTCGCCTCTAGATGGCATTCGTTGTATCGGCGGCGCATGCGTAATCCCCCTCTTCGCCCCGCAATCTGGTGACTCATGCCTGCTTAGAGTTTCGGCGTTAGGGCACCTCCTCTTTGTATTTACTTCATGGTACGACTCTACGAAGCTCGCACGTACAACAGCGAATATCCGTACAATTAATATCAAAGAAAAGCAAAGGAAAAAAAACTACATAACTTAAATAAATAAATAAATAATTATAATTACATAAGTTGATAAAAAATGCAATAGCTTTACCGCGGCAGTCTCCGAGTGCCACACGTCTTTTTTTTTAGTTACTTTATGTTTGTAGTCACTAAAACTACCACCTGGCTTCGTTTTCGGTAGCAGTCTTGATATACCTGGTATACAGTTACTGCTTTTGAAGATGCATATAAATGGCAGATGATAAATCCCAAGTAACCATCGCATTCGATAAGTTCCGAGCAGTTCTTACCTGCCAACTTTCACTCAGCAAACTTGGTTCCTAATCCAACGGCTGATTGCAATTAATACATAAATAAAAAAAAGTTCATAAGGTCCTAGAACCGATAAATGTATATGTACTATGGCATTTAGAATGGTGAATAATTATGTAGTGAATATTTACTATTCAAGTGACATTCTCACTGCAGAAGATAGTCTATTACGTCATATTTTCACCTTTACCGTCCGAAACATTATTTTGCCAACTCATAATACTCCTAACTCTATCCACCAAGTCACAAAATAGGTGGATAAAAGATACTAAAACATAATGTACAATAACGGACTGTGTTGATATTAATGGTGTATTTTATTAATAGTATCAAAATACAAAAATAATTACAAAATAAAAACATCAATTTATTGCACCCGTCACCATAATACCATCACATACCGTCGGTGCCCACTTTATATCATTTTCTATCATAGTTTCGCCTGATAAACGTCCCCGCCGTCGCCGCTTTTGCTGCAAAAATTTAAATAAGAAAAAATATTTGAATAAGACCTTGTCTATTCAAAGCGAAATACTTGCGAATGCTTATCCAAGAAAGGGCGAATTATGTGCAAATAATACCAATCAGTCCGGCAACATGCAAGAGACCAGCGTGGTAGACTATATGGCCTAAGCACTCTCAATCGTGCTCTCGATTGTAGAAGAGGCACGTGGCCTGTTGTGAGACGTATATGGGCTGGTACAGAAACAGATAATGTTCGTTAAATTTCGCGTGGACACGCCTCTTTTGAGCAATCTATACTAATATTATAAAGAGGAGAGATTTAATTGTTTGTACTGAATAGATTCTAAAACTACTAGAACGATTTGAAAAATTCTTTCACCATTACAATCCTACATTATTCATGATGAACATAGGCGATATCAATATTATTATCAAAAAAGTGTATCTGCTAATACTAATTATTTTTATATTATATCTAAGATTAAATGTTTGGTACTGAGTTTTCGCAAATTAGATAGTCTTATACGATTTCTATGTACTCATAAATACATTGTATGAATGAAATGTACCATATAAATGTCTAGTACAACACAAATTATAAAATGATGGATATAATAAAACACAAATAACAAATGAGATTTTATATTTGCAACATATCTTATAACAACTAATTAAATATTTAAAAACAAACTATTGAATGTTCGCGCGAAGGCTAAAAGCTTTATAATACTGCTATATTTAGCTATGTTTAAAGGAAATATGTTAGTATGAAAAATATACGACCTCATGGTCATGTCAACACACCTTGACAGTGCATTGAAGTTCAGATAAGTTATTAAATCATTTTTATTAATAATATAAAATTAAATAGCATTTTAGCGTGTTAATTCACAGCCAAATCTAGCCAGGAAAATAGTGATATTAATTGTAAAAATTATTAAACCTAGTATTGCTTTAAAAATTGTTGTTTCATTAATCATATTTGTTCATGAGTATATGAGATACTCGGCCACTATGACTTGCTTTTCGTGATAACTTTGTAGATAAAATGGATTTTATTTTATCGATATTATAACACTTAAAATCTTATCCATATTTGTTATTTCATAGATAATATATGAACACATTTTTATGTACTTTTATTAAAGTTTATATTATATATATACTTATATCGCTTTATTAGTAACACATTTTGTATCGATAAAATATTTTTTCACACTGTTGTATTGTAATTTAGAATTTAAACTTCAAACTTTATTTTATGGTATTATTTTATTTGTATATTTATATATAAATTTATATACGTGACCGAGACCATTAGAATTAAACTATTTGTATATAAACGCATCGATTAATGTAAATGTTCGTTAAAGGCATTAAATACGGCATCAATTCCAATATATTTGTTAAGTTCATTTGGTCCTATTTATTTTTACAGCTGGGCAAGACACTAGTCGCAGACAAAGTATCGATAAAATATTAATTGTGTCACCGCCCTAGCATAGCTCGATCATAGTTTTTTAATCGTACCTTTTTTAAAGTACGAGAAGTGATTTTATTTTTATATTATGACAAAACCCATTTTAGATCGTAAATGATGACAAAGCTCGATTGTAAGACTAATTCAAATATGGTTTATCGATATTATTGGCTTCAATAATTAAGTGTGAAAACTTCGGCTGTATTTCTCTTATTTATCATTGTAAAAAGAATTGATGCCCACAACTAAACGTGTATAGCTGTGTTGATGACTCTACAAATAATAATATTTTCTATCATAAAATTACATACATTTGTATTTGTGCACCAAATGATGGTAAACGTAAAAGCGTTATTTCAGTTAATTACTATTAAATCGAGCCTATTTAAAGTTCAATAAACATCGATGACGAATATCGAACAAATGAATTGTTTTCAAGTATAAATATAAAAAACCTAAAAATCCATTTCATAGGTAGAAAACAAGGGACGATCTCTTATGACTAATTGCATTAAATATCGATAAACACAGTTATCGATATAGCGAGTAATTAATCGAAATAATGCCAAAACGTCTACAAGTTTCGAGTCTATTTCCATTATTCGCCATGTGTAAATCATATTTACTTTGTGAAATCAACGGGTCCTTACACAAGGTCTGCAGGTGGAAAGTTAAAAGTCAGTGTCGAAGTTGGACAACATTACTTAATTTCTTTTTAGAATGTCATGAAGTTAATTAAACGCTATAGGCAGTATTTTTTATACATGGAGGCATTTCTTGGCATCAGGAAAAAGTACATTTTAAATATATAAAATAGAAGCTTTTGGCATATTTAATTTTACTTTTCTAACATGTAATGAAAATTATTAGGTAATATGCCAAACCTTTCTATTCCCTGTGACTTTTCTTTCTCTATAAATGCAAATCATTAGACCTTGACCTTGCCACTCCAACATTGACCTTTCTGACCTTGACCTTGACCCCGCACAGACTATGAAAACATATTTACTCGTCATCAGGGAACTTGGCGATGGCGTCGTTGATTGCGCGCGCGACGTACGCCACGTTGCTCGGGTTTAGGCCGCAGATGTTGATGCGACCCGACTTGAGCAGGTATATGTGGGCCTCCTTCACCAGGTGCTCGCATTGACGAGGCGTCAGACCCGTGTACGAGAACAATCCGATTTGTTTCACTATGTGATCCCAGTTGCCGGGTGTGTTGAGTCTGGGGAATTAATAATAGTAAATATCTTTATTGGCAGAAAAGTTTACATTAACTTCTTGAAAGCCCTGGTTCTTGTGCTAGTATAAACTGTGTTACAGGAAACAGAAATTAATGAAGGAATTATTTGGGTGGAGGCCACGTGCTAGCAAGCAAAGTGTCGGACACCCACAAGGTGGCAGGACATGGTTAGAGTCGCAGGAAGTCGCTGGATGCAGGCCGCTTCCAACAGGTCTATGTGGCGATTCATGGGAGAGGCCTATATTCTCCACTGTTAAACATAGGTTAAGTAGGAATTTGGTTGAAGAGAAAGAGAATTCTCGATTTATTACATTGGGATTACTCAATTACTTATACGTATAAACTTTTTTATAATACATGGTATAAATGTGTTGTTATAATTCATACAAAGTTATGTATTAGACTTACGAAAATATTGTATATGCAATGCTATTTGATAGACCAATAAAAATACTATGTCGATACCAAATCGTCACGCAATTTTCACTCGAATCGAGTAAATTAACTACGGGTTTATAGTCTTACAATACACAATAGTAAACGTCAAATTAATAACAAAATACATAATTAACAGCCTCTGTTGCGCAGTTGGTTAGACGAAGACTGTGCAACGAGAGGCTGCGGGTTAAGATCCCCTCACTGCGAAAAATATTTGTAAGGTCCACAAATATTTCCTTCGAGTTTGTGAGAGCGAAAAGTCTCTCGTAATTTCTGATACCCGCGACACAAGACTTAATTCATCTTAATGTGGGGTCAGGACTATGTATGTAACTGTTGGGTGTTTTCTTTATTTATTTAATAGGTCAACCCGCATTAGGCCAGCTTGGTGGACTATAGGCCTAACCACTCTTAATCGCACTCTCGATTGTAGAGGAGGCCCGTGTCCTGCAGTGGGACGTACATGGGCTGATGCAGATACAAGTCTGACGTCATTAAGCTCTGTATTACGATTTACAAATGTACTCACTTTACAAGTTCACTCCTGAGCGCTTCTCTCATTTCCATCACTCTCGATGACATCATCTTGATGTGATCCCTCCTGCAATACACAAATACGTATTTATGACATGTGACTAAAGTTTATGTACAAATATTTTATGTTTAAATCAAAATCACTATGGCTCAGCTCAATAAATATCTTACAATTGGGATAACTTCAGACCCCATCATACACTAGATACAGACATAAAACAGCTGTTTATCCGTGCCCATAGCGTAGAATATCCACTTTACAATTGGAGTCACTAGACACCCCACCATACATAAAATACTGACCACTCATCGAATAGCTGTTTATCCGCGCCCAAATCACGTAGAATATTCAACCTACAATTGGGGTCACTTTTCACCCCAACACACTACATACTGACCACTTATCGAACAGCTGTATATCCACGCACACCGCGTAGTATATCCTTTACAATTAAGGTAATTTCAGAGCATATTCTACCTACAATTGGGGTAACCATTGGGGTATGCCGCGCACTATCCAAGTGAGCTGGGGCTTCACCGGAGCGACGTGAGACGCGTCAGACAGCGTAGAATATCCACATTACAATTGGGGTAACTTCACACCCCACAATACACTAAATACTGACCACTCATCGAACAGCTGTTTGTCTGCGAGCACGGAGGCGACGACGCGTGCTCCGTGCGCCGGCGGGTTGGAGTACATGCCGCGCACTATCCACGTGAGCTGGGACTTCACTGGAGCCACGTGCGACGCGTCAGACATCACCAGAGTCAGGTTGCCCACGCGCTCGTCTGGGGGGAGGGTGAAAGGGGGGGATAATTTATTTATTATCCGACTTCGAAAAACTAAGAGGTTCTCATAATGGTTTCTTAGATTTACACGAATATTACATATTGAAATAAAGCTATTTTTTACGGATTTTATCGCGTGAGTCAGCCACGTGACCATGAAAGCTGTAATGTAATCGAAACGTCGCGTCGGGTAGTTAAAAAATGTAAAACTTTAACCAAATCCTCGATAAAATCCGTAAATAGTTGTTTTATTTCAATAAGAGGTTTTTTCACCGATGACTCAGAGATATCGAAAGATACATTAGATATCGAACTTTAACCTGGGTTAAAGTTCGATATCTAATGGTCATTGTAATGACAATATCAGATAAATTAAAAAAAAAAAGAATTTCTAATATCTCTGAACTATTATTTATAAAATTTATTGCGGATTTTTTTTTTCATTTTTAATCTAATATTAATTCCGTCACATATAACTGAGACAGCCAGGTATATTGAAATACAACTCACTATAAAGCCCAAAGTTCTTGGCATAGGACTGCGCGCAGACGAGTTCGAATCCTCTCTTGACGAAGTAGCGCACGGCCCACGCGTCGCGGTCCAGGTCGCCCGACGCGAAGCCCTGGTACGCGCTGTCGAAGAACGGGAACAACTTGCGCTCCTGGTGACAACACGTATTTATAGTTGGGTCTGACGTGTAGCTTAAATAGTCCAGGATCAAAAGGATAGATAGACTAGGGGTTGGCAACTTCAAGTTCAAGTCAAGGCAAGTCGAAAAAACCAAAAATTACAATTTACATTTCTTTAGTTTTTAAAGAGCCACCATTTTTTCTGACGACTGTTACGCTTGTCACGGAGGCGGGGTGTGGTTAAAAACGAGGACAAGTGGTTGATTAACAGAAATGGTGCCTAATTCTCATTAATCGATTGAAAACTACGTTTTATATTTTATTTCCTTAAATATTTTAAATTTCAACAATTGTAGAGCTGATATTGAAATGTAACAAATAATTTTTAGCACTTGTATTTTAAATCTTTATCCTAAATAATAAATACCCTACATGTCAAGAATAGATTCGGACATTTTACATCGTCAGTATGTTCACTCACCTCCATAACATCAGCGATCTTCTCCCACTGCTCCTGCGTGGGGTCGATTCCCGTGGGATTGTGCGCGCAGGCGTGCAGGATGATCACAGCGTTCTCGGGCGCGTTCTTCAGGTCCTCGATGAGGCCGTCGAAGTCGATGGCGCGAGTCTTCGGGTTCCAGTAGCGGTACGTACGAGGCTTGGTGAAACCAGAGTTCACGAATACCAAGTGGTGGTTCTCTGGGTGAATTAGAAAATGTAAGCTGTGAATAATTATACAAATAAAAAAATTGGCATATTCCTGAGAAATTGTAAGTTGTTTTTAACCCAAAAGGAAATTAATCAGAGGTAAAACTAGCAAGATGAGTTAACAATAAATAAAATACCTATCATTGAAAAACGAGACAACGATTTAAGGGTTAAGCAATATTCTCTGGTAAATATTTAGGTCTCTTAGTCCGATCTGTTAATTTACTTTCGATAAATAAATAAATCCGAAGCATTTGTAATCACTAAAATCATGTTGACACTAATATATGATACTACAATATTATTACTAGCCCTTGGTGAACAACAAATCAATATTTAAGCGTCATGGGGTCGATATCCACCCGACTTCAATGTTTACATTACATTAGTTGGCATATAGTATGGGCAATACGTTGCCAAGAGTTGTAGCATTCTCTGTATAGCTGTAGTTGTTTGTCAACAAGCGAGCCAGTTATCTGTTTCATAATACTGCAGTGGCGATTACAAAGTATCGTGCAATATAATTTAATTGTTACCATATCGATTCTTATCTTAAGAATAGTTGGATTGGTTGGATTATCCTTTCTATCTAGTTTAAAAGCATGATTAAAATTCGTTGTTATATTCATTTTAGTATCCCGGTTGTGTAATATAATCACGAAGTATACTTGCAAAAACATTTATGCATATATGCCGACAAATATCTATAGCAATGATTCTCAACCACTGTGCCGCGGCACTTTTGTGTGCCGCCAAATTTCAAAAGTGTGCCGCCAAATTTTGCAAATATATAATAATGTTAATATTATTAAATTATATCAGTTAAAAAGAAAAATATTTTTAACATGAATATGTATTTAAATCCACAAAAAATTTAATTATTTTATTATTTGCTTTGCAACGCGTTTTTTCTTAGTGCCAAATTGTGATGAAGCGGCGTGCATAGCAATAGGAATATGTCTCAAGGCGCTCTTTGTGTGCCGCCAAATGTTGAAATCGTTAAATATGTGCCGCAACAAAAAGAGGTTGAGAATCACTGATCTATAGCCTATAGTTGTAAAGATATTTATTAATGGTGCAATCTCCAGCGGGAAAGGACTATTTCTCAGCCGCTGCGGTATTTAGTTCATTCATACGACTGGCAAATACTCCGAGAATTATACGGACTGTTATCAATTATTTTAATAGTGCAAAATGCATTGAATTATGATAATAAATGCAAAGAAAATATCGGTATTAGTTGGTGTAGATTTTAATATATTTTACGCCCTTTGTCAATCGTATCTTAATTTCTATTTGGTTAAATTCTTCAATTGAGTATCGTATTCTGATTATAATTTGTATCTTTAGTATTGCTTATGTTTTTTGAAATATCCTTGAAGTGCATAGTCGGCATTGTCGGCAATAAAATAGAGGCTGAGTGAAACTGGAAAAATGTACGATTTCTATGCAACATCACTATAGGTCTTACTAATAACCTCGGATGAGCGAGGGACTAGCTTTATTCCAGGGTTTAAGAATTGATTTGATTATCTTGAAAAACAAAATCTTCACGACTTTTTAATAAATACGGATGTACTTCGGCATAACATGACAATCCTGTTATGGAACCTACTGATTTTAAAAGTAAAAAGAATGAACAAAATAATCTTTTCGATAACTCATTGATCAATTGATTGATATAATATCGAAAGCAAAGCGTGTATAACCATGATGCAGTATTTTCAATACATTACTTATATTTTTCGCAACATGTTTGCCTCTAGAAAAACATAATAATTACGAATATAACGATAATATGATGTTATTTGCTACGCGTCACTGATAACAGTAACCTATAACCCATAAACATCAGTTCTATGGTCAGATATTACGTGTAAATATACCAGTTTAGAACATCATACGTGAACCATCATATACCAGTTTTTAACCTCTTTGTCCTGCTTAAACTGGTTTTAATCTCATTTTTGCCTGCCTGATAAGTTGTGATATAAGGCATTTGATTAGGGAATGTTTGATAGCCAATCAAGAATAGGCTTACAATAGCGCTAGTCGAAATATGATTACTAAAAGGAGATGTGAATAAAGTGATAATTCACAATAAGACAGCATCGGTTGTGAAAGGAGAAGTCGCGGGTTCGAACTCCGCTTGGAAAAAATATTTTTGTGAACAACAGGTATTTGTATCTGGTCCGGGTGTTTGTGAAACTGAAAAGACTGTACTCTCTCGTAATTTCTAATACCCACGACACACAACTTGAATGGCACTAATGCGCTCTGATTATAAGTGAAATAATGTAATGATAATTTACCCCACGTGGGACTGGAGTAGTAGAAGGTGTCGTATTTGAGGTGCTTGTTCAACAGCTCAGCGCCAACGCGAAGACCGCCCGTGCCTGAGAGGACTTGTACGCCGAAAGCCTGCAAGAAATTTTATTACATGAACGTGGGAGAACATGGGTTTTTAGAACCTACACTTTTTTCAAATGTTTGATCAACAAAAGAATCGGTGTATTCCAAAAACGTAATCGTATCTGAAATATTACGAGTTATTTTACTAAATATTTTTCTTGGAAATTCATTCGTAATTTGATTATTTGTTTAACAAAAACAATATGTAACGCACTGGTTATTGACATCAATATTTCTGGCAGCTGGGAACCAAGTGTGTTAAACTGTTTAGGTCTGTTAAACTCTCTCTCTCCTCAGCCACATGAGTCCACTGCTGAACTATAATACTAGTAGGCAACGACTTGAAAGTTCTCATGGCGTAGGAAAAAAAACCATAAGCGATTGTGACGGCTTGAAATCAGGCGGGTTGTTTGCCACCACAAGTAATGGGTTTGAACTGAAAACGTATTTTACTGTTGAATAGTTCGTTTATCCAGGAAAGCTATAGTATAAATATAGTGGGAGTATAACCCTGAAAAAAGTGAAGAGAAATGTTAGTAATCTAGTTATTAGAAAGGTTGTCTAGAAGAAGATCGCCGCCATTAGCGATAAGACCGCCACTTGTACTACCGATAATGCATTTTAACCCTGTTCCTGTATTATTATTTATTATTGTCTTTTTAATGGTGTACAGTAAATTATTAAATAACAATAAATAATAACAATAGAAGTATGGAATGCAATCTCGTTTTCGCGAGATTTCGTTCTCGCGAGATCTCGTCCTTTTTTAACGAGACTGATCTCGGACGAAAAAAAGGCGAGATCTCGCGAGTTTAACGAGATTGCACTCGAGCATAAAAACATTGTGCTCCTATCTAGTGGTCATGGCTACGGTCAGGGGTGCTCCTATCTAGTGGTCATGGCTTGTCCTAGAATAGGTGCTACGAGTACGCGACCTCGGCCCCCCGAGCTACTGCAGTCACTACAAACATTCCCTTCCATGACTGCAGTATCCACTCCTACAGGCCATACTCTCCTTTCCCATTATATCCTCTACTCACAAACCCTATTTCCTTTCCCCCGCTGATGATGGGCAGCAGCGTCGTCAGCGCGAGTCCCCTCCTGCGCTCGCCAACCCGCCTGCCAAGCGTGGCGAGTATTGGCAAATCCCCTCAATGGCGACACAAAAATTGACCAGGCCCCCAGTCCCCGGCAGCCCCACTATTCCTGGCGATGGTAGCAGCCATGGTTACGGTGGGGCAGGGGGTGCTAAGAATCCTCGGGTTGGCCCCCGCTACCACCCCCGACGACGACTGGCCCTGGTAACACACAACATACGCACTTTGAGGACAGACGAGAAGATTGTGAACTGGAAGAAGAATTGAGCGGGTTACACTGGGATATTCTGGGGTTATCGGAAGTCCGAAGAATCGGGAAGGATACGATAACCCTGAAGTCTGGTAACCTGCTCTTCTACCGGGGGGACGACCAACAGTTCCGAGGAGGTGTCGGATTTCTCGTCCACAGGTCTCTCATCAACAACATCGTATCCATCGAAAGTGTGTCGAGCAGGGTAGTATACCTTATACTCAGAATATCCAAAAGATATTCGTTGAAGGTCATACAGGTATACGCGCCGACCTCGACACACCCAGATGAAGAAGTAGAGGAGATGTATGAGGACATTAGTCGGGCCATACATACTTCCAAAACCTACTTCAATGTTGTTATGGGGGACTTCAACGCAAAGTTGGGCAAGAGAAGCGATGCAGAGTTGAAAGTGGGGCAATTTGGACATGGGCAACGGAACCTCAGGGGTCAGAGGCTGGCCGACTTTCTGGAAAAAGAGGGACTCTTCGCGATGAACTCTTTTTTCCAGAAGCCGCCTCACAGGAAATGGACCTGGTTGAGTCCTGACGGTTCTACGAGAAATGAGATAGATTTCATCTTGACGACGAATAGACGGATGTTCAGTGATGTCTCTGTGATCAACAGGGTGAAAACCGGTAGTGATCACCGAATGGTTAGGGGCACATTGAATATCAACGTCCAATTAGAAAGGCGCCGCTTGATGAAGTCTACGCTCCGACCTACTCGCGCCCATATCCAAAACCCCGAGAGCTTTCAACTCGAGTTGACAAATCGCTTTGATTGTCTAAAAGAAAACCTTGCAGTGGACGAGTTAAACAGCGGTTTGGTAGAAGCTGTCCATACGGTGGGATCTAAGTATTTTAGACCTCGCCGTAGAGATAGACCACAAAAACTCTCGATCCACACTCTTGACCTCATGGCCGAACGTCGATCTTTGACGCTGCAGTCTTCCGTTGACGCCGAAGCATATCGGCGGCTCAATAGACGGATCTGGAAGTCCTTGCGACACGATGTCCGTGCTCACAATACTGTGAGCATTAAGGAGACAATTGAGCGGAACGGAGGCTCCAAAGTGTTTGCAAGAGACTTGTCTATTGGGCAAAGCCAGTTGTCTAGGCTGAAGACGGAAGACGGCCGCGTGGTATCGACGAGGGCAGAGGTATTAAGGGAGATCGAGAGGTTCTACGGACAGCTTTACACCTCGGTTGCCGAACCTACTGTTAGCTCGGTCGAAGACCCGAGAGCCGAGTTAATCCGACACTTTAGCGATGATATCCCGGACATCAGCCTGTTTGAGATTGAGATGGCCCTTAAACAACTTAAAAACAACAAGGCGCCGGGTGAGGACGGAATCACTTCAGAGCTTCTGAAAGCGGGCGGAACGCCGGTACTGAAAGTCCTTCAGAGGCTCTTCAATTCCGTTCTCCTCGAGGGCTCAACGCCGGAGGCATGGAGCAGGAGCGTGGTGGTACTGTTCTTCAAAAAAGGTGATAACACTTTGCTGAAGAACTACAGGCCCATCTCGCTCCTGAGCCATGTCTATAAGTTGTTTTCAAGGGTCATCACAAATCGTCTCGAAGGCAGGTTTGATGACTTCCAGCCTCCCGAACAAGCCGGTTTCCGAAAAGGCTTTAGTACCATAGACCATATTCATACGCTACGGCAGGTTATACAAAAAACCGAGGAGTATAACTTGCCGCTTTGTTTAGCGTTTGTGGACTGTGAGAAAGCCTTTGATTCGATCGAGACCTGGGCTGTGCTACAGTCTCTTCAGCGGTGCCACATAGACTATCGGTACATCGAAGTGTTGAGGTGTATATACAACAACGCCACCATGTCGGTCCGAGTACAGGATCAGAGCACGAAGGCTATTCCACTAAAGAGAGGCGTGAGACAGGGAGATGTCATATCTCCGAAACTGTTCACTGCCGCGCTGGAAAATGCCTTCAAGCTCTTGCAGTGGAAAGGATTCGGCATCAACATCAACGGCGAGTATATTACTCACCTTCGATTTGCCGACGATATTGTAGTCTTGGCAGAATCGCTGGAAGACCTTAGCACTATGCTCGAAGACCTTAATCGAGTTTCCCAACAGGTGGGTCTTAAAATGAACATGGATAAAACGAAGATCATGTCGAATATCCATGTTGTGCCCACCCCCATTGGAGTTGGGGGCTCGACTGTCGAAGTTGTAGACGAATATGTCTACTTAGGACAAGTGGTCCGGTTAGGCAGGTCCAACTTCGAGAGAGAGGTCAATCGGCGAATCCAACTCGGTTGGGCAGCGTTCGGGAAACTTCGCGACGTCTTCTCGTCCAAAATACCTCAGTGCCTAAAATCGAAAGTCTTCGACAGTTGTGTGTTACCAGTGATGACATACGGCACCGAGACGTGGCCTCTCACTGTGGGCCTCATTAAAAGGCTCAAAGTCACTCAACGAGCCATGGAGCGGGCTATGCTCGGTGTTTCCCTACGAGATCGAATCAGAAATGAGGAGATCCGTAGGAGAACCAAGGTTACCGACATAGCCCATAGGATTGGCAAGTTGAAGTGGCAGTGGGCTGGGCACATAGCTCGTAGAACCGATGGCCGTTGGGGCCGAAAGGTTCTCGAGTGGAGGCCACGTACAGGCAAGCGAAATGTCGGACGCCCGCCTACAAGGTGGACGGACGATCTGACTAAGGTCGCAGGAAGTCGCTGGATGCAGGCCGCTTCCAACAGGTCATTGTGGAGATCATTGGGGGAGGCCTATGTTCAGCAGTGGACTTCCTGTGGCTGATATGATGATGATGATGATGATAAAAACATTTGTTTTGTTTACTAATAGTTGTTGCTAGCTAACGTGATTGAGTTTCATTGCATTCGAGTATTTTTGGGTTATTGTTTGTTATAAAATAACTGTCTTATTACTAAAAGATTTTTGTTTGATATTAGAAGAGAAGACTGTTTGTTTTTTTCATTTGTTATTTGATAGATAGGTATGTCAGAGATTACTACTTAGAAGTTTATTAAAAAATTATAGACAGATACCGCACACCTAGATCTAAAGTGGGACAACTCAAAAATTTTGAATTTTGAGTTGTACCTGTATTCGAATTCTCGGCAATTTTACGCACCGGGCCGTCTTAACAGATACAAAAAAAGCTTAATAGATTCGTCGCTAGATGCAACTAACTCTGTTTTGTTCAATCATCACGTCGTGTAACCCTCCCGCTTAAGCAAGTATATTATTAGTTGAAGTTCACTAGTGTAAGGTGTTCACGTATCAACTCGAGTGAAAACGCGGACAATTTGAATTGTTACAGTTTTGATGAGAAAGTATAAATTGGTTAATTTGAGTTGTTACAGTATTTGTGATTTATTCTGCCACATTACATCGACTTGTTCCAGTTTTGTTTGGGAAGATACCTTAATATTTTGTAACTATTTTGACTTAACTTTATTTTGATAGACCAATATGTAAATTTCTTGTTAACCTCGTTTTGTTGAACTAAATTTATTGCAATATTTTTCTCTATAAAATGTGGCATTATTTCGATGATTCGGTTAAAAATAGTATGCGATGCTGAAGCGCTGTTTCTAAATGTAACTGTTTTTAACCTAACTATCTACCGCTTTGTTTTAAAGGTGATTTTTTGAATTGTCTCATTATTGCTGGATCAGTAAATCTTACAGTACGAACTGTTTGTTTTTAGGGAAAAATGAAGCGAGGCCGTTTTCTTGTTAATATTATAAGGGACCGATATATGGAGAGCCATTAACATTTAATGAAAACGAGTCAGATTAAGAAAATATCCCATTAAACACTGCTGTGCTGATCGAACCCTGTCATAGTCAGCAAATCAATAAAGATCTTTTGTTTCATCAACTGATGCAAGCTTTATCGATGAGTCTGATACAGGTCAAAGCTATGTTCGACAAAAGAAAAAGAAGCTGCCCCCTAAAGTGATTCCTGACACATCTTCTCCAAGAGATAATATGTCCAATATCTCGAATTCTAGCAGTAGCTCTAGTAATAGCTCTGATTCCGAAACAGAAACAAGACTTGAGGCCGATTCGGTTACACAAAATCTAATTAATGAATATCAACCTAATGACGATTTAAAAAAGGAAAGAAGAGAAAAAGATTAAAGACCCTATATTTCAATTTCACAATAATCCAGTCCATCCAAAGGTTGGTGGAAGAGATCGCAGCTAGCGATTGTAACCTATTGTAACCATGCCTTTAGTATTTTGTAAACGTCTTTCATTTTGGTGTACAATAAAGCATATATAAATAAATAAATAAAAGAAAGGAAACCACATGGAAAGCTAATATTTGTAAAGGGCCAAGGAATTTTGGTAAGGCTTATCAATCTTTGTCTAAAACTGCGGTAAAATGTAGGCAATTTGTGCCCGATATGGCGATAGGCTCGCCACCTATCACATCATGGAACGGAACATACAAGGCAAAATGTGGGTGCCCTGGCACCTCTGCCTACCCCTTCTGGGAAAAAGGCGTGAGTTTATGTATGTATGTAAATGTAGGCAACAATGTCATACAAAATTTAAGATAAAGCAAGACAAAAAATATTTGCCGCATATTGGAGCTTCGGTAGTTTACAAAGACAGAGAAAATACATCGTCAGACATGGTTATGAAATCAAACTGAAATTCAGGTATACTGGTACCCAGACTTATAGAAGTATTAACAGAGATATGTTTAATAACTCATTGCTGTTTAATTTGTTGTATTATGGTTCATATTGATGTTTAATGATGTTTCATCACCTGTTTATTATAGTTTTGGTTGAAGAATTATATATTTTTTTTCGTTTGATATAAGTTCAACTCAAAATGGTCAAATAAAACTGGTATAAGTCTAAATAGAGTTTAATTATTTTATACATTCACAGCCCTAAAGTGTAACAAGTCGAAAAATAGCGATTATAATAATAATTATTGATTATTAGACCTAGTTTATATACAGTGACATTTTATGACCTATGTATAATCTGAAATAAAATTGAGTTTTATAACTTCCCTAACAAAAAATACAGTTACGCGTTTTTTTCGTCTCCTGAAAAATCGTGTTTTTTGAGTTGTCCCAGTTTAGATCTAGGTGTGCGATACGTCAAACAATGTTTGATGCAAAGTCTATTCGAAAAAATGCATGATAATAAATGTTTATCTTATAATATTTATTATTTTTTCCTAATTTATTCAAATAGTGTGATTATATGCAAAAAAAACAAACTTAACTACTAATCTCGCGATCTCGAATTGGCGAGATCTCGCAGTATTGTATTCATAAACTCGCGGGATCTCGCTTGAGCCCCAATCTCGCGAGATTTGCATTCCCTAAATAGAAGTAACTCACACGTCCAGCGGCAATGGCGGGGCTGTCTTCTCCCAGCAGCATCTTCACGGAGGCAGCTGAGAACTGCTCCAAACCTGCAGATAAATTACGGAATTTAAGCAACTGTTTGTGTGACCCAGTATATTTGATTCGGTTCTGATTGGCGTGAGAATAGTCTCTCGTAGTTAAGACATAAGATTTGTATCTTAGTTTGGGGCCAAGTTTTATATTTAAAAATCGAATATGCATTGAAGTATTGTTAGTACCCGATAACGTATTTGATCCGTTTAACAACAAGCCACCACGCACTTATTTCATTTACCTTAGCTATTTAGTTACCTGAACTCAATAAATTAATCATTGATCGCCAGAGTTAAATTCAGTAGGTAAAACCAAGTAGTATGAAGCATTATCGGCCTTGACCTCCGCATTATCTCAATCAATACCATTAGCATTTATCAAGTACGTGCGACAAGTGGACTGGATTTTAATATTTTATAGGTAAAGTTGAGAAAACATTCGCCTGAATTAATTTATTCGACCTTATTCATAGACAGTTTTAAAAATGTTTTGTCTTCTTCTCTCAAACTGAATTCAAAGGTCGTAGGAAAAGGACAAAACATTCGGTAAATATCATAGGTTTTAAAATTGTTGTGACTAAGGCTGATAGTGAACTGTATCTATAATTTAATCAATTTACAGCACGATTGTCCCTAACTTCACAATGATTTGATTTTGTGTTGTTGAGTTGCATAAAAACAAATTGGATTTCACCCATGCGAATTCATAAAAACAATATTACAAATAGATTACCAACCTACCAACCAGGTACGTAAAATGACAGGGATTTACATAGATAAATATTATAGAACAATAAAAATTAAATTCAGTAAATTATATCGTGCGAATTAGAGATAAACTTTATCTTTATTGGTATGACAAACGCCGATGAAATAAAAAGAAAATACTTTATTGAAACTTTAAAATGTTATACATGATTTAGATCCGTCACTTTTTTCTTTACGACCCGATTCACAAGTCTTCACCAGAGAAGAACGGGCAAAAAACTCTAACGCCTCTTTTCAAAATATGTTTACAATACAGTGATTTTACAGAAGTTACAGCTTAGTTTACTTCAGAGCAGTTCACAAATTCTTTTTAATTGTTTAAGCAAAATATTTCGACGCTCTTTAAGTGCATATTTGTTAAATTTAAGTGGCGTCGATTGCATATTTCCTGTCAATTGTTAGGATCAATTGAAATAAACGAAATGCTATGCCTACTATATATTAAAATAATTACGTTCTTATTCATAGGCAGTTATAAAACATATTTTAGATAACGTCTGTTTTGTCTTCTTCCCTCAAACTGATTTTAAAAATTGTTTGAAAGAAACAAAACATTCCATCACTAAAATAGGTTTTCACTATCTTTGAATAAAGCCTTCACTGTATTAAGATTGTCCTACACATAGTATAAATTTATGTTTTAACATAATGTACTATAATTGTGCTCCTAATAATACGTAAGTATATAAAAGTACCGTAAAAGTTGACAACTTTGCCACACAGGTTAACATTGCCCTAAAATCATTTTTTTAACAAATCCGTTAATATGAAAAAAAAATTTAAGTCTATGGCATCATTTATTATTTGGTAGGAAAGTTGATTATATATTTTGTGATAGCACTGTGAATCGCAGTTATTCCTGAGTTTATTTAGTAGCTTGTGAGAGCTTGTCAAAATAAGGTATGTCTTTTGGCGGGCCAATTTCGTCTGAAAAATATTCGTGGATTGTGCGTCATGACGAGACCGCAGATAGATTATTTTAATGTATGTCATAGAATATGAATTATTAAGTATTTTAATAACAGTTTAGTTATCTAATCGTTAAAAAGTCATTAAATTTCGGGATGGGCAATTTTACCCTGACTTTTTCAGACCTGTGCTTGACAACATTGCCCATCATCAAAAAGTACCTAGGGTTGTCAATATCTCGATAAATTAATATGATAAAATCTAAAAAGGTTTCGACGCCTGTTATTTTAAAGATCAATCGAATTTAGAAAGGTGTTTTTTTAATCGACTTAATAAAAGAAGGTATTTACTTTATTTTGATTGCCAAATAGATCAAAACTTAAGTTGACATTTTGTTTGTAGCATATTTTAAATTTGTTTAAATAAAAGTTTTCTATAGTGTGCAATGCTTGATTTAATTACCACTTTCATATTATGAAAAGTAAAAATGTGAGAAATTATATAAAGTAAAATCAATTTACTGTAATGTGACAGCCCTAAGAGTTTTTAACCATTTATCAGAGTTTGTATGGAAAGAGTAAGAATCGCTAGGTAAAATTGCCCATAATTTTTTGTTACGAGAATCTGTTAACTTTAAGAGTTTTTTTCTAAACCACTGCTAAGATTATTTTTTATACTTATTTCATTTTTAATTGTGTAATAATATGGGTCATATTTTGGCAGATATCAACATGGGCAATATTAGCTGATCGCCACATAACTTTGCCCATCATTAAAATAATAAAAAATGAATTGAAAATATTAATTTATTTTAAATATAACATAGCTAATAGTAGCATATGGTTATTGTAAATGAAAAAGTAAATGAAAAAGTAGTTGATGTAAATGAAAAAATATATATAGGTGGTTATAGAAAAAATATGAAATATAGCAGATTTTATCAAAAAATCGGGCAATGTTGACTTTCACGGTAACTACTGGACATATTGAGACTTCATCTTATGTCAAAGAACTACAAATAAAGTCAAGCAAATAAATGAAACTAAAATACTGTGGATATGCAGCCCTAACGCGTGTCTGCGTACCGCGCCGCCGCGCCGCGCTGTAGGTAATTATTTCAAGGACAGCGCCGAGTCACAATACTGTTACCGTGGTAAAACTACCATAAGCCAATGAGATGTTAGGCATGAACCATTTAGCTACACGTGTCCACAATAATTATAAAAACCTGACGAAATTCACGATACAATCATGCTGATATAAGTGATTGTTACTAATCCGTTTCATTATCTCACTACCGTATTTCCTCACTTGATTAAGCTTCAAACAAAGATTAATTATTTCAACCAAAGCAAAAAAACCATATTTTGAAACTAAGAACAAG
This sequence comes from Hyles euphorbiae, assembly GCA_023078785.2. NCBI lineage: Eukaryota > Metazoa > Arthropoda > Insecta > Lepidoptera > Sphingidae > Hyles > Hyles euphorbiae. The sequence goes on along the minus strand of CM041043.1, from coordinate 3,909,994 downwards.
TTTCAACCCTAAACAAACCACGATTTATTTTATCCAAGGCAAGACAATGGTGTATTATAACAGTATTCTGTCTTCAAGTTTCAATTTTCAACCCTAAACAAACTACGATTTATTTTATCCAAGGCAAGGCAATGGTGTATTATAACAGTATTCTGTCTTCAAGTTTCAAGTTTCAACCCTAAACAAACTACGATTTATTTATCCAAGGCAAGGCAATGGTCTATTATAACAGTATTCTGTCTTCAAGTTTCAACTTTCAACTCTAAACAAACTACGATTTATTTTGTCTGAGGCACGCATTGATATATTCTACTAGAGCGGACATCGAGAACGAAATTTCTGCGTATGGTGCGTGCACACGGGTACACAGTGAAGCGAGAGGGAAGATATGTTACTTAGAAGGCGTGACTTAGACAGAAATAGAATGTACCCTTCATTTTGTTACAAACATTTTGTTTGCAGTGTCCCCTCTAGTATAATACCTCAATGGAGGCACGGCAACGATGTATATGTATGGCAATACTGTTAATGTAATACTGTTATAGCATTCCATGCCTGTATAACATCCATATTGAAAATTTTTCCATGGTATAATCCGTGGCGCAATTTGATTGCAAAACAAAGCTGACAGTTGCATTCAGCTTGCACCCCTCCCGCCAGTCCTGCATTCCCCTCGGTCGCCTATCGCTCTTGCAAGCGTCCACATACTGCTTATCCAATCCTTGGACCTTGGGCCCTACTCTATAAATCCGAAACGAAGTTCGAAACTTCAGATGATCGAATTTTATATACGATACGAATTTACCTACTCTGTAAAAGTTCGAATTTTTATAACGTACATCGTAACCATAGGTATATGGTTACGACCATAAGTCAATAACGACCATAAGTATATTATGTAGGTACATTCGTATCGTATATAAACTTCGATCATCCGAAGTTTCCAACTTCGTTTCGGATTTATATAGTAGGGCCCCTGTGCTATATTCCTGTGTCCCATTTATCCATCTTATATTCTATTCTATCCCATCTATTAGAATCATTATTTTGCTACGGAGATATTATTAAACTGTTACTACTCCGGTCTCCGACGAAATTAATTAAAATCGAAATTGAGGACAACACAGGACAGTATTTAAGGACAACATTGAATTATATCTACTACCAAATTGCCGAAACATGCTTAGAATGCGTTTACAAAGAGCGAAATACGAATAGTAATATTTGAATATGGTTTATTATTTGAATTTTCTTTTATATTGAGAATCCCTGCATTATGCATAAAATTTAGCTGTTTTTTATAATTATTTTGCAAATATTACACGAACAAATCGTTGTGGTTTCCTACAAATAGTTTAATATGAAAAAAATCCATTCAATTTTCACTATGAATTTAGGTTATACGAACCAAAGGTGCCTCAGATACCACTTTCAAGACTAATCGTATGTTTTTTTTTATTGCAGTGAAAGGCGAGACGAGTATGCCGTTCGCGTGATGGTAACCGATGCGACCGCTCATGAACTGTAGCAAAACTAAACAACACTTTGAATTACAAATCAATGCTTGGCATTGCACTTCGCTCGCCATCCTGAGACATAAGATGTTAGGTCTCAATATGTCTACTTACTCTGGCTACACTGTCCTTCAATCCGAAACACAACAGTGCATTTAAACTGCTGTTTGACGGGAGAAATAGACATTGCGGTGGTACCCACTTAGGCGGTATTTTGCATAGCAAAAAAGTTCAAAATGGTGGCCGAAAGTTCCGATTCCGACTACGTAATTAGATTATTTATACAAAGGGTTCCTCAGGTATCGATTTGAAGACCAATTGGATCAATAACTCAAGAGTTCGAAATGGCGGCCGACATTTCCAATCCTACCTATGCACTTGCATTTATGAAGTATAGAAGAGAATAACAAATTTTAAACTTCATCGGTCTTATTACAAAAAGCGAAATAAACCTTGGTTTAAACCTGGTCTAACAAAACCAGTCTAATCTGCAGAACCATGGTTTAAATTTACTTGTATTACAAAACATAAATAAACCATGGTTCTCTTGGTTCATTCTTTTGAACCGTGGTTTATACACCAACCACAGATTAATACAAATAATATTCGTTCAACGTGATATCATTCCATCGTAACGTTCCATATCCACAGAAAAGAATACATTTTAATAAAATTTTAATGATTTAATAATGTTTAGGCGTATTGAACCTATTGAGGGTTGGACATTTTGCTTGAATGTCAATATTGTTTGGTATATCGATTACAATTTAATTATTTTTTTTTCATTTGGTTCATATTATATTAGCTAGTGACATATCCAAACACGTGTGATAGAACGTAACATTCTGGCGCGTTACATGAAACCATAACAATAAACAAAACTATCGCGAGCTAAAATAAGTTCATTTAGCAGTGGAATGCATTTACTATTTAATCAACGAAGTATGTGAAGTGAGGTGATATAAAATAATTGTCGCTTAGGTAATTACATAGTAGAGACTGTCCCGCCCTCACACCCACCACTGTAACTCCTGTGAGCCAGGATCAACAGTGGCACGCAAAGTAATGACACCGAGCATTGAAGCTCGGCGAGTCTCCGGGAATGTCTAACTTGTCTTTAACCCGCAACGAAATTAATCAGAAAGTTAAATTAATAGGAGGAGTTGGAAATAAATTATTGTCCACTTCCCTCCGTGCAAAGCGGGTGACAAAACATTGAACTGAAGAGGTAAATAACCTCGCAAAAAGACTTTCACAGCCGGAGAAGCCAGCTGTGAAGCACCACGGATCAAATTATTATTACATTTAAATGGGACCTATTATGTGAACTGTTATGCTTGATTCCAGTAATAGGTATGGCAAAAACGCCGGAAAGCACGGAAGTTCTTTCTAGTCTCTACAAGGTCCATATAGTATACAACTCCAGATGATATTTGCATACTATCTAGCATGATTTTACGCTCATTATGCCAAAGACTACACTCCCAAAATTACATAGTAATCTAATGTAATAATATCGTGTTGTGGTGGACCTACAAAATGAAAAATGGTCTGTGAATTTGAGTAATGAGGAAAAAGTGAGTAAACCAACATTATTATATGGATGATTACATTGCAAAATGTTTGGTAAACCTATCCTTTTGCGTATATTTTTATCGGAAAAAATCAAAACAGGGTTTGACGCGTAGACGTGTTTTGTTGGACCGACATGGCGTTTTTTATCGCTCAAAGGCTGCAAAATCCTTAAAAACGAAGAAATTCATCATATTAATATCAATTTTACAGTAAAAGTAACATAATACGATGAAATAGACACTAAATCCAAAAGAAATATTTGGAAGTTTACGATTAAGACCACCGTTAAACTAGGGGGCGGTCAGGTTTAGCGATAAACCATCAAAAAGGCCATGGTTTATCGTTAAACCACTTTTTGTAATATGAATTTCATATAAACCATAGTTTATTGCGATTTAAACTAAAATTTTTAGATAAACCACGTTTTGTAATAAAGCGGCATGAATTTTTCAAATGATGATGATATGCCAGCATAAAAACTGCTAACATTGTAACTGCTTAATAAAGCATTACAGTAAATTTATAATACAGGGAGCGCAAATAAATGGCGCTCTTGCTCAGTTGGGTACAAGGGCATAATATTAATATCGTAATAAAAAAATAATATTTGGAAAATACCTATCCGTTTTGAAGTTATGACCGTTTAAAGTTTTAAGTTTAATCACCACTTTTTCGCATAAAATCAGTTGGAATGGATGAAGAACAAGATTTAAACACATACGTATTTTTTCGTTTCGTCGTTAATTGAACGGTTAACGAAATATACCACGAAAACCATTTTTAACAGCATCAAAACTTTCTTAAACTTCGCTTTAACAGCTGTTTACACATGAGTAAGGTCATGAACTCTTAGCTGTATAATTTATCCTTCTCTAACTTCAAAAAAGGATATTTTTTGTTTCATTTCAAATAAATCAATCAGTTAAACAGGGACGCACTTAGATTTAAGCGTCAATAAATTAACAACATAATAACTTTAGGTGCAGTTGCATTGTGAATGGATTGACTATTTTGTTTGGCATTATTTTCCTTAGTGTCACAAATCCAAACTGAAAGATACCAAGAAATCACACTGGTCATCGCTTAAATCATGTAAGATTGCGAATTTAATTATAATTAGAAAAGTTTTGGTAATACCTACATAACATTTAAATTTTCTAAATAATTTAGATTCATTGAAAAAATAATCTGATGACACTGATTAATAAAAAATAATATTTTTAAAATGATGGCCCAATTCGGCCCTATTAGTCAAAGGAAGCCGCCGGTCATAGTGTACTTTGTCGGATCCAACGCGGCTCGATTATTCTTCCTTTGAGGTCGCCGCCGCCGTTTGTGAGTGCGTGCCGAAAGGCGGCAATTTCTTTGTCGGTAACTTTTAGCATTTTGCAAAAGAAGACCGACATCTTGAGGTGTGTTCACACTACACACTTGATATAACTTAATTGGATTAAGTACTCCGATATAAAAGTTACGTTAAAAAAAAGATCTTATTGGACTGATACTGATACTTGCTCAAGAGCTTATAATGTTATTTAAATATGTCATCAGCCGATCCAGTCAATTACAAATTGCCTATTTACTTTGCTTATTATTGTATTTAACATTATTTTAATGTATTTTGAAAATAATGTTACTTTAAAGTGATAAAATTTCTTCTAAATTCTTATACCTAGAGAAATATCGTCTACCATTATAGCATAGAATTTGCATATGAGACTTATTTGAGATAAAATTAGTGAAATCAATAAACACTAACTACTAATTTACTGCACTGGAGACCCCGTGCCCTGCAGTGGCACGTATATGGGCTGATACAGTAGTAATACTAATTGTTCAGATGAATTATTATGAACTCAAATAGGAAAGCTTTGTATCTAATGTGAACAGGCCTTTATCTTTCAAGAATCAAAATAATAATTTATTTTTTATTAGTTGAATTCGGATTGCGTTCGCGTGTGCATGTATTAGTCGTGTGTTGTTTGTATTGTAAATTCGTTTTCAGTTATTTTGAGTAAATTTTATTAATTTAACTATGCTTTGAACATTACCCAATTTGATAGCTTTTGATGTAACTTGTGTTAAGTGGAATGTAAAAGAAAAAGTGATTTGTGCTACCAAACTGTGACAGTGTTTTCGTGCGGGTTTTGGCGGATCCTGCGCTTCCAGCTTTGCCTATCAAGGTCATTACGGTTTACATTACAAGGTCAGTTAACTATTTTGGTGGTCATTAATGACAACTAACCAGCCCATATGAGTCACCGACGGCCTCCGTGGCGCAGTTGGTAAGAACCGCCTGTGAAATGAGAGACCGCGGGTTCGGTTCCCGCCCCGAGACAAATAATTTTCGTGAACCATAATTATTTTTCTAATACCCGCGACACAAGATTTGTATCTTAGTGTGGGGTTAGTCCCCATGTATGTGACTGTTGGCAGTATTAATTTAATATCTTTTTTATGTACCCTGAGCGTGATGTACACAATCGCACGACTTATAAGTAAATAATGAGCTCTGCTTATTTATTGTTGAATGTCTACCGTTCAGTTGTAAGGTTCAATCACTTTAGCTTAACATGTTAAGGGGTAGCATGTGTAACGTTAGTTTTTTTTTTTCTCGGCATCTTTCTTAATATTCGCTAGCGCCATACAAATCCGTCTTAATTAAGATTCCTTCACCATATACTATAATGTATATTGGCAGGTGCGCCGTTTTCTTGTCCACCCTGTATTAATGTGCTGAAATGTTTGTCATATTATAATTATAATGACAATGCACGATTAGCAAATATAAGATAAAATAGATATCACACAATGGGCGACTTTACATTTAAACTGTTAACTAATATTAATAATATAATATAGGAAACATGTTGCAAAATAATTATTTAGTAAGTGGCTACTGCCTCTTAACAATTCCACACGAATCTCTATATTCCTGCTAGTGGTAGGAAATTGACCCATAATACTTTTGTATTTATTTTTTTTCAAAATGTTACGAATATTATTCCACATTGCTATACAGTCCAACAAACATCATTATAATACACAAAAAATTTGAGCTTCAAGCCAAGAAACACCTACACACAGCAAATTCATGTCTTATACCTAATATTGTTTATTTTTGCACTTGTTGTTGTAATAAGTACTGTTTGGCAATAGAAGATTGTCACAATTATGATGAACTTCTCAGTTGCTTCACATTCATTATATTATTTCTGATTGATGATTATAATTTAGTAATAATTTTAATTTTTTTATCTATATTCAGGCTATGTGAAATATCAGATTTCTTGTTTCTGAAGAAGAGAAGTGAGAAGTTGAACCTCATTAAGCTAAGCTGAAATGCTAAAATCACTGCTATTAAAACTACATACTGTAGCAATCTTAGCAAGAATGTTTATGGAATGTGAAATCTGCCAACCATCACTAGGCCTAATCCCTTTCAATAGAACTATCAGTTTTACATAAGTTCCATATTCAGGAGCATATATTAAGCTAATGGGAGTAACAATAATAAAAGTGTCTTAGAATGGATAAGAGATATTAAAGATTATTTTCAATAAAAAGCAATAGGCAAGAATAATATCTGCAAGACTAACACCTATTCGTGATCATAAAAAAATTTCAAAATGTTTTCAAATTATATTCAAAATTCTATTAAAATTTTCAATAAAAACAAATGACTTATTTATTAATTTAATTCTTTTTTGCAATATATAGAAACAATTACAGCAGAAAAATGACATAATATTAAGATTACAATTTGTATGTATAAAAGGGAATATGAGAGGGCAGTCTAAGGCGTATATGAAATAAAGTAAATTAAAATGAATAATATACATCTATAAATAGATATGATACATATAAATCTCCTAATACAGACAATCTTATACCTAAAAGGAGGCTACCACACCTAGTTTATAAAATAAAATGTTCGTAATTAATAAAGAAATTTTCATTTTTATTTTATACTTATAAATACATGATATTTATAACTTACCTAGTACAGGAAGGTACTCATGAAGAAGGTTTCCATCCTGTGCCATTTTCAACTCCATTTTTCGTACAACAGGTAATACCCAAGGTTTGCCATTTTCATCTCTGTATGCTGTTAAACAATATTATATTAAATAAGTACTGAGTATTTTCTTGCTTGTTGCGTTGGTAAGTATGACAATTAAAATTTGATGTATGCACAAATATTATCTTTTGCAATGTCACATTTTAATAGGTAGTTCATATTACAATCGATCTTTAACATATCAAAAGTATATAAAAATTAACTTGTATAGATAAGAAAAAATGTTTTGAGAACTTAGGTAGATATTTTGGAGATCAAAAATGTTTTAATAATATATTTCAATTTATAACACTAAACTTTGTACATATTGTATATATAAAAATGATATGAATAAATAATAATCAAAACATTGTTATACAAAGTTTATAACATTCAATACTTAAAATGTAGAATCACTATTTTTTATGGGTTAAGTAATAAAGTTCCATGACTGTAGGTAATTAAATCACCGACATCATGGCCTTAGAGAAGTGGTGACCACACTGATCGCTAATTTAGCGTCATAATTGAAACAAACAGAACATAAACAGTTACATAATAAATTGTTACGTGCACTACAAGCATACTAAAAGTAAATATTTACAGTTAGAACTTACCGCCAACTCCTAAATTAACTTTATTTTGGAATGTGTCGTCAGTAAAAAGTTTATTTAACAAGAAAACCTCAATTGGAGGGCCTTGTTCGACAACTTGGAATCGGGAACCCATGCTTGAGCCTGTAATTTATTAATTCACGTCTATACAATCTGGAATACCGCCACCGACTGCAGATATTAAGTAATCCGAGATATAAATTAAAGCAGATTCGCCGACTTCACAAATTTGTATCGTTCACTTTTTGCGGTGACCTTTGTCAATGTCAAAAACGTCACCGTTCAACGTCAATCTGTTTTTCAATTGCATTCCATTCTTGCAGAATATTTATAAAACTTTTTTTATGGACATAATTATTGTAAAGTAGTTAATACAATATCTCATAATTACAAACGTTAAAGTAATAAACAATATTGATTTTATTACCATCATAACTACGAAAACACATATTTTAATCTCACGACTTTAAGGCTTGTTCAGGCATGCGGGATTACAAATTGTACGTTTTAAAACCGCAAAAAACAGTTATAGGCCTATTAACCATGGACGTAGTTTATATATTACCTCCATGGTATTAACACAGAGCGGTTAGTATTTACTGGTCTGTGGTTAGTAAACGATCGAAACGAATAAATAAATAACAATTAACAGTCACATACATAGTCCTGACCCCACACAAAGATTAAGTCTTGTGTCGTGGGTATCAGGAACTACGAGAGACTTTTCAGTCTCACAAACACACAGAGCCGAAAGAAATATTTGTGGGCCGCAGAAACATTTCGGGGATCGAACCCGCGACCTCTCGTTTCACAGGCGACGAATAGAGATTAGAGTATGCGGATAGCGTCAGTGTCGACAAAGAAATACTATGTTACTCATAATAATCGCACGGCACCCGTGATGCAACTGAAAGCTACGAGGGGCTCCATATCTATATAGTTGTCTATTCTATGGTTCATAGTAATAGAAACGTACGGGTGCCATACTATTTTATTATCTAGCGATTGATTATACATTAATAAATAAGCTCCGCTCGGATTCCTTGCGATTATGAAATCGTAAGATTCTCGCCGTGTCTAAACGAAAACTTAGAGATGTAGTAATGCAGTAAGCCTGCATTCCGATGTGAATATAAAGTTTTTTTGTCGACACTAACGCTATCTGCGTATATCAACCACCTCACACTAAACCATACTATTTGTAATCGCGTGGGTACAACGTTATAAAAAGCGGGTCCAATTTTTAAGTAGGTACTGCAGGCATCTGGCGAATTATTTAACTGGGTCCGTCGTGCGCCTTCGTTTTTGGGTTATTAGAAACCTTGCCTCGCCCGCGTCGCGTCGCGTCGCTACTGCTGGAGGAATATGCAAAACAAGTAATGACTATTGACATCGCAACTGACATAACTGGCTCTCTGAGACCGCTATGCCACAAGGTACTACAACAATAAGCACGATGAGCCAAGTTGTAGATTTCTTTCCTGAGCTGTATTAAATCTAAAGAAAAAGAAATACTTCACTATTGAGAACGATCTTTAGTACGAACAAATATTTATTTACGAATTATTGATATGCATATTTTATTAACATTTATATTCGGTATGAACAGGGTTAATAATTTTCGCAGCTCTTGGATCAGTTGATCTAACAACGCAGAAAACTTTTTTGAATTCTCTATTATCTCCGTCATTCTTGTAGTACCGGTAACAGCCCAGAACACCAAGACCAATTCCAATTAGTCCCATGAAAGATGAACCCATTATTTCTGGTATTTCCCAACATCCCCTCTTGAACAGTCCCAGCAAAGATTTAGAAAATCTCACTTGATGGCCAATTTCTTTTGGCTCTGGAGTCATTATTATTTTGATATTGTAGTTGATGCCGGTAACTTTAGTAATCACAATATCCACAGTCAAATATTATTATTACCAATAATATTGTAACCTTGATTGTAACTTATTGTGATAATGCAATGTCAATATTTGCTAAAAAGTATATTAACAGAATAAGAAGGTTGGATGTTGGTACATTATTAGATAAAAAAAAACAAACAATTATAGGTTTTTCAAGGAGCTAATATGCATTCATATATTGTGCGTTATAAAGCCCGCTGCCCACGACGCTTGTTTTGCTGCTGGATAGCTTGCTATAATTTGATCCTGGGTTCAAAGTTGGCTGTGGCGCTGGTTGCAATGATGGCTATCTCGATATGTTGGCTTAACTTTTATTCTTTAATAATTGGATATAACAAATGATTATGTCCATAAGATTGGATAAAGCGTATGGGATTAAGTATGTAGAGATGAAATTAATTATTGATCACCACTTTGAGTTCATGGTTAAAAACAACGTTGGGATAAGCATCTAATATTTACTCATTTCCAAACAGTACTCTCAGCACTTAGACTATATAATCAGAAAACTGATGGTTATAATATTATAAAAGTCAGAATGTATTCATTATTTCATTAAGCTTTGTTAAAATATGTAACGCATACTATACGGACATAATAAAATGTATATATTTAAAAGCTTACATGAAACTGAACGCGTGAATTCTTCTCTATAACTTGGCAGAATGGTCTTCGACCATAGCCGAGTCTTTCCGAAACGAAAAAAAGAAAAGCAATCGACGTCAAAGTGACAGCTGTCAGATGCTCAGAAAGTCAATTTTCAGTGCTGAACTGTCGCATTGCTTGGTTCCGCGGAGAATATTCTCCGATAATAGTCGATACTGGAAGAATAAATAGCCATCCCAATGTCTGTAATTGGTGGTGCTTCACGTAAAACCCTAGGTCAGCTATTACAACAGGGATGGAATGAGATCCCCGAGATCATAGCCTCCACTGGTATGGCGCTGGTGGGAATTGGCTTCGGCATCGCTGGCGTGTATAAGTATTACCAAGAGGATGGTGACAACAGAAGATACAAAATGACCTACACAATCATGAGGCCAGACGACCCCCAAGTGCAACGTATACGAAAGGATTAGATCAATAGCTTTGTTTTGTTATGAAAAAATAGTATCAATATTATGTAATAAAGTGCAGTTCTGTATTTCAGTGTTTTTGTTTCTCCTTGTGGAACGAATGTGGATATAAGTGTTATTTCACAGAGTGGAATTTAAGGATCTGTGTTATGAAAAACGGGACCATAGTCTGTTTGATCCATATTTTTTAGAAATAACCTATTTATGAATGTTAGCTTAAAATCATAGCCGAGAAACTCTCTTAAAGAACTATTACAAGGTTTAAAGCTGAATTATTCTGTTAGTCTAATGTGAGACTGTGTTGCTCTAAAAACATCACTGCAATGTCATGTCAGCATCAATAGTGGCGTGCAAAAAATGACCTCCCAACTAAATATTACTGTTTGTGCGATATCAACTTTTTCAGATGTATAAGTACACCATATTCAGTTCAAAATGTCATGCAACTTTTTGGCTCAGTTTGTATATGCCGTAGGTTTTAACTTGAGACTTTGAGTTTGTGTTGCTTGTACAGTAATAAAACAAAATCTTAAAAAAATACTTTTTTTAGTGGAAGTTGAATGAATTGGACAATTTATTGTACAATCAATATTCCAAACACACTTCTTTCTCAATTGAACAAGACTTTCACAATGCTTTGCATTTCTCTAACAACTTAATAATAGTACACATACTGGATTTTGTGTGGGACACTATAAACAAGATTATTGAATATTTAGTTTTTAATAATATCAAGTCTTGATGCATTACAAATAGCAACTTTTTCAAGTAGAATTTATGATTCGTAAAAATATATGATGACAATGTATCAGTTAATAAATAAGGCCAAGGTGTTTTTATAGATCACAAACACATTACAATCTATAGAAAATTGGCAATTATTTTGTATATTCTGATTGAGTTGATTCACAACTTAATGTTTCTGGAGATTATTTCTTTTTTCCTTTACTTGAACCAGCCTTTTCTTTGCTTGTACTTGATTTTCCTTTGCTTGTGGTGGGCTTTTCTGTGTCTTTTGTCTTCTTTTTCTGTAATACAAATGACATTGAAATATGTTTTGCCAGTGCCACTGTTTACTATATATACAACATGTTCATAATTTTTATCTCTATCTGTATTTATTTTAGTTTTTTTATTAAACTCCATATATATACCACTACGGAAACAGAAAAAATAGAACATACAATTGAATCGAACCAAACTTATGTACATAAGACAAAACATACAAATAATCAATTTACAAATTAATAGGAAACAATATAATTTTATGGGCTTGCCATAAAATCTTGGCTCGAAAATAAATTTGGCACTTGTGACACTTCTGCCTACCGGTTTAGGGATACAAGTGTGACTATATAAATGTATTAACAATCAGTTAATTATTCATAAATATGTATGTAATAGTAACCATAAAACAACTAGTTGACACATGGTTGCTCTGCTAGATGCGAATTGTTCATAGTAATATGCAAAGTATACCTAAAATTGTTCTATCATAGTCCATTGCAGGATATAGGTCTCTTTCTAGGTATGTTACACAGCCCAGTCTCCTGTTTTATGCATCCAGTCACTGCCGGCTCGCTTGTGCATGTCGTCCTACCATCTAGCCAGACAGCAGCACGCAATATGTTTGCTGAAAAAATTTTACAATTAAACAATAAAATACCTTTATAAGCGCATCATTCTCAGGATCACTATCCTCCGGTTCATCAGATTGGTGCTCGTCATCATCAAGAGCCTCTTCATTATCGTCGCGCGCGGCTCCTTTCTTGATAGCACCGGGTGCGTACGGCAACGCACTAGCGGTCTTATTGTACGTGCGCGTCATCGCCGCTTTAACCTGTACAAATATTAGAATTATTTTATCAGTGTGCGAATATTTTGCACAATTTATTATCAATAATATAGAGAAGGTATATTTGGGGATTGCCGACATTGATTATTAGAGTTCCATAATAATATGCGGCCTGGCAGTCGGTGGACATTCAAGTAGCTAAGCTAACTAACTTTTATTAATTTTCTAAATTTAAATAACATGTGAAAAGAGCTCGTTGCACAAATATTATATAATTTTTTATTTATTTTTGACTTTTTTATCAATCTCAAAAGATCTGTGTCATGTCATGTCATACTGTGAAAATATAAATATCACATACCTTTGAATCTATGAGTATAGTAGGATTCCTCTGTCCAGGCCAGACCGATAGTTCCACCAGGGAGTCCAGGTCTTCCCGAAGAAGATGGTACGATTCCAAGACCTCCAGGGTTTTAGGAATGCCATCAGATTTTTCTTTAATTAACGGGTTAATTATCGCGTCTCGTAGATGCGTCGAGTAGTCTAGGAATATCGATGATTTTGAACCTGAAGTGCTGTAACATTTAACATAAAAAAGGTAGATTTATTATTTGTAATTCTATTTTAATAGAAAGTGCAGTGAAATCCGTAATTTGAAAATACGTGTAATTTTGCAAATGCAAACTCAGCACAACATTTTTCAATTGAAAAAAAATTATATATACCGGGTATATCAAGAGTGCTACCGAAAAAGAAGCCGGGTGGTAGTTATAGTGACTACAAACACAATGCAACTAAAAATTTCGCTAAGAAACGCGACAATTTTTTTTTATTATTTTTTAAATATCGTCGAGTTTGGGTGGTAAATCCATAGTTTTTGCTAAAATAATAATTTAAAGCCTTACATACCATAGCGTCTTTAAAAATAAAAGGGTGTACACTATTATTTAAGAAAAAAACTATGTATTTACCATCCTAATACGACGATAGAAAAAAAATAACAAAAAAATTTCGTCACAAATTTTTGCACAAAATTTAGTTGCATTGTGTCTGAAGTCACTAAATCTACCACCCGGCTTCGTTTTCGGTAGCAGTCTTGATATACCCTGTATATTACCTGAAATTGTTTACAGGTTCAGAAAATTATAAGTTGCTAAATATTAAATTTAATTAACAAAAGTTTTAAAGAACCACTTGCATTAAAGACTGTAAGGCCCGTATTCACAAACAATACTTTACTCAGTGTTGAAATAACCCTATGCTAAGTAAGACATTTCTCATAGTGATCGTTCCGCTCAGCCTTTTTATTCATAAACAATACTTGAGTCACCCTTTTACTAAGGGAACGCACAGTGTCCAAAGCGGATCAGTGATTGGTCAATTACTGTTGCTAATGTCTCTCCGGTGTTTGACAATTGGTGTCCGCGCATGTCCCGCGAATTAATCGTGAGTGACGCCTTTGACAACTTCAAATATTTACTTTCCAAATATTTAATAAAATTTATTTCCCACATTTTTAAGCGGTAAATTGTGGGTGTTAACATAGGCCTCCCCCCTTCCCAACGATTTCCACAGTGACGTGTTGGAGGCAGCCTGCATCCAAATAGATGATTACTAACCTGAAAACTCCCGTATCTGTATCAGCCCATATACGTCCCACTGCAAAGCACGGCCTCTTCTACTATCGAGAGATCGATTGAGAGTGGTTAGGCCATATAGTCCTCCACGCTGATCTAATGCAGGTTGACAGACTTACATACCATATAATTTTTTATACATCGCTATGGTATGCAGGTTTCGTAACAATGTTTTCCTTCACCGTTTTAGCGCGTGGTGATTGATTATCAAAGAATCAATACACACATGACTCCAAATAGTCAGAGGTGTGCACTTGGATTGGAACCCGCGACAACCGTGAAAATGTTGGTAGTCGCATCTAGTCCGTTTACCAACAGAAAACAGATGAATAAAATCTTAAGGCCACAAGTAATTGGTGAATAGGCGGTATTGAAAGGCCTCTTTCAGACTTGTGGCAAAAGTGCATGAAGAACAATATCCCTAGTAAATAGATAGCGTCTTCTAAATTGTTTGTCATTGTAAAAATCAAAAGGATTTTGAAAATCTCGAATAATATTTCTTGCACTTATCGTCCTGCGTTCGGTGTCCTTACCGAACGCAGGACGATAAGTATCATCAATATAATTGTCGAACTTCTCCTTGCTGCTGTAATCCATTGTATTGAAAATGGAAAAAACCTAGTACAAAACCTTAGTGCAAAATACATAACATGAAATTGCAATTTACATTCACAGCTGTCACTTTTACTTTTTACAATCGACACTATGCGTTGCGTAAAATAGCTGTTGAGTTTCTTTACCTGAGGGTCTTCTTAAGTGAACGCATAGTGTCACTCATCACTCAAGTATTATTTATGAATCAAAATTGACAATTCTGTGCGTTTGGCTACACTATGCGTCCTCATAGTATTGTTTGTGAATACGGGTGTAAGACTTCTCACACTAGGGAAGGCCTGTCACGTGAGATGTCTCTGAAAATTTGGTTATTGCATTAATGAAAAGCATTTATTACAAAAATAAGTAAGTTTTTTTTCTTTTACCAAATTATAGTTTGTGAATAGCATGGGTCCACATTTCACCGTGGCTTATTCAGCTATTGATACATTCAGGACTCAATTATCAGTTATTATTTACCTAAGCCTGGTATGCGCGTGTATCTCCTGGCACAACCGGTGCATTTTCCCGGCGCGCGAGTTCTTCCCGAGCCAGGCCGGGAACTGGATCTGCCCGGCCACGTGGCCCGCCAGCTCGTGTCCCGGGATCACCGAACTGTACATCGCCTGGAATTCACACGTCATATTTACTAAGCGGCCCGGATGATACTTGACTCCAATCCACATTAGAAATATATTTTTCGTGTAGTAACGGGTGTACCTATATTTAAACTCAGTGACTGCTAGCTTATCGGGACATCTAAAATTCAGTCAGTAAATGGCTATTGAAAAATCATTCATGTAAAACATTAGTGCAATTCCGCAAAAAAAAAAATATATACTGGACAGACCAATACTAAAATTTTTATTGCATTTTAATTAATTAATATAAGTAACCAGTTCAACTGAACAGACAGACCAATGCTATGATAAGCATTTTAATTAAATAGTAAGTATAAGTCACTAGTGCAATGTCAGTTCACCTGTGTGGGAAGCAGACTCCATGCCTGAGCGCTGCGTATTCTCTTATCGACCAGATCGCCCAAACTGATGCTGTCTGCAGCTTTACTTAACCTTTGTAGTACTTCATGTCTGGAAGAGAATACGGTAATAGTAATTTATTTTAAAAACTTTGAATGAATTGCGAACTTGTATCGTTGTTGTTGGAGGTGCTCTATATTTCTGCTATTG
Source organism: Hyles euphorbiae (assembly GCA_023078785.2). Taxonomy (NCBI): domain Eukaryota; kingdom Metazoa; phylum Arthropoda; class Insecta; order Lepidoptera; family Sphingidae; genus Hyles; species Hyles euphorbiae. Next base: position 3,894,026 of record CM041043.1, on the reverse strand, counting down.
CTGATTAACCCCCTTGGAATTTTTTATCAATAAAACTGACCATATTACATCCATTTACACATCTAAAATTACACGCACAAAATTGGCTGTCGTACAAAAACTCACGCTTTCATAGATTACACGAGATCGTATAAAAATGTCGACTGCCTCGGTGGCGTAGTTGTACTCCGGTACGGTTACAAAGCTGAGGTCTCGGGTTCGAATCCCGGGTTGGGCAAAGTGATATTGGATTTTTCTATTCATTATCAGCCCAGATTCGGGAATTTGTGCCCGATATGGCGATAGGCTCGCCACCTATCACATCATGGGACGGAACATACAAGGCGAAATGTGGGTGCCCTGGCACCTCTGCCTACCCCTTCTGGGAAAAAGGCGTGAGTTTATGTATGTATGTATGTATAAAAATATTAGCCGATCGGCTTTGTAAATTACAATCGCAAATCGCAATTTAGTATATTTATATAGTTAGTGTAATGTTATTATAGACTTCACTTGCTATTTGTGATTGCTGTTGGTATTTATTTATTTTTATTTTTGGTCTAGAGTGGAGGCCAAATACAGGCAAGCCAAATTTCGGACGCCCGCCTACAAGGTGGACGGACGACCTGGCTAAAGTTGCAGTAAGTCACTGGATGCAGGCAGCTTCCAACACGTCGTTGTGGAGATCCTTGGGGGAGGCGTATGTTCAGCAGTGGGCTTGCTGTGGCTGAGATGATGATGATGATTTACTCCAATGCTACGTGTGTGTATGTATGGTTGAAGCTTGTGTACTCACTTGGGGCAGTGCGGTGCGACCTGCAAGTAGTTCTCCTGCACGAACAGCGGCGCGAGGCTGTAGTCGTAGAAGAACAGGTCGCTCTTGTCGTGGATGCTCATTGTCTTGTGGTCTTCCGCGGAGAATACCTTGCGCACCGCCTCCCACGGACCCTGGGTTAAGAGAATAATAAATAAAATAACACCCAACAGTCACATACACAGCCCTGACCCCACACTAAGAGCGAGTCTTCTGTCATGGGTTTCAGTAACTATGAGAGACTTTACGGTCTCAAACACCCAGAACCCAAATATTTGTAGGCCTCACAAACAATTTTCTCAATGCGGTGATGGTAAATATTTGAACAAAAATGTACTATGAAAAACTATAGTACGTACATGTGTGCGTACACGCACGCACTGACAGCAAACGCCCGTACAGTTTTCCCTAAAATATTCCTGTCGTTAATATCATGTATTTGTTATTTAATTTGACGTTAAATCTATCTGGCGTACTACAGACAAAGTTATTCTCAGCCATTAAGAAGCCCCACTCGTTTTTAATTATGCTGGCGAGCCTGGCAGTACTGTACTTCTATCAGGCCCAATTATTAATTAAATTCAGGCAATTTTATAATCATCATACATTTATAAACTGACGCCTTTTTCCCTACAGGGGTAGACAGAGGTACTAGGACACCATATTTCGCTTAATATGTTCCATGCCATAACATGATAGGGGTGAGCATATCACCATATCGAGCACAAATTCTTGACTCCGGGGTCATACTGAATAGACAAATTCCAATATTATTTTTCTCAACCCGAGATTCAAAACCGATATCGCATTTTCGTATTCCTCCATCGAGGCACTTCATCAAAGGCTATACATATCCTACCAGTTTAACATCCTTCTTGACACTCCCAGCGTCCTTCCGGAGTCGTTCAGTATCTGCGAGGGCTGGCTCCACGGCCCACATGGACAGCAGGTTGAGTGTCTGCCGCACGTCCTGGTGTGCCGCCACCACCAGCTGCGACAGTACGTCAGGGGGGACCTTCAGACCCTCCTTGAAGCATATCGACATCATCGCTGACTGGAAATAAACAACAAAAATATATAAGTTCCGACTATCAATTTAGAATATCGACCACGATAAACGATTTTGTCGTATTTGCTAGATTGTTTACTACTGCTGGCCTCATTTAGGTCATAGCGTGATGTATAGCCTTTAGCATTCCTCCCATTCCCAGAGCAGGAAACTATTTCCCAGTGCGATTCGTTCATATAACACATGGAAATAACACATAACGGTTCATATTAGCTGCAATGGCTATTTTAAAAAATAAAAGCCATAGGCCGATAAGCGTACCAAAATGGCCTCAAATCAATAGGAGAAAAGTTCAGGAAGATATTCTGGGGCCAATTTGTTGTGTTTATCACATTTAATGTCTTGCAAATGCATTCTTGATGTTTAAAGGTAAAAGTAATTCAGGAGTAGCATACGAGTAGCAGTAATTGCCCTCATTGACCACAATTTTGTGCCAAATTTGGCCCAAATTGACCTAAAAGTTAGAAGAGGCCAGTAACTTCCAGTGGGATGTATGTATATTATATTGAACTAGCGATCGGGCCCTGCTCCGCCCGGGTGCATACACGTTTTAAAATGGCGGTCAAAATGTTTAATTCTGACTATCAGTGTAGAATATCGACCAATCGGACCACGAAAAACGAACAAAATTTCCTCGTATTTGTTAGAAATATCACTACTGCTTTCCTCCTATAGGTCATAGCGTGATGATATATAGCCTATAGCCTTCCTCGATAAATGGACTACCCAACACTGGAAGAATCATTCAAATCGGACCAGTAGTTCCAGAGATTAGCGCGTTCAAACAAACAAACAACTCTGCAGCTTTATAATATTAGTATAGATTACAATAACACTAACCTTGATCTGGTCAACCCTAGGCCTGTTGAACCTCAAGTCGTAGCAGTAGTTGACTAGCGAGCGCATCTTCTGACTGTTTCTGTCGTTGCACATGCATATCACAGGGACTGATGACATCTTGATCAGGTTGATTAACTCTTGGAGACCACCTGGTAACAATACAATGAGATTATTGCTTGCTAGAATCTTTCATATTCAACGTGTTTTGGAGTTTACTTGTGTATATTTGGGTGCAATCTTCGATCAAATATACACTAGATACAACATGAGCGCTTAGAAAATGGCACCAAAAAAGAGTGCTTTAAGCACTCTTTCGCCTTCAGTCACGCACCGACCGTTGCTTCTAAAACGTCGCAGCACTTTAGACAATATTACGTGAAAAGCTACTTTAAACTCCAGGAATAAGGTGGAATTTGTGTTAATATATTTGGAATATGTGATCTTTTTGTTTACTTTTTTTGTTTCAATGCATCGGTGCCACTTTTTAACAGAACATTTACAGGGAACTGTGTATCTAGTTTATATTTGATCGAAGGGTGCAATGGATAAAATTGTGTTGATAGTGGAAGATAAACGTGAATCAACGTTGGCACTTTATCTGGATTGCCCTGCTCCTTATTTAACTACACACATAACATTGAAAATTCGTTGTTTACATGACATCTACCGACACATGTATAATCTAAATTAAATAAATAAATAACACGCAACAGTTACATACATAGTCCAGACCCACACTCAGATTGAGTCTGGAGTCGCAGGTATCAGAATGTACGAGAAAATTTTCGGTCTCACAAACACCCAGACCCGAGACAAATACTTGAGGGCCCCACAAACATTTGTCTAGGTGCGGGGATCGAACCCGCTGCCTCTTGTTTCACAGCCAAAATATAACCCACTGCGCCACGGAGGCTGTCGTAAATTGGCATAAACAATCCTGTAATGTGAATGAAAGGTTTCTTTAAAAATCTCACCTCTATCTTCGTTGCCGGCCATTCCGTCAACTTCATCCATGACAAGAACGTGTTTCTTGGTCACCGCCTGTTTACCCGTGTTCCCTGAAATAGTTACGCGGTTGAAAAATAATATTTGACACTAAATATAATAAAAAATATATACGTTAAAGCATTCATTAAGGAAGCTTAGCCTAGAATATAACACTACACGGCTCTACTGGGGAGATACTCTTTAAAAACGGTGCGATCTTCGTATCTTCGGACGCCGTACGTAAAATATCACTAATGTGCATACGCTTAGTCATACTTCACAAAATGTTAGAATACTCCATAGTACGTCGTAACTATAGACTAGCTTCCGAGAAAATGATAAGTATGATAGAGAGTAGTATTGATTTTTAGAAGTGGAGAACATATCTTACTCCAGACGTAGAACATCCGAACATACAAAGTTCGTATCGTTTCATAGAGTATACCTCCTGGTCGGTTCCGATGATAAGTATAAGTGTGCGAGCGGGACATAAAATCATTACAAATTAAGTATCGTTGATAATAAAAACTATTTTATGGTATCACAATACCCAGTCCCGAAACAAATATATGACTTGGTACGGTGATCGAAGCCGTGGCGTTTAGTTTTATAGCCAGTAATCGACTGCGCCATGTAAGCTGTCAATTGTCATTGACGTCATTAAGATTACCTTTAGCATAAGCCGATAGCGACGTGGTGGTGAGCATCTCTCCAATCTGCTCCTTGATTAGGTTCTTACTTCTAGTGTCGGACGCGTTGTACTCCACAATGTCGAAACCCAACTCTTTGCATACTAGAGACACTGTTGTTGTTTTACCTGCACAATAACAAACATGATTGAAGTATGAAAGAAACATATAAACCCGACAGTTATATAGTCGGAAATCCACTATAAAATTATATATATTTTTGTACTAAATAAATAAACAACACCCAACAGTCACATACATAGTCCTGACCCCACACTAACATGTGTCGTAGGTATCAGGAAACCACGAAAGACTTTTCGGTCTCACACAACACTCAGACCCGAATGAAAAAATTGTGGGTTACACAGACATTTCTCTCGGCGCGGGTATCGAACCCGCAGCCTCTCGTTTCATCGGCGGCGTCTAACCGACTGTGCCACGGAGGCTGTCAACTTAACTTAGATCAATATCAGGTATGGAATATGGACTACATTTCCATTAGAAACGTTATAATTATTTTACCGTGCAACTCAAAATACCGGGCCGTGCCGGGTGAGTCTAATGAGTTCCTTGAAAATGACAATCCCATACATCAGCAAAGTCAAATACATCTCAAATGTACGGCGATGACATTTTCAAAAGCAAAGGTATTGACAAAGTTAGTTTGTGCAACTCTTATAGCCTTAATAAATGATATCTCACCAACGCCCGGAGGTCCAGACAGCAGCGCCGCCTTGTAGTAGCCGCCATCGTCATTCTTCGCCCAAGGGCTCGGCTTCGGTAACTTGGCTTTTCTGTTCACGTACCATTTCGTCAGCCAGTTTGTTAGTCTGTTCACAAATTATATTTGTTTCATTAACTACTACTACTAATAGCGCGTGGTGGCCTGTTGGTAAAACCAGACGCGGCTGCCAACAAGTTCACGGTGGTTCCGGGTTCGAATCCCAGGGTACACCTCTGATTTTACGAATTCATGTGTTCATAGTCAGTCACTACGCTTGCATGCCATAGCGATTTACAGGAATTCCTATGTAATGTAAAGTCCGTCAACTCGCATTAGGCCAGCATGGTGGACTATAAGGCCTAGCCACTCTCAATAATCAATCAAGCCTAGAAATTCTTAATCGCTATGGAATGCAGATTTCCTCACGATGCTTCCCTTCATTGTTACAACCGTTATAATGCGTGATGATTAACTATCAATACACACATGACTCCGAAAAGTCAGAACATGGTCTGGGATCATTTCAAATTCTCGCAACATCTATGTGTTAAATAATAAATGACGTTGAAATTGATATTGGATTTTTCTATTAATTTATCACCGCAGAGTCACGAATATGTGCCAGATATTGCGATAGACTTGCCCGTTATCAAATGGTGAGACGGAACATACAAGGCGAAATGTGGCACCTCTGCTTACCCCTTTTGGGAAAAAGGCGTGAGTTTATGTATGTATAAATTACGTACTTTTTAACATTGCTTGCATCCCCGTGTTGGCCAATGATCTGCTTAACATTCTGTGGTTTGTATTTTTCTACCCATAGTGACGCATTTATTACGTGCGACAGTTTGTTGTCTTCTGTTTTAGCACCTGAAAGCAAACGCTTTTCAATATGAAATCAGACACTTGATTTATTATTATTCTATGAGTTTTATTTTTTTACTCGGATTTACTCCAGTAAACTGATGTTCACGAGCCTAAGCTAATGGAGCATCAGGGGGATTTCTTTGAGCTGCAGCTAATCTTATAATATTAGTAGTGTAATTTAATCCTTCTTCGAATTATATAGAAACAATTACAGTAAATATATAAAATAATGGTACAATGTTTAAGATTTATGGTTTTAAACGATAATATTATGCCATACTTTGTTAACAGTTCATACAGTGTGATACAATCTTGTAATTAAGTATGTAACTTGCTGTGCATCGTTTCAAAGTATACTGTAAAAAAATGCGCAGCACAATACAGTGTAAATGTAATCTTGATGTTTAAACTTAATTTATTACAACCATACAATACAACAGAAAAATTCCTTACCACTTTCTCTCACTGTTTCCGTTTTAGCCTCTGAACTTGATTTTTCTCTCTTCACATCTACTTTGGGAGCAGAATCTGAATTGTTTTCTTTTTCAATATCTTTTGTAGAAGTTTTTACTTTATCTATTTCTGTAGATTTATCATGATTTGGACTCTGTTTCTTTTTATCACTCGATTTCGCCTCTTTGCTTGCATTTTTCTTATTTTTATCACTAGAACTACTTTCCGATTTAATACCGTTTGTACTTGTACTCAATTTATCTTTTGGACTTCTTTTGTTTTTACTTTCTGTTTTCTTTTTAGTGTTCTCATCTTTCGGTTCAGTTTTAACTGGCGATGACTTTGCAGAGTTCGCAATCATTCTCAAAAATCCATCTTCATCAATTACTTTGATTCCTAATTCTTGTGCTTTTGACATTTTCGCCGGTCCTGCATCTTCGCCTGCTAAAATATGGGTAACCTGCAACATCGGATTCAATAAAGAGACAACACTTCATTTTATTTAAGTAAATAATCTGTGCAACAGAAGTCTTACACCAGTACTTTCATATAAGACTTCATAGCCCGGCTAAGTAAAAGAAGACTAATCTGCCAACATTACCTTCTTACTTATGCTATTTTTAACACATCCGCCGTATTTTGTAATGGCATCAACTATTTCCTCCCTTTCAAATGAGTCCAGTACACCAGTGAGCAAAAACGCATAGTTCTTCAGACAGTCTGGCGAACCCTAAAAGATAAAACATACACATACAATCTCAAATTATTTTTTATATCTAAATTTATTTGGAGATCATCTTTCAATCAAACACTTACTGCTACTTTGTTTATCATATTATTATCTGTTGGTTTAATTATAACGTCATTTGGTATGCTTCAAATTTAATAAAGTTTATTATTTATTCATACCTCTGGAATTTCTTTTTGGCCTAAATTCTTGGGTCCAGATCTGTTCAAATACTTCTTGTATAGTGCAGCCGAATGCATTTTCCGTTCATGTCGTTCTTCATCTGTTAAAGCTGGAATTTTATATTATAAAAATCTAATAAACAGTCATAAATTAGACATTCATCAAAGATGAGTAAAATTATAAGAGAGTGTTACTTGACAGTTCCCTCAACTATAAATCTTGTATACTATTGAACTTGGTTATTTCTGTATATATTAACAATATTCTATTTTAGATTTTGGTTCATATAATCTTAATGCAAAACAAAAACGTCATATTATACCCATATAGGTGTGCAAAAATGTTAATGTATTTTCTTACCTGAATCATTCAAGCTTATATTATTTTTCTTCTTTCTATTTTTACTGGGTGTCTCATCATCCATTACAGAAACATCAGCTTCACTAACTTCATCACTCTCTTGTTTGACTATAGTTTTGTTGTTCTCACTAAGGCCATCTTCAATTTTCTTCCTCTTAACTTTATCCTCTGGGGTATCCACTTCTGAATTAGTAAATTCGGAAAACTTTCTTTTGCTGTTTAATTTTGATTCTTCTTTTTTGCTTGCATAATTTTGTCTGGCATTGCCAGGTTTAGATGTAGAAGCTGTTGTTTTCTCTGGTGATTTATCTTGATGGTTATTTTCTGTTTTTGGTGATTTTTTTTTGACTGGTGATTCAGATTTCTTCCTTTCTAATTCTTTCGGTTCCGTTTTGATCTCCTGTTCAATACTATCAATTTCTAAAAGACTCTTTTCAAATTCGTCATCTGAATGTATTCCAGTCTCTGTCTGTTTTTTAACTTTTTTGACCAATGGTTCTGTTCGTTTTATAGGCGCTTTGCCAAACAAATCATTAATATTGACTTCTTTGAGATCTGGTTTAGTTTTTTTGTTTGCAGGTGACTTTTTTGGTGTGACAGGTTTCTTTTTAGAATTACTTTCATCATCTGAATCATTTATCACTCTTTTTTTCCTTGTTTCTTTTTTCTGTCAACAGATTAAAGATGAACCAGTGAATAGAGATGCAGAATCTTTATTATATAACACTGGTATGGTAATTATATTGTATCTTATAATACTATCTAGATAGTAGATAGAAAGTCAAGGGTTATCCTACAACTATTGACACAATAATGATAGTCCATTATTATGTGGATAGTGGAAGGATGTACACAAGGGCGGATCCAGCTTTTACGCCAGGGTGGGGTCATATTATAGTTCATATCAGATTTTACACCAGGGGGGGGGGTCATATAGCTCATGTCTGAACACTGGGTCGAATTTCAATACTCCAATTCATAATAATGACTTTTTAAAGTTTGTTATAGCTGTGATTTGTCAACACACACACACACACACACACTTTTTTAGTTTATTTATCGAAATACAAAGAATAACTAATTGTTCTTATCAATGTTATCAACAACATGACCCCCATGACGCCTCCCTCCTGGATGCACCCACACCAAAGAAGCTTCAAATACTTTTTGGAACAAGCTTTATAGTATAACTCACATGCAAAAAATTCTTAACATACCTTATTTTTTATTTGTACATCAGGTGAATTTGGTATAACATCCTCATCTTCATCTTTAGGTTTTGGTGGTTTCTTAGATATAAAAAAAGATCTTATATCCTGTAAAATATATTTTGATAATAACTATCAGCATCTGATATTCCTATTTGTTTAAATTATGTATAATTTTGAACTTTAGTGATAAGGCTTTTTGATACTTGTACTGTATCAGCCCATATACATCCCACTGCAGGGCATAGGCCTTTTGTACAATCGAGAGTAAGATTGAGAGTGGTTAGGCCATAAAGTCAACCACGCTGGCCTAATACATGTTGGTGGACTTACATACCATAGAAATTCTTAAAAATCACAATGGTATGCACATTTCCTCATAATGTTTTCCTTCACAGTTTTAATGCATGGTGATTGACTATAAATACACACATGGCTTTGAAAATTCAGAGGTGTGCCCTGGGATTCACATTTGATTGGGATTTCATACTTAGGTAGTTATCATTGAAGATAAGGAACCACTTTAATATGGAGTTCCAATGTATTGCATTTGACTATAAATACTATGTTATCAATATATGGCGGATGTGACTAATTCTATTACATTCACAGTATTATTCACTGTTAACAGACTGGTAAAGATTGTGTTTAAAATAAAATATGTGCTAAATACAGTATGGAATACATATTATATTATAGCTAATGCTTTTGCATAACTCTCATGCAAATTTGCATACGAGCTAGGTAACTTGATGGCAAGTGATTACTGCCGCCCATGATCATTCACAATGCTAGGAACATGGATATGTTGCCGGCCCATCATATCCGGAGGAGAATGGGAAGAAAGGGTATTGGGCATAATTTAAGTGTTTTTTTAATAAATTAAAGTTATTTGCTATGTAAACTTATGAATTTAGTTCAATGGCATTACAGAATTATGTTGTTACAACTGTTTTATCAAATGTTATCTTATATTTAAGGATATAAAAGACAATACTAGATACTTCTTTAAAGATGTAAGGGCGGTTTCAATAATAATTCCATCTATAACATAAAAGTTAGAAATCTTCCATTAGTATAGTATCACAATGCATTTTTAAACATAGAGATAGATGAACAATAAGTATAAATCAAATTAATTAATATCATATTTATAAAAATGGTGTGTACATTTAGAGATTCTAGATATGCCTAATGTGTAGTGGTCTGTGGTGTTACTGAATATACTGCAAATCAACATCGGTCTTAAATGTCATATGTTTACTTAAATATACACATTACACAGTAAGGTTTAGAGCCATTTGTTTAACACACTGCTGATTATAATTCCCGTGAGTACACTGGTACTTCAATATTAAGTACCTAATACTAGTGGTGTATTCTTTGATCTATTATGATTGTAACCATATAACAGACTACCATAAAAATAAAACTAACATTTCAATCTTACATTCATGGCTCATTGGTAAAGGAAATGTGTTAAAAAATTCCAAATATTTTGATTGTATTTGGATGACAAACCGTGTTTATGATATTGCCGAGTTGACGTGAATAACTTTATTGCTCTTTATCCAGAATAATTTATGTTTGTAGCTTTAAGGTTTAAACGGTTGATATAACTACAAGCTTCAATTTCAATAAGATTGTGCTGTTGCGCGTTCCATGTTTGTATTTTGAACCCTTATCCACGGTTATTTGTCGGTGAAAAAACATATTTATGAACAAAAATGTTACTTACACGTGACATATTTTATTACTTTTGGTTTATCTCTTTAAAGAAACACTATAAAACATGATTTGCGAACAAAATTGAGTATTTTTCGCGGAAAAATATTTCACTAACCGCCTTTTCAAGATATTTTGACAGATGACATACGCAACTGACATATGTCATTGTTGTTTTTTTTTATTCTTTCATCCAGAAAGTTAAAGGACGAAGTCATACAGCTAAGGAATGGATGTTCCTTTTTTCGTTTATGAATATTGAATATACATAATTTCTTGGAATAAAGCCGCACACAGAGACTCTTTATGAGCTAATGTAAAAAGCTGCCAAATGCTTCTTGATCCGAGAACTATCACATGGGAAGTAACATACAGGCAAAACATGGGTGCCCAGGGGGCTTACTCTGTACTCCGATATGAAAACGAATGTTCGAACATCGCAGGCCAAACGGCCAAACTGAACGAATAAAGCCTAAATGCATTGTAAAATGTTCGAATCAAGTATCTTACGTCCTAATCCTAGACTAAGTTTGAAGTGAATTATAAGTTTCATGGTAAATAGTATTGATTTTTAGAAGTGGAATTATCTTATATAATGACTTTCAACGACCAAACATTTAAACTTCGTGTTGGAGTATAGAGTAACTTCCCTAGTAGCTTCTCTACCTGTCCCTTCTGGTAAAAAGTGTTAGCCCCAGTCCCCACGACCTATCGCCACATCGGGTACAATTTTCTGACTCTCGGCTGATAACGAGTAGTAAAAATCCAATGTCTACTCCACCCGGGTTTTGAATACAGAACCTTGGCGTTGTTACCGTACCGTAGTACAACTGCGCCACCGAGGCTGTCTTTTTGTATTCTTATTAGTTACCCAACTTATTTTCCGCAATCTTGCTATTTTAAAACTACACGTCTCAGAACAATATCTAAAGCAAAATAATAATTTGATAATTTTCTTTACTCATTTTTCTGAGCAAGGGCGGATCCAGGGGGGAGGTCATGGGGCTCATGACCCCCCCTGGGCTTGCTTCACATTGACAAAATTTATTAATTATCTTGTTGATAAAATAAGCAAAATTAATTCTTTGTATGTCGATAAATAAAGTAAAAATGTGTGTGTGTGTTCACAAATCACGGCTGTAACAAACTTTAAAAGGTCATTATTAGACCTTGGAGTATTGAAATCCGACCCAGTGTTCTGACATGAACTATATGACCCCACCCTAGCGTAAAATCTGACATGAACTATAATATGACCCCCCCCCCCTGGCGTAAAAACTGGATCCGCCTTTGTTTCTGAGCTATGAACACACAAAATTGAATGTAGCAAAAAAGGCTTTTATTATCATCTATAGATTTTTATACGAATAACTCCTTGAACTCTATATCTCCTTTCACAATACTTCAACAACTACGGCAAGAGAATTTGTCATAACTATCATGAACTGTTTTGTATCAAATTTTGTTATCAATGTTATTTCTTATGATTGTTTTAATAATCCCGGAGGCAACAAGTCGAAATGTGGGTACTACATTATTTTATAACAGACACTCTAAAGCTGATTGTTGGAATGAAGATGACATATCTAGACTCAGGTCTCGTAAAATTTTTGAAAGTCTTAAGCCACAACCAGTCAATCCTGATAAAATCAATAGCAGATCTATAAGACATACTCTTCGATATTTCCGTAATACATTAAATTTTGTTGAAAAAAATACCGACAAAACCACAGGACATATAATCAAAGACGCTTTAGCTGATGTGCTGGGAGGACATATGAGATGTGAAATGTTACCTTCTGTTAGATTTGCATACTACGCTGGTTATATACCATATAGATGTGCGAGAAATTTGGAAGAGTTTTATGAGGACATAAAAAAATATTTAAACACCCAAGGATTGGGATGGAAACGTCCGGAGCGAATTCCTCAATGGTCGAATTTAACAGTGTCTAAAATTGTGATCGGCACTGGGAAGCTATTCGATCCATGCGCGTGTTTGATTTTTAAACGTGACACAAATTCGTGCATTCATCTCCCAATTCCTAAATTTGATGACGAGAATATACCTTCTGCAATAGCATTACCTTTTAAATCAGGCGGGTTAGTAGGCTTATTGTCTCCTACTTCTGAAAATATTTTACTCAAGTACTATACGACTGCGTCCAGATGTATACTCCGGAGCTCCCCGGAGAAGTGTCGTCACTCTGATTTTGTAAACTTTAACAATGAGATGTGGCACTGGATGAAACGCAGCATTGCTCCTCACCTCGTAGACGAGAAACTCTATGCAGCTTACGGGGGAGTATTGAGAATAGCAGCCGCAGTACAAAACTACGGTAAAGGTCTCTCTCGCCGCAATCTTTTTGAATATCAAAGCTCTGGGACGGGAAAGTGGCATCCGTGGAAGACCCTCACACAGTCCTATCTCTATATAAATGCGGATTGGACACCGAAATTTTACATAGGTTTTGTTCTGTTATCTGCACTGTCGATATGCTTATTGCAGATATGTTATAGTTACATTTTCGGAGATTCCAGCGCGTGCAAATGCAAGGGTCGCTCGAAAAAGCCACCGTCTAAAGATGTAGCGTACACAAACGTCGAGTCCAATATACCTGCCATGTTGCCTCAACAGAGCGCAATCTACTATAGTGATAAGAAACGAGCGAAGCACTCATTGCCTAAAACAAAGTCTACCTCAGTAGGGTCCGTGCATACACAGAAAGTGTACGATCTAAACGAAAACACGGAAAAGCTCATGGCGATTATAATGTCCGACAAGGAAAGTGAAAATGATACTGTGTCGTCAAAAAGTGACGACGAAGGCGCTGATGATGGCATTATTGATGCTACAACTGTAGTTCCCCAAGAACCGCCAGAAAGTCCACCTAAACTCGAGACATCAGTTGCTGAATTAAAAATAAACAGGTCTCTGGCCCATACATCAGGAACGTTGGCTTATTCAACGAGCACGTTGTCTCATACAGACGTGACTTATTGCCAGGAGCAACCGAGTGCATCGTGGTCGGAGAGTGACAGCTCTACTTCGGGTAGGTCTGTAAGCTCCACAACGTCGAAATCTCAAACTAGAAGGACTAGGAGCTCTCGCAACTTGGCGTGGGCCAAGCGCGTCATCTCCAGACATTCTATGCGTGCTCGGTCCACTTCGGCGACTGAGATTGACGTCACCTCGTTCACAACGCCGACGTCGAAACGATAGATCTGATTTTGTAGGTAAATTACATTTAATTTCTAGGATTTTTAGTTGGTATTGAATAAGATATGTTGAATGTTTAGGAATTTATTTTTAAGAACATACTTATAGTTGAATGGTGTGTATTATTCATTCTGAAATAGCGATCCGGCCCGGCTTCGACCGGGTACAGATACTTTTTGAGTCTAGTCCACTTTAGAAACAAGATCTATATTACGTGATAACTATTTTAAATATTTTAACTCATCGTTACTGCCCGTACTTTAAAATTCCAATCCCGTTCCTTTGGTGTGAAAGAGTACCTATCGAAATATTTCTATTCCTTGCACATCCCACGATAATAATACATTTTGTAGCTACCACCATACCAAATTTTATCAAAATTGGTTCAGCAGTTTGAGCTTGAAGAGGTAACAAAGATACAAACTTTCGCATTTATGATATTAGTAAGATTAAGATTCCGTGTAATTCATGGATTATTATCTTCGAAACAGTTTTAGTTTAATTTTAGATAATCCTAAATGTAACACAGCTATGCCAATTTTTGTTTAGGTTATGACGTATAATTTAATAACTAGCTGCCAACAGGGATAATAGTTTACGCTCTTACCTACTGTTAGACCAAGGATCACCACTTAAAAAGATGAATACAATATTGAAAACGATTGTCGATTATCAAATAGTTTATTAATCACATACACAATCATCGCACACGACGGCACCAACAATAATAAAGTCGCTTGGACATAAATATTTAATTTAAATAAATACATATCACATGTTAAACAGTTTGTACCACGTTTAAAACTATATCAAGAGTACATTACATCGAACATATTTTGAGTTCCCTTTAACTAAGGTCAAAATTCTTATTGAAAAATAAATTAAGAGTACAAAATCTCAGTTGTGACTCATCGAAGGTATAATCGATGCCACAAATATCTCCACATACTATTAAAAAAACGCTATAAATAAAGTGTAAGAATGTTGAAAAATATGTGTAAAATATGTGTAAGATAAATCGTGTAAAATTCCTTGAAATAATCAATATTAAGCAGGTAAATATAACAGTTTTATATAAATTGGTAGCTTCTGACAAGTCGATATGGATATCCTTGGAGGCCTAGCTAGCCTAGACTCAGCCGACTTCCTGCAGAGAAAGAGAAAGAAAGAGAGTGAGAGAGAAAGATGGAGGGGAGTGGGGAACTGAATAATGAGTGATATCCTAGTTTGGAGTAGAATAGCAGTAGTATGCATCGACTAGGGCATTGCTTTAATTGGTACTGTTTTGTACTCACTCAATTTATTTTTCTATAAAGTATCTTATATCGAAAAAACTAAACACGTTATAATTATTTTTTTCATGGTAACATAAATCTCTCTAACAAACTTTTAAGCAGTATTCTGTCTCCTTCTATCCAACCTTGAACGCTGTAAGAGAGACTGGGACAAAATATTGCTGAAACGTTTGTAGTAGAGTACGTCGGCGCGCTGCCTCGACGTCTCGATGATTATAAACATCCACTAAATATTATGCTACAATTGGAATCATTGCGCTTACATGACTATTTACTTATTATGCAATCACAGTAACATTTCACCTCGGCTCAGTTTTGAATTTATTCAGGAAATAAAAAGCTATGGATTTCACAAAAAATATAAAACGGTCAAGTCCGAGTCGGTATTATTTTTACGATAGCAATATCATCGAACACTTTTATTAGTTTTTAAATGACAAGTAATCTATTGAAAGTAAATATAAAAAATCATCACCTAAACATTCGTTTATGTTTAATTTATGTATTGTCAAGTGATTTTATTCAAAACTGACGCCGATATAGATACATATATAATTATATTACAACAAAAAATAAACTATAGTAAAGCTGAAAAAAATATAAAATAAGAGGAATACCATTAAAAGTTAGACTATAATACATGATTTTTACTAAAGAGACTATTTTGTCTTTATTTCATAGCTCTCGCTGTTGGCAGACTTTTTGAAGAGTTGAAGTTTTTTTACTAATAAAGTCGCGTCTGATAACACATTCAATCAATAGATCTTTGAAGTGTAAACAAAAGTGCCATCATTTCCACATACAGCATACAAAATTGATTTAAGATAATTAACTGGTAATAAGTTACAGGTATAACTTAAATACAATAAATTTTAGCTATAAATAAATATATCATTTGTCAAATAGCATAAGAACACTTATTTTGTGTCTTACGCCCTTCTTACAATGGAGGAAATATTACAGCTGCCCGATATATGATGAGCAAAAACATACACAATATAAATATGTAACACTCATAGAATTCCCTTTATTTTTACAGGCATAGGTTTTACCAATCAACGTACTTAAAACAACTATTTTAGGTATATCTAAATACTGACAAATTGTTGCGCGACCGTCCTGCGGTATAAGGAATATTGGGGAAGAGGGGATGAGGTAACAATGAACATTGTCCTGTATTGCATGTTTGTGTTTTCTCCTCTACAAGGTATATCAAGACTACGACTGAAAACGAAGCCGTGTGGTAGTTTTAATGACTAAAGACACAATGTAACTTAAAATATCTTTTTTTTATATATATACATGTTGTTTGGGTGGTAAATCCATAGCTTATGTTAAAACAATAATTTAAACCCATACGTGCCAAAGCGTCTTTAACAATATAAGGGTGAGATTTACCACGCACTTACGACGGATAGAAAAAGATTGCAAATTAATCGTTTTTTGCGATGTGTATGTAGGCATTAAAACTACCATCCAGCTTTGTTTTTGGTCGCAGTCTGGATACCTCTTCTGCAAACGTATTTATTTTTGTTTCTCCATTCTCCCCTACCCCATGTTTCGGGGAGGGTCGTACAACAATTTGTCAGTTTATAGTGAAATACTATAAAATATTTAATAAGGTGCTTAAAAATTGTGTGCACGTTATAAAGAAAACGATCGACTCCTCACGTTGTGCCAAATATTAGTGTTATTTTTAATAAATAAATCGTTTGTGACGTTATTTGAAAGCAATGGTCAATCAAATACAAAACTTTCATTTATATAGACTTGTCTACGAGCGTCTGTATTGTCCTATTGGAAGAATCTCTGTAAAGCCGACAGTTTACTAATTACTAGGGTCAATGTGCATCATATTTAGTCAAAACAAGCTCTTCATTGAACACAGTATTATTGAATAGATGTCAGCACTGTCTTTTAAATAATGCTGTACCCAGCAAATTCCTTCAATTTTTATCCAGTCAATTTTATATTTTAGCCTTACATGATCAATTGGGCCTTATCAAACGAACGATATATCAATATTTAGTTAACAAATTGTTTTATGACTATAAACCGACTAACCGACGTTTACATATTCAAGATTGGCACCAATATTTGCCCCAACGTGTGCAGTCGACACTCGAGTGAATCACATTGAAATATGAACCTAATTGGACCTTGGAATAAAGATCATGTTCGTATGTTCTTGTACTGGCGTTGGCTCCACTTTCTGTGCATATGTTTGACAATGTACAACGGCAGACACGACACTAGTGTTATTGTGATCACCTTCCACCAGAAGTCCCAGTGTCTTATGAAATCTGCATCTGTAAAATTAACAAAATCATGTATTTGAGAATCGATGTACTATGTTTAGAGAATCGATAATTTCAGAATGTGAAACATCAATGATCGAATACACACAAAAATAAATAAATGCGAAGAATATTTTTTCTAGATCTATAGTGTCCCAGATTGAGAAATTCGCCAAAGGGGTACAAAACGAGGTGATCCTATTACAAATATCATTTTCTTGGAAATGGGTCTTGCGCATCCGTGCCTTTCTGAGGTAAGTAATTCATGGACTTTTGGTATCAGTAGAGTTAAGCATGTTCAGCTGTGGACTTCCTGTTTTTGTTTATTCAGGCACTGCTTAGTGACGTTATTGCACCCAGTGGTAAGTGCAACTGCCGTCCAGATAGAGTATGGAATGGCATCAGTCGTCGGACTATCAGAGGTAGATCCATGCCATTCGATACAATTATGCCAACCCACTAAAATGTCTCTTCGCGCTACGGCGGAAAGAACCAGGATTATAGAAAAGAGGGGACGCGTATGATGTAGCTGAAGAGAGACCTGGTTAAGGTTGCAGGAAGTCGCTAGATGCAGGCTGCTTTCAACAGGTCAATGTGCAGATTCTTGCGTGAGGCCTACATTCGACAGTAGACTTCCTATGGCCGAAAAAAACAAGAATAAGGTTACCGACCGAAGTAAGTGGTGAATATGAGCAGCGTGGCGATGTACATGAGCAGGCTGACGAGCTCCGCGCCGGCCACGAGCCAGTGCCACGTCTGCACCGTGAGCGCCACCATGATGAGCTCCGTGAGGATCAGCGCCGTGTAGCTGATCTCCACGATGTGGATCAACTGGTCCTCGAACAGTACTAGAGCGCCGTACATTATCACGCCGCCTGCGGGACAAGGCTTATGTTATCCAATATTTTTTTTTAAATAATAAATACATTTATGAATTTCCTACCTTAACCTACTTTAACAAACATAATTTGACTTAATTGATATCTTCTACCTTTCAAACACGGAATTGAAAAAACATGTTATGCTTAAGTTGTCTGAAGCGACTTCATAATAGTTGTAGTCTTTCTGTTTGCTAAAATTACAATATCATATTATGCCAATCCGTGGACAATGATGTGGGTTATATGTGTTTTATAACCTCATAGATTAAGACTAGTTTTAATTAGATATGTACAGGCAACCGTTTGTTGTCACAATAAATAAAATTAAATTATTCATATGTAATTAGGCTAAGTAGCAGGCGTAATGAGATACTGCTGAGGCTTATACTAAGATAGTCCTGTACTATAAGCACCAGCTGCCATCCGTATGTCGCAAGGCCTAGTTGACATCGGTATAACGACAGGTCTTTTAGATTTGTAACATTTTTAGGGTAATTTAAAGTAGTTATAAATAAAGACTAGAAATTATACAGGTGATTAAACAAATTAAAAAAAAATAGTATAAATAATTGCCATTTGGGGCACCGCCTTTAATTCTGATAATAGTGTATGGTATGACTGAAATTTATGGAATGAATAAGGATAAATTATTTTTAAATGTAACCTATAAAAGTTAAATAAAATATATACTATAAAAGTTCTCCCATTTACCTTGATATATAGATATGCCGGTCCATATGTAGAAAGTCTTGTATGATAGTTGCCGTCCCTTAGTCAGTTGTTTATAGAGTTGCGGATATCGAAGAGCCGTCGCACTTGGTATATCTTTGTCTAGTACCTGTTATCATACGGATATTATGAAAATATAGATTATATTTTAGATTAGATTATAATATCCGTATTGTATAAAGTTAACTTACTAATGAGAATACAGGCAGCATAGTGAACACAGTACCGTATCCGACCATCAAGAATCCAGGATAGAGTGACACCGACGAGAAGTAAAACACAACGGAGAACACAGCCTGAAAACAATTATTCTACTAAGTATTTTGTTTTAATATTATGTCAGTGTCTAACACATTTGTAAAGAGTAATACTACCTCAAGACAAAGCTCTAAAGAATTCATCGGATATAATATAAATGTTAATAGGTTTAGAAGTTGTGTACGGAGCGCATGCATATTTCCATATACGTGTGCGTGCGTATATATAAATATACCCAACAATCACACACATATTCTTGATACCGTATTAAGGTACTGTTTCCCTAAACATCAAATCCAATACTCGTAGCGGGCACAAATATTTTAATCTGTAGAACCATCGATTTATCGCTTCACAGCCGGTGTCTCAACCAACTACATTATGTGGGTTAAGATCTTTATTTCTCGTCAAAGAATTATAATTCACTTACATGAGAAACTTCAGTATCAAGGTAACAATTTTATACAGACGCTAGATCGCGAGCAATTCAGATTACATATTGAGGGTTTTATAATTTGTTGCAAACTCAGTTCAACAAAAAATCACAAGTAAACAAACTTTCAAAGTAATATGTGTAACTGGATGTGACAAAGAGCATAAGAGCGTAGTTCGACTAAGTGTCAAGAGTGGTAAAATTATTGATTTAAATAATTATTCTTCAGCAGTTTTTTAAAGGCTGACATAGTTTTATGTAAGGTGTGGTGGTGTACGTACCTGCATGGTGGACACGATGAGTCCGCGGTGCACTATGAACAGACACAGCGCGGCGGATCGCATGAGCGCGCGGCGGCCGTGCACGAGCGCGAGCGGCGCCAGCGCACTGAACGCGCGCACGCACACGTCGCCCGCCAGCCCCGCCGCGCGACCCTCCACGCCCTCGATGCCCACGCCTGGGTGCGATAAACCATCTTCAAATCAAATCAAATCAAATCAAAATATTCTTTATTCAAATAGTCTTTCACAAGATCTTTTGAATCGTCCTTTTCTGCTACCACCGCTTCGGAACGTGTTGTAGCTGTGAAGAAGAAGCGGCGCAAGAAACTCCCTCAGCAATACGAACTGTCTTAAAACTCTAGTTATAGAGTGTAATATCGAATGATGCCCAAATAAAATCAATGCTGTATAAACGAGCACGAATAAGTGCATTAATACTTGAGTTATATAAAACAATGTATTGTTAGACCATAATACAAATTTTCAAAGTCTATTGCTTTAATATAAACAGGGGTCTGCAGTAAGTGTGAATGAGAGAGATTAGATGATATTTCACCACGCTGACCGTAGTTTGCCCGTCAAACTATGCAATTATGCAACATACTAAAACTGTGCTAAAATCTTTGTGATTTCCAGGTTTCCTCACGACATATTTATCACTACCAAAATGCCTAATAATCCAATAAAAAGAAAATACTCATTTTACTATGATACTTAGCATCATTGAGGATTTTTTTTACCGATATTATAAATGGGCATTTTTCCTTTCACTACTGAATTCAAAATGGCAGATCGAAATGACATTTAGTAATGATATGCATTAGCTCCAGTGTATAGTATTGTGTGTACCTATATCAGCTTCCTGTATCATGGCGACGTCGTTCCCTCCGTCCCCGACCGCGGCGACGACGAGCCCGCGCGCCCGCAGCAGCGCCGCCACGCGCGCCTTCTGCGTGGGCGAGCAGCGCGCCACCACCACGCCGCTGCACGCGCGCAGCACCGACACCGTCTCCTCGGGGTACCAGTGTAGGCACACCTGCACACACAGTTGAGTGTGGGTTTTAGTCATAGAATGTAGGTAGCTTTAATATTTTTGTTTTATTTATTTAAAAAAATATCACATCTAAACAGCCGAGACCAACACGACGCTATATCAATATAAAAGAAAATAACTCCAAAACAATACAGAATGTGAAATTTAAAAAAATAACACAATACAAATTCAAAATAAAATTCAATAATTCGAACAAAAATAAAACTATAATCAATATCACGGTCTAGTGGATAATCAATTTTTTTTACATAGAAAACAATACATATACATACACGCCTTTTTCCAAGATAAAATAAGCAGATGTGTTACCAGGACATCTACATTTCGCCTTGTATATTCTGTCCCATTATTTAATAGGGGGCGAGCCTATTACCATATCAGTTACAAATTCCTTACTCCGGGCTGATAATTAATAGAAAAATTCAATATCACCTGATTGGGGATTAAATACCAATAGATCACATTAAAAACATCTTTACAAATATTATTGATAATTCCAATTTTATTAATCCTCGCATCTTTAATGCTACCAACCCAAAAAGAGATAGCGCTATGTTACTAACGTCATCCGTCGGAGGAACGCGGAGCTACAGATAGGCGTGAAGTTGCGACTTGTGGTGACGTTTGGAAGATGCGACCAATCACCGACGGCGATGACAGCGGATCGTTACCTACTTCACTCTTCAATCTTTTTGTATTCGCTTTTCTTTTTTTTTTAAACTTTTATACGTTTAAATTGTAATTATATAATTATTTTTAAAACGAATAAAAGTAATCATTGAAGAAACGCCGAGCACAACCTGCTGAACACACTAGACAGAACATGCTATGATCTTTTAATCATTAGACAAATTTTTAATCATCAGACGAGATAATTTTTCATGAAAGCCTATCATTAAATATTCCATCCAGTAAATATGTGTAATATATTGCAGCAGTACATAAATCAATATCCCTCACATCAAGCGTCTCCCCCTCGATGATGAGGTCCATGTGTTCCCGGCGCTGCATCTCCCGCAGCAGCGCGTGCGCGTGTCGTCGCACGCGGCACGCTGCGGCGCTGTACCACGCCGCGCCGCCGCCCAGCTGCAGCGAGCGGGCGATGCACAGCGCCGTCTCTAGCTTGTCGCCCGTCAACATCCAGATCTGGAACCATGATATACTCATACTGTTAACACCTCCTGTATGGATTACTATTTACTTAACACTTATACTACTACACAGTATTTCTTTTTAAATGCTTTTAAGACTAGTAACAGCGAATACCAACCAAGCCAAACCGCTCAATATTTATTAATTTTTTTTAATTCACATTTCATTTTTTTCTTTACTAGGGAACAAATAATAAATAAATAAAATATAATGGTAGCTATGTCGACTTTCTGCTTATGCGATATATTCGCTTTAAATGTTGTTCACTCTTGACAATCACCTTTTAATTTGTTACATCAATCAATATCCAATATCAATATACAATAGTACTATTCCTTACCTTGATCCCCGCCGTCCTGAGCATGGCCAGGGTCCTGGGCACGTCGTCCGCGAGCCTGTCCTCCACGCCGGTGAGTGCCAGCAGCTGCAGGCCGCGCTGCAGCTTGCCCATCACGCCGGCGGTGCGCTCGCTGCGGTTCGTCACGTATACTACAACACTCCTCACCTTGATCCCCGCCGTCCTGAGCATGGCCAGGGTCCTGGGCACGTCGTCCGCGAGCCTGTCCTCCACGCCGGTGAGTGCCAGCAGCTGCAGGCCGCGCTGCAGCTTGCCCATCACGCCGGCGGTGCGCTCGCTGCGGTTCGTCACGTATACTACAACACTCCTCACCTTGATCCCCGCCGTCCTGAGCATGGCCAGGGTCCTGGGCACGTCGTCCGCGAGCCTGTCCTCCACGCCGGTGAGTGCCAGCAGCTGCAGGCCGCGCTGCAGCTTGCCCATCACGCCGGCGGTGCGCTCGCTGCGGTTCGTCACGTATACTACAACACTCCTCACCTTGATCCCCGCCGTCCTGAGCATGGCCAGGGTCCTGGGCACGTCGTCCGCGAGCCTGTCCTCCACGCCGGTGAGTGCCAGCAGCTGCAGGCCGCGCTGCAGCTTGCCCATCACGCCGGCGGTGCGCTCGCTGCGGTTCGTCACGTATACTACAACACTCCTCACCTTGATCCCCGCCGTCCTGAGCATGGCCAGGGTCCTGGGCACGTCGTCCGCGAGCCTGTCCTCCACGCCGGTGAGTGCCAGCAGCTGCAGGCCGCGCTGCAGCTTGCCCATCACGCCGGCGGTGCGCTCGCTGCGGTTCGTCACGTATACTACAACACTCCTCACCTTGATCCCCGCCGTCCTGAGCATGGCCAGGGTCCTGGGCACGTCGTCCGCGAGCCTGTCCTCCACGCCGGTGAGTGCCAGCAGCTGCAGGCCGCGCTGCAGCTTGCCCATCACGCCGGCGGTGCGCTCGCTGCGGTTCGTCACGTATACTACAACACTCCTCACCTTGATCCCCGCCGTCCTGAGCATGGCCAGGGTCCTGGGCACGTCGTCCGCGAGCCTGTCCTCCACGCCGGTGAGTGCCAGCAGCTGCAGGCCGCGCTGCAGCTTGCCCATCACGCCGGCGGTGCGCTCGCTGCGGTTCGTCACGTATACTACAACACTCCTCACCTTGATCCCCGCCGTCCTGAGCATGGCCAGGGTCCTGGGCACGTCGTCCGCGAGCCTGTCCTCCACGCCGGTGAGTGCCAGCAGCTGCAGGCCGCGCTGCAGCTTGCCCATCACGCCGGCGGTGCGCTCGCTGCGGTTCGTCACGTATACTACAACACTCCTCACCTTGATCCCCGCCGTCCTGAGCATGGCCAGGGTCCTGGGCACGTCGTCCGCGAGCCTGTCCTCCACGCCGGTGAGTGCCAGCAGCTGCAGGCCGCGCTGCAGCTTGCCCATCACGCCGGCGGTGCGCTCGCTGCGGTTCGTCACGCTCAGCCGGGCTTCTTTGTATTCACTCTGAAAATTGTTATGATAGTTGACTTTACTTAAAATAAATACAGTGAAATTAGGTAAATTAATAATCTAAAAGAATTTCTTGTAGACCTAAATATAGTGCTCGGGAAATCTTACAGGCACACGCACAAGACGTCGTACGTTTTTACGAACGGGCCTCATATATCGCGCCCAATCCATATTGCCTTAGCATTGGCCAACAAGAAACGGCCCGGCAGTTCAACGTATATGGGTTGATACAGAAGTGTCAGTACCTCAAAAGCCAAGTACTCTGCGTTGGTGAGGGTCTTCTTGGCGACGACGAGCGTGCGCAGTCCGTCTGCGGCGAGCTTGCTGCACTCCACGCTGAGCCACTGCGAGTCCAGCAGCTGCGCCAGCGCCACGTCCGCACCCTTCACGTAGTACGTAATCTCGCCAGTGTTCTCCTCCTACGTGCACGTGTACGTTGTAGTCTCAATTACATGGGCCAGAAAGTGTGTATGTAATGTATGTATGTATGAGTATAGTAAGTATATTATGTAACGTACAAGGCAAAAATAGTAGTAAGTATATGTAATGTACAAGGCGAACATTTTCTTAATTTGTACCGACTTTAGTTTTATTTAAAATCAGTTCAGTTACGTACTTTTTATGAAAATAAAAAATATGTATTTTCTTTTTACTCGCCTACACTTCAGTTGCACATGAATCATAGGTTAAAATAACACATGGTGATATTTATATATGGTATTTAATTTAACCAACATGTTTCTAATCACCCCAGGTGACATTGCAAAAAGCTTGGAAAATATCAGACATGATATTTGTTAAAAATCGCGGACTTAATTTTCACGATTTTTGTTCACTCCGTGTATATAAAAGTATTTTTACAGCTCAACTGAGCTTTGGTTCAATTCGGTATCTTACTTGAGCAGTAAAAAGTCTCGTACCTATAAAGGTAGATCAAAAGCCTTGAAAACTAAAATCGCTAAGTTTAACAAAACTACTAGGCAGTTTCTTTTCAAACTTTGTACAATATTACCTCGGGTGGTTAGAAACTTGTGGTTTAAATGTAATACTTTGTTTCATTATCAACCTGTATAAAGCTACAATATTTTCCAGAGCCACATTTAAGTTCTCAGCCCTACTCATGGTAGTAACAATCTCTCTTACCTGTACAATAATGCCCATCATTTTGCTTTCACTAGTGAAGGGGAATATTTGCAGTATGTTGAACTGAAGTATCTCGTTGGCCGCACGCAGTTTCAGCGATATGTTGTGTAAATCTCTTCGGTACAACGATACGCCCATCTACAAACCATACATTTATTGAAAATACCTACATGAGACTTAATGAGACTTAGGTAGGTACCAACGTAATGTCTATTTCCCTCTTAGACTTTACCCCTCTTAGACATCTTATGTCCCAGGATAGCGAGCGCCGTAGAATGCCAAGCATTGCTTACTAATTCATGGTGTTTGGTTTTGCTACTGTCCATGAGCAGTCGTATCGCTTACCATCAGGCGAATGGCATACTCGTCTCGCAATTCGTTGTAAAAATACAACATATTATAACAAGTTAAAAAATTAAGCGAACGACTGTAACTCCTATGACAGTGATTCTCAACCTTTTTTTGTTGCGGCACATATTTAACGATTTCAAAATTTGGCGGCACACAAAGAGCGCCTTCAGACATATTCCTATTGCTATGCACGCCGCTTCATCACAATTTGGCACTAAGAAAAAACGCGTTCAAAGCAAATAATAAAATAATTAACTTTTTTGTGGATTTTAATACATATTCATGTTAAAAATATTCTTCTTTTTAACTGATATAATTTAATAATATTAATATTATTATATATTTGCAAAATTTGGCGGCACACTTTTGAAATTTGGCGGCACACAAAAGTGCCGCGGCACAGTGGTTGAGAATCACTGTCCTATGATAGCGATAGATTTATTTATGATCGACACATTTTTGTTTGATGATGTTGTATTGAAAACATAGTTTCCCAAACATCGGGATTTTAGCATTCGACCAGACTTGTGCATAGTTTTGGGACCTATATATTTACTTATGACAACATTCTGTATTAGCCCATATACGTCCCACTGCAGGGCACGGGCCTCCTCTAAAACCGAGAGCACGATTGAGAGGGGTTAGGCCATATAGTCCACCACGCTGGCCTAGTGCAGGTTGGCATGACATTAATAGCGTAAAATGATGAGACTGACCATGTCCGTCCACTTTACGAGCGCCACTTCATCAGGGCTGGACGCTTGATAGTCGCAGAGTTGTTGCTGCGGCACCGCGCCGCCGCAACTCTCAGACACCACTGAGCTGCCCATGTCTACACAAATCATACAATTATCATTAGTAAAAATGAAGAAGGTGTTAATATAATTGACTACTTTACTATTGTGTTCGTTATTATTTTAGGAAAAATGCGTACTATTATCACCCAACTACGATAACAGTAAAAAAAAAAACAAAAAGAAAGTCGTTACTAATAGGTTTGGTTGCGTTTAGTTTGAAGTCACCAAAACTACCACGTGGCTTCGTTTTCAGTCAGTCTAGATATATCCTATACACATCTTCACTGTGGTAAATTGTGGTTAATATATCATGCAACACAGGCATAGGCATTTTATTTTTATGTTTAGAGACACATGCGTAAATGCGTACTCGTGTACGTGCATAAGTACGCACAAATGCACGTACGTAGGATTTCATACAGATTATATATGTTACTTCTTGAAATATAGACGTAAGCGTTTCAATACGCGACGACGGAATACTTTAGCAACGTATCGGGCGTACCTTTTGGCTGTTAAACGGGCTCTCATTTTTAAACTATAAAAAACGGTTGATAATTCCTTTATACATGTTTCTTACACTTGTTGTCACTTTGTAACGTCTTATTCCATATATATCTCTGATAAATTATACTTCAGTTTCATTGACCACATTCCTACCTGACTGCGCCTCATCAGTCTGATCGCCCACGTCGTACACGGGCGTGACGTTGTGACACAGCGCTATGGCCAGCACGGCCTGCCACACTTGCCGCGGCGTGGCCGACATGGCCTCCACGTCGCTGGACGGAGACGCCGGTAGGGACGGGGCGTCGTTCGTCACGTGCTGTGTTAGAAGGGCTTCCACCTGCAAAAAATGTTTAATGGGCTTTATGATAGGAAATATCCAAAATTTGTCAAGAAGAGATCACCACTGTTAGCGATAAGACTTAATGGTGTACAATAAAGTATTAAATAAATAATAACAAAGTTGCTGTGGATGAACTGAAATATCCTTACTAATATTATAAAGGTGAAAGTTTGTATGTATGTATGGATGTTTGTTACTCTTTCATGAAAAAACGGCTCAACAGATTTTGATGAAATTTGGTATAGTGATAGCTGACACCCTGGATTAACACATAGGCTACTTTTTATCCCGAAAAATGTAGTGTTCCCGTGGGATGAGTCAGGAAACCAAATATACATATTTTCTACTCTTTCAAATTCAAATTGTTGGCACGGGATGTCCTCTCCTACGGAAGGGAAATATAGTCGACGGCACGCGGGAAATATAGTTAGTAGACACGCGAAATAATATGTTCTTGATGTGGATTGGACTCAAAAACTATCTGCACCCGGGCGAAGCCGGGCCCGACAGCTAGTAATAAATAAATAAAAAATATGTAACAGTCACGTACATAGTTCTAACCCCCACACTATAATCAACTCTTGTGTCGAGGGTATCAGGAACTATGAGAGACTTTTTGGTCTCACAGGCACCCAGGCATGGAAGAATATATGACTAGATTTTTATTTAGATGGATTATATATTTTAATAATGATTTAAAATGACAGGTTCAGTGGCGCTGTTGTATCATATGTATCTTGGCAAGGAAAATACAAGCCAAAATGTGAATGTTGCGGTTGCCTACCTCTTCTGGATACAAAGTATGAGTTTATGCATGTACATCGTAATGATTCGGGCCATCTTCATAAATCTCTAAAGCAGTCATACTGTCTAAATCCCAACTTAATGTCTTCATCAAAGGTTCAATTAAAAAAAATACTACCCATATTTCATTTTCCATCCTCATAAAGTACCTTTAAAAATCTAGGCGTATTAAAAAAAAAAAGGAATAGAAAAATGTAACCACTTTCCAATATTTTATCAAACATCCTTATGTTACTGAATACTCACCTCATAAAAGTTATTCTTATCGAACAGAGCGTTCCCCAGGTGCAGTTTCTGGAAGACCATTTCGTTCTTGGTGAGCGTGCCTGTTTTGTCAGCCAGCAGGTACTGGATGCGGCCGAGCTCCTCGGGTATGGTGGTGGAACGCATCACGGTGCCCTCGATCTTCTTGTCCCGCTGGATAGTCCACGAGTAGAACGCCTTGCCCATGTCCAGGTTCACGCGAAGACTGGTGGGTAGAAAATATTAAAATAATAAATAAATAACACCCAACAGTCACATTCATAGTTCTGACCCCACATTAAGATCGAGTCTTGTGTCGTGGGTATCAAGAACTACGAGAGACTTTTCGATCTCACAAACACCCAGACACGAAAGAACGACACGAAAATATTTGTGGGACGCACAAACATTTATCTCGGTGCGGGGATCGAAACCGCGGCCTCTCGTTTCACAGGCGGCGTTTAACCGACTGAGCCACGGAGGCAGTCACCGTATTGGTTGCATACTGCATTAGATTTGGTCTCAAATCTAATGCAGTACGCAACTAATTTTGGAAATGATTTTTTTTCTAGTATTTGGAAGATAGCTAATGGAAAGTTTAATACTTTTCGGGTAAATTAAAGCCTAATTATGATTCCACTCTCTCATCAGGCAAACACAACAGTTATTCAGTAACACATATAAAAATCTTATCACTATAATACAATACAATCCATGAGACAAATGTAGATGGAAATATCACTTACTCACCTGATAGGTATAATATACGAGAACAGCAGCATGAACCGGAATAGGAACCCGTACCAAGGTCCATTGAATCCCTTCAGCACGATGAGTAGGAATGACACGAGCATGGTGGTCACAAACAGCAGCTTGGTGAGGTTGTTCACTTGCAGGTCCAGCCGGCCCACCTTCGAGCGTGGAGTCGCGTTGTTCATTACGCTGCGGGTCTCACTGCCTGGGGTAGATATGATTTGATCATGATAAGTGCGATACTCTCCAGAAAGAATGTCGTTTGGCAAAAAACAATTACGCCGGTCTATTTTTTTTTTCTTGCAGTGAATGGCGAGTTTAGCATGAAGTTCGCCTGATGGTAAGCGATACGACCGCCCATGAACAGTAGCTAAACCAAACAACACCTTGAATTACAAAGCAATGCTTGGCATTCCACTGCGCTCGCCATCATGAGACATAAGATGTTAGGTAAGTCTC
This sequence comes from Hyles euphorbiae, assembly GCA_023078785.2. Classification (NCBI taxonomy): domain Eukaryota; kingdom Metazoa; phylum Arthropoda; class Insecta; order Lepidoptera; family Sphingidae; genus Hyles; species Hyles euphorbiae. The sequence continues at coordinate 3,864,564 of CM041043.1, read as the reverse complement.
AATATGTCCAGTAGTTACTCTGGCTACAATGTCCTTCAATCCGAAACACAACAGTGCATTTAAACTGCTGTTTGACGGGAGAAATAGACATTGCGGTGGTACCCACCTAGGCAGCCTCTCACATATGAGAGACCTACCACCAGTAAAAAATTAGTTACATCTTTACACTACGGCATTAGAGAGGCCGCAAATTGTTCCAATGATGTATAGTATGCGACAGTTCGAGATGGCATATGGAGGCAATGACGTTTTACAAATAGACACGGCATACACTAACATAATGGCACAAAAAAATGGCGCGATGCGTATTGTAATTTCAAATTGGTTCGAAGAAAGAGTAAAAAAGCAAGAAACATAAGTTAGAAGAAGATGAATAGACTTCGCTAGTTACGTAACAATAAGTGCCGCACGGTTATTGGCCAAAGCGCGTGTGACGTAGCACCAAGCATGAAGTACGGGATGACGTGGCGGGAGTTGTTATACGTTGCCATGAGAGCGATTTTACTAATTTTATTTAATAAAAATTAAATTAGTGTGTACTTGTGCACTAAATATAATATTTTTTTGTTTCACAGTTTCAGAATCATTTGTACTTTTTTTTAAATAACTCTAATCTATTCTTACGCATTTGGTTTCGAGAATACAGATAGTCAGAGAAACGTGTACCCGCGACACTGGTTGAAGTGTGACTGATTGCACTGGAGGCAATTACCTTCCAAACGTGTTGCCATTATAAAGCTCGGACAACGCATCTATGCTTTATAAACATCTTAGTATGGAGGTATTAGGTGACGCGTGGCGGAAAGTACTTAGCCCGCGCTGTCTTCGTCCTAGTACTGCAGAGTCCGCATCCACCGCGTTTATAGATTTCGATCCCACCCACATTATTCTTTGTGTATATTATTGTTTCTTGAATTGAATTCAGTTGTTTGTATAGCTAAAGAAAAAAAATCAATAATTCATTAACTTTCCTCCAGCATAGATTTTGTCATGAATCTTTAATGTACATAGTACATACATCGCTTATTTAGAAATTGTAGGTAATCTTATTTTTTATAATACATTTGCATATTGCAACTTGACTTAATTATATTATTTTTTATTGCACTGAATGGCGAGACGAGCATGCCGTACACCTGATGGTAATTGGTAAGCGATATGACCACTCATGAACAGCGGCAAACGAAACAAAACCTTGAATTACAAAGAAATGCTTGGCATTCTACTGCGCACATCATCCTGAGACATAAGATGTTAAGCCTCAATATGTCTAGTACTCGTAGTTACTCATTTTTGCAATACATTACAATTGTCATAACATATTCATGATGTGATAAGGATCCGGGATTTTAGGGAGGAGGGAAAAAGTGACCTGGCGCACTGTTCCACAGATGTAGGATATTTGATAAATAATTATTATTTTTTTAATACCTGTTCAGTATTGGATACATATACATATATAGATTAATTTTGAATTAGTTTAATTGAATCACATTTAGTAAGTTCATACAATATACATACATATTATGGGTATTACTTGCTAAGCTAATTAACTAAATTTTTATTACAATTTCTTGCGAAAACACGCCAATTTCGTCCGTTTATCTTGATGATTTTGAATTTCTTAATGTTTTTAAAAATAACATACCAGTATATATCACAAGTCCAGTGGCCTGTCCCGAGGCGACGACACACCCACTCCACAGCGTATTCTCTATGTCCAAAGAATCACTTTCCTCTTCATCTAGTCTAGTACAGGTTCCTATGAACGAGTGTATGTCCTTCTCAGGCTTCTCCACGAAGATCTGAGCATTGATGTCCAAGAGGTGCGCATCGGTTGGCAACTTCTGGGTTGATGGGAGTGGTATTCTGTGGAAAAAAATACGATTAATTTATTAGCTAAACTCTTCGATCAAATATATACTAGATACAGGGTCCGGAACAAAATCACAAGCCAAAAGTGGCCGAGGTTGCTAATACTTAGTCATGCGACGCGACTACTAGACCACCCCACAAGTGCCTATGTGCACTAGGGTCATTCACACGTAGTCAGCAGAGATAAGACACGATTCCTGGACAGAACTAACTTAGAATTAAATTAGTCTTAAGCGAACCGACGAATAAACGACATCTCTTGAAAATTAGCTTTGTGTTTTTAAAAAAGTCCCTTCGGTCCGTCAGTATTTGAGTACTTAAACTATGTGTTAATTATTTTGAACCAAACCGGTAATAACGTCACCGGTCTATATTCCTTTATTAATTAATTATTGCTATCATGACACGCTGTAATTAACGGATTAACGATTTATCCGAATATCTTCAACAACTTGTTACTTTTATAATACACACGCGTATGTCAATGTTTCACTGTCGACTGCTGGATGTTGAATGCCTTGTCTACGGTCCGGAGGTGGTTTATATTGCAAACTGTCATGCCCCCACCCTTACTCTGATTGTGGGTAGTGAAATAAAACCACGACCGGGTTTTCTTTAATAAGTATTTCTACTATTACCCAGCTTTTTTACCATTGTTTTAACAATCTTTTTGTTTAACATTAGACTTTATTTAGCAAAAAGTCTTAAATTATAATCAACTTTAAGTAACAATAAACCTTATTCCTATTAATTAAGATTTAATATGTTTTGGGCCATACTAAAATAAAATAAGAGCACACACTTGTTAGTGCTCTTATTTCGCTTGCCGTTTTTAAGGCCGTTACGTATAATCTAGTGTAGTGATCGAGGGCTAAACATTATCCACTCTGGCCTATTTACGCGCTGGAGAAATCTATAGTGTGTAGATGTGTTAGTAAAGATCTTTATGGTATGGTATATAAACACATAAGCCGCTGGTATGAACCATCGGCCCGTGCCGACTTCGAGTCGGAATACTCTCTCGGCGTCATGGCAGCGGCTCGATATAATAAGAAATATTTTTACGACGTAGTTTACGTTATGACGAGAAGAGCGCTTTCGGTGTTGAAATGTCATATTGGCGGGCAACACGTGCGTACGTCGCCGACATGATTCTTTTTTTTATAAGCTGCTGGGTTGTACGGGTTGTCGCCGGGCCAGTGGCTTTGTGTAACGCGCTACAGCGTCGTCACCGTGTTTGACATCATCATTAGAATTCTTGGTAATTGATCATAATAGACACATGACTAGGATATGTCAGAGATGTGCCCTGGGATTAGAACTCAAGATCCCCGGCTCGGCTAATAGCGTCCGGTTCAACACCGACAGGCCACTTGGTAAAGGCTATATATAATAATTAATGTTATAACCTAAAACATTACTTCATTGAAGAAATTCAGGAAACGATGAATGAGTCATAACAGGGACGTAGATATTGAGCGTATGTACAACGCGTAGCGATAAAAAGTATATTTTTAAAGTCTATACTGTTGCACACTGAAGTTATCATGAAGATAGTTGTTGGGTCGGAAATAAATAATAGCTAGTGGAAGTTGGAAATATACAGACGCACATTAACTCACGCCTTTTTCCTATATGAGGTAGGCACAGGTGCTACGAGAACACCTACTTTTCGCCTTGTATTTTCCGTCCAACGATATGATACGGTTTTTTCGAAACAAACCGTAAAAATAATCTTCACTTCAGAGAAATATATTTTAAGTTTCCCGTGTGACAGATATTAGAAACATTCTTTTTTTGTTTTGCAATGTGCGATTTGTTGATCACACAAATAATTTTTGTTAGTTAACGCGCGACCATTGCTTTCGTAGTTAGTTTTAACTTATTGTGCACTATGGATATCGATAAGGTCTAATCCGTTAGGTGAAGAATTTTTGAAAACCAATGTAAGTAGTTCTTCAGAAAATCTTTAACGCTTTAGAATATGTTGCAAAAAAAATCTGCGCATGAAATATCCAAACTCACCTAAGCTTCCAGTCAATTTCTCCATCCAACTGATCAGTCCTGATGAACACAGTGCCCATGGTCTCATTGGTCCTCAGCAGGATCATATCTGCTGGCACCCGCTGTCCCTTGTGCAGCATCACGATGTCTCCGACCCTGAGCTCGGAGGCCGCCACGTGCTCCATCACAAACGGCCTGTAGTCATCCACTGGCGAGTCCAGGACTATGCGCTCGTACTTTTGCCTGTTCACTTCCCTGTCTCTCCTGGAGGAATGAAATAAGTATTATGGGTTTTGTGATTCTTTAGCTGCTGAATATGGGACGAACGAGTAGTGAGTCTTTTATGCTGGACTAGAACATAAAACTCCTATGTTAAATTCTGGAACTGTTCTGCTCATGTTGCGTGTATACTTGTAGAATACATTTTATGTCTCAGGGTGGCGAGCGCAGTGGAATGCCAAGCATTGTTTACAAACAGCTTTACAAAATTCTCACACAGCTAACCACGTGATGGCAGTACCACCTTACCTGTATCTTCTAAAGTCATCTACAGCCTCTCTGAACAGCGTGACAGCGAGCACGAAGCACAGCGGCCCCCAGTACGTGTAGAGGTAGCCGATGCGTATGCTCGGTATGAACTGGCTAACCGCCATCACAAGGAAGTACATGTTCAGGAAGAATCGGAACTGCTCATACAGCACCATAGGCAGGAATGTAATGAGGTTGTATTTCTGGAACGATCATTATTATCATCATAAAAATAACATCATCATTGTCATCAGATATATGAAGGCTGACCCCACATTAGGCGTGCGTGTTTTTCGAGCGTAAGGCCTAAATCTCTTGCGGATCATACTGGCCTCGTCCAACGAATACCACATCCCCAAATGCTAACTCAGAATCAGGCTAATTTTTTGTTACATACTATTTACAACTTTTTTCAAATAATCAATATATGTTTGACTAAGATAATACTCAGAAGCGCTTAATATGTATCCATCGTTACCGGACAATTATTAAAAGTGATAAGTAATCATAGACACCAAATTATTATTCTTTGACAGCCTCCGTGGCGCAGTTGGCTAGACGTCGGATGTGAAGCGAGAGGCCGCGGGTTCGATCCCCGCACCGAGACAAATATTTGTGTGAACCATAGGTATTTGTTTCAGGTCTGGCTGTTTGTGAGATCGAAAAGTCTCTCGTAGTTCTTGATAACCACGATAAAAGACTCGATCTTAGTGTGGGGTCAGGTCTATTTATGTGACTGTTGGGTGTATTTATTTATTTAATATATTATGTCGAAGACAAGATTGTAAATTATAATCATAAAATTTTACAAAGTGAAGCTCTAAAACGGGGCAATAAAAATATTCCGAAAAAGAGAAGTATGTTTAATTAGCGCGTAGATAAAGGTAGATAGATAACAATTTATACAGAGCCCTGTACTTGTTATTTTGAATTATGTAGGTTTCAGTGTTAAAGTTTATCCTTTGTTTACAATCACGTCTTGGGTGTTTACTACTATTAATTAATTACGCCAGTGAATTAAAGATACTTATATTATTTATATAAACTATGATTTATGTCAATAGAAATGGAGTTTAGACCTTAATTAATCATGGTGGCTTCATGTGTTTTCTTGATTTTAAAATAGTTTATAATTCATGAGGAAATGTTTGAGTACAAAACTATTATGATATTGTCCTTAACCGTCATAGAAAGCGCCTATGAGCTCTGACCAAAAACGGTACTCCGATAAGACAATAATATGTAATGGAATCGAAATCCGAACTTTGCGTTGAGAATCCACACTCAATTATTGTTATTTATAAGTTGTTTTTCGTTTATTAAATGTTATAACCGCATTAGCTTTCATTAGCTCTAATGGTGTTGTTGTTGCGGTTAAATAATAGAGAATAATTGCCATTTGCTCTACTAATCCATGAGCATGTATTGCTAACAAATTAATGAATCATACATTGATTGTTGATATTGAGAGAATAATTCGAACGAGTTTATTTTAATTAACGTTATTTATTGCAGATAAGCATACAAACAAGATAATGACCGCATCGCGAGCTCGCTACAATTGACACAGGAAACATTTGTAGACAAACGATGCTGTGAGAGCAAAGATGAAAGCTAATGATTATTCAACCATACTTGGCCAGCATGTTCATGTTTCGTTATACTATTTTGCTCAAGGAAGTGATTGGATTGCGATGAATGAGTAGTAGATTGATAATAAAGTATAGTAAGTATTTGTTTTGGATCTGGATGTTGGTGAGACCGAAAAGTCTCTCGTAGTCTATTAAAGATGTATTACATAATAATAATAATAATAAAATCTTTATTTAAATAACATTACATGAAACAACTAGTATTACCAGAGGTATCCAAACTAGGCAAAGCCTGTAACTTGGAATACCAAAAACGAATACAAAATGAGAATTATCATATAAGGTGGCCCATTTAAAGGACTATCTCTTAAACAATATAAAAATAAAAAGGCTAAGTAAAAAAGTATGTAACATGTTTCCGTTTGGACCATTTACAGGATTTGTTAAATAAGTAACTAGAACGAGTATTTAAAATGCTAAGCCTAAATAACTAAACAATTATTAAAATATAAATAAAGAAGAGTAGTGTAAAATATAGAGAAAATTACAGTTCTAATATATATTTTCGTCGCTTCAATAATTCGTAATGTCGATTACTTTTTATATGGTCAGTTAGTATGGTCAATTAGTTTAGTTATTAGAGCATTTTTTTTTGTGTCCAGAGGAGAAGCTATTAAGCTTCGCTTTTGGTACCTCGGGGAAGGTTGAAAGGGGGTATAGTGTCACTGGCCTACCAACCCGGCACACTGCGGATATTGCGGCCGAGTCGGATCACTAAAAAAAATCTACGCTAGCATACTGACTAAAAACCCGGTGGCCATCGTGCGCATTTTAGGCGGCATTGGATATTTCGGGGCAAGAAGTGCCCCGATAGATTCCTTGTGATCGCCCGGTGCAGAACCAGGGCGCAGACTGGTCTCGCTCATTGGGGAACAAAGTTTCTCCCCACTTACGTCTAAGTATGGACGCCCCTTTAAGGTTTCATAGGCGTCCGCGATGATGCGAGGCCACGCGTTCTGTCGTCCGTCTCGGAATCACATTTAGTAAGTGTGTACCGCTTCCACAGTACTCCCAGCTATTCCAATGACCCTTTTGGTCATCTCTTACGTCGGGCAGGGGATACCGTGGTGGAATTCTTACGCTCCATAACCACGGGGCGGTAGTTATTAGAGCATACAGATTATACTAATACTCATACTGCAGTGCTTTGTTTGTTCATCATCTCAACATGATGAAAATCTATGTTAGATAATTTAACTTATAGTTCCGTTAAAGAGCGCGTATGCAGAAAAAAGCTAGTTATGGCACTACTCTGACTAAAATATCAATTTCTGCATAAATTTCACATATTAAATGGTTTTTTTATTGTATAAAAAAATTTTGCTTTTCAAAGTACAGGAAACATCCTTATTGTGTTGTTGTATAACATAAATTGATTAATTACGGACACATTATCAACTTTTATCAACAGTATCATAAATATGTAACAACAAGTGTACAGATATTGGGTGTGGACTAGATCAGAGTTTACATTACAATGACCACAAATTACAGTGTAGTATTTCAAAGGTACTATTTTAAGCTGTTACCTAGTCTAGGTCATAATATAATGAATTAGCATCTCTATTAATCATGTTTATTTCGATTGGAAGTTATTATTAGTTACATACATTTTGTATAAACTTGATTCATGTAAAATCGTCAGAATAATCTTAACTTTTTGGGCAATACCAGTTTAGCCCAAAAAAGTTTAAACAAAATTTCCCTTCTTAGACACAAGTGAATAAAAAAAGTAACAACTACTTGTTACTTTCACTGATCCAAAAAGACTAGATCTGAATATTGTCAGACGAGAGATGTTGTTACTTTTTTTTTACTCACTTATGTCTAGATTAAGAAGTTGATAAAAAGTTTGTTTGTGTTGAAATAAGTTGTAAAATGTGTTAAGATTTAAGAATTAACATGGATCTTAGCAATCAAATTTGATTATAAGTTTGAATGTTTCATATTGGTTCTAGTTTTTGGACTGTCTGCAATTTTTACTTTGTAAGAATAAAAGGTAAAGTAAACACTTAGAAAGACTAAAATAGTAAAATTGGCTAGGCTCTTTAAAGTATGAATTTTAGTCTCTGGCATTAGATACTCTTTCTCATGTAGTGAATATTACTTGTATAATGTTATGCTCCTATTGTTATGGCAAATACTATTTAAACAATAGGATTGAGTGTTTCATTGAATAAAAACTGAGCATTAATTGATGACAAAATAACTTATTTGTCATATTTTTATTAATTATTTTTGTTATATCCGAATTTTCAATAAATTATTTTTTTTTATACAAAATATTCATTGCACATCTTAAAACTAAAGATCTTATTTCATTTGTGAAAAAGTGAAAGTTTGTTGCAAATTTCACTTTTCTTATAATCTCCAGTAAAATTGAGAAATGGTTACAAGTATTAATTACAATTGAACTACTTTTAAAGTTAACCTAATAAGATATACATATGCGTATAAACTAATTGATGATACCACTCACCTGATTGCAAACATAGTTAGCAGGGAATTGTTCTTCTGGTAGATGTCCCACGTATATCACTCTCGCACTCAACTCCTTCTTGCGGAATCGCAAAAACGGAAATCTAATAACAATTAAAACTAATCATAGATATGGTTGAACAAAGAAAAAAATGTTAAATTGTAATAACAATTACCTTGACCATAAGGACTTCTTTTTTGGTCGTGTCAATAATGGTGTAGTTTCCATGATTATATATTATTCAACAGCTTGCCACAGTAACTTTCTTTTCACATCATTAATGTCTGTACGTTGTAAAAGCGTTGTTTGTGATTTGAAAACAATATACAGCGCTAGATAAACACAACACCACAACACACTGGCGGACGTTTTTGACAATACGTAATCGTTTTTTCTAGTGATAAGATTTGACAGCTGTTTGCAAAAAGATTATTTGAAAGCATAGACAAAACTTACTAAATCTTCTGGATTATTTCATGTTTTCCACAATTTTTTAGTATTCTGCTTGTATTTAACAATCAACTATACAAAAATACTTTGGTAGTTTAGTACTTTGGATGTTAAATAGTTTCAATTAACAAAAATAATAACAATTCTTCTGAAAACTAATTAACTACCGAGTTTTCAACAGCACTATTAACATAAAACATTTTCGGTTCTAGCAACATTGTTAAGGTAAATAAATATGGCGCTCAAGCCCTTTCGGGTGCACAGACTAACCCGCTCAGACAGCGCACTCCCATAGAGTATGCCTCAAATGTCACATATAGAACATGACAGTCTTTTTGTTTTTTATTTTTCGTTAGCAAAAGTCATATATGGATTCAGCCTAAGAATTGGACGGCGTTATACCAAGTATCCCAATTTTCAAAGTAATATGCAATAGTTAATCAATAAGTTAACTATTGCCTATTCCGATTAGAATTCCCTAGTTTCAAGTGCAAATTGGTATACAACAAAATAAAACATTTAATTATTTTTTTAATTTTTATTTTTTATTCTTTTTTGATATTTCATCAAAGCTTTCGATTGCATTGGCGGTAAACTTTTATTTTTTAGGCGTAGTATATCTGTACCCTTTAAAACCCTATTAATTACATTGCACCAGTTAAAGACTATCAATCTCAAGGTGATATCGATAAAATTATCCAAAACATCAGCCCCGTGTATACGGCACTCTAGAAAATCAAACAAATACTTAGATTTAATGTTATTTTTAATTGTTTTTGTAATATCTTTAACTTGAGGTTTATTTTCTAAGTATTTTTTTGCTTCTAGAGGGCATTCTTTAAACAACCTGACTGCATGTTCTGAGGGATAGGTCAATTTTTTTTTTATTGCATCGAATACCTTGTAAAAAATCCAATTATTTATTGAGTTTATGTCGTTATTGGATTCCTTACAAGTTATTTTTTTTTTTACAAATATTGCAATCATATTTTTTTTAAATTTTCCTTATGACCCACCCGTAGTAAATGCATGTGAGTGAACATGCAGTCGTTCCATTTTTGCTGATGTTGGCATGTTTGGGTTGTCATTCAGAGACTCAGAGGATTCAGGTAACGGAACATTCTGATTTATCGTGGGATTATTACTTATCAGAAGAAATAATTTCTTTAGTATTAGTAATTGTTCACCTGAATCCTCTTCACAATTAAACGTCTCTGAATGAAATTTTATGAACCTTGTGATTAATAGTGATTTAAAGGTGCTTTTGAAAGTGTGGCAATTTACGTTATTATTCCTAAAATTATAGGCCCGCACCTCTCCAAAAAAGTTTTCTAGCGGATCTGAATTAAAAAGGCGCGGGCGCATTCTATTACTTTTCCCATTTACATCAATAAATTTCATTTGGTTTATTTTATCTTCAGCGTCTTTCCAGAATTTCATGTGCTGGGATTTTGTAGTGGCAGCTTGTCTTAGTGGTTTAGCATTATTTTTTAAACCGTATCCGTTAACCGAATCAAAAACTTCGTCAAAAAATGGTACCATTTCCGCAGTATTTTCAATTGTTGTACTGACGGGTGTTCCATCAACGTAATGAGCTGCAAGGAAAATAAATTCCATTATAAACAAGAAATTTGAATATCAATTAAGTATATTTAAAATTTTTACAATATTAATTTAATTTAAGGTTAGATCATGTCTAAAATTAATTGATAAAATTATCCTAGACTAAAACACAACAACTAAACATGAGAGTGTATGAATAGATTAAAGCAGAGTTTTTATATTATGTACTTACAAAATTGGGCGGAGTATGATAAAGTAGCTGCCACTGTTTTGCTCAACACTCTAGCTGCATTCTTCACCTGAAACCGAAATTTTTTATCTTATAATTTGGTTCACTACTTTATAGAAATGATAAGTATGTAGGTGACCTTAAAGTATATGTAAGTATAACACAAATCTTGTGTCACAATTATTCATGTAAGTGTCTATTACTTCAGGTTAAATCTGTGTACATCTGGACTTATGCTAGTCAGCATAATTAAATGACCGGTGAATAATAAACATCTCATACCATGCAGTATTCTATTTGGTAGTAACAATGAAATTACCTTCATTTTTTTTATTTTTCCGGGGATAACACATTCATCATTCAATTTATGCAGCAGCCTCATTTCTGCGTGTTTACAATCGGTCTTATAAACTTGAACAATGTCGTCCCATTTACATATTTTATTATTGTATTTCAAGTTTTTATTTAGTAAATTGTTCCATAGTCCTTTCAAGAGGTGGGGTGGGTCATAAATGACACTCATCTCATGCCCATTAATTGTTATTATGTCATCTGTAAACAAATGTTATTTTAATATTATATTAGACTCACACAATTTATTAATTATTTATGTGTATAAGAAACCATGTAATAAAAGATGCATATCAGTAAAATTTATAAGTCACATACCTATCTTTTGGCTGTTCCTCATTTCTTCCCTGAATGTGTCTTGGCACAGGCTTTTAATTGCAGACTGAAATGCTGTGCCTTGATCACATACAAGGGCAATTGGTTGGAGGCCAGTATTTCCCACAGCAGTCACTACATCCTTTATTAGCTTTTTTCAAAAGTTTGCTGGGGTTGCACCTTGACAAAAAATAAATTAAAAAATATTAATAAAAAAAAAACAAGGAAGTTACATACATAATCCTGTGCTAACAGTAAGATCGAATCTAGTGTCATAGATAAACAATTGTTATTGTTAATAGTGAAATGCATAAACAATTGTTTCAGTGCAGAAATCGAACCCGCGGCCTTTCGTTTCATAGCTGGCGTCTAACTGTAGCTGTCAAATTGTTTTATGATAAATATAAATAAATTGAAAACCTTACCTCCTGTTTAATGGCTTCAAAAACTTGTGTATTAATGCCTGCTTCAATGTCCAAATATGCAATTAATTTATTTAATGTACATTTCGAAGGCAAAATGAATATTTTCCGTAGAAATTTGTAGCATTTTGGACTTTGCTTCATTATCGCTAAAGCCAATATTTTCTCGTCATGCGTGAATTGCTGACCTCTAGCTTTTTTCGTTGACAAGTTAACTTGCATCCACATGAACTTTCTTGCTAAAGGGTTCAATTTTTTTTTTAAGAGTTGCTTCATCCTTTACAAATTTCATTGCCCTTTTTGCTCTCTGGGTGAAATCTGTTTGCTGTATTGATAATGAGTACTCTTTGTTTCATTCTCAATGGCTTATGCTTATAACTTGCAACACACTTTGGTTTGGACCTTGTATTTTGTCTCACAGTAATATCTGAAATAAAACCATAATTATAAGAAATTGCATTGCATAAATAAAAAGAATGATTAGGAAATATGTATAGATAATATAATTACATACCACATGTGTCAATGTTGCCTCTTTGTATTTGAGAAGGAGATGGTACTGCATCGCTCTGAAAAAAAAAAATGTTAAGAGATAATTAAAACAAAAGATGACTCAAGTTTTTATCTATAAAATTAAAATGTATTAATTCATATTATGTCACAAAAAGCTAGCAAATATCTTTTTTTTGTATTTGTTTTCTTAAGATCTGTCCCTGATTCCTGAAAGTAAAGGACATTCCTGACACTAAAATAAGGTTGGGGATTCAAAACTTTAGCTTTAGTACTAAGTGATTACTAAAATAAAAGCAGAAAACTAATAATAGCAGCATTACATGGGATTTGAGCCCAGAACTTCACAACTCGCAGCTATTTAGTGCCTACTAGTGTGATTGAATTATTTTTGATATTTGTGTTCACATGATGTATTTTGTATAAGCCTACCCGTATTAATTCTTCTGCGCTTGTCCTCTAATACCAGTTTACAGTAAGTATGATCCATGTGCCGCCTCTTGAGGCAATAATTGTAGTCTAAGATCCCGCCATACATCGACCTTCACCGAGATGTTTATTTGATGAAACGTATTTTGTATATTGTGTTCTCCAATAATATTATCTGAAAATGTATAGAATGATTACAATTTGAATATCAGTCCTATTACAATAATGTCACAGAAAATAAAGTTGGATAATTTTATATCTCTAGAGTTAGAGTCACAATGCAATACTTAGCAACTTGCAGTTGTTACTTAAAATCATGAATGTTACCTATTGAATAATGTTTGTATATAATTCAATACAAGTTTAACTTACTGCTTTCTTCAGGAACAATTACTAAAGTCCTGTGATGGAAGATTGTTGGATAAGCGTCATTGCACAAGCGTGATCTCAGGCGTGTTTGCATAAAAAACCTTTTTTCATGTGTTTTTCACACACAAACTGCTTGCGAAGTTCCGGAATTCTCAACAGACGCAATTTATCTGAATACAATCTAACCACTTCTCGCACATAATTTCACTCTTAGGAAATCTATGAAAATGAACGTCCTTTCTTTTAATAGCACAGTTATCCACACAGCAATGATTAAACATTGTCTAATACTATTGCAACTTTTAAAATTGGAAGCGTAAGTTACGGAATTAAATCAACGCAAAACTTCACTCGACCAACTCTAAAACGCGCGCTATTACTATTTCAGAAATTAGGAGGATAAGATACGGAATTAAATCTACGCAAAACTTCACTCGACCAACTTTCAAAGAACATTTAAATCACTACGTTGATACTTTGAAACTGTAATGGCGGTTACGGGCGGTAAATAAACAATGGATGAAACAGGCAATTTTATGACTTCCGATGCGTCATAGACATTAAAACATGGTATTTTATCTATGGTTACGATTACATCCGCCTATAGAAAATTTTTAATCTGTCTATGAAGAAGCATGAAGGGAAGGGGGCAGGAAATTGTCACACATAATATGTGACACAGATAATAAAACAAATGTATGAAGATTGACGCCCGTGTTCGGGTGTGTGTAAAATAAAAGTTTCTGCGAACATTTACTGTACAAAAATTATGCTGATAGCCATTTACAAGCTGGTAATGACCATTGAGTGAAACTGATATGTGGGTGCAATCAATGTTTAGTGCGAGTGTAATTAAAGATCAATTAGATCAATGACTTATGGTTGACAATCGGGAGGGGAGCAGGGGCTTCGCTGCGTCGGTCTCCTAACTCCTTCAACTGCGCTTGTCAGAAAGTAAGATGTGTTTATAATGTTTATTTGTAGAGAAACTGCGGTCTCTGTGAATATTACATGGGCGCGCGTTGCGAAGTTGTAACGTACAAATTTAATTTGCAAGCGCTTATTAGATTGCGATGCGCGGTTGTTGTGGGTGCCAGTGCGTCTGTCTGTTTCGCGGTGACCGGGCACACCTCCGTTGACCTATTTTCTGGTTATTGCATCCAACCTAACTATTTATGTCTAAGGGTGTAAAGTGGGGCGACGCCGGTTTGCATCTTGTGTGCCATAATTCGATTTGGACCCTCAGCGAGGGAGATTTTTTAGTGTTTTTTTATTAATTTGCAATTCCCAGTTCGCAGTGTGTTTCTCTAGTGCAGTGTTTTTAATTACGTTATAGCTTCGGGAAATGGAAATTCGCGTGAAAAGGTTTTCTCACATTTATAGTACTTACTTATGTCATAATGAAGATATATAAATTTTGATGAATAAAATTACGTTTATTAAATTTATTAGTTGCTTCTGAGTGCATTCATGAATGTCTCTGTGACATCAATTTAATTTGATATTTACTGTGATAATAAGGTAATTGGGTGCAGACTCACAGACATTCTATAAATAGTGTCAGATATTGTTGAATTATACTATAATAGATGTCTTGTTTGGAGATTATCCTGGATTGTACAGTTTTTCTTCTAAATAAAATTACATTGTAAATGCAGTTTTAGACATTCAAATTATAAAATACTTAGCATGTATAGTCAATGTTTCAATAAGACTTATATATTTATTTTCATAATATGTAATGTTTGCAATAAATCAATATGTAATAATCTTAACTTTTTTTTACTTTATTAATGTATCTATTATATACCAAAAAAAAGGATTCTATACCAATAAAAAAGTCTCAATGATAAAATGTTTGTACACTAAACTTGTGTAAATCTGTTAAAATAATATTGGTTTGCAGCTGCAGGATATTTCAGCGTTAAACAGATTAATAAAAACCACACTACCTAAATTTAACCAAAGTAAAAAAAAACTATTAGTTTTTTTATTAGAATTAAAATCAGAGAAGTTTAATTAATAAAATATTTTTTCCATTGTCCGCAGGGCTGTGAGAGAACCACATAGCAATATAGTGTAAATGATTAGTGTAGTGGGTAGGATGGGCACAGAAGTGTTGCCCAGAGTGTCAGGCTTGAGAAGGAGTGACTGCAACACAATATGATGGACTCAGACCTACCACCTGGTAGTTGTAACTCCACCGGACATTTGTCCACAATTGGATACCATACTCTGCCAGGTATGTTTAAAATTGTTTTATTTTAACTATTGATTGATATTGTTTATGATTATTATCATAACAAATAATAGCCCTTCTTCTTTTAAAATTGTATGGCATGCACTATAATGGTTAAGGTAAACATAGTGAGTGAACCTGCATACCAAAGCAATTAGTAGCTATTTCTATGGTATGTAAAGTCCACCAACCCACATTAGGCCAGTGTGATGGACTATATGGCATATAAACTCTCAATTGTACTCCTTATGAAGAATGTAGATCTTGCTGTAATATTATTATCATTGGTAAATAGTACTCTACTATTGAGTAGACACGTATCTTCCCATCTAGGGATTGTGATTTTGACAGCCTCTGTGGTGCAGTTGGTAAGACGCCCCATACCAAGACAAATATTTGTCAGTCCATAAGTATTTGTCTCGGGTCTGGGTGTTTGTGAGACCGAAAAGGCTTGTAGCTTCTGATCTTAATTTTGGATCAAGATTTATTATGTAACTGTTGGGTACATGGGCGTAGCCACGGTGGGGCAGAGTGGGGCACTTGCCCCACCCTGGCTTTGACCTGTAAGGTACCTAACTAAACCTAAAAAAATAAATTTTCTAGGTAAACTACTAGACAGATGAGCAATAAGTGTTTAAATACAGATACAAGGTGTAGGCTATAGGGTGTAACCTTCTTGTATAAAAAAAATAACTGGGGTAAGACGTGGATACAGTTTGCTAATTATATATTATTTTAGACTGCTGCCCCACCCTGAGCCCATGACTGGCTACGCTCATGGTTGGGTATATTTATTATTATTTATTATAATCGAGAGTTTGATTGTCAGGGATTAGGAAATTCTTTACATACGAAAAATATTGTTGTGCCTACCACATCTGGGCGTGGGTTAAATACAAGTTCAAGAAGAGGGAAGATATTAGCCTTAAAACAATATTCGTTGGGCGTTTAGCTGTGTACAGCTCAATAAATAAGTTACGCCGTACCTCACGCGACAATGGCGTGCATAATGTGTTCTGTTCCAAACTTTTCCGCAGACAATAAACTCCGTTAACGGGGTTAAATATAACGGCGGGCAATGGATTGTTTTCCATTAATTTGATAGATCGTTGCGTCTTCAACATTTATTGAAAGGGATACATTTTTATATGTTTCCCTGCGATTTATTTCAAGTTCATTGAATATGATTGAATTTATAAATTCATTAAATAGCCACACATATTATAATCGTAAATAACAGTAATAATTAAATCCCATGTCTTTTGTTGGGACTTGGAGGTATCAGTTACATAGCCAGCTTATAACCAAGTGCGCCACTGACTGACTATGAGTATTCTTTTAAATTAAACCTCAATAATTTAAGCTTAAATAAATTCTCTACAAATATCCTTTTTATGAAGCAATAGGAACATAATTTGGGGACTTGGCTTGGCCATTAATCATCCTCGTATGATGCTTATAATTTAATGTAGGTATTATAATCATAGAAACAGCACGTAAAAATTATTATATGCATTGGAATAAACTATTATTTATGTAATTTATCACTCCGCCTGGACAGTCCACCCCGTGAACACGAAAGCTGAAAATTAATCGAAACGTCGGAAAGTTAAAAAATGCAAAAACTAAACTAAATCCGCGATAAAATTCGTAAATAATAGTTTATTTCAATGTATAACATTCGCGTTAATCTAAGAACCCAAGAAACCATTATTACTTACGATTAATTTGTAATTCAAAAAACGACTTCCTAGATATAACAAAGTAACTTGAATATTATGATCAAACCACTACAATGTGACTCATTGGACATCACGCGATTGTAATCAGCGATTAAAATCTATTTCCCTCAGTTTTCATGCATCTCAAAGCTGATGTGATGCAGTAAAAATATGTTTAATTGTTCTCGCCAAATTATATGGTTATAAAACTGTTATCGTTATAACATAAGATAAACCAAATTAGGCGACATGCTGGCTGTTTCTATGACGGTTTGACCCCCTTTTTATATGGTGGTTAGTATCCAAGAGGATATAAATAGCTTTTCACCTGCTGCTATGTTAGAACTAAAATCGATCTGTTTTGTATTAAAAAAAAAATGTAATACCGATTAATACGGTGGTAAATATTTCAAGAAAATGTTACTAAAATTACGTTCAGTCGTTTGAGTCGGTCTGTGCCACCGAACAAAGTGTGCAGTTGTTCAGCGATCGCATATTATATGTGTGAAAATTGGCTGCTGTGTTTTCATTGAATAAAAATAGGAAATAAATATTAAATACATACAACAGTCGCATACATGGACCTGACCCCATACTAAGATCGAGTCTTGTGTCGTTGGTTATCAAGCACTGCGAGACACTTAGCGGTCTCAAAAACACCCAGATTCAAGACAAATATGCGTGAGTCTCATAAGCATTTGTCTCGGTTAAAATTAAAAATTAAAACCGCGGGGATTAAAACCGCGACCACTCGTTTCACAGCCGGCGTCTAACCAACTGCGGCACGGAGGCTGACATTATTTGTTGATTATAACTTAGACTTCAACTGCATAGGTTAATAATATCATAGATCCACACGCGGAAATCGGGGCAAGCTTGTGCAATCTACGTATGACGTATGCAGATAGGTATATCATCATCATCATATCAGCCACAGGAAGTCCACTGCGGAACATAGGCCTCCCCCAAGGATCTCCACAACGACCTGTTGGAAGCGGCCAATTTGATAGGTGTACATATAAGTATTTATATTTATAAATCTGAGTCCAAGACAGCGATATTAAAATTATTATTAAATATTACAATGAAGCAGTTGCGTTCTTTTCGCTATCACTCATCACATTCACATCACTCTACTGTACTGTATCATCCCATATACGTCCCACTTCAGGGCATGGGCCTCTAAAATCGAGAGTACGATTGAAAATGGTCAAGCCATATAGTGTACCACGCTGGCCTAGTGGGGGTTGGCAGACTTTAAATACCATAAAATTTCTTACAAATCGCTATGGTATGCAGTACAATTATAGTAGTATGCATTCACACACAGCAGTCTCAATTACAGACCTTTCCAAATATTATCGTTTCTATGTCTACTTTGTTAAATACTATTACATGTAGGGCTTCGTAGAATTATTATAAAAAAATATGGTCTCAAATACATCGTTAAGACGCACTCTTAATGTTTTCAAAACAAATGCATTTGAGTTGAGAGTTTTGCTGTTGTTTATGACTCATAATTAGCAAGAAATATTTAATGGTAATTAAGGCTCATTAAGTTTATTACCCACCCTTTCAGTCGCGTGGTTCCATTACAACTTTTCGATGCGCAAATAAATCATTGTTTTTTTTGTCCTCCCAGCAAATTATCTGCAGTGCACCTAATGTTAAGCGCAGGGCAGTTTAAATACAGTAGCTAGTCATATAGTTGTTTTGACTGGCGACAGACAAGCATCTCTACTACACAGCTCAGTACCCCAAGCAGGAACATTTTGAAGTATCGTATAGTAATAGTATCGTGACAACGATTACTATACTATAACTACTCAATATCGGTAGCATGAATCGATTAACCATACTCTCGTGAACTCGATACTATTACGTTACGATAGTGACAGATAACCTAGGGTAATGAACGAATGTTATTGAATGATTCGTGCGGAATTGTCATTCACTACGTGGGTACATTAATTTATTATTATTATAAAATAACAAAAGAATATAAAACATGCATTAATGTCGCGTAGAAAGGTTATGGAAATAAATTAATAAGCAAATACATATTTCTTGCTTTTATTCCGCAATATACAAAAATGACTCCAATTAATTATGCGTTTAGATTTCCGAACGTAGCAATTTTTTTTGATTAGTTGTCAAACAATTAATGCAAATTAATAACTCTCATATTATTTAAGTTATAGATAAAGATATGTACATATGTTTTATAAAATCCCTCTACATTTTTAAGGAGGAGAGCTTTATGAAAGTATTCTCTATATTTTTGCTCGTTAAGTTCCTCGGCAATTATTTTCACATATTATATGCTCACACTTCTCTGCCCTAAGAGCTTGCTCGACTATACATTGACTTATAAGCTTATAAGTATAACATAAAATGATTAAGTAGGTACGCAAAACGAAAATCAAAGTTCCATGTAAATATTTTATTTATAAGTTTTTTACAGTTTTAGGTTAGGTATGTTTTTAACTACAATAAATTCCAGACTTTCTATATCCTCATACTTGTTCGCAAGATTCCCAAGTTCGTTGCTCCGATTCCAAACAGTCCATAGTCTAAGAAATAACCTTCATATTTGAGTTAGGTATCACAATAATTATAACTTCATATCGCAGCATTGAATTTCATATAATTAGCGAAATACGGAGTAGATAATTACACACAATAACACTAAGGCGTCGGGAAACACTAAGCATGACCGTAATTAACACATTTTTCCTTAATTCGATGTGTAGAAATGCAAAAATATAATCTCGATAATGTTCTCACGGTAAAAATGTCGGTGACAAAACAATCGTATTTCTCGATAGTAAATCGGCGATACTATACGTCAAAAATTATTCCTGCTACCACTTTTCAAACATTTGTATAGTAAAACTATCGTTATTACCATACTATAGTATCGTAAACGTTTCCTGCTGCCATAATTTAGTTCCAAATACGCTCACAATGGCGCTGTTCAAATTCCCATACAAAATTTTACTATTACGATTACTATACTATAGAGCCAAATGTTCCTGCTTGGGGCACAGTTATACCAATCTGATTTAACCAGATATAAACAGGCTGGAGTTGTATCATATCCTTGTTTGTATCACTATGTCAATTTTTCCATTATGTACGTACGTTGGTAGGTATTTAGGCTTCGCCAGCAGGTTTTCTCATTGCCTCATGTAATAATATATGTTGCATGATAAATAAGTTGTAGGTACTGTATTGCATCAACTCATAAATCATAGCACTAGTCTCCCCTACCACCGATTGAGATGTCTCTAGACTTCACATACCTCGTAACATTTTGTCAAGATTTTTATGGTATGCAGGGTTCTTCACGAAGATTTCCTTCATTGTTAAAATGTAGAAATTGTCTGTCAATACACAAATGATTTCCAAAAAGTTACCATACCAGTAGCCGCGTTTGTACTAATAGGTCACCGTGGACTAATGTGGAAAATATTAAGTAAGTAACGTAAATGTATGTATGTAAAGTAAGTTTTTATTGATGGTCTCTCATATATGGAAGGCCGCCTAGGTGGGTACTTCCGCAAAGTCTACTCCTCCCGCTAAACAGCTGTGTAAATCCACTGTTGTCTTTCGGTTTGAAGGATATTGTAGCCAGAGTAACTACTGGACATTTTGAGACTTAACATCTTGTCTCAGGATGGCGAGCGCAGTGGAATGCCCAAGCAATGCTTGGTAATTCAAGTTTGGTTCTGCTATTGTTGATGAGCAGTCATACCACTTACCATCATGGGAACGGTATGCTCGTCTCACCATACAGTGAAATAATAATAAAAAAAGTAATACATAATGTGTATTGTTGGTATAGGCCGTATGCACCACTCGGCCAGCACCCCGGCTGGCGTGGACGGCGCGGGCGGGGGCGCGCGCACGCCGCCCGCCACGCCCAAGAAGGGCGGCAAGATGCTCGCCGTCAGGGTGCAGATGCTGGACGACACCATATCCATGTTCCAGATACAGGTGAGTCGTAAATACAGTAACGAATGACAGCCTCCGTGGCGCAGTTGGTTAAACGCTGGCTGTGAAACAAGAGGCCGTGGGTTCAATCACCGCACCGAGACAAATTTTTGTGTGAACTACAAGCATTTTTTTCGGGTCTGGGTGTTTGTGAGACCGAAAAGTTTCTCGTAGTTCCTGATACCGTGGACACAAGATTCGATCTTAGTCTGGGATCAGGACTATGTATGTGACTGTTGTGTCATGGGTGTATTCATTTAGTTATACAACTCTTACTTGTCTCCCTCCATGTCTTTATAAAACGGCTACAAGGCACAGGCACCATCATAATGGATAGCAGACGGTCAAAACCTCGCCTCCGCCATCTCTTAAACTTGAACAATCGTAAATCAATCAGGTGCAAAACTTTTGAAGTCTAGTTAACTGACTCTCAAAATGGCACTTAAAATATTTCTGAATGTTGTGCATAAATGATGTTTCGTAGATTGGGCGTGACATAATCTTCATATCATTTATTACTTTAAAGCATTGTTTAATGATCGTGGAGTTTAATACGTAATATTGGATTTTTTATTAAGTTAACAATCATAATTAAAAGATGAACTCATAATTAAAAGTTGACGAAGTTACAATCAAGGGTATATTATAAGAGAATAAAATAAAAATTTAATAACGTAACGTAAATGTAAAGTAACTTTGATATCAAGCGTGTAAAGCTATATTTACGTTTTCCATCAACACAATCACACGAGCACACGTCGCAAGCGAAACAAGCTCAAAAGCCACTTTACCGATAAAAACACCTCGCCACGGCCAACTTGAAAGCGAGCGACAACCGCGTTTTCCAATTACATAGCGCCGGCACTGGCGTAACAAAAGTTGCCCGCTTTTGATAATTTTACTCGAAGCACTGCGCACATTAACATCGGCCGCTAAATAAGTTTGCTATTCATGCATTTTGGAGTTGGCATCTGTTGGGTTTCCTCTCGTGTGTCCTGATTAAGGCTTGTAATTCCTTGAGTTGAGTTCAGTGTTAATTATATTGTTGGGTTTCGCGTGTCGTATATGGCGCGACTTCGCGTTCGTGCAATGTTGCTTATAGTATAGATAGTTTAGAAATGAGATATATCGATTCGTTTTTGTTTATTAAATGTTAAGTGGAAAGCTCTAAGTTTTTAGTAATAGGAATCATCGCCGGTCATGAACACCCGCTAGTAGGTACCTCAAAAATATGAATTTAGATCGAAAGGATGCGAAAACACAGAAATTATTGGCGCTGCTTTTATACGAATTTGAAAACACTAATAATTTGGAGCTGTGTAATGTATAGGTTGATTTTCAATACTCCTTTACACTTGCACCCTTGCTGAAACATTATTAAAATGTACAAGCATTTACCAACCTTCAGGTCCATGTACTCTTTGTCGTCTATTAGGTGTCCATAGTAAGTTTAAATGAACTCATTTGCCCTGTTACTTTACACCCCAACTAGAAATTTCAATGAGACTATTAGCGTGAGTCTCAATTTGTACGTGTAATTTGGAGATTTTTAACCCTGTCTCAAATGGTTGCAGTCGGGGCGCGTGATTGATGGTCGCTCCAGGATTTTATTATGATTGATGTAGATTCGGATGGAAGGAATGTTAACAACACGCCGTTAATGTTTCGAAGAAAATATTTTTTTTAATTAGTTCAGTAAGATAGCATTTTTCATGGGTTTTAGAAATTAGAATTAGCTTAGTTGCTTATATATCTTTGTCGTTAAGTTTTATTTTGGTATAAGAAATATTTGTTTTGTGTCTGGGTGTCGAGCGACGGAAAAAAATCTTAATTTTTGATAGCCTTGTAGCCATTTCATGAGACGTGATCATACGAATGGTTCTATACCATCATGCTTGCATCTCGGAAATGATGCTACCACTGTATTCACATATTTCTAATAGTCTTTATTTTCCATCATCATCAGTCCCTTAAACGTAGCATCGGTCTTCTAAAGTCGCTTTACGTTTGTTATAAAGCAAAGTAGCCTTTCCTTTCCATAATTAATTAAGAGCTAATCAAATTTAATAGCTTAATATGGTTTCGGGACTTATCAACCTGTCAATGAACCAATAAATAAAGATAAAGATATCTCTGTCAATCATAAAAGCGTTTTAAGAACTCATCATGAAGTTAATCGACGTCCGTAGATTTCTGTTTAACATTCTAATAGCGATGAACAGACCTCCGTTGAGAGCCGATAAGTGGACACGACTTAAGATTTGGTATACTCGAGATTATTTTCAAGTAGTTCGCAGAGCTCTAGAAATAGACAAGTTGATTCCGCAAATATCACACATCTATCATATTCATTACTACTCATATCAGGGATATGTTGTAAAATATTGATATGATATTCCGTATTAAAAGATTTTCTTGTACCGTTGCTACTTCAAAGATACAACACCTAATGCGGTGGTAGTATTACTTGAGCATGCAAAAGATTTTACTAAAGACAATTTGAATCAAGATTATTTGGATTGTGATATATTATTTCTTTGGCTTATGCTATAACTTGTACTGGAAAACAATGCGCTCTCTTAAGTACATTACTTGGTTCAAGTGCCCCATAGAGCCGATAAACATAATTTAAGGGAGTATAATAGTAACCAATTTATAGCTTTCTGGATGTTTCTATCTCAAGGTAGGTTAAAGCAACAGTGTGCATTTATACAACTATCTGAACTGCGAAGGGTTTTGTCCTTCCTATCAAAGTTTAAAAAATCTTTATAAAGACCCTATTTTAGCTAACTTATGATTCATCATCCATATCAGCTTATATCAATATTGCTGTAAGAGATTTCCGCTCCTGTCTACGAGTATAAAGGTCGGTGGAGCTATCGGTTGATGATTTTTAAGCTTTACAATGCATACATACAACGGTTCGTATGAAATCGCGGGATTCCGATAAGGTATTATTGATGAACTCACTGCTTGATCGTTTGGGAAAAACCCTCTGTGAGTCACTACTTTTTTGGGTAAATGAAATATATTTATTGATCATGTATGCAATTAAAGAGCTCTTATGACAATACACATCAATTTTCGATCACATGTAACTGTTTCGAAAAAACATTTCTTTCACCTTACATTTATAAATAAAGCCGAACTGACCGTCCTCAACCCGTCCTCTGTGGTTACTTGCAGCTGTGTTATTGCCATATATTTAGATCAAAGGAGTTGCAATATCGGTTAAAAGCAGCTCAAAACTGGACATTGGATATCGGCATTCAATTAACTCGCTGTTCGTTCACCCCCGGGTGTATGAGGGTCGGACATGATTGCGTTTCGCCTTCATTGCAATCTCACTGTGGGAATGTTTGGACGGTGTTTCTGTTTCTAGTATTTGTTTTTTATTAGATGTTAGTATTTTTGAAATGTAGAAGGATTGATGACTGATGAAATATGCTCTTTGTTTAGAAAGCGTTAACGGCTGGATATATGCATTTTTGTATGTGGGTTTTTGTAGGTGCAATGTTTTGTAGAAGAAAGAGATTTTTTACAATGCGTCAACTGAATTCACAGGTGTGTATGTGTTTCTGGGTTACAGTGATTAGTTTCCATCATGTAAGCCGTTTGCCAGTTTTCGCGCCATAAAAAACATAGATCACTCGGTTTTGTCACTTTTATGATAGCCGATAGAGAAATTTTGCGAAGGCTCAGGTTTGTTCGCTAAACGACTGGGAAGTGTAGAATGATTTATTTTTTATTGACTGACTTATATTCCAGACTACTTTGTATTCGTTTATTTCTCTAGTTCCGACGATGGTCTGTCTAGCCACTATAAAATAAAATATTTGTACGCATGCTTTGCAGGTTAGATACAGGGAATACTATCCAATTTCCATCCAGCTGGGTAACTTTGTTGTCTGTTTTATGATTCCATGTATTCGTGTTGCCTGCTGCTTTTATTTTATCTCTATACTTTGTCTTCAGTGCATTTAGTTTATTGTACTATTTGTTTTATATTTGTTTTGTTTAATGATTAGAACCTGAATTATGTACATCAAAGTGAAAGAGGAAGCTTTATCAAAATAAAGTCTATGGGCTTTATATTCCTTTTTATTCATATTTACACATTGCGAATTTATACTTTGTTATATCTCCTGTTTTTTTGAATTAACAAAATACACATCAAAATTGTTATTCAATGTTGCTACTTGTTACAGTTAATGCAATTACGCATGTGCCTTTTGATTTCAAGTGCTTTACTGTCTAGATTACAAATACTTTCGTTTTAACTCGACACAATTAAGATTCTTTTGTGTTTAACTATGAAAATGATAAAAAAATAATATCGATACATCCGGTATTTCTTGCTAGTTTCCTTATTCTTAGCTGTATCAAACTTACTTTTATATGTTTAGTGTACGTATAAAAGGCAGTCTATACGTTATGTAAAGGACCATCAATGCAATGTCTGGGACTTGGTATCATGAACACAATTTCACTTTCGTCGCAGCGTCTATGTAAAATATTCACTGCGACAGTCTAAGCACTTTCTGCTTGTATCGTCCACAGTAAATAATGTAACTAGGTAACAATCATTTCACGAGTGAAAAACCATGTGAAATAATTTTACATTTGTCGCACCTGCTACCAACTCCTGCACTGCTAAATTGAATCGCGCTCGTTTGTATGATAAATTATATGGGCTTTAGTACTGCGACTCTAGTCAGCATTGTGCATTTATGCATTTATAATTATAAAATGAATTATATTTTAATTTAATTATATTTTTTTTTACTATGAAATCAAGTATTTTGTCTAACTTCAAAACCTAATAATGTTTTTTATGCGTCATATACAAAATGACGATTGTACAGTGGAATATTGTAACATTGCGTGCATGATCATAACTTCGAATGACAGCATTCATTCATTAAGATGCTACTGACTGAATAAAGGATATTTTGCTGCATTAGACTCATAATTAATATACATAATTTTAAATTCTTTACTCTAGCCTTAAATGTAACGGTATTCGCCAGTCGGCTTTTTGTACAATGGTCAAAGTTATACAATATTTTGGAACCTGGCGTCTGTTATTGAGGACGTAAAATATTCATAAAAAATATTGCTTTTCCCAAGTTTGGTATTCTTAGTAAGTTTTAATACAGAACGGCTAAAACAATTCCTCATTGGTAATGCTAATTAAAAAATAATATAAATGATTAATGCGGGTTTTCACCTCACAATACACAAAGTATTTTAGTGCATCCGGAATGTATTATGAGATTCATTGTAGGTCAACCCGCCCCGGGTCCATTATTAAAAACAGAGTGTATCTGGTCGGATGTTCGCGCGACGGGCTCTGATAATGAGCGGTGCAGTGTGTGATGTGTCACACCGATGATTTTTATCCCATTTCTATTATACATGGTGACTTGATTATTTTGTCACATTGGTTTTATATGCGGATTGAAGAGTTTTAAAATCATTTATAGAGCAGTAATAACGGGTGAACAGAGCACCGTAGCATTTATGGTTCTCTGAGCCGTTAATGTACGATGAATTTTGAATCTACGATCTATGTTTATTTATTTATTTATTTATTTATTTATTTATTTATTTACTTATTTATTTATTTATTTATTTATTTATTTATTTATTTATTTATTTATTTATTTATTTATTTACTTATTTATTTATTTATTTATTTATTTATTTATTTATTTATGTTGAAGATGATGGGCTGAAGATCGAGTTTTTTATAGTACTGAATTGGTAAAATAGCAGGGGGCCGTCGGAAATTATCATCCCTATCCATGAAAACATGTGATGTGAGGGGAATCGTATGTTGCAGCTTTAGAATCCTTGGATCATGGGCGATCTATGAAAAGGGATCTATGGTATAATGTGACACATCTTTCGGATGCTCGTGGCTGAATATTTACCAGTGACAGCTTGCTTTACTTGTGAAAATCCGGTGTCATTTTACTACTACTTTAATGAGTAGTTAGTACCCAACAATGAAACACAGTGATATAAATCTGAAGCTGACTGTTCCCGGCAAACGTTCAGCCTTGCATCACTTAACTCACATTTCAATTACGTACGTAGTTTTCCGTTGCTTTGCTCGAGTTGCAATTAACTTTTTCTGCTCCGACATAATTATTTAATAGGGCCCCGATTTGACCCCATTCTCAAAGGTAGAATGTTGCCACTCACGTGTTACGAGGCTGCATTGTTCGCTTAATAACTGTCATGATTATTATTTTTATGTTTTGGTTTTTATTTTACCTGTATCAAATGTCCCGTTGCATATACATAATAGTTAATATTTGAATTAGCTGGATGGTTAAAGCGCAGAAAGAATATGTCGTTTCCTTGATATTTTCATGCCTTCTTGGTTAGGAATAAAGTGAAAAACAGACAAAAATAGTTTGAACAAATGGTTTTGAAATAAATGCAAGTAAATCAAAATATATTGAAGCTTTAATTTATACAGAAGTGTCAGAAAAAATTTTCTTTAAAAAATCCGTACTGGTTTTTGGGTAAAAAGTGTGAGCAGAAGAGTGGAACAATCCATGTGTCGTAATAACTTAGATTTCATGGGTTGAATCCGGGTAAGCTTTTGGCGCCCAAAACATGGGCCGGTGCCAGATTACTTGACACTGGACCGACTGTGAATTCCGATGAATGCCTGGAAATCTAGGTAGATTCCCCGTATTCCGAGAGATTTATAGGCTGGTAGAGATGTAAAGTCAGGTGTGTTTATGGATGAATTCAGGGTGTACCCAGTTTGTCTCATGGAATGCTATCGTTAACGTATAGGGAAGTCAATTCCACAGTGGCAAGTAATTTTATTAAGATATTTAAACTGCCATATTATATGCTATTTGAAGGCATTTGGATTTTTTTAAATATATCTTCACTCACCTTTATCGAAAGGGGTTAATTGCGGACACCCATTACCGCCCTAACATCACGCGGTATCAATTTGGCTGCTGTATGTCGCACGTCCCGTTAGTTGCTCGTGTATTATCCAGCCTCGTTAGCCGGGTGGCGAATATGCCGCCATTGTAAATGATCTTTGGTCAGCTAATTGCTGCAGCGATTAGCCGGCGCCACAATTTTGTCGGTTTATAGTTGGTTCGTGTCGTGTGGGAGGATTTGTTGCCCGAATTAGAGATGTGGGTGCTATTCGAGGATTTGTGTTCGTGATTATGTCATAATCTGTATTTGAAAAGCTTAATTAATATTAGTCCTTCATTTTAGTCATCGAAGTCATAGAGTCGGTAATAGCTACGTCTATATTTAGTCTGAAACATACAAGTATTATACTAATAGAAAATTGGTAGATTTGGTTCTGGACCTTATTCGCTTAAATTTTAAATTTAAAAAGAAAGTCGTTTATTATAATTTTATTTGCGACACTTGGCAATATCCAACACCAGGTGATTTATGTAAGAAGAAGTCGTAAATGTCTCTAAATAGTATTCTATTTTCTGTTCTATATCCATTATACCTACCCCAACATAACATGTAGAATATGTAAATGTATGTGTAAATGGCCGAGCTCCATCTCGCACATTTCAATAAGAGCGCAATGTATCGCGTGTAATTTCCCCAAGTTATTGATCACTCCCGTCGCGTCGGCTGCACTCCGAGCGCGTCTCATCCATCCCGCCCATCAGCCTTTCAAATCCGTGACTTGTATTTAGAGGGATAAAGCTGGATGTGTAATACTCCTAAAATAAATATTAAAATACACCCAACAGTCTCGTAGTCTTGATCCTATACTAAGGCATAAATCTTGTGGTGTAGTTATTTGAAAATACGAGCCATTTTTTGCTCTTGCAGTTTTTCCTAGATCCATAGTAAAAAATATATTTGTTGGTAATTTATCACGCTGTGAGGATCGAACCCGTGATCTCTCTTTTCACAGCTGGTTCTCAATCAACTACGCCATAGAAAAAAACGGGACTGTGACAATTGATTAAGAAAAATACACGCTATAATATACCTATCTAAAAAAGAAAGTAAAAATAATTGATAATAAGTTTGAGATTAGTAAATTGAGTGAAATACATTACCCCATGCTTTGTAACACTGACCATTTAAAGTGGGTTAAATTGCCCCCAAAGGAGTCTGATACAAACATACAAGTGAAGCTAATATAAAGCGTGTAAAAAAATGATTCAACATAAGACGCAATTTGGTGCAACCCTTTTTTGTTTGCTTACTAGTGGTAGTTTTCAAAAAATATACCAACTACACTTGGTTTGCCAAATGGATGTTTATCTTTACACAGCGTAGTTCGGGCGACAACTAGGTCAAACATATGGATTATTTATTTTATTGTAGCTGTCATGTATTGAGAATTCTTAATGCGCAGCCTAGACGTGATATAAAAATCACGAGCCAACTTGAATAGCGACAGTTACGGAGCACGTAGTGTTGTGTATTTACCGATCCTGATTCGGTTTACTGGTTGACTGATTCCTATCTCATGTTTGGGATGTATGAATATATGGGTCACAATAGCCGGCTTTTAGAAGTTATCCAGAGATTTTGTACAGATAGTTACTACAAATCCACCACTGCTACATAAAAGAGTCGAATAATTGCTGGAAAATTAACGATATTCTCGTAGATTCTATGAGGGTAGGTTTTTATTTAACCAGCACATAAATAAATCACGAAAATATTTAGCAATGCAAATTGACGATGGTTAAGCTGTTGGCTATAAAACGTTTCTGTTATATTTTGGATGAAAGTCATGTCATTCAGTATACTTATACTTCGACTTGCACTACTAGTACTCATAAAAAATATTTAAATTGAATATACAACTGTGTCAGCCATTAAACGTCTAAATATAAAATGAACTCTACTTAAGAACAATATGCTTCAATGAAGACGTTGGTGGCAAGTTGCAGGCACTAGAGCAAAATTAATTAATGCAACTTGCATTCATAAGGCTACTTGTATTAGCAGTGTTTAGTTGCGCGTCACTCGCAAAATATTGTCATGCTGGTGACTAAGACGAGCTAATTGTTAAATTGAACATTACATCATAGCAGAATTTATTCAGTGCTATAGGTTTGTTTATTTATTATATTTACCTGATAATATTCCACTGCAAGGTAAGATTATTCCCTCCTCGCTAACCGAGGCTTGCTTCTGAAAGTTTTTACAAAAAATATCGAAGTCATCTCTTCACCTTCCATAGATATGTTTACGAACACAAATATGTAGAAACATAGATCCGCCAATATCTAAATGCCATATAAATATTTATTGGATGAGGGAATGAAACCGCAAGCGCTTTGCGGAAACCCAATAGATTTACCAACGTGCCAAACCATTGTCTATTGATATTGTTCATCGTTTTGTTTCTGTCGACATTGTGTATTTATTATACAAAAGTGTGCATTTTTTCTAAATCTCATTGATTTGTCGCATCCGGGCTTCCATTAAACAATATTCATATACCTTAGACCACTACATTGTCATAGGTGTCCCACAAATATTTCCACAACTGCCAGTTGCAAACCTGAATCTCTTTTCATTAGTATTCAGCAGCAGAAACACTTGAAGCCTTGGAAGTTTAAATATTCAGCTGATCGTCTTAAACGTGTTCATTCTGCTTTAGTAATTCCGACTTCTTGGCCATTAATCTTTCATTAGTTCTTACCCGGTCATCGTTTCGGACTCCGTCCCAAAGTAGTTACAGTTGGACGAGTTTACTGAAGTTGGTACATATTAGACATACTTATCTGTATAAGTACTGGTAGTTTTCTTTGCTGTGGATAATGGTGTAATAAGTTTGCCATGGTTCTTATCAGCCATAGGAAGACCATAGTCAATCATAGTCCTCCACCTAATAGTAACAACCCAAACTGGTAGAAGTGGCCAGCGTCCAGCGACTTCCTGCAATCTTCATGATTAATTCGATTGACATAAATAATTGCGCAATTGTGGTCACAAATGGTTGTCTTGGTTGACCACAAAGTGATGTAATTTAAAACCGCTTGGGTATGCGAACTATTATAATGTGCATATTTGTGAACTACTCGAGTGCATTCTTCGTATATTATATCTGTTGAGCACGGATGCAAAAATCGAGAGTTCAGAAGCAAAGTAATAATAGATATGATTTGTAAGTACGATTGGCACTTTGAGTCAAGGTGAGGTAGGCTGGTGGGCGACACTCGACAGAGACCTCGATGACGTCATATGTTTTTGCACTCACCATTACCAATACCGCGGCCATAATCAGTATGTACGTGCACTATTATTATGTAACGCCGGCTTTTTGACAAAGGTTGACGTTTGCTCGAGTGGAATTTTTATGAAAGAAATTCTGTTGGCGCGAAATGTACTGATTGTTGACAGTCTACTGAATTGATGTCGATATTGCTTGCGGATAGAATATAATATCATCATTTTGCCCACTGCTAGAGATTGGCCTCGTTCTTATTAGACTCTTCTCGGCTTTAAACCAGTCTTATCTAAGCTTGACGAATATTATGGAAACTAAGGTGTTTTGACAAAAGTCTATTATGAAACTATCATATAAAGAATCTAATTAAATCGTTCATATTAAATAAATTGATTGTGGATCTGATGATTCAAAATAACACGCGCGATTAATCGCTATGCACAACAGTTGATTATAATCATTAATTATAATAATGAAAATAAAAAATAATTAAATTGGTTATAGAATATAGATTGGCTCCGATGAATGTCCATTTCGT
Source organism: Hyles euphorbiae (assembly GCA_023078785.2). Taxonomy (NCBI): domain Eukaryota; kingdom Metazoa; phylum Arthropoda; class Insecta; order Lepidoptera; family Sphingidae; genus Hyles; species Hyles euphorbiae. Next base: position 3,832,684 of record CM041043.1, on the reverse strand, counting down.
TATAAACGATTGAACACAACTAATTGGAAACCGATTGCCTTGTCGACAGGCTCACGATGGCAACGTTGACCTTTAGATTGTAGGTAAATCGGTGTTGCGTTATTTAAAGGACTGTACTGTTTGTTGAATAATAAATAAACACCCAACAACGTGAATGTGAAGTCATGACCTCATATTAGGGTGTGTGTTATGTCGAAGGTATAAGATTTTACAAAGCGATTTCGGTGTTACTACACCCTAATAATGTTAATCTGCAAAGATAGATGCTCTATGAGGAAACTAAACAAGTTAATTGGTTTAAAGAAATTTATTCTCAGAAAATACTATAATTACTTATATGAGAATACAGCTTGCTTGCTTGGACAAAATGCCCTTCCAACACATGTCAACTTCATACAAAGTCAAGCAAATCGTGTTCACATCAAGAGGGATGTATCCACAGTTGTAGTTATTTGAAAACAATATTGAGTTAGATATTTATTTTTGTTTATATCCAGTTTTGTGGGACATAAAAATACTACCTTATTAATAGACAGTTTTAAAACCGACGTCTTTTTTTGAGCTCAATTTGATCGAAGAAGACGTATTACCGTATTATGCACCGTTAAAGTAGGCAAGAGCCGTAGAAAACCATTGTTTCTGCTATTTAGTGTCTTCGATGTATGGCTCTGACATCTTCAAAGTTAAAGTTATCATCAAAGTTGATGCAATCCAGCCTCAATGCTATACATACACTATATCAATTGCCCAAAGAAACTATCCTTCACGTTTGAGCTAACATCGCTGATACAAAGATAAACAGATAAAGCACGCACGCCTTCAGTTAACTAACGTACATAAAGAACCCAATTACTAGAAGGAAAGTAGGAAGTGAGATGTTCAAGATACGTGCAGTGTAGGCGATAAGGTCGGACTGTGTGGAGCAAGCAGCCAAAATTAGACGAGACTTATTGACCCGTCAGATAATTTAGATTAGCTTTATTTTCGTATTTACAGTTTGGAGTTGTATGCTGTTGTTTTTGCGTAGGTATTTTGATTTGGGTCTGGCGTGAGCCTGGAAGAGTGTTGTGTAGGTTTTTCTGATGTAATTATTGTAAAAGGAATCATATGATTATATACAATTTTTAAATTGTCTGGCAGTTGAATTTTTTTATGAACTAACAAAGATTAATTTTAATTAAAAGTTAGATTTTCTGCTTTCCCAATATTTTTAACACTGCTAAAATCCATGCGATTTCTATGTACAACGTTGTCAATCATGTCCGGCGAATAATCCGTTATCGAGTGACGTATATTAAATGTGTGATTTATATTCATTGTTGGCGTGAATATGCATACAACTGTAAGTCTGCCGGGAGTCGCGACAAACTCTTCAGTGTTAGTTCGCAGGAACTAGGCTGGGTCGATGGTGCATTTCAACTGTCACATACTTTCCTTCGTCTTGATATGGTATTGTTATTGGTAGCGTGTATTTCTGATTTATATATATTTCTTTACTGCTACCTAGGGATATTTTGATAGTATAGTTGTATGCTTAAATTGTGAAGCAAGCCTTGTAATGAGATTTTATGTATTTATCTTTAGGAACCGTTCGTTCTTCCAGGATAAGGAGTAGTTTTATTTTACGTTACCTAATATATTTTTACCGTTGTCACTTATCATTATAATAGGTGATATAAATTGTCGCACATCTCAGAAGATAAATGTCCGTTTAGCAAAAAATTATGTTGATTGAAAGAAAGAAAAATAGAAAGAAAACAATTTTACTCCTTGTAACGAACTCACAGTGACAACGTTTTACACTCAATGAGCAAACAGAAAATACAAAAATCAATAATCACTAAATAAAACAAGAATAAAACACGAATAACAATATTAACAAATACCTAACAATAATAATGATTGTTTTTACCTTCACATAATGATGGATCGATATTGTAGTAAGTAGCACAGAGACTAACATTACTTAAAACACATCACTACATACGGGCTTGGCAAAGCCAAAGCAAGCAGTATCGGAAGTTTGTCTATAGGTATTAGCATGGGCAGACGGCGCGGCAGTCTCGACGCTACTTAGTACTAAGTACTCAGCTCAAAGCTATGCAAAGCCTGGCCTTTACAAATGGCCCGGCTCTCGTGTGTGATGTTGACAGATCGCGCTCGCGACCACCGCCAGTCAACCCACCCCTTTCAGCCGGTTTGTACAGGCTCGCGGTATTTGGATAGGGGGCGATAAAGGCGCGGCGGCGTGACAGCAATGACATTGTGAATGTGAAATTGACGGACTGCAATAGGACTTTATAAACAATAGTATCTATGCTGCTAGCGCCCGAATACTCAAACACCACTCAATATTTATGTTGCACTTAAGTACGCAAGTCCTGCTTAAATGCACTGGATGGTGGGACGAGCGAAGCTAAGTAAATTAATATTTGAATGGCGTTTGAGTATTCGGGCATAGGATATTTGTGAAACTCAACGAGATAATCGTAGCAGTCCTGCTAGGGCGTCTTTTTGAAAGTTGTAATATATTTTTTTACAACCATTAAGCTTTCATAAAATCGCACTCCTCAATGTCCAACTGACTAGTAGACATAATATGCCCTTTCTATTAATTTGCACACGCGTGCCACGACGCGCGGTGACTTGACTCATTTCCATCACATATTTATCACTGTCGCTTGGCGTTTGCTTCCATTAACATACGTAATTAGGACTCCAATTTTCTAGTTTTCTTTTTGTCAGTGTCTACAATATCAATGTTTTCGTTGAATGTAGAATATATGTTGTGTTGATCGGTAACTAAGCAAAAAACCCATAGTTCTTGTAAATGATCTAATTTCTTAATTATTTGCATTAGTCCAGAATATATGCAAGTAGCAGAAAAACAATTGCGAGATAATCTCGATTATCGTTTACAGCTTGAACTAATTTTTAAATTACAATCAATTTGATATAAAAATAATACCCAATAATATACTTATAGTTTTTATTTATATTATGTAGATGTTTTTAATTTTAAAGAATGATGTTGAGATCAACTTGATTGCCGTGAGCCGTACTTTTAATGCAACAGCGATGTTGCAGGTACCATTTAATAATTCGGCTACGGATGCGATGCGATGATTTTCAACTAATGTTTTTTCTAAAAGGTCAATTTTACCCGTCGCGCCGTCTATATCAATTCTTAACAAGATCGAGAGGTGGAAAAAATCTGCAATGCGGACGCAAATCGTCTGTGACGAATGAATACCTCGTCAGGCCAGTGCAAAGAATTCGCTTCGTTATGTATTTGTTTGGTAGGTCAGTGTTTAAGGCATATAAGGAGTTTTATTTTGTCATATTTCATTGAAGTGAATATGTATTACAAGATTTGACTACTCCCATGCCAGATAAATGTTTATGAGATCTATGTATTGTGAAGCGTAGGAAAATAGGTATCGTGAGGAAAACACTTCATAAGTTTACATAATTATAATAGGAGGCTTTTTAAATTTATAAAGTTGAAGCGGACAAACAATACACTACGTCGACGAATACGTTTACTTGGGCCAGATGGTTTCTTTCAGGAATAGACAAGACTGGGAAATTTCCAGACGAGTCGAACATTCTTGGAAGAGCTACTGGTCCTTAAAAGAGTATCTAAGAGGTGACCTCCCGCTCTCTCTCAAACGCAAACTCGTCGACGTGTGCATTTTGCCCGTCCTAACCTATGGCGCCCAGACTTGGTCATTGCCTGCGTCTCAGAAGCTCAAACTCAAAGTTTGCCAGCGAGCAATAGAGCGGAGTATTCTCGGTGTTAGGCTGACCGATCGCATCCGAAACACTGAACTGCGCTCGAAAACCCGCATTGTAGATGTCGGGCGCAAGGCGGCTTCACTTAAGTGGAACTGGGCGGGACATGTGATTCGAATGCCTCCAAACCGTTGGGCCAAACTGGCTACAAGCTGAATTCCTGAGAATGGCCGAAGAAACCGCGGAAGACCAAAGATGCGGTGGAAAGACGAGTTGGATGCATTCGAGCCAAAATGGCAAGAGCTCGCAGAGGACAGGGTCAAGTGGAATGATAAAGGGGAGGCCTTTGCCCAGCAGTGGGACACAGTATAGGCTATTAAAAAAAAAGAAAAAAAAAGTTGAAGCATGTTTATACAACAAGACTATATGGTTTTTTCATTTATAGTTTTACTGAATTTACCTTCCTATTAATTTCATTAAAATATTTATAATGAGTTGTTAGACACGAAAAACTACTTTATAATATTGTGCATGTAAAAAAATGTTAAACGAGATTTAAGACACTGAATAAATCCTTTTAATATTAAATGGTTATCTCGGCGCTCGCTGTAGCCGGCAGGTGAATAACGCAGCGTACAAACTAGGATTTAATTAAAACTGACTTGACTGAGGACACGAAGAACCCAGCCATAACCTTTACAAATATAAGTCTTTTGATTTGAATGTGTTTTATGAAAGTGCAGGAGTAAATTAAATGTTAACTATCAATGCAACGCTAAGATTGCCGAGGAATTTTCTTGCTCCACTTCTTCCACGTAGATATTAACACGTTACGTAGCTCTGGTAGTATCCCTCGATGATTTATATGGTTTAGTAAAATAATTACTGTACAATAATGTTGGTTAAGTCCGATAATAGAAAACCATTCTAATGCATTTTCTACGTTAGTGCTATTATTTATACGCTTTATTTGTAATGAAATGTACGATATACGCGGCTAAAAATTCTAAAATTTAATATGGTATAAAGAGTCGGCCTCGTTTTATATGAAAAAAAAAAAAACTATTGAGAAAATTTATTCATTGAAAACACATTGCATCATGTGTGGACATGGCATCGATGAACGAAGTTATTCCATTTGCATTCATGGATAAATGGAAACACGACGAACAAGGTCCTTGTGAAACTTTCAAAGTTTAATAAGAAACATAAATTGTATCTTTAAATTTGTACCAATTTGAGACTTGAAGCACCTAAACTGCCGGAAAATACTGCCGAAGTATCCGAATTGAGTAAACATACTTTGATAGCGTCTAGGGACGGCACTGCTGCTTCGTTTCGTGTCGCTTTCTTCATCTCGATATTGGCGTTTATTTATCATATGATTGTAAGGTTTAATAGTTAGAATGCTGCGATAAATCGGAATTTGAAGTAAGAAATGTAACATTTACGTTATTTTACAACAAAACCCGCCCTGTTTTATAAAAAAAGGTATATTTGTGAACGATTCTTTAAATTCGTGATCTCATCTTGTCCCCGAAAATTGATGCGATATTTATAGTCCCATTTTGTAAGATATCACCTTCTTGGTGCGTATTTGACGGGCAACAGCTTCACGATACTATTTTGTTGGGTTTGTGACATTGGCAATGATTTATGCTTCCCTCCCATCCCTTCGCTTTCTCATTCGACTGTAAATGTTTCAAAATTTATCTTAAATTGCGCCTCTTTTGTAGGTGGGACTGATCATTTACTATCAGATGAGCGGACTGCTGTTTCCGCAACCTCGTTCAATAAAAATATCACCACCCACCTTCCTTCTTTTAAATCGTGATATTTGATGTGGGTCACGTCGTGCTTATTGTTTACACTCCGCACAGAACCGTTTTTACGCAATTTATCAAAATTTTCAACAATAAAGACAAATATTGTTCTTTTATTATAATTTCACAACACTGTTACTTTTTAGGTGATTTCATATTTGTCATGTTCATGGTAACAATATTTGTTAGTATGCATTTTTTATTTTTGTTCTTATAAATGGTGGATGTTACAATTGATAGGCAATCAGCGATGTTAGCAGATTTAATATGCATCATTGAATAATTGACGACATCCCTTACGATTGCTAGGACTGAAGTATCCGGAACCGATTAAACTGTATGAAGATGAACTTTCGCTTAATCAATGTTAATGAAATAGATCTACCATAGTAGAAATAAGGATGATAGACCTGTAGTCTATATAATATGTAATTTGTGTAGCTTTAACTCGTTAAAAAGAAATATAAATTGTTCTGTAAGAAAATCTTGAGTCGGTCTGTGCGCTCATGTCAGCCCTTATCTTTTCGTTCCAGGGCTGGCCGCGCGCCAGAATTTATCAAACGAGGGCCCGTCGGAGGCAGTTTTGATTGCCTCAATGAGTCCATTGTTCTCTTTTCTCCTCTAAGTTGGGTCGATTTGGTGCATTACACTGGGATCCAACGTATTTTATGTTAATGCATTGATTAAGCTGAATGTAGGCCAAGCGATTTTTAATCTTTTTTTTCACTGACTGCGGTAATGTGCTCTAACGTTTCCTCGAGAGATTTAGAACCTCAAGTTGAGATAGAAATTTTAATTATTTTGTAAAGATATTTTCGGTTGAAAAGTTTATGAAATAAGTAATGCGAAAGTATTTTTTGGCAGCTGATATAATTGCGGCTTCTGGTTGAGAGAGGGTTGAAAAAAAAAACGCGTAATATTTGAATTGTGTCGTCGGTCCTGGTAAAGTTTTAATACCTCGATTATAAGAAATAATTAACGCAACGGAGATAACTGAATTCAAGACGCTTATAAATTGATCGATATAAATAAATATCATAGGAAAATTCCCTATTTAGTCAACAGTTAAATATTTGTGAATTGCCAAGTGGGAAGTGTACATTCACGGTCAGGTCATGGCAAAGCGTACGGAGCGTGTAATGTATTCTTAGTGGTTTCCAACAATGGAAGTAATAAAAGCCGTCGCCCGTACGAGAGCGAAAGTGTCAAGATTTGACGCGGGTCGCCCGATGCTCAGATAACGGTACACCCACACTATTGTTATCGTCCAGCAATAACAAACGGTGTTGGACGGGAATTAATTGTTTTTCAGTCGTGTTTGGGGAAGGTGAAAAATGGTGGGTCAATCGCGTTTTTATTGTGGGAAAGCGAAAATACGGGCTGTTAATCGTGCGTGATATCGGTATTATGAGTGTAGTGCATGACTAAGAATATTGACTTATTGGACGAGTAGTAAATAAATAGATAACATAAGTAAACAAATAATGTAAAGATATAATTTGCCATAATACGCAAATCCAAAAAAAATACATCTGTTGAATTCTTTAGCATAGGTTCCTACAGAAATGACGCTGTACTTAGTACTACAATAAAACATTAAAATGTTACCATAGACTTTTCATGGGTTTTTTGTGTATAAATATTAAAATGTTTGCTTGACCTACTATAATTAAATAGAATAAGCAATGGATTTTCCTTTGCCACGTAATATTGCGCATTAGAATAGCGTCTAAGTTCACTTGAATACGGTACGTTTTGCTTTGAAAGGGCTCGTGATTTGACGTCACTCGGTCTGAGCCTTATAAGTCCGTAAATAAATAGAAGTAAAAATAAAACGGGTTGGCCTAATTGTTTACGTTAAGGAGGTTTTATCGTTCTATGTGCTGTGGCCGTGCTCATATTGAAAGCAGTTTTGTGAAATGGGTTAGTTAATGACGGAGAAAACCGTACGATTTCTTCAAGTAATTAAAATCCATCTTTATGTGCTCAATGAAACACTATTTCGTAATAAAACAGTTTATATTAGGATCGTTTAGTAAATTTGCATCGATATTTGAATGTTGCATTGCATTTTTGGGATATTTGTCATGATTTTCGAATCTAGGGGATTTCGCTGATACTATGGCATATTTCGTACCCAAAACAATATTTTCTCGGGACTCGACAATTTTCAGAAAGATTAACTTAATATAGGCAACCTATTTTAAGATCATAAGTCAAGTCAAGGTTATTAAATAACTTGACTGGATACTTCATTCGATTTTGTTTACATAATATTTCTCCATAGTTCTTTACTTATATTCGAATAAGAATTGTATTGCAAGTTTTTTACGGTAGCAGTCACCCTATTATCCGATTTGAACGCTCTGAATAATAAGGGTTTATGTCAGTATAACTTTGTATGCCAACATGTTCTAAAGGTTTCAGTCAAAACAATCTTTGTAATACGATTTACTGAGGAATTTCACCGAAAGTAAAAAATAAATGTTTAGTGTAGTCTATATCTGAATACTACAAGCTCACTCAATGATGGCTCATGGCTATAGTACAATGTAATAGACAGACTGGAAGAGGTGAAAATTGCAGTCCATTTTTAGTAGAAAATCCACAAAACGTATTTGACAGTGAGCGCATCGATCCGGGAGGATTGTTGCAAACGTGTCACGCGCGGGATTACCGAGCGTCCGCTTGTCCCAGGAATTGTTCAGTTTTCATGCGATTTGTCCGGGTATTGCCATTGTATCGGTATCGCCAGACGCGTTGCATTGCACGGGCTTTACAACCAATGTTACTGGATGTTATATGGAGTTTGAAGTATTCAATGCGATTGTGTCCAAAGTTTTGCCGAAGCGATTATGGAAAGAGGTGTGTATGGAAGGTCGGATGTTTAACTCTATTCTTGTTATAAAGACTATAGGTTAATGCTGGACTGCGTGCTAATTATACCAGATTATAGATTACTTGGTAATAACTCTCTTCTATTCTTGTAATTGCCCTTTTTCTATTAGGTGTGGGCGGCTTTTTTTATTACTTAGGTTTTTTTTATTGCAGTGAATGGCGAGACGAGCATGCCGTTCGCCTGATGGTAAGCGTTGCGACCGCTCATGAACAGAAGCAAAACCAAACAACACCTTGATTTACAAAACAATGCTCGGCATTCCACTGCGCTCACCATCCTGAGACATAAGATGTTAAGTCTCAATATGTCCAGTAGTTACTCTGGCTACAATGTCCTTCAATCCGAAACACAACAGTGCATTTAAATTGCTGTTTGACGGGAGAAATAGACATTGCGGTGGTACCCACCCAGGCAGCCTCTCACATATGAGAGACCTACCACCAGTGACAGGATAATTATCATTGATAATATCTTTTTTTAATAGTGATAATGTACTCCAAAAGTATAACCCGGATCTAGAACGAATCAGTCGAATCTTAGATACTGCGGTTTGCAGCAAGCTTACACTGTTGCTAAATTATTAAGCCTATTAATTTTCCTATAGCTTAAGCCTTAAGGTATAATTTCATTACAGTCTAAAAATATATTTATTTTATTTGGGTTCAGACTCATGTACTATCAACTGGTCTTGGCCCAAAAATATCAAACTAAAACAAGCCGTATCAAAGTAAAATCCAGTAATGAATATTTCACTGCGCTCGGTGTATGAAGATTTGTGTCCCCTTGCAGCGGCGTCAATAGACGTCGTTTCGTCGTCGAGTGGCTCTCCAAGTCGTTATCTAGTGGAAAACTGAGAGATTGGCAAGTCCGGCGCGAGGGTGACCGCGCTCATGCGGGCACATAAATCTCCAACGCTAATAGCATACATCGCTCGGCCAATCATGCTTTACGGGCTCGATGATTTTATTGCTGACATGATCTGTGACAACTGACAACTTATAGTAGGTACGTGAAATTCTAAAATGAATCTAAGTGCAAGTAGTGATTGTTGAATCTGTACATACTTGTACACAAAATATGCTACCGGTACATTTTTCTTGATTGCAAAGTGCGGCAATTCCTAAATCACTGGCTTAAAACTTCACGGCTACTAAGAATAATTGAAGCAGATTACAGTTTAAAGTACAACTCGCAGCATATCCCACAGCTTAGTTTCTATCCACGAACCGACAAAATACTAGACTTCGTCGTTGGGCAAATTGGAACATTAATGAAATTAATCTATCAATTAGCGCTAGATCGGCAGTCGAGGCCAAGTCGAGGTAGTTTAAAGGGGCGAATTTAAAAGGGTGGTGAATTAATAACTTTGCAGCACTATCCGTTCTAAATTGACAATGATTTGTTGGCTATAGGCAATTAAATTGTAGTTGTAGTATTCCTTAAAATTCGAAATATCGGTAATATTACGTTATGTTTGTATCCCAACTAGCTATTATTCGTGAGTCTACGTGAAGTAAAAATTCGGTGCAGGTGTGAGTGCTAATAGTGTCCAATGTCAATGTATTTATAACTCGTGCGTCGCGAGTCCTTGCAGCACGGCTCGGTGGCTGCATCTGATTCAATAACGCACACCCCTTTGAACTTTACCACCAAGATAAAATCGATTCGAGGGTTCATGACGTAGGTCTTTCGCGTAGTGGACTAAGGGTCTTTAAAAGTGTTTTACGTGAGAGATAACTAGATTTGAAGGGACCTCATTGCTTTAGTCATTTCAGTTTTATTGGGCTCAAATTCCTGACTCTGGGCTGATAATTAATAGAAAAATCCAATATCACTTTGCCCAACCCGGGATTCGAACCCGAGAGCTCAGCTTTGTAACCGTACCTACTCTAGTACAACTACGCCACCGAGGCAGTCTTGAGAGGAAGTTTAAGAACTTTAAGTTTAATTCGTGACGTAAGTTAAATTTATGGGTCTGGTCTGATCTGGTTAATTAGAAAATAAATTTACAGAAGTATGCGAAGAAGCAAATGAGTAGGGTATAATTATGTTGGCGTAAAGGACGAGATATTCACTTCACGCTAATTGTTTATCTTCTTATATACCACTGCACTTTAGATGCTTTGGATTTGCTATAGGCCCTTTGCTTGGTAACGTTGAAAAAGAAAAACAATAGGTATGTACGTTCGTGATAAATTCAAGGGGTGTAATGTCACGTTAAATCATTATCTTCAGTACAATAAAACTGCAATGTTTCTAACTCTGTAAGAGAAAAATACGGTAATGAATGTGGGGAAATGTGCTAACATTGTAAATTGTGTGAAGTCAGTCGAAATATGTGGGTCGCTATATCTAATGCAGTTTGTGCTAATGCCGCCACGACGATGGAATTTTAAAATATCGATGCCCTGCATCCGAGATCGTGAGTGTAATGTGTTTACTACGAGGCGACGTGGTGTAGATTTCAACTAGCGTATAAACTAAAGATTGGATGCTAAATATTGGATCGTGTTTAGCGTAGTGTGCTTCTCACTCTGTCGTGTTCTCTTTGTATAAATGAATTGGGCCTCTTTACTCCTCAGTTTTATGCTGATGATTTTACTGTGCTACGATTTATTTATTTATTTCAAGATTTATTGTTTATCCTTCGAGACCTGTGAATTAAATTCTGTCTAAACAAATGACATGTTTGTCCGAACATTTAATTTTTTACGTAAGTTTACATGATTTTGCCTTGTCCTGTTCATACGAATGACGGACAGTGACTTGTGTTTGCGTTATGAAATGCTATAGAAATCTTGTTGGTGTTGACAAATTTACTTAGTGTCTGCTCTGACATGTCTAAAGTAAATATTTGCACTCGCAAAGTCAATGTTTCTTTGTGAATATGACCGTTTAGAGTTTAGACTAACATTTTTCGTTATTATCTGATACAGCATAGCAACTAATGCCCTGACTCGGTTTTACTTCTCGAGAACGACTTATCCAAAGGTTAGGTAGAAACAAACAAAATCTGGAAACATGAAAGGGCGTCGAGTCTGTTGGATATGGAGCATAGATGTGGTAGGAGAAAAGGTAGGGTAAGGATCATTACGCCTAAAGCTGTCGCACTAACCGAGCGTGACTAAATGACTGCTACTGCACTGTAATGTGCTGGAGTTACTGAGTAGTCAATAATGCCGAAGTACGAATTGCTGGTTAAATCCATACGTCCCTTGCCACTTTATTTTACATAAAATTTTGCTTTACTATCACTCCCCAGCAAATTCAATGTTGAAATATTTATTGTTTGGCTGTCACTGGGTTGTAACCTGGTTTTGAAAGCATAGCATTTATATTACCATAAGATGAATGCCAACCCGCACTAGGCCAGCGTGGTGGACTGTATGGCCTAACCACTCTCAATTGTACTCTCGATTGTAGAGGAGGCCCGTGCCCTGCAGTGGGACGTATATGGGCTGATACATACATACATACATACATACAAGATGAATGACGTGGTTGAAAAATGAAACGTTTTGATGTATGGAAATAAGCAAATGGATTTGTATCTCCAGAGGAATATACTGCGCCGGAAAGATCTTTACATGGGGAGAAAGACGATGATTGAATAATGCTACACTCGTGGGGATGACCAATTTAAAACGTGTTTTTTAAAAGTAGAATGAAGCTTTAATAAAAAGAGGTTATTTAATCAAAGGAGGTAATTTTGCTAGACTCTTTTAATGTCCCAGTATACGTATTGAGTTCTAACAGGTGTGAGGTGCCGTAGGAATTTTGTTCGGTAAAAGCACCTGTTTAGAATATATTCCCGTTTTAATTAGAATACGTGTGCTGCTTAAACTGTTGCGCTATTTATGGATGCTTAATTAAAATGTAAGTGTAACAATTTTCAGCTGAACGTAATTTTCATACGTTAGTGAGTTCTCGAAGTATGCGTAAGTTGGAGTGGTGTGGAATTTAATGTTTATTAAATAACGTTTCATTATGTATTGTTTATGTGATATTTATGAAGTAAAGAAAGAAGTTCTAGAAATTACTAGGAATTTTTCGATCATATAAAATCTAGACCCAAATCCTTCATTACCCACGGCCTCTAGTTTCACACTTCGCTTCTTACTCACTCGGAGAATGCTGATTTATGGATTTCGTGATGAAATGTTATACTTGGAATAGATTACTTAAGAAACGCGATAATACGGCGCTTATGTTACTCGTAGGCACGTATCCATTGCATCGCGTGTTGCTACACTACCGATTGTCTGCTCAACCGCGGCCACTTCGTTTAGCCTTTGCCGCATGTCATTCACCTGTGTGGATTAGATTACCAACCACATGATATATACGAACATTATGATATTGTTTAATGTATTCAATAAAATGAATTTAGAGTTTGAATTTTGTATTCTGCTTTGGGTTTTTCTAGCCGAAACCTTGTCAGTTTTATTCACCACGCCAGAACTTCTGCTACTAAAAAGGTTTCAAGACCCATCTACTTATTATTGTTTTTGATCACATATTTATTATTAAAATTGATTAATTTAAAAATTTCCTTCATATGCAAAATAATATTTAATTAACGAAAAATTCGAAAAATATTTGATGCAAAAATATTCTCACAAGTTTTCTCGTAACCAACCCCACTAACGAGTGTTCGTTAATGCAAAAACACAAGAGGGCCGTGAGGGTTAAAAAAGCCATGTACCGGCGAGGTCAGAGTGCGGTCGTAATTAACTGCTAGCTAAAATGTATACAGTTGACAATGCACTGCACGGGTTAAACTCGTTAGTGGGTCAACGGACGCGAAGAGCGCGTCGCATACTCAGGGCTGCCTTGTTTGACTGAAAAAAATATAAAAGATGCTAGATTTAGCTCTTTGAAATCGTTTGATCAGCGTTGGAGACAATGGCATTAACTCGTCGACTGAAAGCGTTGAGGAGTTTCTCTTATATTATTACTGTGTTACATTTACCATGTCAAGAAAAAGACGTGCTATGAGGTTATAAACAAATATTCAAATCGATTGTAAGGCAGTGGTGCTACTAAGTTTTCGCACAGTTCTAGTCGCCGAACTCGTTTCAGTTTCAAAATGGATACGGTAGGTAGGTGACCTACCGTTTTTTCATTCAATTTCATTGTCATGAAATTAAAATTGCTTTTTATTTCAATAAGAATTCGTTGCTAGCAGTTTCTTTTGTAGACTATAATGGATTTGATTAATATTACATACAAAAAAGATGGAAAGTTTCACAGCAGCCCTACCGGCAACAGTCAAGGCAAAATAATAGCGAAGCTTCGCATCACGATGTTTCGAGTGCTTTTGTTGGGCCGTCTTCCGAAACACTGTGTTGTATGGAATTTCGAATCAGATGCCGTTAGTACAGAAATATATTTTGTTAGTTCTCTCTACAATGTAATAGTGCTATTTTTGCTGGTGCATTCTTTTGCGCAAACTGTTTTTGTGGCGGTCTCTGTTACAAGGGGTTGTCAGAAGTTAATACTGAATTGAAATTTTCTTGGATGGTGAAAATTGATGCATTGATCGAAATTCTTATGCATTTGAAGTTATTGGCACTAAAGGCCAGGATAAGAGGATTATTAATATTTTTTCTATGCAAGAAATGAATATACCGAAGGTTAATTGTATGTTATAAAAACAAATAGGCTATGTTTCCGATATCTTACTTCAATCTATCAAATTTTGGCATAATCACTAGAGTATAAAGTAGTTGATTGGTCAATGTATAACTGACCAATCAACCCTTGATTAAAACATATTATGTTCTACCTTTACTAAATTCCAGCTCGTTTCTTCCAGTCGAAGGCGCTGGGCCGCGTGCTGTTCGACCAGGTGTGCCGGCAACTTCACCTCCTCGAAGCCGATTACTTCGGCCTCGAGTACCAGGACAGCAACGCGACGAAGGTATGGGTACGTTGACGAATTCATTAGTTTTATTTTGCACTTTAATTTCAATAATATCTGTAGCTTTTGTATAGTCCAGTTAGGTAGCTTTGTGGTTGTTTTGAATTTCGATATGAAGATATTAATACAAAAATCGTTTGTGCGAATTTTGAAGCATTAAGTAGGAAATTGCTTCCTATATTCATTAGTAATTAATTAGATACCTTTGAGCATAAGAGAGTTTATAGACTTATTAAGAACAGAATATTTATATCGATGGAGGGATAAAAACTTATCCTTACATTTCACATTCAGTTTGTCTTCTAATCTGATAAAAGACCTGTCTTGTTAAGACTAATAAAGTGAAATTATTTGGACACCAAACGCTCGAATATTTCAGCATCTAGGTTACCTACATTATTACTCAATACATGATGAATGCCTATGCACTTCCTTTTACGCCTGCACATAATACTCTTGTAACTCCATAAACTAGTTTACAGTAGTACTACTCTATATTGTAGCGAATAGCTTCACACAAAGTAGTTCTGTAGTTGTTACAGTAAAACTCAAGATGAAGGTAACGTCTTTGATCGTTAAGCGTTACTTTAGCTGAAGCGTTTTATAGATGAAAGCTCACTTCCAGTAAATTAAGAAAGTGTGGATTATGAAAGTAAGTTCTAAAATTGAACTTAAGCAATATACTTAAGGTTTTGAAACCATGATCACTTATTTATCCTGGATGTTGTTTTGTAGTTTCTAAGAACGTTATAAATCCTAGATTCTAATCGACTATCAATTTTGGTATTGTTCTGGCAAAAGTAAATAGAACAGAAATTAAATTACGACCACCCTAATATGTATTCATCTTCTTTTACATTATGGCATTGAAATACTAATCAAATTACGCTTGTCGATAACCGCTCACCTCTTCAGGAATGCAAACACAGTCTGTATCGAAATTTAATAAAGTTTACTCGTTCGGTTGTAAAATGTAAATTTGCATCAAACAAAACACATGTTTGGCTACCTTGGTATAAGTTGCTGAAAGTTATAAGACGAAGGTAAAGTGTTTCTCTCTCTCTCCTCCAGCTAAAGATTACTTGTGATCATAGCCCTCACTCTCTTCATCCAATAACCCTGAGGTGTTCGGAGTTATTGCATTGGCTTCACAAAATGTTTTCTACTTTGTACTATCTCATTTTCTTTCCTAGATCACCCTCGTAATCTAAACCATTTTAGGTGCTAAGCAGTTTATGTTAGCTATCAAAATCAGCGTATAGAGAAACCCACTTAGACTTGATCCTTTTAGACAAAAAATACTCGGAACGTTTAAGGTGAGGTATTCAACCACAACTACATTGTCTATCCTGATTGGATATTGATAATTTTCTCTGACTCCGATCGTTGAATCAGTGCCGAGTATTGTGACACCTTCATTATTTAAGTTATGAGATTTATCTTCATGCGCCTAGCATCGCGGTATTGTGCCAGCCTAATTGCCTTGTCCAGCGGCTTTTACATGTTTTGGACAATCATGAACATCATTGCTTTGTGAAAAATCCGGCGACACCGACTATCCAAATTCATTGTTAAAAAATCGAAAAAGAAATAAACTTGCCCATATTATATTTAGAATTTACAATTTTAATACATTAAAAATGGATTACGTCTGAAAGTGAGATCACAGATCACATGTGACTGTTGAATGCTAAATTGTAAACAACAAAACAGTTATGAATAAAACATGCCGACATCATAGAGTCGCGATGCAAACAAAATGTCTGGATTGTTTGTATTGAGAATAGTCACCGTGTATGAGAATGCTTCGTATTGTAAGTAAGTAACGCGTGATATTCTCTTAAAGTCGAGATGGATGGTATAAAATGTACTCAATATATAAGGTGGGCATACTTCTGACTTTTCGAAGTTATTTGTGTATTGATAGTCAATCACCACGCGGGGAAAGAAAACATCGTGAGAAAACCTGCATATCATAGCGATTTGTAAAATATTTATTGTGTGTGAAGTCCGCTAACCCACATTAGACCAGCGTGGTGTACTATATGGCCTAATTGATTTCCATCGAATTCTTAATTTTGTAGGCCCGTGCTCTGCCGTGGGACATATATAGACTGATACAGATATGCAATGAATGTCGGAAACTGGTAATTAATTGTTTTGGAGCTAGATGAAAGCGAGATGGAAATTGCTTATTAATTGGGTTTTTATATTCGTCCGTATAGCAACAATTATTAACAATGTGTGAAATCGTCATAGTGACTGGATGATTTGGATGGCAACAGAATAGTTATAAAATAATTTGTGATATTAAAAACTAGAATTTATCATTTATTTATTTAAATGTCCCTCGATGGTAATTTATGCATCCATTAGCAGTATATTGTTTACGTATAGATTAATAGTAGCATGAATATGT
Organism: Hyles euphorbiae; assembly: GCA_023078785.2. NCBI lineage: Eukaryota > Metazoa > Arthropoda > Insecta > Lepidoptera > Sphingidae > Hyles > Hyles euphorbiae. The sequence goes on along the minus strand of CM041043.1, from coordinate 3,815,885 downwards.
GAATTGTGAATGCCTTATTAATATTTATAAATATCGGTACATTGACTATACTCGATTTCAATATATTTGTCACATATTGTTGTTTATGTTTATTGTATCTTGTTTGTGGATGTATTTGAGGAAGGTTAGTAATAAAATAGATCGTAACATCGAGGCTGAATAAATTATGTGATTGAATCGTCAAATCGCAACAACTATAAAGGGGGATATTCTGTGACGTGAGCAGCATATGATTAACCGTAAATCATATCTAAGAGTAGATTGCGAAGACATAGAATACAAATAGAAACATTAATCGCTAAATCATTGCATTAATATTGTTTAAACGGCTTGGAAACAAGTAATAAAACAATACTTAATTTATTATTCTTAACCAATGTGGACTATTGCGATGCAGAACAGTACTTTTATGGCAATAATATTGAAGTTAAAGATGACCAAAGGTATACTGTTAGTTCCCATAATGCAGACTGTTTGTGTGCATTGCGGTGTGCCAATGCGACAATGTCATCTGCGGTGTAAGGTGTGGGCTCGGCGAAATTGAACGTAGCCCGTCCCTCACACAGACAATTATTTATGTGGTCTGACACAATTTGATTGGCTGTACAACACGTTTGGTTTGATGGAAGCATGACCATGACGCTATAGGATTGTGTTATGCATTGATGTTTAAAGCTGTTAAATCAAATATTCTTAGGAAAAGGTATCAGGCTAAGTTTCTAATGTAAATTTTCTTACGCTAGTACATTTTGGGATTCGCCTTTTTCCTTACATTTGAACCACAACAATATAATCTATACAGTGAGGACTGCGTGTGAATATTATTGAAATCGGTTTACAACACAGATCGCACACACTGAATGAATCCTTAGTAAAAGCGCAGACAGTAATGGGCTTATGTAACTCAGATAATCCCTATTATGACGATACTATTGTGTAACAACATTACTCACGACAAATGTACATCCAATGTTAGTTTATTAGCTTAATGTATTATAGTGGTGATGGAATAATAAATAAATGGAAAGTACTGTAACTTATGTAAACTCTATTTAATCAAATTTCAGTGTATAAAGTCCACCGTCTATATTGCAATATTTGTACATACTTACTTTTATCTACAACTAGCGGCCCGGCCCTGCTTTACCCAGGTACAAATAGATTTCTGTATAATAATATGTACGTGTTATACATATAAACCTTCCTCTTGAATCACTCTATTTATTTAAAAAAAAAACGCATCAAAATCCGTTGCGTAGTTTTAAAGATTAAGCATACAAAGGGACATAGGGACAGAGAAAGTGACTGTTTTATAGTATGTAGTGATACAGAAAGTAAAGGCTACAGTTTTAAATTTAACGGCTGACTTGCAATGAATCTGAAACTGGAAGGGTGTAAAGCTCATTATTGTTTAAAAATCACAGAAAATATCTAATTTCTAATTTTCCATTACTTTCACTCTGTGAATGAACCTAACTGACATATTTTAACTAGAGGGCCTTAGGATCTCATCATGGCATCTTCTGCTTGTCGTAAAAAGCATCTAATTGGCCAAGCTTCCACAATTAACGCCAAAAGAGGCTGCGATTGAGCGTAGCCTGTATTTGTTACGGGCGTCCATAAGCTTACTATCCACCGAAGACATACCAGATAAATATAGCACAAACTTTCGAATTCGGAATATTAAAAATCTTAAGCTTGTGTATTTGTCCACAGTACTGGCTGGACGTGGAGAAGCCTATGTGTCGTCAAGTGGGCCTGTCCATGCTGGAGCCGACGCTGCGGTTTTGCGTGAAGTTCTACACGCCGGACCCGGCGCGGCTGGAGGAGGAGTTCACGCGCTACCTGTTCTGCCTGCAGGTGAAGCGCGATTTGGCGCAGGGATGCATACACTGCAATGAGAACACCGCCGCGCTCATGGCCAGCTATATCGTGCAGGGTGAGGTTATGTTATATGCCGTAGAAAATTTGGCGGAGAAAAGAAAATTCCTTTCACTGCCACGTTTAGTTGGCTAGTCAGCCGTTCAGTATAGTTTCAATGTTGATCTGGGGTGCAGTTTAAAAAATATTATTATTCTCTAGTGACTTTCCTGCCATTAAAAGTGCAACTGCAGTTCAGGTGTGACAGGAGTAATAATAGAATAAATTTTGTTGACACTGACTACTGAAACTCATTGGTCTTTAGTAAGGTTTAAGTTGTAATTACCCACAATAAAATTAATGAAATAGTGTACATTGAAGTATGGAACTAATATACATATAGTCAATATAAGTAGGTATATCTTAAAATTATCCCCTTTAAAACACCTTTTGCTATAAAAATAGACAAATCCTTTAAATATTCATCACATTATCCCATATCACGCGCACACGCGACGCGTCACATTACACCTTGTTAAATATTTGACAGCGGAGTGCGGCGACTTCGTCCCGGAGGACTACCCCGACCACACGTACCTCAGCGGATACAAGTTCTTCCCCAGCCAGGACTCTGAGTCAGAGAGGAGGATCATGGAGAACCATAAGAAACATATGTATGAGTTATTTATTTATGGATTAACTGTTAGAATCTAGAACATAGTATGGTGTTAGTAAGAAGGTGAGATGTGAAGGAATTTTAAGTGTCATAGTGCACATGTAAGAAAACAATAATATTTGAGATACAATTGTTGTTTTTTACTTTAAAATAGAATTTTTAATGCTCAGTTTTAGTAATTGTGAATAGGTATTCTGAATGAATAATATTTCAATAATTTTACTTTCTAATAAATATAATAAAAATACCGAACTAAATAACGTTTGAGGTAGAATATTGGATATAAAATTTCTGTAGTAAAGCAAAATAACTTTCTTTGTGAACAGAGGGCAGAGTCCAGCGGAAGCCGATCTAAATCTACTGGAAACTGCGCGGAGATGCGAACTTTACGGTGAGTTAATTACTTTCTGCACTTATAAAACTTTCACATAAATCGCTGACGTTCTATGAAAATGCATTGATTAACTTAAGATTAAAAGGATGGTATAAAATCTAATATTAAAACTTTGAAGTCTTACATTTACATTAATTATGGGATTAATTTTGTTACTGTCTATCATCACTTGCAAATTATCTTAGATTCAAGATACTTTGTATTATATATTTTAATACCTTCGATCAAATATACACTAGATACACAGTTCCCTGTAAAAGTTCTGTTAAAAAGTGGCACCGATGCATGACATGAAAAAAAGTAAACAAAAAGATCACATATTCCAAATATATTAACACAAATTCCACTTTATTCCTGGAGCTTAATGTAGCTTTTCACATAATATTGTCTAAAGTTCTGCGACGTTTTAGAAGCAACGGTCGGTGCGTGACTGAAGGCAAAAGAGTGCTTAAAGCACTCTTTTTTGGTGCCATTTTCTAAGCGCTCATGTTGTATCTAGTGTATATTTGATCGAAGTTTTAATACACTTAATTCTCAATTTATATACTCTCATACTCTTAATCATTGTCATAAACCAGTAAAACTAAATACTTATTCATAATTATTGTCCTCTACATATGTTTAGAACAAAACCCGTTTGAATAGTGCCTATCAACCCTCATAAAACTGATAATGCTTTGTAATCAAGCATTCTTGACAGCCTCCGTGGCGCAGTTTGTTAGACGCCGGCTGTGAAACGAGAGACCACGGGTGCGATCCCCGCACTTTCGGTGTAAATATTTGTGTGAACCACAGGAATTTATTTAGGGTTTGGGTCACGACACAAGACTATATTTATGTGGGGTTTGGACTACGTGTATGACTGTTGGGTATTATTTATTTATTTGTTCATCAACATCGGCAGGTATGTGTATCAAATGTTCATCAACAACATTGGTCCGCTCCGTGACCACGAAAAGTATGTTAAAAATGTAAAGTAATCGAAACGTCGGGAGGTTAAGAAATGTAAAAATTAAACCAAACGTAAATAATAGTTTTATTTTAATCGACAGGTATAAAAATGCACCCGACCAAAGACAACGAGGGCGTGATTTTAAACCTGGCGGTCGCTCACATGGGCATAGTGGTGTACCAGCAGAACTTCACCAAGATCAACACGTTCAGCTGGGCCAAGATCAGGAAGATATCGTTCAAGAGGAAAAAGTTCCTCATCAAACTACACCCGGAGGGATATGTGAGTCGGTTTTGAGATATTATGTCGAGTTAGTGATGGGGATTATTGGTTGAAAAATATAATTTGTGATTAAAGATCTTTGTTGTTGATATATCGGAAGGGGACTGCAACTAAAACATACTTCAATTACAATATATATATATATATATAAAAGATATATGTAACAGATGACGCTACCAATCGACGCTAGCGTAATGTTAACTTTAAACGTAATTAAATTAACTTTTAACGTAAATTTTGGTTTTCTTGACATCGGGAATTTAAACACCAAGACGCTAAATATAAAAATAATAATATTTTTCTCCTCATATAAACGTAAACAACGGAAGGAAATTACTAAACCGGAGTAGCATTCCAAACAGGGTCTGTACCGCGACGTGGTGGAGTTCTTCTTCGAGGGTCGCAACGAGTGCAAGAACTTCTGGAAGAAGTGTGTGGAGAACCACGGCTTCTTCCGATGCTCCAGCGTGCCGCGGTTGCCGCGACACAAGACCAGGGTCATCTCCAGGGGATCCTCGTTTAGGTAAGGGGAATTATCTGATATTAAAAAAAGTAGAATGCTTATTTTACTATGTTTAGAATCAGTGCGAAGATTCAATTTAAAAAAAAATATAAACATCATTGCAACCCAGGCCCGGGGTTCTTGGAGAAATTAACTTAAAGTCCAATTTTTTTTTTTCAGTTTCACGAAAGAAATGTTAGATAATTACTTTTTACTTTATTTTATAAAACAGGAAAACGTTTAACTTTTAAGGACAAACCATAAAAAATGCTATAATGAATTTTAAGCTGCATCGATATCGGGATCAACGATATTTTTTACCGATACTATGAATGGACATTGTCCTTTATTAAAAATGTTAAAATGTTCTTGACCCATTGGTATATGACTATACCATATTTGAGCGGAAGTAATATTCTGATGAGTGTGTTGATGCGTTGGCCATCGCCTCTGTAATTGGAAAAATGGAAATATTTATGTCGACTATTTACGTCATACAATATGTTTCTCCACCAGGTATAGCGGCAAAACTCAGAAGCAGATAGTCGAATTCGTCCGAGACAACTACGTCAAACGACAAACATTCCAAAGGTGCGTGCATACAATAATCTTACTCATAAGCTTAGCTAATGAACGACATAATAGCGATAATATAGACTCAGGCGTAGCTCGACACAAAATAAATGTAACGTGCTCAATAAACCACTTATTGACATCAAAATAACCCCTGCCATTGTGCATTGTAACGTCTGTTTTGTGTCGAAATTAACTGCATGAGATGTAATGGAGAGCTTAAGCCGCAATAGTCAACAATACAATAGCTTTGTTAACATACTGAAGGTTGATCATAGGCGTAGTTAGTAATGGCTTATAGATGTAACTTAGACCTACGATAGCCTTATGATACGAACGCTTTCTGTACTGTGACGGTATAGGTGTTAAAGCCATACATTATAGTACACTTATTATTAAGCGTAAGGTGAGTGGTTAGCATGGGCTGGGAGACACTAGCTTTTGGTTTTGTCTTGTGGGCGTTTGTGTGAATAAAATCATAATTCAAATACATTATAAACAATCAAACGACGGATATATGCATGATGTAAAAGTAAAAAGTCCCTAAAAACGACTAAAACGAATTGGTTAGTGAGAGGCTTCGAATAGTTTTGTATTTATCGATGGTGATTAGCGTTCTCGAGCATGCGCTGTACACGTTGACACTTTCGCTTCTTCCAAAAGACGAGACGAGAGACAAAGTGTGTTGCTTGGCAACATCACTGTGACAATCGGTCGGAGGATGGTGTGGTCGTTCGATTTTAGGGATTTTTTCAATTCGCGGATAGTCATCGCGCGCGCGTTCCGGTCCACGATAGCTTCACACATACCGACTGACGATACTCAGGTCACAGCTAGAGTAGCTTCACGCACAACACGCGTTCCGTAGATCGATATTCGAATTTAGGAAAGTACGTCAGGCTATCGTTCGAGCGTCAACAACTGTATGAACGTTGCGGGTTAAGCGAATCAGGGAGGGTCAGAATGATTTTTGTATTGATAATGGCATAGTACATAATCGATGAGTCCGTACTGGTGCGCATCGAGTCGATCCGTAGCGGCCCACGGCGGTGGAACCAAAAGCTGGTGTGTGGTCACCATCCTCTGGCGGACTGTCGGCAGGTCGGGGTCGTTCCGCGCGTCGCGGTCGGTGGGCGGGTCGCGCGGCAACGTGGCGGCGCCCGCGCTGGCCGCCATGTCCGCCATGTCCGCCATGTCGGCGAGCGTGTCGGCGCACCCGCTGCTGCCGCTGCCGCCCGGCTCCGACGGTACGTGCCCACCACGACCCAACACTACGAGTATATACATGCGCTTACATCTAGATTGTATTCTATCGCAGCGATTCGCTCTCACAAGGAAGTACCTCTTATTCATTTTATTACTGCATACTTAAGTTTTTCAGCCCTCATGCTATTCCCAGTCTCCACGAAACGATTTGCATTTTCTTTCATTTGTTTGTTTTGGTAATACGTTCTTTACACACTTTGATGATTTATAATAATTTGCTTTGTAATTTTTTATGGTTAACAGCTAATAAAATGCAACTCGTAAGTTCGATTAAGTTACATATAAAATTATAGTCGCTGGTTCCCTACTCGGTAGTTATTTATAAAGTTCATAAACTTGAGTGCAATAATTTCAAACACCAAAGCGAATTTTTGGCATTGACTAATTAATATACGAGAGCGGACATATAGTAAGGAAAACTGCAGAGTGCAATCCAGGAACGTAAACAATTCTAATTCTTAAAAACCAATATTGGTCAAAAATTCGCTCTGTTTCACAAACCAGCGCTTTATCTGACGGGCCCTGTATAAGTATAAGTGTATACGTATATGTGTGCGTGAGTGATGTGTTCCGTATTGTGCAGCGATTTCCCTGGAGTGGGACAAGCAGCCTCACTACCTGGAGGCTTCTCTGATGATGAAGGGGTACTCGGCGGAGGAGGCGCGGGCGGCGGCGGAGCGAGCGCGCACTCGCTCGGTCGCCGCTCGCCCGCCGCTACAAGCTACCGCCTTTGCCACCACGAGGGACAAGGTGAATACACATTATCATTATTACTAACATCTGTATATTGTAGGTTAACTGCTTGACAACAAAAAAAAAAAACAAATATTATGAAACATCTAGATTGTTCATATCGAAACAGAACTCAACTTCTTATTTCATTTGGAACTTGTAAATCTTTTAAAGTTAGTATATTAAAAATTATGACTTATAATATCGAGGCTGTTACAGTAGTGGATTTTTTAAAAATAAGGCACATATTGAATGATATAGCTTATGCATTAATGCGTAGATTGCTTGATTTATAAATATCGTGGAAATGTGTTTATTAGAAGGCAAGACAAAAATTGACTGCATATTGTTTGATAATTTTCTTTGCCTATTAATAAACACATTCGTCAGTCGACAATATCGATATTGCTTGAAAATACACTTTTGATACACAATGTTTTATACATAAACTATCAAATATAATGTAAACAAATTATAAAATAAATACTTTTACAATAACTGGATGATTTCGCTACATACCTATATCACGCAGATATATATGCTAAAATTAAGTTGCTTGTACTTTTGTTCTTTGTGTTCACATAGAAAATATGTTTTTGTTTATCTCTTTCAGCTGACAAAACTGTACTGCAATCAAATCGTAAGAGCCTCCTGTAATCGGCTTGTTCACATATCAACTGTTTTATTCATTTGTCTAACAACTTGCGTTCACATCTAATCATCGTTTCGTTTGGTTGCTATACAATTAATTTTATAATAAAAATATGAATAAGTTAACTTTGCTACTTTTAATTTGCAATTAAGAACAATTAAATAATATTGCATTTTTTTAATTGACTTATCGGTGATGGTAACTGGCTTAAAACATTCAGATATTTTTATAGCTTCGATAACATCATCATAATCAGTGTTCGCACATAAATAATGCTCTAGTTTGTGTTAATTCGAGTACAAAAAATATTTTTATTCAATGACTGATATAATAAAATATATGTGCACTGCACATTAATTAATAACCTTCTATTTTATAGTAATGACACCACAGAACAAAGAGGTACAAAGAAAGAGCCTGAAAATTACTCATATACTTATCCTGTTTTTTCCAATGGGCCAAATCATGGGAGAGAATGAGACAAATAGTATGTGCTAAGGACGGCTCATGTTCACTCATGAAACGTCAAATTGCTATGTTGGGTATGATTACGCAGCCGAATTAAAAAGTGAATTTATGTCAAATGTTACAAACCGGCAACGCGCCAACACAATTTAGTTACGTTATACTTTCGTGCGCGCTTGACATAGTCGTCTCCCGATTTTTTTAAATATGTTGTGTTATTTTAATAATTAAACAGTGCCTGTGTACTTTACAATCAAGCCAAGCGAAATACCAATGTCTTGCATTATAGCAAGATGCAGATCGCGTTCTTCGCGCACTCAAAAACAAGCTGAAATCATCAGCTTCCATTTGTGAGTAGACAATAAACACATAATATTTGCTAAAAACTTATACAGGGTTGCAAAATATCTAATTAAACTTAAACTTTATTATGTTGGTGTCATATTCTAATAACCCGCAGGCCATTCGATTCAGTAATTTTTAAATATTGTTCATTTTTACCAATTTGGTAGTCATGTTCAATAGTGATGTGGTGCACATTTTATCGATAATATAAATAATGTATATTTTAGTTTACTAGCCATGTTACATAAGTTGGCTTGTACTTTAAATACTTACATACTTAAATACTTTGTTGGCGCAAAAAGGAGTTATACCTCGAATTAAATTCTTTCTAACTCGAGTTTGAAAATCGCGGTAGGTGAACGCAAGTTGGTACGAAAGAGTAGCAAATATGCATATTACATTTTCGGGATACATAGTATCCTATGCAACATATCAGGGTATCAGCTACGTACGAAATTTCATCAAAATTGCTTAAAATTTTAAAGTAACAGACTCATCGCGGCCTCTTACATATGAGACACACATAACAGTACAGTCTCATACCAGTAAAAACTATAAAAACCTATCTAATTCAATCCTACCTACAAAGTTGGCACATCACTGCCACAAACTAATAAAACTTGTGAGCGTGGCATGCCGTGTGCGCCGCGCAGATGACGCGCATAACGCATTTCGTTGCTCACTCGGCGACAAGCGTTTTCATTTTGTTGCGTCATGGCGCAATTTTGAGTTAACTCAGTGAGCCAGCGCAGTTAACTGCGCTGAGTTACTGAGTTAACGCAGGGATTTTCGCTGAGTTACCCATGTCTACAATATTTATAAACTCCATCACAGATAATTTTCGCTCTTTGATGTAGATCACTTCCAATGGTTCAATGTTGAGAGCCTTGGGGGAGGCCTATGTTTAGCAGTGGACTTTCTATGGCCGAAGAGAGGGAAAGAGAGAGACATAATAATATCCCAAATCAGCATAAAAGTAGGCCGTATAGTTTTACCAATCCAATAGACTGCATATTATATTCTTTATTTATCTTACAATACTTTTTTTTATCATCCTTATAATTTAAAAAAACCCATTAATTTTCATACATTTCCTTAACGACCTAATCACATTTGTTTAACGTGATAAGCTTTTCTCATTTGCCTGGACGACTCTTTTCTCTGCATAAATTTATTAGTGGAATCTACTGGATTCTGTACAACATTTATATGTAATCTATATGTTTAATTTTCTGTTTGTTTCCCAAATAATAATAAATAAACAAATTAATTAATTGTTTCAAAACATTCCTTCTAGCTACCCAACAACCCGCACTAGGCCAGCGTGGTGGACTATATGACCTAACCATTCTCAATCGTATTCTCGATTGTAGAGTAGGCCCGTGCCCTGCAGTGGGACGTATATGGGCTTATACAGAATACAAAATTCCTTCTAGACACTACCTTCCTTTCCCCAAATTTATGATCAGGAGATGGTTCTCCATACATTTATACACTTGATTTAATAGCATATCGAGAACTCGCATTTTTTTTGCCAATTTTACAGTTTTCGTCAGAAGTACCCACTAACATGTGAAATGGTACCCTACATAATGAATAGCGAAATGACAGAAATCCGTTTGTAATATTACGTGTCAATAAAGAAGTTCCCACCTTACTCTTCACAAATTTCGATTTCATCATGTTCCTTGCAAAAATTGACTCTATAGAGGTTTTGCGTACTAGCAGAATAACGCAATCAAACATGTATTGTTTTTTTTTACATTTACATGATTCATGTATGAATATCTACCGATGTGTTTTATATCAAATTAAAGTTTATTTTATCATGCCTACGAATTTGCTAAAAATAAAGTTCATCTATCGATATCGATAACTATCAGACGAGATCACAGCACAATTATTTCTTGTTGTCAAAATTAGAGTGTACGTTGAAATGTCATTATCGTTTCTTCTATGGACCTCATTGTTCTGTGAATGACACCGAGTAACCAAACAGGGCGAATCTCAAGTCATTGTCACATGTGTCAATAAATAACTTACTACAATATCTAAGCAAACTTTTTGTGAAAAAATTCTGCCTCTGCACAATATCATATTGTAAATGTGCTTTCACCAACAGATAGTATCTAGTCTACAATAATTTTGTAATATAATAAGTCTACAATAATATCAAAACATCAACGGTTGCACGCATCAGGTCATTCGCACTACTTCTGTAACGCACTCGGCACTGGGTTTTATATGTGTGGTAATAAATTACGGTCATATTGAACTTTTGTGATTGTAGTATACGGATTGTGCGCAGGTGGCTCCCGAGCTGGTGACTCATGCCGAGGTCAATCATCATCCTACGGAGGATTCGCCTCTGCCTCATCGGACGACGACACCATTGGTGAGTTGTGTGCTATTTTGATATGACGCTTGGTTTTTTTATGTGTTCGGTTGTCACATACCTATATTTTTTGTGTTAATGACGTTTTTAATAATATGACATATCGGCGTGCGGCGTGCAGGTTTCTCCGGAGAGTACATGGAGCCAGGGGAGTTTGTGTCGCGGCAGTGGTCGCGGGCGCGCACCCACTCCGCCGCCTCGTGCCCCGGCGCGCGCCTCGCACACGCAGCCAGGTCAGAGCCCCGCCCCCACCACCACGCGCACTGCCACGCGCCCTGCCGCCGCCTCCCCGCCGTCTAGCGCATACCCGGACTTCGTGCTGCCCAAGCACTCCTGCAGCTTCCGCAAGTCCTCCGAGCGCCTCGAGTACGAGCTCAGCCAGACCAACATCTACTCCGCCTGCCCCTCCACGCGCTCCAGCCGCTCCGGCGGCGACCCCGCGCCCGCGCCGCGCCCGCCGCCCGCGCGCCCGCCCTGGCGACGCAGCGCCAGCTGTCGCAACCTGCGCGACTACAGCTTCGACGACGCCGGCCGCGCCAAGCGCCGCCGCGACGCCCGCAGTGCCATCGCCGACCTCGACGCGTACCGCCTGCGCACCGATGACCCCGTCACGCGCTACGGAGAGTCGCGCGCCACGCCGCTCGCGTTCGGCCGCGGCGGCTCGGTCGATTCGCAGCGCTCGCTGTTGGGCCGCGCTTATTCTGCTAGTTTCCCTGGCGCCATCGGTGAGACGCGGCTCGATCTGCCGCCGTTCGCGCGAGCCGGCTCGCAGGACGACGTGTCGCATGACAGTTACGAGGTGATCGAGCGCTCGGACGACGAGTCGGAGGGGCGACGTGAGCGGTTACGCGCTCGCTCTCCGCCGGTGCGCACGCGCTCCTGCTCCCTCGACTCGGGCAACGACTTGTCGGACGACGATCACTCTCTGTCGCACTTGTCCGAGGGCGAAGGCCGCGAGTCTGACGCTGTGGGCGGTCGCTACGGCAGTGAGCCGGACCTCACGCTCGATCCGTTCCTGGTGGACGACCCGCGCATCTTGCCACGTGAAAAACTCTCCGTTCGGTCGGATGGTGCCTTTTATCGTGAAATCAAGCGCGCACTCGGATCGCGTACTTCTAGTCAAGAATCGCGTAGCGACATTTATGATTCTAAGATTTCGAAAAGTAGTGCTGAATCGAGTAAAAAATCGCGCGATAGTGTCTATCATACGGATAGTAAGAAATCCCGGGAAACTCTAAAGAGCAAAAGCTCTGACCGCTCCGGTTCTCGCACGTCTAGTCAGGACTCAAAATCGGATTATTACGACTGTAGGAGGAATCTCTACGATCCCGATGAAATCAGACGACGTAGCATCTCGAGCGTTCAACCGACTTACATTGATCCTTTCGAACCTGTCTCGCCCTCGTCGAGCCCAGACTCTGCCAAAGACTTTTACGATACACAGCCCACTTTTATAGGGATGGAAAAGCCTGAGTATCGTGAAAGGACCCTGTTTGATAAGTCGCACGAGGACTTGATCGCCAATTTGGCAAATTCTCCTAATTACTATCATATCCCAACTCCTTATTCTACGTTTCCGAGTAACAATAAACATAAAGATGCTCCACCAATGCACTCGGCTAGTTTACAAAACGTTGAGCTAGAGCAATACGGTCAGTACTCAGACGTCAGCCCGCCGAAGAAATCGGAGGAATTTTCTACTGAAGAGGAAGATTTACACCCGCAGACTACGCACATTTGGCCAGAGAAGATAATAGGTCTTGAGACGGAGATCGACAGTAGCAGAGCAGCGAAAATACACAGCTATCAACGACGTCGTTCGTCTGACACGGTGTTCAGTTTCGATAAAGAAAAGATCGAGTCGTTGACACGATCTATTAGCAAGGAAAATACCACATCGCATCTTGTAAAGGAGTCTTCGAACGAATCTGATGTCAATGTCAGAATCTTGCCTGCAATGGATAGTATTGAGTATGCTAAAAACAAAGCTAAGGCGGCAGCTGCCGCGATGCAACCTGAAACTGCTTCGATTCTCCAATCGGAATTTGATAAACGTGGTAAAGTCCACACTCACATGGTGAGAAAAGACAATCTCAAAGAGGAACTGATGGCCAAGACTCATTTTGACGAGTATAATCCGAAGCTCATATTAGAGACGAGTTCTAGCAGCCGTTTGGCTGACAATTCCGTACCGTACACGCATCCAACGGTGGAAAGAACTAAAAGTGATCCAAATAGTCTCGCAAATAGGCCTCGCTTTACTAGTGTCAATTCCCGAAGGCATGTTCTGATGCATCAAAAATCAATAGATTTGACACCCGCTGAATCTAGTGACGAGGATTACATATTCCGGCAGATACCGAGTGCTCCTCCCATAGCTACTAAGAGGTCTCATTTTGAGTTGCCTACGAGGCATCCTGATCATATTAGGCCTCCTTTCGACTTACCTAAGAACTACTTCAAAGAGTTCGATGATTTCAAAGCAGGTTTTAAAGATCCGAAGAAGCCAATAGACGATGGTTATGACATACCTTATGTTTTGCATAAGCGACATGTAATGAATGGCACAGCACCATCGCCTTTGGATGACAAGAGGCAACCGCCTGATATTGTTATGCTTCCGCCGCAAAATGGTAGACACGTGGTTAGTGCGCATCCTCGCTGTAAATATCATGATCATCCCAAATCTCCGAGATCTCCGAAGTCTCCTAAATCCCCCAAGTCTCCTAAATCACCGAAATCTCCCAAATCGCCCAAATCACCGAAGTCTCCCAGAAGCAGTATTCAAGTGGATCACAGCTCTAAGTTCCTTGAGGTTGAAAATCGTGACTTCTTGTTTACACAAAATATAGACTTGTCTAAAGTGGATCCTGTCACTTTAGAAGTCGATAAAAGTGGACAGTTGCAACACATGCCAAGTCCTAAGCGTGACATTTCTAAAAACTTAGATCCAGCGCTTCTAGAGACTCTGAATTCGAAACTGAGTCAAATAGAAAGTGATTCGGCCACTAGTTCCAAAACGGATAGCGTAATGCAGGAGCCTCAATACCCTCATGATATAAAATTTACAATAAATGGCCGTAATATACAGCAAGCGCCGATATGTAAAGAAGTGAAACCACTAACGGCCGCTGAAAAATTACGGGCTGATATAAAATCTAAATCAGAAAAAATGCCGCCAAAGAGAGGACCAAAAACACGGGGTGCTGGCAAGAAAGGTACCGGTGGAAAAATAAAAGCTAAAAATAATAATAAAATAAGAATCACGTCCTTCTCTTCGGATGATGAAAGTGTTGATTCTGATGACGTTTTCGGAACCACAGAGGCAGCACCTAAGTTAGAGTTTTCCCCGCCACAATCACGAAAAGATCTCGAACCTATTCTACAGTTAGAATATGACAAGATCACTTCAGGGGCTTGGCATAGAGGCCAAACTATGAGTTCAACGGAAATAGAAGGCTCGCCGCCTCAGTGTCGTAAACTATTGGAGCTGGAGGCGAAATATAATCCCCAAATACTTGAAAGTGTAGGCACAGCCACGGAGCTACGTCGCATTTCCGAACGTTCGATTTCAATCCCTAGTTCAGAGGATGACGTCGCTGCTATGAAATTACCAGAAATTAAACAACTCAGCAAAGAAAGTAGTTCCACTTGGGAATATAATGAAAATATTCCATCTCCAATTTTAGAGAGTACAGAGTTTTTGAAATCTGATGATGAGCATTTAGTAGATATAGAAATACAAAAAGTTACGGGCTCTCGTACACAATCTGAAGAACAAAGTGACGTCCCTAAGGACGAAAAGAAAGACATCAATAAACTAGATGTTAAAAAGTCATTACGTGACGAATTAATTTCGCCCATGTTACGTAAATCAGGAGGCACGCCAATTCTATTTGCACATGCTAGGTTAAATTTGTCAGAAGGATCTGTTTTCTCGCTGCAACGGCAAAAGGCTACACAAGATTCACCTACAGCAAGTCGCAGAGCTAAAAGCTTGGATACGCCTGTGATTCAGCTGCATAGATTGCCGCCAATGAATGCCTTCTCGTCCAAAGACGACACTGTTGAAGATATTAATGAAGAAGGGGATATACTTGAAGAAAAGCCCCTGGTTGATGATAAATCTAAAGTTGTAGTAGCTAAAAAAGACGCTATTGAAAAAATCGAAGAAGTGGAAGAAGAGCAATCCACGGAGCCGCTTGAGGAATTGAAATCTGTTGTGATCGATAACGAGGAATTGCAATTACTTGAAGACCTTGTGGAACAGAGACGTCCACGGTCGTTTAAACGTCGATATGACTTGACAAAGCTCAAGTCGCAAACAAAATCTCCATCGCGGTCGCCACTTAGTAAGTCGCCGTTGTCTCGATCGCCAATTTCAAAGTCGCCGTCTCGATCACCGACTTCATCGTTGAATTCGCCAAGAGGTAGCATCAGAAAACTTTCGGATTTGAGTGAAGATCAAATAGTGCCTGATATTGAAAGGATTAAACGCAAGGAGAAGAAAAAGCTTACTTTGAAAGCTAAGCCTGAGGAGAAACAGAAAATAAGTAAATTGAACAAAGGGGGGTCGTTTGATACAAATGCTACCAAAATTAAAGCTTTGCAAACTCAAAAATCTCTACCGTCTTCATTGAAGGATCGACCCGATTTCTTAACTGTGCCTCCGTTAGATATAGCCCGGGCCAAAAGTCAAGAATTAGATCAGGCTTCGAAGAAGATAGCAAAAGAAAAATCCAAGTCACTAGAGAAAATGGAGGTAAAACGTGGCAGTAGTAAAGAAAGAACTAAATCTCAAGAAGATAGTGATACAGAAATTGCCAAACGTAAGGAAAAACAACAAATGCTTTTTGAAGCTGCTTTGAAGCAAACTAAAACACTCATAAGTCCAGTAAAGGACACAATGCCACCATTCCCACCACCAGAAGACAAGATCTTAGTGAAAACCGAAGGAGATAAAATTATTATTGAAACAAAGATAACGAGTAAAGCTGAAGATCACGTCTTTATCGCCAAGTCTCCTAAAAAACTTGATAATAAATTAGGTGGTAAAATTAGTAGGAGTTTTGAAGATCAGAAAACACCAAAATCGAGTACTAAAATTAATAAAAGCATGGATGATAAATCGAGTCAATCATTGGAAGACAAATTCGACGATCTGGCTGCTTTACAAAAATCACCGAAAACCTTATCCAAGAAGCAAGAAATTAAACAACAAATTGAAGGAAAAGTTGTATACCAAAAGATTCATCCCAGTGTTAAGTCTAAAAGTTTGGATCGAAAGGTTGATCCTCATCTTGATTCTAAAGCAAAATCTAAGAGTCTCGATAGAAATTATGTTACTCCATCCTCAATGATATCCACGGAGACGACTGAAAAGCATTTCAAGCAAGAGGTTGTTAAAGTTGACGTTCATCCTAGTGTAATGGAGGAGCCTGAGTATGGTGTCCAAGAAGAAAAAGAAACTACACCAGTCAAAGAAGTAAAAGAACCATCGCCATCAAACAGTTATAAAGAAAAGACGGAAGATGATTCGTCTATAGAGTGGATGACTAGCTCGCAACATACTGTAATAGAAAATGACACCCAAACTGTGATAATGGAACGTCGAAAGATCGATATTTACAATAAACAGAGACAGAGTGAGCTTCAAGAGAGTAAAAGTAATCAAGATGTCCATGAAATGCTCAGGTCTGAGAGAAGACCAGAAGTGACTCGATTAACAAGCGAAGAAGAATCTTTGACAGAAGTAAGTGAACTTAAAATGTCAGATGAAAGTCATCTATTGGGTTTATCTTTGCCTTATATCGATGCTGATAGTTCATCAGATCAAGATCAGGCTTCAAAGAGAGTAAAATTGCCACGTGGGAAAAGCGATGATACTGGATCATGGGTGACAGTTGATTATGATGACACTGCCGACACAGAATTGCCTCTTTCAGATATGAGTAGCAAAACTACAACAAGAGGAAAAAGAGTGTTAGATCCTCAAGGCACCTTCGATGAGTCTTCGGCCAGCTTAGTCGAGTTTTTGAAACACGAGTCCATGTCACAAATATTGTCAGATACAGAGACGGAACGTGACTCAAAGATCACCAGAGATCCTTCACGGTCCATGGACCTCAATCTCAAGTGGAAAAATAAAAATAAAATAATAGTCACGCCGCCTCAGGAAAACAGTCCCACCATTGAAAATATACCTTTTATTGATTCTAGTACTTCAAAGTCCAACAAATCTGATACTGGAGAACATACCGGTAGTTCTGGAAGTGACAAGTCACCCACAGAACATAAAGCTGACCAAAGGGCATTATTAACGGCTAAGTCTAGGCGTAGTGAATTATTAAAACTAAGCGCGGAACGATCTCGAAGCTCTGAGTCAACATCTTGGACTAGCATTGAAAAAGATGTTAGTCCGTCTAGTAATATCAAAGGTAGTTCTATTGAAGACGAATCCAGTGTTAGTTGTTCTATTGCGAGACCATTAGGTATATCACAAGACATTGAAAAACTAAATAAAAAGGACCGCGAATGTCTCGAAGAACTTAAACAGGCAATGGAGTATGGCGAAGAGCACCTTCTATCGCAACATACGTTGTCTAGTGATCATTCGAAGTCGAATTCTAAATCGCCTTCCCCGATACCAGAAATGACACGTATTGAAAGTCCAAGGAGTCCCAGTAAATACGGAACGAGAAAGTCTCCTACTCCAACATTAGAGAAACAAGGCCCCGTAGACTCACAAAAGGCTCCCACCGATTCTGAATCGAGCTCCGAAAGTATTGATAAAACTGTTGAACAGCTATCTAGACCTAACACAAGGAAAAGTGGCTTAGAAAAAATAGGGAAATGTGTAATTGAAGAATCCGAATCTAGTCAGTCTGCTGCATCAAAAGCCTCAGATATTGCCAAAGAGTTACAAAGAACTGTTAAGAAAACAAAAATTGCTATTACCATATCACAAGAGGATCAAAACACGACTATTGATTTTGACGACGATGGTAACGTTATAACTTCGTCATTCGAGAGAGATCTTATGAAAAAGAGAGCTTTGAAAGATGTTGACCAGAAAAGTTCCTCGAAATCCAGTATGGACACAACCACTACGACTACTCCGTCAAAAGGATCTCTAAGTGTAGACGATTCTTCTTCAAGAAGAAAGGGAAGACTGGATGAACAGAAAAGCTCCTCAAAATCAAGCATGGATTCCCGGGGCTCTCTAAGTGTGGAATCTAGAGGATCATTTGAAACAACGGAGTCTACTTCTGGATCTTTAGGAGAAGCGTATCGACGCGGCGAGGAACTGAAACCCACTTGGAGACCTTTCTTTGGTGCATCAGGTAGTGAAAACAGTACTAGTATTGAAGAAGCGTGGATTCCACAAGATCATGAAGGTTACGAAAGCCTGGGGCTCAATAAAGATGTTTTTGAATACAACAATCAAAGGATGTTAGATGACTTTCAAACTTTCTCCAAAAATCCGCCTTTGTCAGCAAATACTTCTAAAGATTCAACTGATGCTGACTTTACAGACGATCTTAATGATTTTCCTGTTAATTTCCTATATCCAGCTACTTCATCAACAGCTGACGTTGTTATTGGTTACGGACAAAATTTCGGGCGTACCTTATCTCGAATATCAGAAAGAAGTACGGCTTCGGAGAAAACAAGCGCTGACGAAGATTCTACTAAGGCTTGCTCGCGATCTGAAAGTTTGAATGAGGAGTCAATGAATTCTAGCGACCATCAGGCTAGTCTTAGTTCAGATCCACCAAGTAATGCTAACGTTGCGTACATATCAGATACAGATAGAAGGACATCTGCTGAAATGCCAGATATACCGATAGATCAAACTAAAATCAGTGAAATGTATGAAGCCAAAAAACAAGGTGAAAAACCCGACAAAAGTGGTGATGATGCACAAGATAAAAAGTTTGGTGGGAGTCCAACTGCTCCTGGTAAATCGAATCTTCAAGTTCCATCAAAACTGTCATCAGCCAGTGACAGTCAAGAATCTGAAGATTGGCCATTGCCAGAACTACCGACACAAATAGGCAAAGTTCAAGATGAATACGATCAATTGCCCTCGTCTACGTTATTAGAAACGCCAATCATTGAAAAAGTTCATATTTACTACATGAGTAATGAACCAGAACAACCAATGAAAGTTACTTTACAGTCGGAGAGTTCAAAGGGACATTTGGAAGGATCTGACGACGACAGCGACACTTTAAACAACGATGAAGATTTAGAAAAAGATGTACCTGAATCAAAATCAGAGAAATCCATTGATAAAAGCGACGACAGTTCAAAAAATAATGTTAAAGTTATTCCATATGAAATGTCTGGATATATGGTGGAGCCTTTGGAAAAACATGATGAATTTACGTGTTTGAATAAAAACGTAGTTCCTAACTACGATAAATCATGTTTGAGTGGGACCATTAGTAAGGCGACTTGTCTCATGGGTGACGTAGGATCTTGCTGTTCTCGCGCTGAGCACAAATCATTTAGCATAAAGAGTAATATTGAAGAAAAAGTGATCATAAGCCAACCGCAGAAATCACCTACAAATCATAGCCCAATATTTGAAGATGATCATTTATATACGGATGACGTGTTCGGTGCAGATAGTAAGTCGCTTTCACCTGATTTTGATAAAGGATTTTCTACTATGGGAACACAAAAGTATTCGCTTGGGTCGAATAATTCCGACACGTCTATAGACGATTTGCTCTCGCAGACTAATCTCGAGGAGACAGTACGTGCCGTGGCCAAGCTGAGCACTGGAAGCACTAGCACTTGTAAACGATGTAGTCATAGTAGCCATTCTGAAGAAGAAACTAGTTCTTTTGGTACAGATCTAGACGGAACAGTGAAAATTGGATTACCTCAAAAGAAGTGCACTCACAGTTCTCATTCTGAAGATACTTCTATTTGTTTGAGCATTTCGGAGTGGTCCACTGGTACCAATACCGTTCGTCAGTATGCAAACCTATCAGCATCAGAGAGTATATCTGCCGTTTCGGTGCCGAAAAGCGAAAAATCCGAAAACATATCAGCTAAAGCATATTCTTCATCCCACGCTAGCAAAAAATCAGATCAAAAGGCTAAAATCAGTTCTCAAGCCGAAATGAGTTCTAAAAGTAGTAGTTTAGAAAAGAGCTCGGATAATATTAAGTACGACAAATTGTGTAGTTCAGAGACAACTATAACTAGAAAAGGAATAGACAGCAGCTCGGGAACTAAAAGCGATAGCACTTTAACTTTAGCACAGTCTATATCCGATTGGTCCGCTAGTACTAGCCACACTCTAGTAGCAACGGCTCGAGCGGATGCGTTAGATGCCGACAACACAAAATCTGATCACACGATTGTTGTAGAACCTTCTTCCAGTTTGGAACCAGAAGACAAAATAGAGGAAGATTTGCCAATGGATAAACCTCTATCACATTGTAAAGATGTTCAAGAATCCAAGGAGCCTGTTTTGAGACTGACTGCGTCATATTTGGGGAAGACTGATAAGTCTTCTTCAATAAGTTACAGTGATAAATCCGATAAGTCTAGCTCTAGCTCTTTGAGTAGTCTACAAAAACATTCTAACGGTGTTCTTCGTTTTGAACAAAGGCTGAGAGGTTTTCAGCCTCAAGATGGAACTCATGAGAGATATTCAAAGGTGCCTCCGAAAAGTCTGAGTTACGAAGAACAATCACAGAAGTTTATGAAGCCCACTATTCGTTGTCAAAGCGAGGATAGTGATTTCAAACCTTACTTCGTAGGACCACAGCCTGAACTGGATATCGACATGCCATCGCAACTTTACAGCCAGGAAGAAAAACATAGCGAACGCTACCAGAGCCAAGAGTTTTCTAATATCATACGCGAGGATATGGGCGGCCAGTTTATCAGGTCTGATTATAAACCGTTAGCAAAACACGCGAGTTACGATGACAAAACTCTCTCGAAGAATCAAATAAAAGAATACAAAACCTCGCAGCAATATCGTAGCAAACCCAAAAGCTGGTCTTTTCACGAACACTATTTGACTTCGTCAGAATTGCCTATGATATCTGTTCCAGAAATACCGTCTGTGCATCGGGAGATCCAAGAAAAGAAGTCTGCCGAAAGATCCGCCAAGACACCACTTTCTCGTTGTTCTCCCTATTATTCTAGTAGCTTAAGTTCAGAATCGCCGCCAATTCAGCCTTTGAAAGCACCGGTAAAAAAATCATTACTGGTGCGTAACATTTCTTTGAAAAGTCCTCCCAGTGGCAACGACACTGACAGCTCCCTGGACGTCATACGAGATCCTCGTGAGCGCATGAAGACATTCAGGAGAAAGAAACAAGTTACTAGTGCACGCAAGAGGCAAGAGAGAATTCAAGACGTCTTGGAGGAGGATTCTACTAAAAGTCAGTACTCCTCTGAAAGTGACAAAGCTCAAGGCATCAAATACTTGGCCGTCGAAGAGTCTTTGCGTCGAATGGAAAGTTCGGAATGCTCCGACAGCTACGTACCAGAGGTAGAATCTGGTTCATCTGAAGTTTCCAAAGGTGACTCAAAGAATTACGACACTCAAGAGGTGGCCAGTTATTCCGAAGACGAGGGCCAAGAAGAATACGCAAAGTATAAAAGCGCAAATTATGAAGCTCAACAATTTCCAATCAGTATTACTCCTGTCCACTTCCAAGGGTTTGGTTCCTCAGCTGATGAGGACGAGATGGGTTTCCCACGGTTTGATAGACTAGGTCGCTTGCGCCACCCATACTTAGATTCTCAGGAGCCTCAATATGTATCGGAGGATAGTCCTCCTCGAGTCTCGTATTCGAACAAGGGCAGCCGTCAGTCGTCATTAAAAAAGACCAAGTCATCTTCTAGTTTCCGACAGTCTGAGGACAAGTCTATGGGAGAGCCTTCTGGCCAACACCAACAAAGAGTTTACTATGAGGAGCATAGTGACAGAGACGATTCAGACGATTACGCGTATCCAATTGATACGATTAAGCGTGCTCCTAAGGTCCCTAAGTCAGGCAGCTATTTGTTCGAACGCGGTGAGTCGGTAGCTTATTCGGACACGGAGCTGCCTCCGGACAAAGACGAGTACGAAGAGTACAGGGGCAGCCCGTATCCCGAGCATTATGAGGAGGTCGATATGTTCCAAACTCAGGAATGTTATCCGCAGTATGAGAACGAGTTAGATGAAGGCAGGGACGCAAATGGCGAACATTACACAAGGGACCTCGATCAGAGATTCAGTCTGAATAATGTCGAAAGATTTTACTCTAGTCACTACGTTGATTCGCAAGCTTCTAGCGACAGCCCCGAGCAAAAGTTTGACGTGTCCACGTTGCCTCCGCCTCTCTGCTCCGACGACGAGAACGACTAAGCCTTGCGGAGAGTCCTCGCTTTGATTTAGTTTACACTTCCTCGTGGTTGCCCTCGTTCACAATCCGGTGTGCTTGCGCGGTGTCTGAGTGCGTTTCCCAATTTGAATTCTAATTATCGCAATTAATTGTTACATTGGTATTTGATATTAGGGTACTCATTATATTAAATATATTTACATTGTCACTTTGAATATTAAGCGTAATAATGAATTATACCTAGTGCCAATTCCCAGGTAGCGCGATCCCCTTGACTATCGTGTGTATGCCGACTTATACCTATAGCTTTTTAAGTAATTAGGTGTAGTTACGTATATTGATCGTATATATATTCATCTTCGAAATAAAATAAATAAGATTCTGATGGAATATTCTAAACTGAAATATAAAACTGATCCTAACCGTAAAATGTTAAGTTACGTAGATTGGTCCGGGTACCTCGTAGTGCGCACGCTTCAGGGATACGCAATACAGGTACCGTGATGTGTGTAGTGCCAACTTCTTCTAGTCGAAATATTTTAGTGTTTTATTGAACTTTATAAAATTATATATTTAATATTTATTGTATGAATTATATCCATGATACATAGTTATTATGCGTAAAGGCTGTGATTTACTTTGTGTGGTGAGATCCAAGATCTGATTTACGTTCTGCCAAATACCGCTCAATATCGCATATACAATTCACTTTTCACATGTTTTTGTACCCACACCATGTTTGTTACGATTCTAAATAACTTCCAGTACACGGTAGTGCCAAATGTGCTCAAGTTTCCTAAATTTTTATCATTTATTGTAAGGTATAAATGTTTAAAATTATATTGACCACAAGCGATTGGATTTATTGATATTATGAATTATAAAATCATCGAAGTTTTACGAACACGTGAGGCTATTCCGATAATATTTTATTTAGAGTTATTGCGTTGATTACGAATGTTGTTATTTTTTATGTTATGAAGTGTATTTAAGTGGCCGAATTTAATTTTTAAATATTGAAAGAATTCTAGTGGCCATTCTCTGTAGGCGCACTGCATGAATGGAGTCGGTAGATCCATGGTTAATAGTTTTGTTATGGTGTGTGTAGGTGGATTAGTTTGAGGTAAAAAACTTTGTACTGCCAGATGTATCGTTGATACCGTGATTAGTCTTGTTTTTTTTTAACATTTAGACGTAGTCGACAAATAACTAGACCTCAGATCTTGTTTGTATTTATAATATATTTATATTAGGTTATGTGCATAAACACAGAAAATTTAAAAGTATATTAAAAGTTTAAAATTATTGTTCTAAAAATTTCCATTAATGATTTATAAAAATATTTTGACTCGACATTAATAATGAATTGAAGTATGCCAAATAACCTATTAGTAATTAATTAAACTAATCCAATTTTCTGTTTCAGTGACAAAAGGATAGAAAATGTTTTAATTTTCAGTCTTGTAATTTGCAATTTTGACTTAGATAGGAATAAAGAATATCGAAATAATAGACGAATTGTGTGTTGTCAGAGTAGTCGTGAAAGGGTAGATTAATGTTGTGGATATTTTTCTGTGCAGCATTATTGGTAAGGCGTTTCTTGCACTCAGTTGCTAGTACGGTTAGACATACAGTTTACTGCTTTGATACCCCCTTTTTTAATTATTACAATGCTTTGTCCGCATTTCTGCGATCACAAGGGGCTTATACTGATTCCCTGTGAAATAAAGACCCGTTAAGCATTCATTAGATATCATTCTGGTGGTAAAAATGTGTGCAAAGTTATAGAATATCAGAAATTATGATTTCTGTACATTAGGGTGGAATTGAATATGGAGCAACTGTAGAATGTCTTTTGTATTGGGTTGGATGGTCCTTTTCCGATTGTGTGAAGCTTTAAACATTAGTATTATTTTAAAATGTTTTATTTAAGAGTTTGTAAAATATTCTTTGGTTGGTAGTCCGTTTGAGTTGCTTTCCGAAGCGTGTTTTCATTGTGGCAGCTGATTGTAAAACTAATGCAAAATTAAATTATTTCCAAAATCCCTAAAATACATATTACTGGATTAGTCTTCTACGATATTATATGTTTAAAGAAATAATATTACTTAAGTCCTGACGAGTTCCTAAAGCTTTATTGCTCAAATTAGAAATATTAATTTGCAGTGATCTTACTGTAGTTTTTTTGTACTTACGACTTTACCCTTTTGAACATAATGATTAATATGTAGAAATTATAAACAAAGACAATATAAGCTTACGCAATGAAAACTCGCTTCAATATTCCTTTATAATTCGTCAATCCAGTGCTGGATAGTGTTCAATTAATTGAAAATAAATAACTTTAATATGATGGTGTGCACGAAGCAATTTTAGACTATTAGCTGTAAGAGGTCGCCGACCACAATAGTTAGCGCAATAACGGTCGGTTATTGTTATGAAAATACAAAAAAATAAAGTCTTAGATATTTAAGCACTTCGACTTTTCGATTGAAAGTGTACAATCCAAATAGACTGTAATGTTACGATTTCATTGTACTATTGTGGTTTTGTCTGACATAAACATAATGTGACTCTTGGGGTAGAAATGGAGATAAATTCATGCAAATTGCAATAATTTTCAAATAGTATGTTTTTTGTTAGGGTTATTTGCAGGGCCACGCACTTAATAATAGTATTGTATCAGCCCATATACGTCCCACTGCAGGGCACGGGCCTACTCTACAATCGAAAGTACGATTGAGAGTGGTTAGGCCATATAGTCCACCACGCTGGCCTAGTGCGGGTTGGCGGACTTACATTCCATAGAAATTCGTCAATCACCACGCACTAAAACGGTGAAGGAAAACATCGTGAGGAAACCTGCATACCATAGCGATTTATAAGAATTTCTATGGAATGTAAGTCCGCCAACTTAATAGTATTGATATAAGTTTATTAGAATGCTATGTGGCAATCCGTCAACCTTAGTTTAATCTTTGTAATCTGTCCTTAAAATATTGATCTTCTGTCTTCCAACATATTATTATTTAATTATTTTTAACTTAAGGATAGTCTTGCACTGATCTACACAGCTACTTTTATTCTCAACTTTATGCACAAGTATTATATTCAAAGGACTGTTTTCTGTATTTAAGTTTAATATACATGAAGACTGCAGAATAACATGGCTCTTTTAATGTTTAAAACTATTTACTTTGTTATAAGTATCGCTATTGGTTTATTAGTTAATATTTCCATGCCTTTTGCCATATAATATCTACAACCAGGACCGTCCTACCATTTTATAAATCATTTTTATAAGTTCAGTTTATTATCATATTTAACTTTTCTTGTTTGAATAGTTAGGATGTAGGTAGAGACCCATACAAGGTTAATGATGACATACAAGGAAAGCAATATAAGTGCCATTAAACTTATAATTTTTGCAGTTTGTTAAATATAGTATTGTTATTTGTGATTATTGGGTTATGTTGCTTATGAAATGAATATATATATGTTTTTTAATTTTTATATTTATTTAGGGAAACTTAACGTTACGTGGATGTAATATAGGGTTGATCATATTTTATTTCAGTCGATTTCTTTAATGTTGTATGGAAAAACTCTTGTCTGTTATTATTATTAGCTCAAGTCTGTAACGCGAATATTTTAGTTCTCTTGTGGGTATGCACTTCTGTTTTATCAATTTTGCTATGTATTTGGTGGGTGGGATTCGCTAAATGTTTATGTCTGACAAGGCCAGCGTTTAAGTTTTACGTGTCACGTAATTATATTGTTTCGAATATTGAAACGTTACTTCCTTTTTGAATTTATATGTGAGTGTGTGTGTACTGTACCCCTGCAATACACGACACTACCCCGCGTTTGGGGATAGTTAAACAATAAAAATAAATAAATTATCAAATTGTTATTTTCTTTGTAGTATTTTATTTTTAATTTGTTATTAGTTATACACCTTTTACATAATGTATATATGCAGCAAGGAATATTCATGTGAGTCTTAAAAAATGAGCATGATTGTTTTGTATGTTTAATTTATTTCTTTATTATTTCAGCTTGTTCATATAAATAAAGTTTCTTTTGCAGGGTCCCTTACATGTTTTTGTTTTTGCATGAATTTTGTTACTGTTTTTATTTTATTTCAGGTTTCGATATTGAATTATGTTTTAGTCCCATATTTTCGCTATGTTATCGCAATTCTGTGCTTTTATTTGACACATTTCAAATGTACATGGAATAAGCAAATTATATTGTAAAGAAATATAAAACACTGATAACCTGTTTCTTTAGTATAGTTTGCTTGCTATTTTTAATTTAAATTTTACAGTATATCTAATATTAAGCAATAATTAAATACGACAATTTTTGTTTCAAATGGAATAATTTACACATTATAACTATACATTTTTGTCGTATTTATAAGTGTTTATGCGTTCAAACCGTTGCTCTCTATTTGCTTAACGATGTTGCATGCCCCTTACATATTTCTATATTTAAAAATCCTTTTTAACCTAACTATACAGTAACAGAATATTAATTTGATATATCCCCAACAGACGAAACATCAGCGGAGGAGGATAACACAGTATCGTCGGCGAGTTTGTGCATGTCGCCCACGTCGACGTACGAGCGTAGTGTGGTGTCGGCGCCGCTGTGTGCGTCCACGCCGTACGCGCACGCGCACGTGCACAACGGACACGACGTCGTCGACAATACTGCTAGCGATGTTGTCAATGGAAATGTTCATGGTGAGAACGCTTTGTATATATAGATGTGCCATTAACCAACGTAAAGCCGAAATCAGGCATAGGGTTAGTAGTGACTAAATCCGACCTCGAAAAAAACATATGTCGTGTAATTCTTTTCACCTTGTGCATCTAGTAGCTGAATGAAGATAACCATTAAATAATATTTAAATCTGATCATTTCAACGGATATACACTGGCTGAAATTGGAACATGATATACTAGCATGAATGTCGCGGATAACTAGTAAATGATGCTGGTAGAATATCAGTATATGTTTGGTAATTTGTATTGATAAAGTAAATGGGATATAGTGTTGTTTAAAAGCGTATCGATTTCCGAGTTAAGTCAGTGTACAGCGTAGTCACGTAGTGAAGGTGTTTTATTGTCTCCTTTTAATTGTGAAATTTTATGCCACAGTTACTGTTGTATCTGAGTCCACGAACAATCTGGACGTGTTGAGCGGCGGAGAGAGCGACGCGGGCGACACTCTATCCAGGCGGAATAACAATAGGTATATCATATTTTGTTAGCCATATTCCATTCCACCAATAACCATTCACAATATTACACTTATAGGACGCTTGAATTAGTCCGAAAATCTGTAAATATATCAATGTTTTAATAAATCGCTAATATTTATTGAATTTTCTATCAGTTTGTTGGCGTATGAATCACTTGTAGATAGACGCTATTACAGGAATTAGGAATTACGCTTATTAAGATTAAAAAAAAAACGGTAAAATGTAGAAAAACTGGTTTTATTTATTATCTTGTACAATTATTTAATACTCAGATGATTCAGTAACTAATATTAAATGCTTTTATCTTGCAGCATATCGTCGAATGTGCTAGGTACTCTTCGCGAGAGCACTGGTGATCACCCGCGGAAGCGAAACACCGACATCACCTACTACATCGCCAAGGAACTGCTCATGACGGAGCGCACTTACAAACGAGACCTAGAACTCGTTACAGTTGTGAGTACAAGGCATTAGTTTAGAAATTGATAAATTAACAGGTTTGTGGGTACGGCTGTAGCGTGGATGTGGCATTTAAAGACTCCTGCGAAGCCAGAATTCATTTGAGGCAAACCAATGTCCCATATCTTGTAACTGGTGAATTATGATGGTAAAGTTGAATTGAAAACTTTGTTTACAAAGTTTATTATTTTTATTTGTATCATTTCTGGTTTGTATGTCTGGTCTAACTTGGTGTCTGATTGATTTTGGTTGGTCTTGCACTCTTATTTATTTGTTGTCTGTTATGTCTGCGCCAATCAACATATTGTATATTATTTGTCAATAATTGGAAATCTTTTATTAGATTTAATTTTGTGTAAGCACTATATTTATGTGACTCTTATTTGTAACCCCGTAGATATCTGTATCTGTATCAGCCCATATACATACCATTGTTGGGCACGGGCCTCCTCTACAATCGAGAGTACGATTTTAGTTAGGCCATATAGTCCACCACGCTGGCCTAGTGCGGGTTGGCGGACTTACATACCATAGAAATTCTTATAAATCGCTATGGTATGTAGGTTTCTTCACGATGTTTTCCTTTATCGTTTTAGTGCGTTGATATTTTGATAGCAAAAAAATAGATTAAACAGCCGATGTTGAATAATACAAAATATGAATCAATACATAATTGTGTACGTGTGTGTGCAGACGTGGTCGCGTCGCGTGTCGCAGCTGGCGGGCGGCGCGGCGGGCGTGCTGGCGCGCGCGTGCCTGGCGCTCGAGCCGCTCGCGCTGCCCGCCGGAGCCTTCCTCGCCAGGCTGGAGAAGACGCTCACGCACGCGTCGCCGGGTAGGAACCAAGGTGACGCTCGTACTAACTAGTAAATATAGTAGTAGGCTTAACAACAATTTGTGTGTTTTAAAATAATATTTTTTGAAATAAAATAAGGTACAATGTTGAAAAAAAAAACTTAATATCAATTTATTTGTTATTATTGCCATAAAATTATGACCTATTGAAGAATTTACAATATATATTCTAGTGCACTATATTATAGAATACGAGTATAACAATATATTTTTTGTTTTCAGAATCAGAAGAACCAGAGTACAAAAAAATAGCTGATATTTTGTATGATTACCTAACTAGCATAGCTGACGTAAGTGATTGTAGTGAATACAATTTTATATGTTATTCATTTGAAAAGTTGTAGTGTAAAGATTAGTAGTAGAAGTGTGAAGAGACATCTTCATTATCGAATGGCAGGGCACTGCTGTCTAATGATACTTTCCCCGGACCGCATTTGTGCTTACCATCAGGTGCATTATGCCGGGCCAATTTGAAAAAAATATTACATACTAAATCAGATTAGACAACATTTGAAACTTAATAGATTCTTAAAAGCGAGACAATGAGCCTAAAGCAGTGTGTGTATGTGTGTGCGTTGCAGGCGCAAGCGGTGTACGTGTCGTGCGCGGGCGCGTGCGTGGGCGGCGCGGAGAGCGCGCGGCGGCGGGACGGCGAGGCGGCGCGCGCGGCGGCTGCGTTCGAGGCGGGCGCGCCGCTGCCGCTCGCGTGCCTGCTGCTGCGCCCGCTGCACCGCGCGCTGCATCTGCACGCGCTCGCGAACGGTACACACACATACTCTACTACAGCCTCTACTACACTACCTACCCGCAGTTAACACTTCAATTTGTATATAGAGATTAAGTTCTTTCTGTATTGACATGTTATAAGAGCTCTTTAAGTGCCTACATGACCAATAAGAACATTTCATTAACCCATTAGTGCATGAAGTCCGATAAATCGGATTATATTAATTGTACATATTTTCTGTTTTATTAATATATTGTTAAACTTCTTATTGTGATTTTCAGTCTCAAAAAGTCTTGTGCTGAATAATATATGTCTATTTCTCTCGACTAACAGAAGTCTTGTACTGAACTTTCCAAAAATTACCATTTTATAGTAGTCCGATTTATCGGACGTCATGCACGGGTTAATAACATAATAACATTTCATTTCTTTTTATCCACGGCTTTACTGTATCAATTATGAATTAAGGTTTATTTAATTGTACCTATTACGATAATCTATCACTTTTGTTTAGTATTATTAACAAGATTTTAAAATATATTTTGGAAGTGACTACATTTCACCTAATAATTAGTGCAATGCAGTTGAAATCTATCATCAAGTAATTTTATTTTCGCTACTAAATTCGCGTTTATTTTCTGTGACAATAATAAAATGAACCCATTCTTTTGTAATGTTTAAAATACTTACACCCAGGCTGCACCACTTAATAGTGACTATGTTGTGTAATACTATTTTATATACATTATAGAGTTGCACGAGCATTGCAAGACTGAGTCGTCGAGTCGCGCGGAGAAGGCGGCGCGTGAAGGCGCGCGCGACGCGGCGCTGCAGCTGCTGCACGCCGAGAACCTCGCCGCGCTGTGCCAACTGCAGCGGGATATCGCCGGTACGTACTGTACAAGCACGTATACGCATAATTACATGCACGTGCATATACGCACGTTACTGTACACAAAAGAATATATATTTAAAACTATTTATTAATTTTATTTATTATCGGTCGTTAGTGTCCTGGGTAAAGGCCTCTTCCCTTTATTATAATTATAATTGAATATACTATTAATGTAAGTTCTTATTGAGTAATCTAACATTTGAAAGTAATTTAACATTTTAGTCAGCATATTTTCGGAGTATAGGAAAAAAATAAATAAGTATAATAATATAAAAAAATAAATATAATAAATATAAAAATAATATAAGGTCAATAAAACAAATGTTTTATCTTTACAGGCTATGACAAAATATTGGTGCCGGATAGAGAGTTCGTCAGAATGGGCTGTGTGTACAAACATTCCACGATAGGCATACAACAGAGGATGCTATTTTTGGTACGTACTCTTACCATAAAACAATATCGTCTCATCAGTTTGTGCAGATCAGTATTTGGTCAATTTTGTATTGCCTTGTATTGTTTGCAGAAACTTTTCATGGGTGAAATTGTAGCAATTAGTTTTGTAATTTTTAATATGGCACAGAATGAAAATAAATATAAGCAACAGTCACATACAGTAAAAGCTCTTTATTCGCGGGGTATACGTTCCGTAAATATGCCGCGAATACAGAAACCGTGTATATGGAATGGTATTTTGTATGGGATTATAGGGGATACGTTCCTTGGTGACAAAATGAAAAAAAAAAAACAATATAAAAAAAACAATTTAATTGAAGTTTTTGACCATACTTATTGATTGTTATCTTCAGGCTTAGGCAACGGTTTACAGAATTTTGTTCAAACTGATATTCAGCAGTGGCATTAACAATTTTCCTCTTAAAAATAAGACTTCGTTCCATAGACGGATCAATTTGCATAAAGAAATCTCAAAGCTCATTTGCCATTCTTAAACCGTCACTAAGATTTTTCATATTAAATGTCACATTTCCAGTGTTTGTTGAAGCCTCTTCTTCTGTGGGCTGTGCATGTAACATTTCCTCCAAGTCGGTTTCAGTCAAATCTTCATCTTGCAATTCAAGCAATTCTTGAATGTCACTTGATTCTATCTGTTCGAACCCATCTCAGTCAGTGCAAGCCACAGTTTTTTCCAGCATGGTTTCAATGTGTATGGCTTCAGTTCTTCCAATGATTACGATGCATTTTGCTATGTCAAACTTCTTCCAGCATTCCATAACATTCATATCAGGATCACATTCCATATTATCTAAAATTATTTTGAATGTTCGTCTAATGTAAAGACCTTAAAGGCCTGGATTACCTGGATAAAACTAAAACCGCTTTAAAGTTTAAATGTATTATTATAAATAAATTTCAACTTCATTTCATTCTCAAAAACACCGACCGCGGCGAAGGCGGTTTATGTCAAAGGCCGATCCAATGCAGTTGCGATATCGTTTAATAACTAACATACTTATTACATTGTTGTAATAAGGTATATTTTACTTTTTTATTAGTCCATTTATCGGCCCGTTTACAAAGGATTTTTGGTTGGATACATATTGGAATTATTTTTACTGATATGTATATACTATGTACTGATTAGATCCGCGAATAAAGAAATCCCTAGCCGCGAATATAGGAATTGGGTCACAATTTTTTGATCCGCGAATAGTGAAAACGCGAATGAAGGAAGCGCGAATAAGGAGCTTTTACTGTACATACATAGTCATGAACCTACTACACCAAGATCAAGTGTTGTGCCATGGGTATCTGGAACTACGAGAGAATTTTCAGTCTCACAAAGTCACCCAAATCGGCACACACATGTCTCGGTGCGAGGATTGAACCCACAAATGAGGTCTCAAATGAGGTGTACGTGTGTGTTTTAGTTCAACGACGTGCTGGTGGTGGCGTCGAAGAGCGAGGGCAGCAAGTTCCGCGCGCACGCCGCACTAGCGCTACACTCGCTCACACTGCAGCCGCACTCGCTGCCGCACTCATTCACGCTCACCGGTACGCACTCATCATACTATACTCATTTCAATGGTAACAAGAGTTTTACCGTGAGATTTTCGGGGAAACTTTTAAACATATTTGTGTACTCTATAATATTTAAATTCAGACCTTTTTTACATAAAGCTTAGCTATATACTCAGCTATTTTATGAAAGTTCTGTCCTTAGTCTGTATTAGCGTTCTTTACAATATTTTCCGACATAATGTACAGTCAACGACAAAAGTCGTTGAGCGTATTCAAAACGCCAAAAGTCTTGCACACATGAAGTAACAAAAGTGATTGACCAGGTTCGGCCACAAAAATTCGTGAACACCTTAAGGTTACAAAAGTTTCTGAGCAACAAAAGCAACAAAATTCCTAAACAAGCCAATATTACATAATTCAATGAACACTTGTAAAAAGCAAGTTTGCCGTAGATGTGTTCATCTACTTTTGTTGCTTTGTAATACAATTTATATTTTTTGCTTTTCTCTGCATTGACTTATTTTGTGTTTTTGTGAAATAATATATATTAACGCGAAGTTTAAATGTTGTTCTTGTTCGTCTGTTATAATACGTGCCTAATGTTATTCATACCGTGCTGTTGATGTTGCAAATATTATAATAAAAACTTACATAAAATAAGAAAATATAAATTACTCACTGTACTACTTGTACTTGTGTGTACGATTTCGGAAATAATTTAAAAAAGTAAATACAAAGATAATTACACATAACATTTATTGATCGAAAAAATAAATTCAAAATATATATAAAAAGGGTAGAAATATTTAAAATCTTGTGTGGCCTCCATTTGCTTCGATGACGGCCTATAGTCGGCATTGCATAGAATTTACCATATTTGCACACACATCTCCTCCTCTAAATGTATCCCATATGCGTTCCACGTGCCTTATAATGCCTTCCTTCGTACGGGCCGTGTCGGGCTCCCAGGCTTGGACAATGAGACCCCATAGATTTTCTATGGGGTTCAAGTCTGGACTCTTCGGCGGGAACGGCATCTCTATAACAGCATTTTCATGATTGCAGAACCATGCTTGACATCTTCTAGCTTTGTGCACGGGGCTGTTGTCGTGGACGAGGTGTATTGGCTCCGATACGTGCATTCTGGCCGTAGGAAGTAGCAGGTTCTCCAACAGATCTATATAGCCTTCGCTATTCAAGCGGCCGGTCATTTCTGTCAGCTCACCGGGGCCCGATGCACTCATCCAGCCTCAAAAACCAACGCTAATACAGCCGCTCGATCGATTAGCTCTGATATTTCTGGGGTTATATCTCTCACCAGCTAATCGCCAAAGAGTGCATCTTCCATCTTCCGATGATTGGAACGTTTTTTCATCCGCGAAAACGACTTGTGAGAAATCGAAATTCAGAAATCTTTCGGCAAATTGCAGGCGTTCCAGTTTGTGCTGTGGTGTTAAAATAAGTTTTCTCGCTGGAACTCGATTATGAAAGCCGTGTTCTTTCAGCCGCCGACGAATTGTTTGTGTCGATAGATCCATGTCTGCTGCGACCGTCGATACACGAGTGAAGCCGCTGCTTTGGAAACGCCGAACAATATCAACATCTTGATCTCTTCTAGTTTTCCTCGGTCTACCAGTACGTTTAGATGTTTCAATCAAACCTTCAGAATCCCACCGTCTTGTCCACAGGTATACGGTATTTCTCTGAAAAAAATATATCATTAAAATATTTTTGACTGAAGTCTATAGTCATTAATAAACAGCAACTTAATGCCTGGATTACAAAAAAGTAACCTGTGGTATATTGGACAAAAATAAATAAAATTGAAAATAAGCAATACACCCAACAGTCACATACATACCTACACTACACTACAGACTTTTCGGTCTCACAAACACCCAGACTAGGAACTAATACCTGTGGTTCACAAAAATATTTGATTCGGTGCAGGGATCGAACCTGCGGCCAAATTACGTTCTTTTTTAAGATCAAAAATACATATTAACAGCAATTTATTTTGATCACAATATAATTATAATAATAATTACTTTTACTGTTGATCGATATTATAATTAAAATAAATTGCTGTTAATATGTATTTTTGATCTTAAAAAAGAACGTAATTTGGCCGCAGGTTCGATCCCTGCACCGAATCAAATATTTTTGTGAACCACAGGTATTAGTTCCTAGTCTGGGTGTTTGTGAGACCGAAAAGTCTGTAGTGTAGTGTAGGTATGTATGTGACTGTTGGGTGTATTGCTTATTTTCAATTTTATTTATTTTTGTCCAATATACCACAGGTTACTTTTTTGTAATCCAGGCATTAAGTTGCTGTTTATTAATGACTATAGACTTCAGTCAAAAATATTTTAATGATATATTTTTTTCAGAGAAATACCGTATACCTGTAGACAAGACGGTGGGATTCTGAAGGTTTGATTGAAACATCTAAACGTACTGGTAGACCGAGGAAAACTAGAAGAGATCAAGATGTTGATATTGTTCGGCGTTTCCAAAGCAGCGGCTTCACTCGTGTATCGACGGTCGCAGCAGACATGGATCTATCGACACAAACAATTCGTCGGCGGCTGAAAGAACACGGCTTTCATAATCGAGTTCCAGCGAGAAAACTTATTTTAACACCACAGCACAAACTGGAACGCCTGCAATTTGCCGAAAGATTTCTGAATTTCGATTTCTCACAAGTCGTTTTCGCGGATGAAAAAACGTTCCAATCATCGGAAGATGGAAGATGCACTCTTTGGCGATTAGCTGGTGAGAGATATAACCCCAGAAATATCAGAGCTAATCGATCGAGCGGCTGTATTAGCGTTGGTTTTTGAGGCTGGATGAGTGCATCGGGCCCCGGTGAGCTGACAGAAATGACCGGCCGCTTGAATAGCGAAGGCTATATAGATCTGTTGGAGAACCTGCTACTTCCTACGGCCAGAATGCACGTATCGGAGCCAATACACCTCGTCCACGACAACAGCCCCGTGCACAAAGCTAGAAGATGTCAAGCATGGTTCTGCAATCATGAAAATGCTGTTATAGAGATGCCGTTCCCGCCGAAGAGTCCAAACTTGAACCCCATAGAAAATCTATGGGGTCTCATTGTCCAAGCCTGGGAGCCCGACACGGCCCGTACGAAGGAAGGCATTATAAGGCACGTGGAACGCATATGGGATACATTTAGAGGAGGAGATGTGTGTGCAAATATGGTAAATTCTATGCAATGCCGACTACAGGCCGTCATCGAAGCAAATGGAGGCCACACAAGATTTTAAATATTTCTACCCTTTTTATATATATTTTGAATTTATTTTTTCGATCAATAAATGTTATGTGTAATTATCTTTGTATTTACTTTTTTAAATTATTTCCGAAATCGTACACACAAGTACAAGTAGTACAGTGAGTAATTTATATTTTCTTATTTTATGTAAGTTTTTATTATAATATTTGCAACATCAACAGCACGGTATGAATAACATTAGGCACGTATTATAACAGACGAACAAGAACAACATTTAAACTTTGCGTTAATATATATTATTTCACAAAAACACAAAATAAGTCAATGCAGAGAAAAGCAAAAAATATAAATTGTATTACAAAGCAACAAAAGTAGATGAACACATCTACGGCAAACTTGCTTTTTACAAGTGTTCATTGAATTATGTAATATTGGCTTGTTTAGGAATTTTGTTGCTTTTGTTGCTCAGAAACTTTTGTAACTTTAAGGTGTTCACGAATTTTTGTAGCCGAACCTGGTCAACCACTTTTGTTGCTTCATGTGTGCAAGACTTTTGGCGTTTTGAATATGCTCAACGACTTTTGTCGTTGACTGTACTTAGAGATTAGCTTAGCCTTAATCGCAGCTATTTTTTGAACTTTTGTCATAGTCATAGTTATCCTAGAGGCTGAATGAACCTAAATGATCATAAGAGCGACTCTAACAGCCATGTTGTGTTATTCTTTTATGTTTTATTGTATTGATGAACCCACCTTTATTCTTGTTTCGTTTAGTCACAAAATTCCGTGCTAGATGTTTTTAGTCTTGCCTATGTTGCAGGTGAGGACGTGAACCTGGTACTAAATGCGAGCAATGAGACGGAGTTCGAGGGCTGGTACAAAGCACTGGAGATGGCGATAGACAACGCGCGCGACAAGTACACCGACGTCGACACGCAGCTCACGCCGCACGAACCAACCAGTACGTGTAGTAGACTGCTTCTTTGTGGAATATTCGAGAATTTAGCTGTAATATACGGTGTACCAGCGATGAGGCTGGACAAGATGTTCAGCTGGTTGGCAGCTGTCGATGGGAGAACCTTCTACCTAATTTCAATTAATACGTGCTACAGTGGAGTTCCAGAACTGGGCACTTATTCAACTATCACTCACCGTAGCCTTCGGGTTCACCACCTTCGCCAATTCCAGTCCGGTTTCAGCAATGTAGGCCGCTGGCAGTCGAAAACACAGAATATTCGAATTCTTGAGCGAAATTAAAACTTGCGATAAAATATTTAGTAACGGTTTTGGATTTTGCATGCCCGGACAAACGCTGGAGAGTCGGTTGTGGAAACTTTTTTGACTTCTTGTCCGTTAGCGCCTTGTTACCCGCCAGGCCCCTCCACACCGTGTTTTTATTGGTTGGAGGACTTCGGGTTATCCGATAATAGCCGAACTTGTGTAGGCGTAGGGGCTGGTGGGGCCCTCGAGCGGCGGATATCGATAATTGAATATGAAACCCAGCAACGGAATCTCGAGGTAGCACGCATTTAATTGAAGTTATGTAGGACGATGATACCTACCGTATCGTGG
Source organism: Hyles euphorbiae (assembly GCA_023078785.2). NCBI lineage: Eukaryota > Metazoa > Arthropoda > Insecta > Lepidoptera > Sphingidae > Hyles > Hyles euphorbiae. Next base: position 3,778,410 of record CM041043.1, on the reverse strand, counting down.
GATGAAATAATTGCTACTGAAGTAACGGTTTCTTAAATTTACGCTGTTACACCTTAGAATTAACTATTATTCACGGATTTTATCGTGGATTTGATTTAATTTTTACATTTTTTATTTCAATATTTCAGTTGCTTATAAGCTCAACTAATATTTTTATTTATCTAGATGTCTTTTGACCGACTATTTCCTCGTAATATTTAACCCTTACAAGACCATAAGATGTCCAAGACTAAATATGCCAATACAACACAATATTTTAGTTATTGTGGGTGTAAAGTAAGAGAATATCACCAGAAAAACATAGCAGGGTGTATAGGTTTCCTATAATTTCATGGGAAATATTTTTCCCTATGGACCATAAAAGTAAAAAAACGAAGAGTTAGGTTTATTATATCGTTATTTTATTTATTGCTTTGTAATACAAAAAACATAATAAAAAATATTAGAAAAGTAAAATAAATCTATCTAATCTAAATCTGTTTTTGGCATAACATTAGCAATGAAAGGCACGCCCATGTCTTCATCAGTCGACCAGTAATTCCTAAGAGTTTGTAAAACATGATAACTCCTTACAAAATTCATGCCCAAAAATGCCTTCATTTCATCCAAGCTGACTGTAAAAGGTCTTCCATTTTGTTGTGCGTATTGATCCATTTGTGTCACCTCCATGAAAATGTCCATTGGCAATAACATGCCATGCCGGTCAGATAATGCATTTATGCGCCCAAAATCATACTCACTTTCATTGAATGTGTGAGGAGCGTCTGAGTTATTTCTCCAGTTGAAAATAGGAATAGTCTCTGAAGTATCTGAATAGGTGGGTAATGAAGTTTGATTTGTCTATTATCTGCCATAAGAAACTGCAATATTTCTTTATCTTGAATATGAAATTCTCTGCACCCTCTTTTAGCCATTTCTGTAAAAACCACCATAAATACATACATAAACTCACGTCTTTTTCCCAGAAGGGGTAGGCAGAGGTGCCAGAACACCCAGATTTCACCTTGTGTGTTCCGTCCCACGATGTGTTAGGTGGCGAGCCTATCGCTATATCGGGCACAAATTCCTGACTCTGAGCTGATAATGAATAGAAAAATCCAATATCACTTCGCCCAACCCGGGATTCGAACCCGAGACCTCAGCTTTGTAACCGTACCCTAGTACAACTACGCCACCGAGGCAGTCAGAGTAAAAAGACATGAAGGTAAATTATATAAAAATACAAGAAAATCCTACATTATCATAAAGCACTACATATAATAATACTACAACGAATACACCAGATATGGACCAGAGGGAAAAATATTTCCCTTTAGATGATTTGCAATTTTTAGGTACTTGTGCTAATATTCTGCAGTTTACTGTATTATTATATAAAATTATACTTGCCAGAAAATATAAAACACGTGACAAAATACAGTTATTTTATTTTCTGAAGTCCAAATCACTTTCAAGATATTATTAGTTCAGCCCGCGAATTTTTTGGTTTTGGCGCTATAAAGTTAGACAGTTATTTTATTTTTATTCGTTCATAAACCCATTTGCCGCCTTGGATATACGTTTTATTTTGACATTCAGTAAAAAAAAAAGTTTCAATAATTATTGAACAATCTATAACGATTTTTGTAGAAGGGAAAAATATTTCCCTTGAGCGTGAAAGGGTTAATCTCCTAATGGGTTTAAAAATATCTTCTTGTAGACTCATTAGCACACACGTATTTCACTGTGTTGTCGCATACAATAAGCTATAGTTATTTTTTCATATCAAAGAACTCGATAATATTTATACATGATTTCCATTAGAATGTTGAGTTGATAAGCCTGCGACTGTCTCGGAAGCCGTATTGTGGCTTTTCGGGTTTCAAGCAATAAAGCAGCCTAATGTCTTTGAAATAGGGCCTATTTTAAATCAAGACTACAATATGGTGCTTATGACAGTCGAGGGGACCCCTGGACTGTCGTTTGTTTTTCTGTCAAAAAACTGTCATGACCGTAGTCTGTCGGAAGCGCCAGCGCGGCTTCAAGCAAAAAGCAACCTACTGTCATTGAAATAGGGTTCATTTTAGTGTAATAGGGTTATAATGTAAACAAAGAACAGCATTGCGGCTCGCGTCAGTTTCGCGTCACCTTTGACGTTTCTTCGACGAGCCGCAGTGCGGTTCGTCCGACAGTTCCAGGGTTAACCCAGTATAGATGTTGTAGTGTAGTAATACTGTTATTGTGTGCAGGCGCGGAGTGCGGCGGCGGCGGCGGCGGCGCGCTGGCGGCTGTGTGCTGGCACCGCGCCACCTCACTGCACAGGGAACAACTGCACCACGCCATGAGGGTACACACACACACACATACACACATACATTACTATATACTAAACAACATCTACATCTCGTACCATTTCTACAAACCAACAGACATAAATAATGTACAGGTTTACTGTTTCAATTAATTGTATCTGCAACTTCGTGCACGCTTAAATTACTGGTCTAACCTAAATGCTCATGAATAATAGCAAAACCGAACGACACCACGAAACCAATGTTTGGCATTCCACTGCGTTTGCCATCCTGAGACATAAGATTTTAGGTCTCAATATGTCAAGTGGTTACTCCGGCTACAATGTCATTCAATCTGAAACACACTAGTGCATTTACACAGCTGTTTGGCGGTAGAAATAGACATTGCGGTGGTACCTACCATATAAGACACCTACCACCTACGACCTACCTACGACATTCATGTGATTACGTCAAATCTCAGGCAATGTCAAGAGTAGATCAACCAGACGTGGTATAACCTAATACATACTTACTACATAATACATACTACATTTACTAAATGAATGCAATGTTATCGGTCATCAGACTCAACTGTCTGGCTACCTGTTGCGCAAGTTCAAGAAGTCCCCGGGCTGGCAGAAGCTGTGGGTGGTGTTCGCCATGTTCACACTCTACTTCTACAAGGTGTGGCAGGACGAGACGCCGCTCGCCTCGCTGCCTCTGCTCGGGTAAATATTACTCAAGGAATACAATATTGATCATAGAAACACAGCACGCCTCCCACGCCGCATATAAGTGCTTGACAAAGTTGATATACAGACTCGCCATTAATTAGTGGCAGGCGCAGCGTCTATGATGGAAAATAAATGCTCTATGTCGTGCAAAAATTATCTTACTCATTAACTGGCTAAAATTATACTAATGACTTAATGAGGTACTAACAAAGATGTCACTTTATTACTATCACAAAAGATATTTGCTACACCTGTATACTTAATATCTATATGTGAACGACATAAACATATTTTTAGTCGCTCGATAAGTTTCAACACATTTTCTAGTTGCGGCGGAGTTATATTACCAAGTCGAGATACTAAAAAGGAATTCGTAAATGTGTATGATTATGTCAGGTACTCGGTGGGACCGCCGGAGCCGGGCGATGGCATCGACAAAGACTTCGTGTTCAAACTGCAGTTCAAGAACCACGTGTACTTCTTCAGAGCTGATAGTCAATACACTTATAATAGGTATGTTGTTTTACCCTATATATTATCATGCCACATCATGTACTGGTATTTAAATGTAAATTTGCCAATTCCGAGTAAGAAAGAAATTACCTGAGGATTCCTTGAAAATTATTTATTTTTAATAAAATATCATAAATAATGTAATATAATAAATCAATATCATAAAACTTTCATGTCAAGCAAAAGGATCCGAATCTACTGTAACGTTGGCAGTTGTTTTTTTTTTATTGATTAGGAGGCAAACGAGTATACAGTCCTGTAGGCTGAACATGCGCGAATAGTCTCGCCATTGACGAATCTCGGGTTTAGTCAAAGTCGTAAACAAATAGTCTTTTTCGGTCTATAGTCTTTGCCTGCTTCAATGGGATAAAAGTGTGATGATTATGTATGTATGTACATAGGTTAACAAATATTTATTCCGGCAGGTGGACAGACGTACTGCGGACAGCGATGCTAAGGCCCGATCACAATTAATAATAAATTATATTAGACGAATTACGAGGGAATGTTAACGCAACATGTATGAATGTCTAAATATGCCCGTACTCGCAAAACTAGTATAGATTATAATCATTGGCTAATATTTCTTAAAGGAAGCATTTACCATGAATAAGGTGGATAGTCTCTTATTGCCTTATTGTCTTGAAGTCTTGACGTGTAGACATTGATTGAAGTCATTTATATGTGATTTATAAATTATTGTATCAAGCGTATGTACAGTGTACATCAATAAAATAAGAGTTGTGTGTTTTTTATAAAAACTATCCTATGATAATCCAGTCCAAATGTCTAAGATCGTGTGTCCAAACATTACATTGCACCAGTAATCATGGGTAGCTGATCTGTGTTTTTAAAATAATTCCTCAAAATAATGTGTGCCAATTTGACGTTGTGTAGTAGGGGCATATTTAAACATTATCCAAGGTATATAGAACATGGGTGCCATACAAACGATATTTGAACACATTTGTATATTATAGAGTTGGTAACAAGACAAGTGAATGTTTCTTGCCCGTATTTATTTGGAGCGCAATCGCGCGTTAGTTAAGAGTCGGCGAACGTTGCAATCTGATATTGAGCAATATATTTTTATAATTAAAGTAATCAAACTCGTGATATAATAGATTTTTCTGTACCTGATGAGGTAGAGAACTATGATATTTTCCATTGAAATTCTGGAATTTTCTATGATTTGAAAGTGCATAATATTGTTACTTAGCTGGTAGTACAAGTCGAATGGTCAACTTTTGAAGCAGAATTAAAAAATCTGAAATTATTTCGATTATTATATAACCATATAATTTTAAATTAGAAAGGAATTTGTGTTACTTATATTTTATTTACCTAGTAAGTTGCGAGCAGGCTGGTTTAATTATGTGGGCAAAAAATAACCATTTTCGTTCTCTCCAAGTTGTGCGTTGATTCAACTTGTACTGTATTATTAGCTATGTGACGATAATCTGCACCAATCAGTTTAATAAATACTTTGACAAGTCGATAAATGATATTCCCTCAAGTTCATATTGTTAGACGCTAGGTCTAACTGCTGATATTAAGTTGTCTAACAATACATACCTCAGTTGACTATCATTTTGTTACAAAATGGCGAATGATATGAATGAATCTGTTACATTGTGATGTATATTTGTATGTGGGGACCTAATGATGTGTTGTATTTATTTGCAATATGTGATAATGTATCGTGTATGTTTGTTTATTTTTGTAAAGTTTATTTAATTAAAGTTTGTACAACTTGTCACATCTTCTCACAAATTATGGCGTTAAAATTCTAATTTATGGAAAAATTTAATGACGTTAGTTTTAGGTTGACCTATTACTTGGGAATTAAAGAAATAATTTAAAAAGGTATGAAAATTCCATCAACCTACATCAGGCCAGTATAGTGGACTTAAGCTTAAAACCTGTCAATCATAGAAAAGACTGGCACGTTGCAGTTCGATGTAAATAAGATATTATTTTACAACAGCCTATATACATCCCAAATGCTGGGCAAAAGCCTACCTTATGACATTAAAGATAAGTTCTATTTCACCATGCTGGCCTAGTGCAACTTGGTGGATTTATTGCTCATAATTACTTATATGTCATACAGCTATACGTATTTCCCGTTAGTCAGCGCAGCTTTCTGTGTATAAAGCATATTTAAGTAGTTCGCATCACAGTAATGTATATAGTATATCATGTTTAATGAGATCGGATAATGTGCGACTTCCCATAGTTTTATAACCACCGACAGAAATATACTTATGTATCATCTGTTTTACTGTAGTGCCGAGAATACGTATGGACTAATATTTTTTATAGTTTTTCGTCTTTTACTATTGGTTGGCACATTCTCTATCAATGACATGCAGTAAATTATCTATCAATTCATCTAATTTTTGTTTGTAGTCTGTGGTGATGTACAATAAAGTGGAATAAATAAATCAATTTTTGTTTTTGAACATTATTATTCTTAAAATGAATGTAAACATTGGCAACTCAATTCAGTCATTTCGTAATGTTGTCACTATGGGCCTTCGCCATTTATCTGATGTCTGCTAGAAGGTACACACGAGCACGTATATGTGAAATAAAGAGCTTCTTCGCCTCGTAGCATTTCCAATGCGAAATCATGTGAACGGCAGTTAGTCATTCACAAAGTGAATTGTATTCCAAAGCTAAAACTATAGTTATATTTATTAAGGACACAAAGTATTTTGGAAATAAAATGCATTATATACAAATTGATTCTATATTTTTTTTATTTCACCTGGCAACACCGACTATACAATTACATTAAAATTATTTTGGCTTTGGTAACACTGAGTTACTACAACATCGTCGTAGAGTATTGTTGTGCTTGCTGAATTTACAAGATTTTTTTTTTAAATGGCTGAATTTCAATATAATCGCGGAAGTGTGTCTTTGTATAGATTATAATCCTAACTTAACACAAAAATAATAATTTTCTACAACCAATAAACTTTTCATATTTTAATTCATTTGTCATATTTTATAGTCTGCATAATTATAAAAATGATTATGTTCTGAATATAAAACAAAGTAACTAATGCGTAGGCAGGGGGTTACTCTATAATGCGACACGAACTTCGAATATTCGGACGTTCAACGTCCACATATTATAAGATAACAGTTTTCTACTTCTTAAAATCAATACTATTCCCTATGAAAGTTCTCATTCACTCCGAACTAAGTATGGTTACGACATACGATAAAAGATTTCAGCATTTTATAAACTATTTAGGCATACCCGTACACTTACGTATGAATTTCGAACATTCGTCCTCGTGTCGAAGGATAGAGTAACCCCCTGTATTATGGAAGACAACTGGGTTCCTTACTCTAATGTAATTAAAGATTTGTAACTAAGATTATATTATGGTAAAATTCATCAAGCGCAACGACACATCAGATCTAAAGACAGCTTATAATATAATTAAATAAGTTACTTATCGTCTAAACGTAGGTAAAATGCTCTCTGAGATCAACATCTTTGGCATTGACGCGGAACATATAATACGACGAAACCTTACCTACTTTTTGAATAGAAATAGAATAGTGTGTGGATGGACGATGGTGTCAAAAAATATTGTATAATAGAAATAATTCATAATAGCTTATTAATATCCAATTAAAGTAATAAGTGCCGTTTGACGTTTCATACTGTTCTATATTTTATAAGCGTAACTCTAGATAGGACGGGCATTTTCCGGAAAGCCATATAGTATAGACAATTTTAAATTATTTTTTACTGGTTTTAAGGGTAATGGCGTTAACCAAAATCATTATTTGTGAAGCTTTATAGAAAACAATGTTTTAAGTTTATCTGGGTTAAAATTATGACTGTTTTGACGTATTAAGCTGTCAGTTTGCATAGTAGGTACATTTTATAAATAAATAAAAAAATATTGTTTCAATAATATTTATCGTTAACCCATGGAATAGTCGTTTTACGGAAAATGATATTGTAATTGTGTGAGTTACACTTGTACAGAGTTGTTTCGCCTTATAAGTATTAAACGTCAATCGGTACATACTACTTTAGTTGGATAGTAGGGTAGGTTTGACAAAACTTGGTGGAGCTCTATCCCAAGATCTATGTATAAAACATAGAATTATTTCACAATAATCAATATATCAAAAATTAACTTTAACAATGATAAATAAAGATCATTTTGCATTACTAATCAACTTACAAATAGTCGACGTCGATTAATGACTTTGATTTTATAATAAATTATTGTTATTTGCGATTCAGCATTCTAATTGTGTGATATTATACAATAATTTTATGGTAGTTAATTTTCTAAAAAATAGTCAATATCTACATTTTTTGTCATTCAATATGGCTTACTGACCGCCACGGTCAATATGTAATTTCAATTGTATAGGTAAATTATTTACATCGATCGCAATGAAACATACATATATCAGTTTGACACTAAAAATATAAGTAAATAAATAAAGAACATTTAAATATACAATAATTGCCGCGTAATGTTCTAAAATTATCTTATAGTATAAATTCTCATTATTTAAGACTACCCACTTAAGTGCGTTTGTAAAATATTTATACAACAAACTTTTACAATTACAAGTTTTAAAAAATAACTTTTTATTTACTCAAACCAACTTATAAATTAAGAGATGTGCGTCTCAGGCTAGACATGTCTTTGGCCGCCTTATATCTTGTTTGGCGTAAGTCGTTTAGTATTTCTTTTTGTTAAAATATGATTGTATAACATTCCAAATAATTTTTACATACATTCTCAGGAGCAATATAGGTATTATTTTATTTGTGGCCAAGTTTATTAACTGGAAAATAATTCTGTAGCCAAGAACAATAGAATCGGGTATTCTTGTAATTATAAAATCAAATTAATACACCAATTATGAATAGTGCACATACCAATGATAGGTGAAGTAAGCAATATTTTACATGCCCAATTATAATTTCAATACTGATTTGAGAAACGACAATAGTCTCGACATCAATAAATAATTGCGTTAGGTACAAAGTATGTAAATATTCTAGTAAAGGTTTATCTACTATTCGAAAAACTTGTGCCAAATATCAAATACTTCGCTAAAATACAGCTAGAACATTAAATTTCTACTCATCTATATCATAAATCGTTTTTCTTAAAATAACGTACTTACTATAAACATTTTTAATTATTTACTAAAGAAGACTTCAATAAAAATATCTGTACATTGATTTACACTATTTATGGTCATATTTGTAGTAAATGGGAATTATTTTGTTGCCACATACAAATATGTATTTAAAATAATTATAAAATTAAATTAATCTAAAAATGGTCAATTACAATAATGTTCTATTATCTTTTGATATAATATGGCACATGTTGGTTTATTATTTTTGGTTATTAATTATATTTTAGAACTAACTTTTATAGTTAAGTTTCTACGTAAATATTGTTTTAAAAAAGTATCAGTTGTTTTGGAAGTTATCACGTAACACATTTATAAATCTATTATAATATTGACAGTGGGTATACTATGAATTTAAAAAGCACTATTCTACAGCTTGGTGGTGTCACCGTTTTCCACGTCAATATTCAACTGGTCTTTGCTCTTTTTGTCTTTGCTCTTACTCCTCAAGAAGGAGGCGTTGGTGATGGACCGGTTGCGGTAGGATCCTGGAGTTCCATTCGCTATGGACGTGCCCGAGCCTTCGTTTGTCTGCTCGCGGATCTTTGGGGATCGATCCCGCGGTCGCGTTCGGGAAGTAAAACTATTCGCTTTGAGTCGCGCCCCTGAAATACAAATCGATAATGATTTATCGGTTGTTAAATAATAATTACCTAGGTCGTCGCTCTACATACTGTATGGAGAAAACAGAAATACTATGCAACAGTTTGATCTAGGTACTTTTCGTTTATATATATATAGATGCGTAGATGAACATACTGTGATGTGCTTTAATAATAAAAGCTAGTTATTTAGGGACCCGAATGCGTTTCCATACTTTCCCTCTGTATCAGCCCATATACGTGCCACTGCAGGGCATGGGCCTCCTCTATAATCGACAGTACGATTGAGAGTGGTTAGGCCATATAGTCTACGACGCTGGCCTAGTGCGGGTTGGCGGACTTACATACCACTTTTAGATACTTTAATACAGGTATTACATTGTGTCCCATTTTAATTCAATACCGTGTAATGGTCGTCAAAAGTAAAAGTGTAGAGTACTAACCTAGCTTACTGATGGTGGAGGGCTGGTACGGTTGCGTGTTGTCGACTGGCGAGTTGGCGCGGTGATGCGCGTTCATGAGCGCGCGCACGCCCAGCGGCGACACGTGCGCGCCCGTGGGCGTGTGCGGCGCCGACATGCTGCCCGCGCCGCCCGCGCCGCCCACGCCCCTAGCATGCTCCACCATACTCCGCGTTTGCGGACGGATCATGCTCAGCCCAATCGAATCCCTGCCAAATATATATTTTTTAAAACATTGTCTCACACCAGATCTTCCATACCTGGTTGTTACTGTGAACCACAAACTATAATTGTGGTCATTTACCTGGACCCGCACGTGAGTCTTGACCGCAACCTCTAGGTTAGTAGGAAGAGCTGATGGCCGATAGGGCCAAACAGTTCTCAAGAGTAGGCCACGTACCGGTTATCGTTGCGTCGGATGTCCACCCATAAGGCAGGAAGACAACCTGATAAAGGTCGTAAGAAGTCGCTGGATGCAGGCCGCTTCCACAAGTTTGCAGTGGGAATCCTTGGGAGAGGCCTATGATCCGCTGTCGACTTCCTTTGTCTGTATATCAAGGTGTTATATAGGAATTTGGGCGATGTGGCTTGGAATCGTCTGATTTACTCCTTTGCCCCCTCTCTTTGTCATAAGAAGCGATTTGGCTCGCGGTGCCAACTTTTTACGCATGCCACAATATTGTGAAAGAGCGTGAAAGTGTGAAGTTAAAGTAAAGGATATCATTTTCAACTAAAGCAATCAATAATAATACTTTGCCAGGACAGGAATTGCTTATGAGAGCAGGGAGCAGCTTCAAGCAGTTTGTGGGATACTCTGATCATTCATAGTATCGGAATGTTGGCAATAAAAAGGTACATGTCCTCCACCCAGGACGGCAATAACTATGTACTTGCCATAACCGAGTTATTTTTCCATTAGACTTTTTTATGAAATGTGGCTGTTTTGTGATGAATGAGGGATTTGTATGTTTAATAGTACACTTATGATATATATCCAATTAATGTATTGCAATATATAGTATGATACGTACGTATGTGCGGGATGTCTTACGAGCGTGCGTCGGTGCGGGCGGTGTCGCTGCGAGCCGCTCGGCGCCGTGCTCGCGCGGTCCGTGCGCATGCTGCCGCCGCGACGAGCTGCAAACAGTATCAACCGTAGTATCAATAATACATCACTATAACAACCAAATTAATAAATTACAAATAAACGAGGATACGAGATTTAAGGCACCAAACCAAGGTCAGTTCAGAAACATAAGTAAAAAATAATTCAATACTGAAGATTACGGTAGACGCTGCAGGCAGAAACTTGACTATGTCCCTGGTATTTTCAATACGACCCCTGATTCGTCTGTCTGCACAAGCATTAAAAATAAAGGTGATTTTTTTTTATTTACTTTGGGTGGTAAATGTACTCACGCAGAGCAGCTGCGTCGAGCGGATGCGTGTAGATGCGCTTGCGCACTTGCAGCATGGTGTACACGATGGAGGCGAGCGTGCGCGGGTGCGGCGTGGCGGCGGCGGCGGCCACGCGCGGCGCCTCCGGCCGCGACCGCACCCACCACGTCTCCAGCAGCCCGATGCCCTTCACGTCCACCTTGCCGCGGCACTCCACGCCGTACCCCCGACGCTCCAGCAACTGATACAGTACCGGTTTGGAATCAAAACCTTTACTCACACATACCAGTTATTTTGCCCTTGTTACCAGGTAGGTTATACAAGTGATTCCGGGTTTGAAAGACATTCCTGCAACTCCTGTCAGCCAGGATGAATTAATGCAAGCAAAAAATTGACACGGAGGTTCGTTTGTCGGCGAGTCTACATTAGCTTTTATTTAAACCGCGTCGAAAATCGAAAATAAACTGAACGAGAAAACAAAATAGGAATTCGAAATAAATAATTGTCCAGTTCCCACCGCGCATTCGCTTCGTGTGGTGTACGCGAAACGCGCAGCGCATTATTATTGTATTTCTCATGTGTGGAGTTCGATTTACGGTTGAAGAGTTATTTATAATTGTGTATTGTTGATTTGTGTGTTCCTGTCAGAAGATTTTTAGCGATGTGCATTGGATTTCTCATTATTTAGCAAATCTTCTTTCGGTGAGTACTTTTTTTTATGAGGGTAGGGCAAAAAATAAATCTTGAACGACTCGTTCGATAACCAGTGTTATTCATTATTTTTGTTTATTCTTTTATAATGTTTCTTTGCAATATATTTTGTGTAAACCTACATTAACATGGCTAGTGCGTTTACGCTCGCATTAAATATGCAACTTGAGTTTACAATGATCATAAGACACGCAAGATCAAACTGAACAAGGAATCATTCGCGAATCAACTCAGTTCAAATCAAAAGCAAAGCCGTGGAGTCGCTCTTTCCAGGCTATGTCCAGCCTACATATGTGCCTTATCACTACCAATTGAGAAGCACCAAAATAATTGCATAATGAGACTAGTCAGACCTGCTTGGTGTACTTTGTGACGTGTATCATGTCCATGTCGCCGGTACTCTCCATGCGCGACGCCTCGTTGACGGTGTCGCCCCAGATGTCGTACACGGGCTTCAGCGCGCCGATCACTCCACCCACCAGTGGCCCGCAACTTATACCTGCATATAACCGTACGCGTACTTAGAAACTCACAATATCTAATGAATGGTGTACGGTGACCCGCACTTTATATCGTATTCAGTTTACTATGGCCTTGCGTTGTTGGACCAAGTAATGTCAACATTACTACGGAAGCAGCAATCATCGCGGGTGCTCCCTTGCCCCTTTAACTTTAACTTTTCTATGTTCCCTCATTAAATAATTCTTATCTTTAATAATATTATCTTACATCATTTACGAACCTTCTGCAAATTGGTTGTAGTTTTTATGAGTTTTTATGATTTCACACATAGATAATAAGTTCCACAAAAATTACACACGTATTTGAGTGGTCACAAAGATATATAGTAACATTAGCAAGTTAAAAACCCCTGCTACACGGTGGTTCAAAATCTGTCACAATTACTCAAATAATAATAACAGTTTTCGGATTTGTTTTTCTATTTATTGATATAGAAAGCAATATCATACAGTATAAGGTAAAATTTACAAAGTGGAAAAGTCTCTTATTTGAAGATAATTTTTTAACAACCATACTTTTGAATTTCGTTATCTCGATCTATCAAATGCTTATTATACAAGTGCTATATACCCATTATTATATGTGTAAAATTCTTTATATATTCGGTTTTTTCTCCTTGGTCGTTCATTAATTTGGATTATACTATTTCTACCATAACATACATGGTCACTTTGTCGTATTAGTATATCCAACTCACCGACTCTAAGACGGAACTTGTTGAAACTATGCTTATTGATCTCCTCGAGCGCGTCTCGCATCGCGAACGCGTAGTCCACCAGCGCGCACAGGTGGTCGCAGTCGTCGTCTCCTGACTGAACAAAATGTACATAAATATAGCATCATCTGTTGATGTGACGTCATATCCATACATTCACTGGATTCACAGTATTATTGGTTGGTTGAGATCGACGATGTAATCATAATATTATTAATTCGGAAGACATCAATGTTCATCTTGCTTGAAGTTGAATCTTTGCTGAAATCGTCACTATACTTTGTAGAAGTTGACGAATCTCGTTTGCAGAAACTAGAGAATGTTTGAATATAACTAAAAGTGATAAAACTGAATTATTATTATAATAGAGATATGTTTTTACCACATAGTTGGGGTCGAGTCCGGAGGCCGCCATGTAGATAGCTCTAATCGTCTTGATTTTCTCCACGCTCTTGAATCTTTCTTCCATTAACAGCTTGTCGAAATCAACTGTGAATTGCAACTGTAGTTAAGTTTTAAACTGAGCTCCGAATTATAAGTCCTCTCTAAAGTAATCTTTGGTCAAATTGTAACCTTTAAATATATATGTGACTCATTATAAATAGAGACTATCGGCTTCATTTAATATAATTCGCAATTTAGAATCAGTCAAAAGGAACAATTATTTATTAATGGAAAATTTATCCGGCAAGTATACTGGTACAATAACCATAATAACTTTAAAATGTCATGCTAGAACCAACTAATTTCCAAAATAATCTTCTAAATAATATGCTAAATACTAATGTATTTAACCAAAAGACTAATAATAGCAATGAAAATATAATTCTAATTTGGTACATTACTAATGATTTCGTTGAGCAGCCGCATGCTTTCCACCCCTTTCTCCTCCGAGTAGAATTCGTGGAAGTTAGCAATGCCGGCGAACATTACGCCAACCTCGGCCCGCCATTGCGAGTACAGCTCCTGGGGGACAATAGATATAAACATACAGAGGATATATAGATAGATCCCCACTTTGCTCGGTCCAGGCATATCACTTTTCCATCCTTCACCTTCTTGATAAATACACTCAATAGTTACATAGGTTATCCTGTCCCAAAATTAAGATTGAGTCTTGTGACGTGGGTATTAAAAACACCCAGACCTGACACAAATACGTGTGGATCACACAAATATTTGTCTCGGTGCGGTGTTCGCCTTCAGTACTCTCATTTCACAACTGACTTCTAACCAACTACGCCACGAACGTTGTGATTAAATAACAGTAAACATGCTTACATCAGGACACCGATCTTTGCTCAAGAAGTGGTTGACGACGTGGTCAGGCAGTATGTGCTTCAGCAGATGTCTGTTCATGCGCTGCGTCTTCTCCATCGCCACGAGGTCGGTCTCAGCCTGCTGCTTCCAGAGAAAGTCCAGCCGTGACGTCACCTCGACCAGCCGCCCATGGTATATCACCACCACGAGGAACGTTACCATGAGAATCAGCATTTCAATACTGGAATACAAAAATGACAAGTTTTTTCAATCATTTATTTAGTCATGTATTTTTGACTGCCTCGGTGGCGTAGTTGTACTACGGTACGGTTATAAAGCTGAGGTCTCGGGTTCGAATCCCGGGTTGGGCAAAGTGATATTGGATTTTTCTATTCAGTATCAGCCCAGAGTCAGGAATTTGTGCCCGATATGGCGACAGGCTCGCCACCTATCACATTGTGGGACGGACATACAAGGCGAAATGTGGGTGCCCTCGCACCTCTGCCTACCCCTTCTGGGAACAAGGCGTGAGTTTATGTATGTATGTATGTATTTTTGTCTTGGAGATTTTGCCTCGTTAAGATGTTTTACTTGGTTTACGATTATGGAATTAGAAAACTACAACTATTTTACGGCTTACAGCAAACAGGAAGTGGTAACCAAGTTTAAACCCGCAAATTGAAAATAATTCATTAGAAATTTAACTCATCCATCCTTTCCGCGTGTGCGTGTGCGTGGTGGCCTGTTGGTAAACGGACTAGACGCGGCTGCCAACATGTTGACAGTGGTCGTGGGTTCGAATCCCAGGGCACACCTCTGACTTTTCGGAGTCATGTGTGTATTGATAGTCAATCACCACGTACTAAAACGGTGAAGGAAAACATCGTGAGGAAACCTGCATGCCATAGCGATTCATAAGAATTTCTATGGTATGTAAGTCCGCCAACCCGCACTAGGCCAGCGTGGTGGACTATATGGCCTAACCACTCTCAATCGTATTCTCGATTGTAGAGTAGGCCCGTGCCCTGCAGTGGGACGTATATGGGCTGATACAGATACAGATACATCCTTTCCAAGTTTGTATTATGGGCTGATAAGATATATCGTAAAATCCATAAATTGCAAAACCTTTAAAACTCACCTATGCGTGTTAAGTTGAAAATAAAACTTGATCACCAGCAGGCAGTACATGATGACGTTGATGGTGGCGATGAAGGTCTTGATCAGGTAGTAGAGTTTGAGCACGGAGGTGAGTGCGACGAGACAGAGCACCCACGTGAACACCACGTACTCCGGGTGCTGGCAGTTGGAGGAACCCTCGTTGATAATATCGGTAGCATTCCATGTGGAGGCATTGATCGGCGCGGTGTCGTTGATCGGAGAAGGGAACTCGCATACATATAGTTTTAATATGCTGGAAAGTGATTTTAATGGAAGGTTATAATGGCATTAACTTGGAGGCAAGAGCAGTGATTATCTTGATGTTGGGAGTGATCTTTATCTTGCCGAGATACCAAGATAGTATAAGAAATAATTATAATACCTGTCTTTGGCTAGCAGATAATGCTAGCCTGTTCGAAATTGGATAATAAGTATGATTTTGGACCTCAATAAAGTTATTGGTATTAATTACTACTTCGAATACCATGATTTGGTTGAAGCCGTGAATATACAAAATATGCATAAATACGCATCCGAAACAACACATAGCCTTCAGGCGGAGCTTCGATGTAAACGTGAAGAAGCAGCTGAAGTGACTATTGTTGAAGAAATTATAAGAATCTCCCCAAAAACACACAATTAAACATATTGGAAGCGGTCTCTATCAATGGGTGTATTGCGACTTTTAACTAATTTATATACAAAGAGCAGAGTAAGTACCTAATTAATGAAGTATACAATAAATGCAAGTTCAATTACCTGGAAATAGACATCATAGTGACGAAGCAGCATATATGTATATTGCGGCGCGCGCGCGTCTTGCTCAGACCTTTGGCCAGCGCGGCGAGGCGCGGCATCTCCTTGCTCGACTCCTCCAGCATCACCACCACGAACGACAATATCAGCAGTGACGTCATCACCGCTAGCACTATCATCAACTTGTGGCAGCTACCGACAATGACATTTAAAGGTCACATACGTGATACGATACGTCTGTTACTGGTGTATGCTTTCAAGAGTCTTTATAGAGGGTTGCCAAATGATTTCATTTTCGAATGGTAAAGTCTGTCTTTTTCAATCAATTTCGATAAATTTTTAGTTTGTTTAGTGTTTTAGAAGAACTGATCGTCAATTAATACTCCCACTGCTTTGGAACGCGTTTGGCTAGCCATCAGTTGGTTTAGGTAGAGTCTTATTAGCCTCCGCTATGTAACTTGGTATTACAAAAGCGAAGACATAATATAGGTATTAAAGTAAGATTTACTGACACACATTTCTCGATGCCGCAACATCAATTTAAAACATTTCAATTTACATTGTATCCGAACCAGATAAGTTTAAATATCCTTTGATAAAAAATTCAATGCCTTGCCATTTGCTGCATTGCGCTGGCCTTAAAGGTGTATCATAACAATTAAAGTGACATAGACAAAATCGGTTTGGACTGATGGTATGTAAGATATATTACTTGTAGTGAATGATGGCTTGCACGGCGACTATGAACAGCCACAGTACGAGACAGCACAGCAGGTTGGACTTGAACGTGAGTTCGTCGAGCTCTGAGAACCGCTCCTCCAGCGACGGGCGTCGGAACCGAAGCGACAACGCGCACATGTTCTCCATACGCATCTGCCGATTGCTGTTCACCTCTATCTTGTTTATTAAGTCATCGTCCTGGAAAAAAAACCTATAGGTTAGTTCCGTAATATGCTGTCACTAGCCGGAATTTCATCCATACAATCTAAATGGATGGTTTTCGATGCTGTTAACACGAGCTTTTTTCCTCTTCTAAATCCCTAAGGATCCAGCTCTCTTGTATTTATAGTATATGTACTATTTTTAGACTAATCCGACGAAAGGATCTAAAAGAAAAAGGTTTGCATTTTCGTTAAAGGATAGATTACTTAAAGACGGTGACTATTTCGTGCTTACCATTAGTACTTATTATTAAGAGCGTATACACCTTGCGCGCAAAGTCAACTATAGGTATTTCTTCGTTAATTTCACGCACACATAAGCGACCAAAGCTGTGTGCGTAGAGCTGCCGCGTCGGCTCGCTATACAATCGGCTCAAACAACTTTGATCCGTGCGCTTCAAATATTCAATTGAAATGTAACTGTAATATAATATCATAAAAATATTTTATTTGCATTATAAGTAGGCAAATATTACTGTGCAAGCAAAGAATAATACAAATTTAGATACTAATCATATTTTTGTTCTTATTACATTGTTAAGTTGCATTCAAATCAGTGTTCAATCAGTAGACACTACGGACATTTTATTAACCATTTCGTGTTCGAACACATAAATAGTGTTAGGGGCGTTACAACCTCTTACAATTACGAAATATATTTAATTTTATATTAAAATACATAACATAATTTAGCCTCTTTATATTACATCCCATTATATTACCTGAAACATAATTTATACTCACTACAAAATCATTGTAGGTAATAAAAATAATAAAATATTTTACTACCAAAGTACTAAGATGTGGTAATCGCAGTCCGCGCGTGGCTATTTTTACTACGCACGGCAAAAATCGACTGCAGCTAGGCCGGAGCGACGAGCGATACGTCCTCCCTCTAGAAGGCCTTGCGGCGGTCTGATTTGAGCCACGTCGGACAGCGTGTTTTATAGTGGTTTTTTTAAATATTTGCAGTAAACATGAAAACTAATTTTGTTGAAATATAAAAATGGCAATTTATTGATAAGATGTTCTTCTATTATAATATGCAATTGCTATAAAAAAATATGTACGATAAAATGGTGAAAAAAAATATGTTCTTGACGAGAGTTTCTGAATAATTTCGCATTGTTTAAATTTTTATTTTTCACGATCTAAACACAAAAAGATTATTTTTCTCAGCAAAATCCCTCCATAAGGGTCTTATTAGTTTGATAATATTTTTATTTTCATCTTATATTTAGTGGTTTCGGATATCTTAAGCTTCTAAATTGCCACTTAAAGCCTAAATAACGAAACTTGTGTTCAGTAATCCTTATAGTACTCACAAATTATCCATCAATCTATAATGTTTTCCACCAAAATCCCTAGATGACAACCTTTTCTAAAATAAGTACTAATTATTTTTCCTTTAAATTGTTTATTGGTGGCTATTAACTCATTTGAAAAGTCCTGTTTTTAAGCCAAAAAGCGCGCACAGGGTATAAACGCTCTTAAATAGCATTGCATTAATTTATTATTACTGCATAAGGTTTTTGTCGTATAGGCTTATACGATATTTTCACTGTCTTCTCTTTAAATATCGGATATCCAATCAAAATCAGGAACGAAATTCGAGTATGCGGCGGATATTTTTACAATGTTTTCATAAAGAATATTTGAATAGATAGTGTAAGTAGTAGTACAGTTATACGAATATGTGGAAATGTTACCCTAGTATCTTCTTGTAGCTGCACGTCATCGATGTCGTGTTCTTGTTCGTTGAAGCAAACTTCTCGTCTGGCCGGTACACAGGATTTTCCGCTCAGGTACTGAGGGACACATTAAACAAAATATTATTTTAAACTCATGTTGCCATTCTTTAGATTAGACGATATACAGTATAATAATACATTTGAAATAGAGAAAGTACTTGAGTTATCAGGTGGTTAAATTTCGTTACAGTTAAATTAAATTAATGACAGCCTCATTGGCGCATTTGGTTAGACGTCCGCTGTGAAACACGAGACCGCCAGTTGAATGCCGACACCGAGAAAAATATTTGTTAGATCCAAAAGTATTTTTTACAGGTCTGCGTGTTTGTGAACCGAAAAGTCTCGTAGTTTCAACAGAAGCTCATGGGTATCAACGCACGACTCAAGACTCGATCTTAGTGTGGGGTAAGGACTATGTAAGTGACTATTGGGTATTTTGATTATTATTATTCTAAGGAGCCTCGTTGGTAAAGTGGCCTTTAAATCATAAATCATAATAAAAAAATCTTTATAAATTCACTCCACTTTTCATGCTTTTTTTAAAAGCGTGTGCGCGTGATCATGTCCATGTGTTTAAATGTGATCATAATATGTGAAATATTTGACTCACACTTTCAAAAGGCATCTCAGGAGTCCAGTTGTTAGCCAGTTCGTTTTCCATGATACTGCTCGGTCTCCGAACTGTCGCCTCTGCTATAATCTGTGATGTCGTGGGGGCACTGTGAACATAGACATAATTGACATTAATGCTCGGGACTCTAAAAATGATGCGGTGCAGAAGTGCTAGCTTTTTGCTTTCTACAGTATTTTGCATGAGGTTGGATGGTCAAAAATGTCATATTTTTGCCCAAGACGTCAGTAATATATCTTAATTCAGATTACGGGCGTCCAGTATTACATATTAAGACATGTTAGTGCTTGGGCGGGACTGTTGATTTCACATATCTTTCGAAATATCGTCAAATTGTCCTACGCTCTGTCCCGCGATAGATCTGCGACCTTCATTTTGCCAGCCATCGAAGTCTGTCAAAAATAATAATCTTAAGTCTTATACCTGTTCCTATTATTGCATCGTTTGACCCACTGGGGTTGTTCAGTAGCGCGTATGAGGTAGGTGGTGATGTTCTGCTCTCTCAGGAAGCTGTCTCTGGAGCCGCCGTCGCCGTCCTCCACCTCGAAGGGCCGCAGTCTGCCAATCTCACACTCCGAAACCATTCGCTCGTATGTCGCAGCTGATATGTGGACTCGGCTGGAGAAAAATAATTAAATGTTTTTAGCGCAGTCAGTAAGAAAGTGGTGCTGTAGCTTAGAAATAAATGAGCCGGAAAATTTAAGAAATGAGAGATTATTCCTGGTATTCTTACAATATAAATATTAAAATAATCAACAGTGCACTTTTTATATATGTACATTCGAGAGCTAGAAAAGGATCACACTAAATTGTTAATACTAAATCGTCTTATAAAAATAACATTAAAATCATACCCAGGCAAGCCACCGCTCTCCATGTGATTGGCGATGGTGACGTCATTGGACCAGAGATCAAACTGCCACTTCAACAGGCCCAGAACACCACACAACACTGCACCACTGTGAATGCCGATACGCATATCCAGGTCTACCTGAAAATGTAGGATACAATGTAGTTGCATACACTTAGAGCTTTTCATTTTTGTTGCTTTTCATCAACATTTGAGGTTTTAGACGATTACTAGAAAAATCTAGGGAAATAGCGTAAAAAGTCTTGGTCCGGCGATTTATGAGATTATTGTTAAGGGCCAGTGTCCTTATGTGTGTATCATGTGTGCAATCTATACGTTATAACTTCACTAAAATATTCCTTCAGAAATACTTGAGGAGGTCTCTACCCTTAAGAAAAGTTAAAAGATCTCGTGATGTTAGTTTACTAGCAAGAAGTCAAGTGGTTTTATGCCCAGCCCGGCTTCCGATTGCAGATAATTTTTGACGAGAAACCGACCGTTTTTGCTACATTTTTATTAATAATCTACTCCTTTTGGTCATAGCGTTAAGTTATAAAGCCTTTCACGATAAATGGGTTTCCCAAAGTAAAAACAAACCTAGACTTTCTCGCTTGTTCTTCTCTAGTGCAAACGCTTCCCATACCGGTTGGGGCATCAAAAAATTACTGAATCTAAATGATGTAGAAGATTTTAATGGATTCAATAACTATTTTCATTTTTGCCCAATTGGACAGCCACAGAAACAGCCGTTCCTGGGATTATCACGTTCAGACAAACTCTTTGGCTTTTTATAGGAAAGACAAGATAAGGGCTTGTGTAGATACCTTCCTGTTGTATCGTACGTCGCGGATGGCTCGTATCATGTGCAGACCCATGTTGACGCAGCAGAAGGCGTGCTCCTTCGGCGAAGGCAGCCCGCTCACGCAGAAATAGCAGTCACCCAACAACTTGATTCGGAGACAGTCATTCTCCTAAACCAGTCATTTTGTATATGATAATCAAAATATAAGGAAAATTGTGTCATTCCAGCTCCTCTTTTATATCGGAGTAATTATTTATTATTGTTTTTTAGGACAAGTTTGTGTCTTTTAGAAACGCATCGAGCTTCAGTGTTTGGCTTAATGCTTAGCGTGTTAATATTGTTTATCATTGTATCTTGGAAATTGTTGTGGTGAACGAGTGCGGGATTGTCTAAATCACAGGTCTAAAAGCATTGTACCAAAAATAATTAAATACAACGTAGGCAAATTATTCGATCGGTAAAGTACCATGGTAACATGGCATTTCAAGTGTAGGAGATAAACTCACCGAAGCTAACTTATCAAATCTGGCGAAGAGTTCGTTGAGTAAAGTTACTAGTTCTTGTGCGCTGCATTTTTTTGACAATTCTGGAAAACGAGAGGTTTAGATTTAGCCACAAATATAAAATTGATTTAGACTTTTTACTACACGTTAAAGATTAAAAAAATATTATTATGAATCTTCTAAGTTGGTATTTAGGCATCTTGTTCAAATTGAATAACAATTGGGAATAAAGCTCCTAGCAATTACGTATGAGGTGACTTTGAAATTTCGAGATTTTCATTGTCATTACTTCACACACGTTGAAGATTGGAATCATGTTTCAATAGTTACCTGTGAACCCCTTGATGTCAGCGTACAGTATGGACACGTTCTGGTAGCTGTGTATGTAGAGGTTGTTGAACTGCTGGTCTTGCAGCGCCTTCTCGTCTTTGTCGTCCACCGTCACGTCCGACACGTGCCTGTTGATCTCGTCCGCCAGGAAATTTGGTATTACTGCAAATTTGAATTAACCTTCAGAACATATGTATGTAGCTGTAGCCCATATATGTTGAGACATGAGTGCAGTGAGCTGCAGGGCAGGGTCCTCATCTACAATCGAGAATACGATTGCGAATGATTAGGCCATATAGTACACCACGCTGTAATAGTAATTCTTTCAAATTGCTATGGTATGCAGGTTTAACGACGATGTTTTTACTTCACCTTTATAGTACATAGTGATTGACTATCATACACACATGACATGACGGAGAAGTCAGAGATCTGCCCTGGGATTTGTTACCAACAGGCGACCACGTACTTTCATTATAACATGTACACAATTATATATTTTGTCTCCTAATAACTCGATCTTCTTACCACTGAGAAAAAGATTCCATTGTTTATCACTCTCGCTCTGGGTCCTCTTGCGCATGACCATTGACCTTCGAGTTTCGAGAAACGCCTTCCGCTGGTTCCAGTCAGCGAGCGCCTTCGCGTACATACCGGCAAAGTTCACCGCCATATACAGGAAGAAATTGGCTACGAGAATACGTACACCGCAGGGCCAAGGCTGCAAAGAAACAAATAAAGGAAAATAAGCCCAGATTTCGTTTAATTTTAACTAAATATTGAGCAGCTTAGTAGCGATAGCTAAACTGCCATACATATAAACACACTCAATAGTCAATAGGGCATGGATGCATAGCTGATAATGTTCGATTAATATTGAGCTTACAGCCACAGATGTTAGAAAGTAATACAGACACCATATACAAAAGTACCACTGGCAAAGTTGCTGGAAGTGATAAATTAGTGTAAGATACTGACCGGGTCGGCATTGAACATGTTCATGGCAGTGGCGAGGATGTGCGAGAGCGCGGAGAGCACGCCGATGACGATGCACCACACGAGCGACAGCGGCAGCATCGCGTACGGCGCGAACACGATGAACAGCATGTACCACACCTGGTACTGCTGGTAGTCGGGCGTCGACTGCGCGTCGTAGATCTTTATGCCTTGTTGACTAAGTCCTACACGCATTAGAACATTTAGTATAAACTGTACCACGGAATTATATGAAAAATCAATGAGATTGAGCGATTTTTGCCCAGCTGTTCTATTTTTTAGAAGTCGACCGTCTGGTAGATTATCGATAGACGTCGTGAACGTCACCAGGAGTCACTGGATCGGTTTTATTGTAGCAGGGTGATGGCGAATTATTTAAGAGTTGTAATTTTCACTACTTAATGAAGAAGAAGGCTAGTTTTTTTTAAATCTACACACATCATAAATTTCGCCAGCTTGCAAATCCGTATTTCATTCAGGTGCATATTGTCGCATTTACCTTGTGCTATGAGCAGTATCCAGGTGGCGGCGGCGGCCCAGTGCAGGTAACTGTTGGCGAAACAGCGCCACCAGCCCAGCAAACACACGCTCAGATTCAGTCCGATGAACGCCACCGTCCACGCCACTTCGTACGCCTCCACTGGTTGCGTGCCTGGGTATCAGACAGCAGCATATTTATAATTTCATAAAGCAAGCGCCGCATCGGACTCCACAAGCTGCAGATAACGTAACAAAGGTTGCAAGAAATGGCTAGATTCAGACTGTTGCTATAGGTCGCTGTGAAACCCTTGGACTTCATATAACTCAAAAAGAAGTAGAATATTATAAACATCTAATATTGACAGGCTGTTCATGTCCCGTGAAGCAAGCATCATAATTCAAACATCTTGCAGGAAGTCTTGGTTTTGGCTTAGTTTATATAGGTATTTTCAAGGTCTTGGTCAAGCCGGCATAGTTGTGTGGATCGCCGAGAGATTTGATTTGGACGTGGAAACGCTATTTGGGTTACAAGTTGCACTGCGCTTTATGTCAGGTCCATCGCAGAGAGTTTGTTGCGCTCATGCGCTAGTAGTATTGGCAGGGAATATAGGATAAGAGATTTTCTGAATTCCTAGATTTATTTAAAAAATATTTGTAATGTACATTACTTCAGTATAACATAAGCATCTTAAAATATTTTATGCGGAATAATCTAGAGCCAAAATTAAAACCAAAACTATAAAATATAAAAGCCATTTATATACAGCAATAATTGTTGTTTCTTACCAGTTCCTGCGTAAATTGCTGCTATACATATCTGTAAGATGAAAGCACATATTATTATAAGATGTTGCTTCAAGAATTTTACATACAATGCAACCAATATTTTTATAGTTCTGTTCATTTTGTTGAGATTACTCACCTTAAGAGCTAAATCTACTACGTTAACCATAATGAGTGACTTCTGTCGCTGCCGTCGAGAGTACCCTTGATAGGAACACTCTACTTCCTTATCCTGTAATGAAAATGATCAGTTACTCACCTTACATAAACTATTATTTTAGTATTTTGCTGGAGGTAGGTCTCTCATATGTGAGACTCTGCCTGGGTAGGTTCCACCACAAAGTCTATTTTTCCCGTCAAACAACAGTTTAAATGCATTGCTGTGTTTCGGTTTGAACGACATTGTAGCCAGAGTAACCACTGGACATATTGAGACTTAACATCTTATGTCTCATGGCGAGCGTAATGGAATGCCAAGCATTGCTTTGCAATTCAAGGTGTTGTTTAGTTTTGCTTTACTATTCATGAGTCGTATCGCTTACCATCAGGCGAATGTCATGCTCGTCTCGTCATTCAGTGTAACTTTAAAAAGTGCAGTAAATGCAAGTAAATAAACAAATAGTTTACCTTAAAAGTATTCATAAACGTGGGGAAATAAATTCCTTTAAAGTATCGTGGAGTGCGTAACATTCCCTCCGAAGCCGCTGAAACAAACGTTCAATAATTTTAAAACTAAAAATATATTCCATAGGATATGACTGAGAATTTATAGGCAACAAAATAGCAAAGAAGAGTTATTACCCGTAGCATCATTTTCTGTAAATGCTGGACCACTAGAACGCCTGTCGTCACTTATTCTATTCTGTAAAAAAAAACATAAAAAATATAATTTACTGTCACTGGTACTGTATTGTCAGCCCATAATTACCAGGGGCGTGCACTCCTTGTAGGCAGAAATGCAGTGCTTTACTTGCCATTCACAGATATTTTATTATAACGTTCGTACGTTTTAGATGACTTTAATTTATAGTAAATAAATGAATAAACAAAATATAATAACTTAAAAACGCCTAATATTTTATAAATAGCACCTATTTGCAATCACGCAAACATTATGGTTGCCACGCGAAAAGCAAGCGGCGCTGCAAAGCAAAATAATGTACCTAATCAACCAAGTCATGCCGCCGCGTCCCGCATGACATTTGTTTGCATGTGTGTAGTAATTTTGGTGTCCGTGCACAGTCGCAAACGCACACACCCATGAATATTGAAAGCCGCGACTCCTGCGGCAGGCCTCGGGAGTTCGGCAGTTGTCGGGAGTAATCGTAAATGTTCGTTGCCTATAATCCGAGTAAAATTAATAGGCTGGAATCTAATAAATCACCTATGCACATTATTCATTTTTGGTTAGTAGGGTTTTATTTGTTTAAATAGAAATGTTTTGTGTTTCGCGGGGGCCATTTTGCTTTTTTATGTGTTGTTGCGTTGTTTACGATTTTATACTAGTATGTTTGTAAAAAAAATATGAGTACATTTCTTAAAAGATTTTCATTTTAACATTTGAAAGTGTGTACATTTAAAAGTTTATTACTAAGTTTCGATATTAATTGTAGTCATTTGCTTTTACTAGTGTGTTTGTTTATTTTTTCAAATGTTATTTGATTGTGAGGTTTGTGTTAAAAATGTATGTTTATCAAATGAATGAATGAGGTGGCCGAAATCTTGCGTTTATTTACATCGGGATATAGTAATCTCAAGTAACCGGAACCTTGAATATGTGAAAATTTAAGCTAAAAAATTTAAGGTGAGTTTTTTTTATTTTACTTATTAGAATTTCTTCCGCCGCGACGATCGATCGCTGTTTTGTCTGCGTTGCCGTAGAAGATGGACATGAATAGTAGTACCTACATCTAAGACTTGTTATGTTGGCATGGTTTCCGACTTAGAGATCCGTCGCGTGGCTGTGGCTAAAAAACTATAAAAGAAAAAGTTTTTGTGACCGAGTACTCCGCCGCATACCCAGTGTCATAATCCTGTGCACGCCGCTGATAATTACCCACTGCAAAGCAGAATAGTAAGTTCGATTGCGAGAGTTTAGGCCGTAGATTACCACGTTGGTCTTGTTGGCAGACTCTACATACTCGTATCATAGAAAATGTTAAGATATCAATAGTCATTCATGATATTTTCGTCAAACGTTAAACTGGTAGTTTAAAGAAATTGTTGTCCTTGGTGCATGATTAGATATAAATAAATAAAATATCTATAGTTATATTGGGTCGGCAAACTTAGTTTACAACATTTCAAGTTATATCAAGTTAATTATTCCTCGCCATTTCTCATCTAAAGTTTAATTCCGCCCACGTAAATGTGTTGTTAGCGCCCATTTACATAGTGTAAGTTACTAGCTAGTTGCATACAATAACGTTAAACATTAATTTATATGCATCGTGTTAACACAGTTTAACATTTTGCTTCAGAATAGCAATTTGAACGAAACTTACTCTTCCGGAATAAAAAAATAACACAGTGTTTGCACAATACACGTTAATTGCTTTAACTTTATGCAAAAGGCATGAAACTGACACAGTGGAAATTGGCTATTAGTGTGGGAAGAAAATAGTATAGGTTGTCTACGATCCTTTGGCGTCCAAATGCGTTGTTGTCATGCTGTTATCAACATATTAGAAAAACAGTTTTTCTGTCTTCAATTTCTATTATATTGGACAATTGAAACTATTAGATTGGTAATATATTATGAAACCATATCTCAAACAATGCGCTAAGTAGGCATTTTTATTTTGTGTTTCCAAAATTCTTTACAAGCCTATAGAAAATAGATAACTCAAACTTCATAAACACTTACTTTTTACTTACCCTTAGACAATAGACTTAAATGTAATGGCAATTTTGTCGGTGGCAGAATATTGGTACGGATACTCTATCTGGACTGTATCTATAACAGCCCAAAAACTTTTACTACTGAAAAGGAAACCTCTACGACCCAGAATTCGATTGAGAAGGGTTAGGCCATAGCCAACACTAACTAAATGTAGTTTAACGGAGTTTACAATAACTATCTGCTCTGCTCTTCCAACTTCTCGTCACCTTCGATAACTTTGTCATGCCAATAAATAAATGTTCACACATTATCTATCAGGACGCCCGTTTAACCTTCCCATCACCTTCGGAACTTTATTGTTCAAATAATGCTTACACAGTTACTGGATGAGACGGGTTGCGTGTCCTCGGGTGCGGAGCAGCTGGCGCCGTCTCCTGGCTGCCTCTCTCCCACGGGAACCCGCGTCTGGACCACCTCGCTCGTGCTCGCATCACCTTCATTGTGGCACTGAAACAATCACCAATTATTTAGCAGCACAACCTTCGTTGTAAGCTCACCATGCTGCCCACCGCTTCCAATAAGTCGCCATGAAAGTCCTTGGGTGGATAACAACGTTCATTTTGTGGCAGCCTCCGTAGTCTAGCAGCTCGTAATACGCAAGTATGTATGCATGTGGTATGCATAATATAGTACGTAAGCCTACATGATTAGTGGCAAGCATTTTATATCAAGCATTGAAGCTCAGCAATTCTCTTATAACGAAATTAATCAAAAAGAAAATTAATGGTTGGAAATATTTCTGTCCCCTTCTAATATATATTGCAGGAAAGCAGTGGCGGCATGGCCATTCCTTCCATTCATTACTTGATAAAGTAGCACAAGATTTTATCGACCTTAGCTAACTGACAGTTCCTTCGCCAGATATTTCATAGAGTTTTCTTCCTATGCGTGTATTTTTATTAAACTATACTGCTTATGTACTTAATTAATACTGAATAAAAAGACTAAACTAATTGTTTTGTTTTTTTATTGCAATGAATGGTGATATGAACATGTCTTCACCTGATGGTAAGCGATGCGACCGCTCATGGACAGTAGCAAACCCAAACAATACCATGAATTACCAAGCAATGAATGACATTCCACTTCGCTCGCCATTCTGAGGTCTAAGGTGTTAAGGTCCCAATATGTCCAGTCTGGATAAAATTTCCTTCAAGCCGGATAACACAATAGGGCATTATTAACACTGCTGTTAGGCGGGAGAAATAGACATTGCGGTCATACCTACGGTGGCTCTCAACTATGAGAGCCTACCAGTTAAAACCTACTCACTTATAAATGACTATCTACTAAGGCCGAGTTACAATAATAACTATCCTATTTCCTTTGTCAAAATTAAATTTATCGTGGAAGTTAGTTTATGCAACTGGCTTTATGTCACGTAGGTTCCCCTTAATCGTGTTCCATTGCGGTTTTACAATTAAACATACATTAAATAATTCCCATATATTTTATGCAAGTTTTTCCTTTTCATGGTTTTTGCGAGGAATACCACGTACGCAAATTAAAATAGAAGTTGGATTTACCATTGTAAATGACTTAAGGATTAATCTTTAAATAAACGGACTAATAAACGAAAGAGGAAATTATATTAAATGGTATATTATAAAAAAATTTAAAATACTCAAATAATTAATTTTCGAATTACAGAATATCCTTAAAAGTTATCTACAAGATTTTAGAAGGAATGTGAAGTCTACCAAACGTTGAAAGACTAGAAAAGTGTAATTATAATGAGAATCTATAAATATATTAAATCTACCAATTCATGTTAGGTGGCCTGTTGGTGACGGACCAGACGAGGCTGCCAATATGTCCACGTAGGTCGTTGGTTCAAATCCCAGAGCACAACTAACTTTTCAGAGTCATGCGTGTATTGATATCAATCACCATGCATTATAAAGTTGATTGAAAACATCGTTAGGAAACCGTGCATAACTGATAACCGTGATTTGTAAAGAGTTATAATACGAAACCGCCAACCCGTACTAGGCCCAACCAGTGACCCCTCTCAATCATACTCTCGATTGAGAAGAGGCATTGACCCGTGCCCTTCAGTGGACATACAGTGGTGGATACAGATACAAAGATTTGTGCATGACGATTGATCAATTAGACTCTCGCAAAATTTTGTATAAAATTCCGTTTATTAAAAGATTAGAAATATTGTTGGACTTTTAACCATAAAATAAATAATAACGTTAGAACCACTTTCGCGATTAACACTTAGGCAGAAACGCATAATTATTAAAGAAATGCTTCCGTAGTTTTTCAGGGAGGCCATCTTTCTAAATCACCAAAAAATAAATCCAAATGATGCATCTTAGGTTCATCACAAAACTAACAACAAATAAAATATGAGTACACTACTAACTTAATCAAATGAAATGAATCATCGTTATTGGAAGCTAATGTAGTGATCTGTCTCCAATGTCAATACAGAGTGTTGTGGACGAGAGCATTGATGGATTCGCGCGCACTATTCCATATTCCAACTTGTTCCCGTATTGGAAAAATATATGTTACTATATTCTCGATATTGTGCTGTCAATACAGAAAGTTACATTAGAAGGTTCAGGATAAATAGCTCTTTCTAGGAAATGAAGTAAATGGAGACTTTTTGAAAACAAAGTGATAATTGCTCATAAAATGTGTAATGACATATAATACCTATATAAAGTTCTAACTGTGTCAAATATTTCCAAAGTGACTAAAGTTTAACAAGGGTGGAACCATTATTTTGGAGATCACTTATAAGTTGCGTTACGAGAGTGTTTTCTATGGGCAAGAGCTGTTTTTCATTACTAGATAGACTAGCAATAATGTCAGTCTGGTAGAATCTGAATATACACAGGCCGAGTGCTAAACTAGACACACTGTCGTAGTTACTGTGAGGACTTTTCCGCCATAAATTAGGGTGATCGCAAATTATCAACACCATTTTAACTAATCCTAGGACTCGTTAAAATATTCCCTATTCAACAATAATCCCAGTGGGAGGGAACATTAAAAAATCGTATCTAAAAAGCCAATGAAAATGGCAATATCATGCGCAATTCAGCTTTTCATGGCGCTATCGGTTGACACCTGTTATCGCGCCGAACACCCTGATAACGAAAAGCTCTTGGCGCTGATAATCGACGCGACGCAGCCATTAGCTTGCTAGGGCGACTGCCCCTTTCGTCGACAAGCCAAAAAGCAAGCTTGAAAAGTCAAGTTATAAATCAATATTATTAAATGCAAAATTTACGCTATAAAATTCGTATAAACATTTCTATTTTAACAGCTTTCCTTTTGATTCTTCTGCAATCTAATAAGTTTAGTACTATTCTAAAAAGTAAAAAAGCAGTATAATACTTTAGTACTTATTATTTCAAAAACATATTCCGAATAAAGTTTGACAAAACGCGCGTTCAATCAAAAAAATACATATATACATACATAAACTCACGCCTTGTTCCCAGAAGGAGTAGGCAGAGGTGCCAGGGCATTTCGACATTTCGCCTTGTATGTTCCGTCCCACAATGTGATAGGTGGCGAGCCTATCGCCATATCGGGCACAAATTTCTGACTCTGGGCTGATACTGAATAGAAAAATCCAATATCACTTTGCCCAACCCGGGATTCGAACCCGAGACCTCAGCTTTGTAACCGTACCGTAGTACAACTACGCCACCGAGGCAGTCAAAAAAAAAAAAAAAATATTATTTAGACTACTGCACTTTATGGCTTAACCCCTTCTCAATCGTGCTATCAATTGTAGAGGCGGCCCGCACCCTACAGTGGGACGTACATAATTATATGGGCTGATAAAGTGCGAGAAACTTACTGTCCACGACTAGTGCAGTCACCCTACAGGATTTTTATGACAGAGCAGTGTTAATGAAACCCGTTGAGTGTTTCAGCGAGCGCTTTATCGGGACCTTGAATTAGTCGTGTAATGATTTTTATATTATTTGTGTTTTTGTTCTGTTTATTATCGTCTTTTTTGTATACCCACGAAGTAGTAATAGGGAAAACAAGGCAGTGTGCACGTGTTATAAAACATGAGATAATGGTTTTGATTGCCAGGTCGGGTGATGTAGTATATTTTTTATGACAATCATTAGAAAATACGATATGTATAATGGGGCCTAAATGGGCTGATTTATATGCTCTTGCGTTATTACGTCTATGTTAGTAGATTGAAGTGGTAATGGGCTGGCCAAGTTTGTCGCAGAACGGATTACCGCTGGAGTAAACGTGTTCTGGAGTGGAGACCGCGTTTTGGCAAACGTATCGTGGGAGGCCCTCTGGCCAGATGTCAGGACGACTTACTTAAGAGGGACGGCAGCTGGATGCATAAAGCACTAGACCAGACTCTGTGGCGTACCTTGTGGGAGGCCTATCTCCAGCAGTAACTACTGGGCATATTGAGACTTAACATCTTATGTGTCAGGGTGGAATGTCAAGCATTGCTTTATAATTCAAGGTATTGTTTGGTTTTGCTACTGTTCATGAGCGGTCGTATCGCTTACCATCAGGCGAACAGTATGCTCGTTTCGCCATTCACTGCAATAAATTATAAAACAATCTGTACTGGAACGGGCTGATAATGATGATGTGCTTAGAAAAAGAATTAGACTATGAACTATCGTCTTACTATAAACGCGCACTGGCTAAGACCTAAGTGAATGTAAACTCCAATGATATCAATAAAAACGACACGGGCTGGAGGGGTTGAGAGTAGCAGGGAAGGGGGAGGGGGTGTAACAAGGCGAGCCCATGAGTTAAGTTATTTTTCCAATAGCTAAGTGCTGCGGGAAATGGAGCGCGCCCTCGATAGGCCATGTTGATATTGTAACAAGCAACTTCATCATTGTTCTTTATGTGTTGCCGATGATCTAGGAAAAATGATAAGCCTTTCTTATTAAGTTTCGGAGACTTGTTATGGGTCATTAATGCTAATTAAATAGGCTCGACCAGGGTGGCCCTGCACAAGACCTACGTGAAACGATGGATTTGTTGTCATGATATGTTCATGTATACTTCAATTATTTTAATTTTTTAACCCAAAATACCAATTGGCAGACAAAAACAGTGGCCTCTACTTGGATCGGATCACGAACAGCAAATTTTTATTAGCTGGATTAACTTTTTTATTTGTTAATTATAAAATGAACATCGATATTGTTAAATTCACTGTGCAGAACATCTCATTAGACCCCGTGATTCATCATCATCATCGTGAAAATTAAGGCTTTTAAAATTTTCGAATCGTTAGAATGAGCACATTAAAATTTTAGAAAATCCGCGGTTGAATTCGTACCACATAGTTTGTTTCAGAGTATATCTAACATTTGCGCAAGCATATGGCCTATTCCCTGTCCATCGTCTTTTCGATTGTAGAGGAAGCCCGTACCCTGCTGTGTGACGTATATGGGCTGATACAGTACAGTGTAACATTCACTTAAATATAAGAAACTATTATTTCGTATTTACTTTTTATTTTAGAGGCCTACTAGGCACCTTCGATTCAAGTGTTATTCGTCAATGTTCTTCCAGCAACCACTAACTATCAGTTAAGCCGTATACCAATTCACCGTTGCTAAACAAAAATAAACTATGTACCAAAATAAATTATTGGTGGTAGGTATCTTATATGTGAGAGGGGACAGGAGTGTAAATGCACCGTTGTGTTTCGGTTTGAAAGACCTTGTAGTTAGAGTGACTACTAGACATTTTTGTTTTGTAATTGAATGTATTTTTTGGTTTTACCACTGTTCATGAGCGGTCGTATCGTTTCCCATTAAATGAACGGCATGCCTTTCTCGCCATTCATTGCAGGAAAAAGGTGAGTCTTTTTTACTTCTTCTAAAGAAAAACCCAAGACGCTAGGCCGTTCAGTGCTAAACTCATTAGTCAAATTCTTCCGCAACATGAATAAAATGATATAACGAGCCCATTAAGCGTGGGATAATGGCAGGTACGACGTGACTGCCGCGGACAGACCCGTTGGCGCCAATTTATTTGTTTGCTCATCTTGATGTAATAAAGGTAAACAGGCCTGTTTTATGCCAAATAATAACCTGTAACTTTACGATGTTGACTTGTAATGATTTTATTAATATTCATGAGATAATAAATGTTAGATTATTATATATAAACAACACGTTTTATGGTCGAATATAACTTCAATTGCTTATGTTGCACCTTGTTAGTTATATGTAAAAGCTGTGAAATAAGAGGCTGCGGATTCAATTCCCGCACAAGAACAAATTTGGGTGGGGGTTACAAATATTTGTCTCGGGTCTGCGTATGTATGTGTATCTGCGTATTGTTAGATAGAAGTGTCTCATAGAATCTGATACACGAGACTTAATTGATCTTAATGTGGAATCAGGACTTTATAGGTGATTGTTGGATGTATGTAGCGA
Source organism: Hyles euphorbiae (assembly GCA_023078785.2). Taxonomy (NCBI): domain Eukaryota; kingdom Metazoa; phylum Arthropoda; class Insecta; order Lepidoptera; family Sphingidae; genus Hyles; species Hyles euphorbiae. The sequence continues at coordinate 3,744,720 of CM041043.1, read as the reverse complement.
ATGGTGAAATTAACATCGTAGTCAAATCACACGAAACGTCATCAATATGAGAAATTTAGTCCTGCGTTTAGCAATGCTTCTGGCATTTGCCCAGTATGGCGAGTATTTGTAATTAATTCAGCTTATATATCTTATAATCTTCGTACAGGCAAGCGAAGTGTCGGACGCCCGCCTACAAGGTGGACGGACGATCTGACTAAGGTCGCAGGAAGTCGCTGGATGCAGGCCGCTTCCAACAGGTCATTGGGGGAGGCCTATGTTCAGCAGTGGACTTCCTGTGGCTGATATGATGATGATGATGATATAATCTTCCACAAAAATGCAACGTCCGTATATTTTACGAAAACCTCCGGGGCGCAATTGGGCAAAAATCCGGCTGGGAAACAAAACGCTTCGAATACGTTTGGCAAATAGATACAAATGTTTTTGCGGCCCACAAATATTTGCTTCGGATCGCAGTGAACCCAAACGTCCTTTGTAGTTTCTGATGCCTACAAAACAACATATAAACGAAATTAAAAATACACCTTGCAATTGCGGATCCAGCTTTAAAGCTAGGGGAAGGGAGTCTTATAGTTCTTCTCAGAACACTGGGTTCGATTTCAAAACTCGAATTCGTAATAATGATTTTTTAGAGATTTTAACTTTATTTATCGACATACATAGAATTAATTGTGCTTATAAATTTTATCAACACGATCATAAATAAATTCTGTCAATCTGGACTCAGCCCAGCGGGCTTGTGACCCCAATGACCTCCCCCCTGGATCCGCCCGTGTCACCTTGAGGTCGACACTATAGGTACATGAGGTATATTTTACCTTACTAAATAAACCTACTTTATGACATAATCTCCTTCAAGCCGAAACACAACATTACATTTACACTACTGTTTGGCGGGAGAAATAGACATTGCGGTAGTACATATCCAGGCGGCCTCTCACATATGAGAGACCTACTACCAGTAATATTTTGAGGTAGTGTAATAAACCTTCTTTATGACACAATACATGCCAATGTTTCCAGAATACAAATCACTTTAGCCTGCGTTTCATATTCAGCGAGTGCGGGCAGCAAAGACGAACAGTTACCCTACTTATCATAATTTCAAATTTGTTTACATCCGTGCCCGGAATGTTTGCGAGTTACGACCACTAATTTTATTAAGTATACCCTTCTTTGTCGGAGAAATAATTTTATTTGCGCCGTTTTGTGGCAGGAGTTATGGAATTGTTTGTAAGCGTCGGTTATCGGGACTATGTATCAATGTTTGAGTTATATCTAAACGGGAGGGGGGGGGGGGTTACTGTATACTTCGAAACGATGTCGAATATTCGGATTTTGTACGTAACACTTTACGAACATGCTTGTAATACTTACAAAATGTTTGAAACCTCTATCGTACGTCGTAACCTTAAATTGAGTTCGGAGTGAATGATACATTTTATACAGAATTGCATTGATTTTTAGACGTGGAAAACTTAAAAATACTATATTTCGGACGTCGAACATTTGAATATTCGAGTTTGATTTCGGATCACAGAGTAACCCCCCTGAGTAGTAAGATAGAGCACAAATATAATATTCCTTTGCCTGTTGTACACAGACGTGCTAAAAAAGTTACCGTATTTTTTGCTCAGATCGTTGAATTAAACCGAGGACACACTATAGAGCTATTTTATTACATAGTAATATATATACTAATTTTTTATCTTAATACTTTTGTAGTTTTAAAATAAGTATGTACTTATTAAATGAACCGGCAACATTTTCTGAAAAAAATCATTGTATTTTATTTTTACATTAAGCCATATCTAGTTCCTGGTGTATGTTTTTCTTTTATACATAATACTTGTACAAACTTATTTAGATGTTTCACATCTGCTAGGCTCCTGTGGACTCACATTTTTTTATTCATATTTATTATTACATCAATGGCGTAGTAGCATACACGACAAATTGTGAGTGTCATGACACCTCTGTCCACCTTTTCTGGGAAAAAGATGTGAGTATATATATATGTATGTATATATTACTGCATCGATGCATTTCTGATTTTACCCATTTTTTCTCGTCTCCAGTATGAAAAGCATAACACTACAAAAAAAAAGCTCCGAAACATTTTTGCACCCACCAATACCAGATAAAAATAACCGAATAAAACAAGGGGGAAAGAGCGTGTTGTTGGCCCCACTTGGCCCCGATCGGTTTGTTAAAGAAAAGGGTCAATACGTTCATATTTGCTCAGACATAATCGAGCGCGTGTGTGTACCCTCCCTCGTGTCACACTGTGTGTACTCGCCTTTATCTCTACCTCTATATGTGTCGGTAATGCATGGCCTGTGAATTGTGAATTTAATTGAATTGCCTGCCTACAAGGACGACATTGCAGGAAGTCCCTGGATGGAGGCTACTTCCAACGGGTCGATGTTGGGATCTTAGGGGAGGCCTATGTACAGCAGTTGATTTCCTTCGGTTAAAGACAAGAGAGAGATATATATATAATTGTGAAATCCTTAGATCCATTAATACGACGGGTGGTCTATTTGATGTGTATAGTAAAGTTATATTTTCTTTGAGTAAAGATAATGTATCTAAAGAGGTGCACAAAGACTGACTGACATTATTCTGGCTGGGGCTCCAAGGACAGGACTTCAAGAAGTAAATCGTGGTAGCCTAACTAACTAACTGGTGAGAGGCCGTCTGGATAGCTACCACCGGAACGCCTATATCTCCCGCCAAACAGCAGTGTAAATGCACTGTTGTGTTCCGGTTTGAAGGATATTGTAACCAAAGTAACAACTGGACATATTGAGACTTAACATCTTATCTCTCAGGATGGCGAGCGCAGTGGATTGCCAAGCATTGGTTTTTAGTACATGGTGGTGGTTTTGCTACTGTCCATAAGCGGTCGTCTCGCTTGCCATCAGTCGAATACGAATACCCTACGCTATTCATTGATATGAAAAAAACTAAGACCGATAACAAAATGAATGGAATACTATGAAGGATTTATTTGATTAACAATAAGATTCAATCTAAGAAAATTAATTTAGGTATGGTTCATGAAATTGATTCTCGTTGTCATTGAGATAAAGTACAATGCTGTCTTCAGTTAATTAAACTCAATCGTATTGTCACGTCACAACAATTTATTATCTTTATTGCTCCTCGGGATTGAACAAAAAGAAGCCGTGATTCACTCTGTTGTACTCTATTAGATTATTTTTAGAATATTATAACTTATACCGCTTGTATCCCTAATACTGCTTATACCGCTCATACCGCTTATTCCGCTCATACCATAAGTGGTATACGGTATAAGTACCGTATATTCCGCTCATACCGCTTATACCGTTCTTAATAACTTTATTCGGTTGTTAAGAGTGGGTTTCACATCATTGTTTATACCGGGTATATCAAGACTGCAACCGAAAACGAAGCCGGGTGGTAGTTTAAGCGACTTCAGACACAATGCAACAGAGAATGTTGCAAAAAAAAGCGACGTTTTTTTTGTGATTTTTTCATATGGTTGTATTTGGGTGGTTTTATTTATAAATACTCTAAGGTATAAAAAAGTTTAAATTATTATTTAAGCAGAAACTATGGATTCACTACCCAAAAATGATGATATTTAAAAAAATTGTCGCGTTTCTTTGCGAAATTTTAAGTTGAATTGTGTTTGTCGTCACTAAAACTAACATCCGGCTTCGTTTTCGGTAGCAGTCTTGATATACCCGGTGTGTATGTGTATTTATTTATTATTTTGTACCGAGAGAACGGTATTTTATTATGCCAAAAGAAATATTTTGATAATCGCCTGTATAATTTTACTGTCAGGCAACAAGCTCTACCTCAATAATCCGCATTCCAAAGCAAGCAGGTGATATAGCCACATGAGTTTAATGGCGCCAATATTGTCTCATTACTGTATTCTTACATTGGGTAATTTTTCCAACCATTCAGATGCATACGAGTCAATGACTTGCCCAATCTTTATAAAATTATGTTTCTTACACGCCATCTCAGCTATGCCGGCTTTAAAACAAATTTCGCTGTATCGCACTCCATTCTCCAATCTTATTCTGAGAAAGATACGCTCCACAACTGTTCAACAAACCTTAAGATAAGAATTTAGTAAAAAATAAACATAGCTGAATTATTATATAAAAAAATCTAGACTTAAAAAGACCTAAACCTAAAATCTCTTTTACTTTGTGAAATATTCTATAGAATGTACAAAAAGACACGACTACAATATTAATGTGCGTTGAAATAAGAATTTAAAGTTGTTTTCAACGAACAAAATAGTACGTCCAAAGTCGATTAATTAATATTATGACAAACAGATACGATTTTTTTCAGAAATCTAGTATTCAAAAATAAATAACAATTCAACTGAAAGCTACAAACATTCAGTCTTTTGTTCAATACACGGTCACTAAGCAAGCTTAAAGGAGCGCTACGTATGCTCTGTTTCATAGGAATATCAGTAATGAAAACTTCAGTAGAAAAAATCACATACCCTATACCATATATGTATTTATATACCAATATAGATAGTGGTACAGTACCAGATCGAAATATTGACATTAATGTGACCATTGGAAAGATTAATTTTCAGCAGTGCTCGATAAATATAAATATCTATTACAATATTCACGTGAATAAGAAAAAGTTAATATCAAGGGGACAGCAAGTCGTGATATAATAAATAAACAGATCTGTATCACGATTGAAAAGTGTTGCGCCAAGCCCGAGCAAGATATACTAAAACTATTAGTTAGCCGCAAGAACTTCAGTTACCAAATGACCTTTCAAATTCAAATGTTCTATCCGATTAACGTATTAAGGACATAACCCTTAGGCGTGGTTAACACGAGCCTCTGCGAAGCCACCACCTAGCATACTAATGAAGCGTAGATTTAATTTAACGTACCTGCATCTTGAGGTAGTCTATGAGAGCCATGTATACAGAGTATATCAAGACCGCTACCGAAAATGAAGCCGAATGGTAGTTTTAGTGACTACAAACATAATGCAATTAAAAATTTCGCAAGGAAAAGTGACGAATTATTTGTGATTTTTAAAAAAAATCATGGTGTTAGGATGGTAAATCCATAGTTTTGCTAAAATAATAATTTAAACCCTAGACTCTAGAGTACCATTGCGTCTTTAAAAACTTAGTAAGTAGACATGGATTGGATTTGAACATCCAAAATGACGAGCCAAACACGTCATCACTGGTGGTAAGTCTCTCATATGTTCCGCATGGGTACCCAGACGTTTCCTTGCACATGAGAAATATCCCACATAATAATACTACTTGATAAAATTTTGACTGATTCGGTGACCCAGTTGTACTACAGTATAATTGCAAAGCTGTGGTCTCAGGCTCGAATCCCGGATCGGCCGAAATTATATTGTTTTTTTTCTATTCATTATCAGCCCGGCGTCAGGAAATTTGCCCGATATGGCGATAGGCTCGCCCCCTATCATATTTTGGGACGGAAAATACAAGGCGAAATTTGGGTGTCATGGATGCACCTCTGCCTACCCCTTATAGGATAAAAACTAGTAGATTATTTATTTAAGTTCTAAAAGAAATCTATATAAAACTTACGATTCCATTGGCGTAGTTTTCGATGTCCTCTTCAGTGACCCCTGATGGCATTTCCACCATCGTCTCCAGCCTCTTGCCGTCTGAAACAACGTACATTACAATTATAAAACTTCGATACGCCACATAAATTAACTGTATAGATGCATTTAAACTATTTTAAACGTGTCTCTATAGAAAAACATAAAATTATTTTGATAACTTGGTAATACACTCATAAATACGTGAAATTAAATTACTGTTTTAGAGATTTTATGGCCAAAATTATATTTCGTATACTTTGCAGCTTCCGAGTCACTTTTTTTGATTCCTGGAATATAAAGATTGTTTCTGAACTTCTCATCTCAATTTATATTCTAGTTTCAAAAGTAAGTCAGATGTGCAAACTTAATTATTTTAAATTATGTTATATTAAATCTTTTTATGTATACTTATTTTCGCCATTTTACCTTATATAATATACAAAACACTGTTTTCTGCCATCAAGCAATGACAGAGCTTACTATCGTACTAAACTATGGCTAAATTACAGTGGTTTACAACAAGTTCGTACAAGGAAAGTGCTAGAAAATATTTCTCATCTCAACGTTTTTTCCGACGGTTGGGTATTCCTACCACTTGTTATACTTTTACACATAAATATTAGCACTTTTACTAAAACATTAATTTTATTGATGTGGGAGTATCCAAGCTCTCATGAATGCAATGTGCACTTGATTGAATTTTATAGTTCTGAGTTCGATTCCTGCGTAAAATATTTTTTGTGTATATACTATATGTTTTAAAAAGATATTGAAAACAATTACGAAAACACATGAAAGAAATATTAAAAGCAATTACAAAAATGTTGTCACATGATTGAAGACTTTAGTCAAGCGGTTTGGTCAAGCGGTGACTCGTCAATTACCTTACTACTACATATTATTCTTGTACGAATATAATTTTACATACATGCATAAAGTCACCCCTTTGTCCCCGATAGAGATAGGCAGACGTGCAACCAGAACACCCTATTTATGTTTTATTATATATTTATTGTACACTAATTTATTATAACAACACAAAGAGATAAACTAAAATACAAAAGAAGAAAAGAAAGTCTTATCGCTCTGAGCGATTCCTGCCACACAACCTTTGATGGATATAAAGAACGGAGAGATAGAGGATAATCAAAGGTTAAGAAGTTTCGCCTTAATATATTTCATTTAATGGAACTTTATACAAATACATTATATAGATGGGCTGTAATCAGTCATTACCTGAGACATTCTCTTCCAGTCGAACCTTAGGTGATTTAAAGATTAGAATAAGTAAGTGCTTAAACAATAAGAATTAAAAGACGAAAAAAATGAAATAAAAAACATATTGTAGGTAAAAATATAAATACAATTAAATATTCTTTATATAATTAACAAATATTATATCATAGTTAATTTTATATCTTTTCAATTCATGTTTATGTTAATACGTGAAGGTTAAATGACTTTTGGTTATCTCTTATTATTTAGACTTTCATGAATCTAAAGATGGCATTAATATTTGTTGAAGAATTGATAAATGAATGAAGTCCCTGCTTAAGGATTCATATTTCCTTTGTAATATATTTTCAAATCTCTTACAAAGTATCTTAAATGTTATATAATAAGTAAAGAACTTGAATGTTCTAAAATCTTAACTATTTAACGAGTTTATAACAATATTTATAAGACAATAATTTACAATTTTCCCGAGAACTTCTTGATTTTGTCAGTTAGCACTGCGAGTTTCGATAAGTTTAAAAACATTTTGTTGACCCGCCCTTGTGCCTCGGTGTTTTGTGAGACAGCTTTATCCGTGCTGAAATGGCATGGTAAGATCATTAGACGGGACTTACCTTGCAGTATTTGTGTTTCAAAAATGTATATATATTACTTGAAAGTCAGCAAATAAGATAATATCTATTTTTAATATCTATTTTTCTAAGATAAATCGATTTTTGCTAAGGAACATAGTATTGGTAGTGTCTGGGTTTTATATTGTAAAATTGTGTAAATGCTAACGGTTTATTCACGGTTATCAAGCGAATCCATGTGTACTTACATTCTTTCATTAATTTTCTCTAATCAATCTATTTTAATCTGTAATGGAAGTTCATTTAGAAAAATATTATTTAAAAAACTTGCTACACACAAAATTCTTAAAAAAAATTATTGCTTTGCTGCATAATAAAGGAAATATTTTAAAAGAACTAAGAGTAGTTATTTTTAAAATATAATAATATACTTATTCGTGAAATAATTCCCGCAAGGGAGCCCGTAACTGCAAAGCTAGTATTAGTAAGTGTTAATTTGTTAAATTTTTCGTTAAAATTAAATTCGGATGAATGTAATAAAAAAAAACGAAGTTAACTTCGTTTACTCCTTCTAATAGGGCTTCAGCACATCTTTGCTCATCCAATATAAACAGTTTATGCTGCAATAGTGACATTTCCATATTTTCCATACAGGCGCGAGTGGGCGCCGGACGCCTATTCTCGCCGATGAATGCCCGACGTGAATGGACGTTCGCAGATGGACGTCCAGATTAGTCGATCGCGCGCCATTGATAATAACAAGTGTGTTTTTTAGAGTTCCGTACTAATAGAGTTAAAGGGGATTTTGTTGTTATTCTTATGCCATGTTGTATCCGACTAGCGTTAAATACTTTTATTATCTTGGCTTAAATTTTCATAAAATATTAGTTAATTTTGTAATTAATTTTTCAGTAATTTGTATTTATTGGTTGATTTAGTAATAAACAAATAAACAAAGTGTAAGAAATGAGAAAGAAATTAAATACGGCTTATACAAAGTTTTATACTATATAAGCTTAAACCATCTAGTGAACATATTACGGATTCTAAAATAAAATTAGATTAAAGATCACAGTTTTTTTTTAATTTTTGTATTTGCTATGAATGGCGAGACAAGCATGCCGTTGCACACCAATTAAAACAATTAAAACGCTCTATAAAATGGTACAGAACCTTAAATGTCCAAATCCAACTCACTCTTGTATATTTTAATGGTTCATGCTTCGAGCACAGACATTGTAATAAGACCATAGCGTTTGTAAGGTCGTCATCGAAATGTCAATTATTATTTGTATCGAAAGTTCTTCAAATTTTCGGTAGAGGCGCTGTAGTGATTTGGCAATTTGTATAGATATGAATTGATATTAAATACATAATTTATTTAGCAGACTGTTAATATAATATTATTATTAGTAATACAGGAAGGTTATAAAATTGATTATAAAAGGTGAAATTTTTTACGAGTTTTTTACAGCTTCCTCACAATGATTTATTTAATAAAAAAGTATTAAGTAAATTATAATTAATACACATAAATCAAGTCCGAACGGAATGCCTTAAGGTAATAAAGTGCGACTAAGCTCCTTTTACACGGAGACATTTTCTCGCGGCGAGAATCGTATGTCATTATCACATGATATAACCACCATAGATTGTCGTGTTCTGACAAATATTTATATGATGCAACTTTTATATATTCTTGCGATGATCGTATCTTTGAGGCGAAAAACTCTCTTTACGGAAACATGGCTTTAAATTTGAACTGCTGCTAACGTGTTACAACTTGTAGACTGAATTCAACAATTTTCTGATACTGCCATAGAGAGCGGGCTATATTCAACACTGTTGTGACATATCGAGACTTATCATCTTATGTCGCAATAATTCAATTTGTTTGGTTTTGTTACCGTTCATGAGCGGTCGTATCGCTTACCACCAGGCGAACGGAAAGCTCGTTTTCCATTCATTGCAATAAAAAAAATGGATTTAGATTGGAACTGTTGTCAGCTTGCAGATTGCATCCAAAGATTTTCTGTTACTACCATAGAGAGTGAATGGCCTACGGTCAACAGTGGGTTTCTTGTGGCTGAGGATAATGAGAAAGAAAACTTACGATACGTAAAATAAAAAGACTAACGTAACAACTGAACATCCGGCCGTATTAATCGAAAAATAGCCATCATTTGCACATTAGATAAAAAAAACGGCCATGTGCGAGACGGACTCGAGCACCGAAGATTCCGCATAATTTCATTATGTCATGTAATTAAAAATTTAATTATTTCCGAAATGTTTCCTTTATGTGTCTTAGAAACCATTGTTTCTTGCCAAATTTCAAGATTCTAGGTCGACTCGAAATATCCTTTAGTTGTTGATTCCTTTGCGAGTAGTTGCGAGTTTCAAATTATGCGACTTAAACTGTTTCTTTTGATTGCATTGACAGAGAAGTTTGATTTTTGCACAGCTCCAAGCGACAGTAGACCTGAGTATTTGACATGAATTTCAGCTTCACGTGCTTTTCTGAGAAAAAGGGTCTTGATAGACATACAACAAAATGGCCATGTAATAGTTCAGTTTATTCCTTTACGGAACCCTAAATTCATTCTATAAAAATTACAGACATGTCCAACAGGACGCAGACTAAGCTGGCAAGTGCAATGTTTTATTATTATTTAACGAGGGTTTTACTAAGCTATCGTGTAAACAAACAGCGTAAATATGGCGGAACCGTGCCAATATTATTTCGGTGCGGCGGCTTAGTGGCTTAGTTTATAGCATTTGTTTGGACCAATCTACTAGAGGGTATTGACGTCTGGTGTTTTTTTTATACTATATGAAAAAACGTCGTGTAAGAACGTCCACAAGCTCTCATAATGATCCATAAAACACTGACTACTTACCATGCCGACACGGCAAATTAACCACAGATTTTCACACCGAAAAACCGTGTGTGATCAATAGGTCTGAATCTTGATTGGCTATACATCCGCGGTCCGATATAAACTCGCGACCTTACAATAGTAGTTAACTCTGTATTTATTTTATATGTTCAGCCACTCGTAAAGACCTACATTAACATAACATTGCGTCGTTCTAATGAAAATACCTACACACACTATCACAATACACGAACTACTCTTTTCATGGAATTAATTTGATTACGGCAGTTTATAAAAAAATCTTCGTCAACCTTTATTGCTCTTACGCCTGATGTTAGCCATGATTTCTCGAAATATCTGCCTAATATATAGACTGGTGTTACCAAGTGCAATTTGACCTGTGACTTATCCTTACGCGGAATTAACAAACTTTAAATATTTTTGTCTTTCAGATCATTTGACGTTTATAATTTCCCCAACTAATTAACATCGAATCGTCAGAAGAATTTTTATCCGTGTTTCCGAAACGACAAATTCACTAGATACGGACTGCCCTGACTTCCAAACCAATAACTTCACAGTTCTCAACCCAAATCCTACAACTAGACCAATCAGGTCACTAGTAAGAACATTTACCTGTATATAAAGAAACTTTTATCAAGTACCAATGTAGGTCTCTCATATATGAGAGGCCGCCTGGGTAGGTACCACTACAAACAGTGCGTCATGCGTGGTGGCCTGTTGGTAAACGGACCAGTGGGACATATTATATGGGCTGATATAGTACAGTACTGCTTAAAATGCGAACTAAACACATGACCACACAATGCACAGCCTATCAATTCCACTACCAGACCAATGTTTGATAGTATTCTAATAATGTAGAATACTCAAACGCCATTCAAATATTAAGCTTTTTTCAAATATTATTTACTGACAAGGCATGTAATAAATAAATAAATAAATACACCCAATAGTCACATACACAGTCCTGACCCCACATTAAGATCAATTACGTCTTGTGTCGTGGGTATCAGAAACTACGAGAGACTTTGCGGTCTCACAAATACACAGACTCGAGACAAATATTTGTGGCCCACACAAACATTTGTGTTGAAGCGGGGATCGAACCCGCGCCCTCTCGTTTTATATTTGGCGTCTAACAAACTGCGACACAGAGGCTGTCATGTAAGCGGGACTAGCGTAAAATTTAAGAAGCGTTTGATTATTCGGGCACTATAGGTATGGCCATCTCCTTAGTATAAAAATAAAGTTTTATCTAGTATAAAATGTCTTAGAGAATGTATTGCGTCAGTGTCGGGCAAAGCGGTCCACTTAATGAGTAAACTCGGGTGTACAGTCGCGCGCAGGCGCTTGTTTACGTAGGACGTGGCTTCGCGTTCGATGTAAAACCGGTTTGAGCAGCCTATCCGTGCGATCTTTTGTTTTGTTCGATAATGTTACCCACGTTATCAAATAAAATTTATTAGTGCAATTATGCATAAACGAGTATTATCGGGTAATAAAACGGAAGAATGTAATGACATGAACGTTTCAATGAATAAAGACAGTGAGATGACAAGAAGCAGTGAAAGTATAAGCAGTATGGAATTGAGCATGGAAATATGTGATAACAATTCGGAAGAGGGGAGAAGACCAGACAAAAGAAACCGGGAGCTTGATGAAGAGGAGATATGGACAACAGTGGGGAAAAAGGGCAAACGATTCGCGAGATCGACCGAAAATGCTGATATGACTAGAATAAAAGAAGATATTATTGAGGTATGCATTACAAACTCAGAAAAACTACCGAAGCAATTTAAACTAGCAAAAACTTTAAAATCTGAGAACATCCAGGACATTATCAAGGTGAAATACCTAAATGCATATAAAGTTCTAATACAGTTTAGTAAGGAAGAGAGCGCTGACAAATTATTAAATTCAAAGATATTTAATGAGGATGGACTGAAATGTCATAAAACATTTGAGATTAACCAATCGTATGGCGTAATTAAAAACATAGATTTGGAGCTCGAAGAGGAGGAAATATTACAGAGTTTAGATAGTGATATTGACATTATTGGAGCGAAGAGACTAAAGCGAAGAAACAGTCTTGATGGGAGATGGGAACCAGGAGAATCAGTAAGAATTTGCTTTAAAGGTTCTGTATTACCGTCATACATTTATATATTTGATACCAGGATTACCGTCAGTCCTTATGTTTATCCAGTTACCCAATGCTCCAGGTGCTGGAGGTATGGGCACACATTAAAAGTATGCCCTTCCAATAAAACTATATGCCCTAAATGTAGTGGTAGTCACCCAAACTGCGAAAAAACATCCTACACATGTAACAACTGTGGTGGTAACCACATGGCACTGGCGAAGATATGTCCAGTGTTTATGAAAGAAAAACGGATCCGGGAACTTATGGCCGAGTTTAATTGTTCTTACAAAAGAGCTCTGACATTATATGTCCCCCCATCGCCTCGTACCTATCAGCATACAGATGTAGCTAATCACGCTCAAAACTTTGTAAACGACACGCAATTGACAAATTCAGACCAACACCCAGAAGAAATTTCTGTACCTTCTACATCTTACGCAAATTCAGTCCGAAACACAAGCAAAACAGGCAAAAAGAAAGATAATGGAAGATATAAAACTAAAACGAGTAGTATTGGTTTAGAAGAGACGTATTTAGGCACATTGTCAGAGGTTAATGAGAGTGATAAAAGAAGAACTGAAGATCCAAGAGATAAGCAAAAGAATCAATATAATAAGGAAAAAATAAGTTGGAAAATATTATTCAGCAGACTAAAGGAACAAATATGGAAAGAAGATTTATCCTGGGAGCTAAGGTTAAAAAACTGCTTTGGTATTATATTCGAAACACTAACATCCTTTGTTGCAAGATTCATTTCAGATTGGCCCTGTTTTAATTTATTATACAAATATGGATTATAGTAACATTCACACACCTCTGCATATTTTACAATGGAACGCGCAAAGTTTACGCCCAAAGAATGTAGAATTTGAATTACTGTTAAATCGTGAGAAAATCCACATTGCTTTAATCAGTGAGACATGGCTTGATCCAGACAGTGAATATCATATTAGAGGTTACAATATTTTTCGGACGGATAGACCTGATGGTTACGGTGGAGTGGCAATTTTGACACATCAATCAATAAAAGTGCAACAATATAGAATGCAATTAGCCAACCCAGCCCTTGAAGTAGTATGCGTTAAAATATTTAATTGTCATCATTTGCAATATGCCGTATCCGTGTATGGCCCTCCGTCTGCTAGAACTTCCCCAAATAACTGGGACGAGCTTTTTTCAATTCTTCCAAGTAAAACAATAATTGGTGGTGATTTAAACGGACACCATACTAATTGGTCATCTAAAATTGATACTAGAGGTATGCAAATATTTGACACAATGATGAACAACAACTTCATTCATCTCAATGACGGAAACTACACAAGAATCAAATTAGTGAATGGCACCGTGAGCAAAACCTCACCGGATTTAACATTGGCATCCAGTGACATAGCATTACGGCTTAACTGGCAAGTTATGAATGAAAACCTTGGAAGCGATCACTTAATGATTAGGATAAATACAGAGATTAGGAAAATATGTAACTCAAAGAAGCGTAGAAACTTTAAGAAGGCCAACTGGACAGGATACAAACAGAGAGTGGATGAACTGTTAACAAACTTTATTCTACCATCTAGTAATCAAGAAGCGTATAATGGATTTATTGATGTTATAAATAAGGCAGCAGATGATTTCATTCCAAACATCAGAGTCTGTGAAAGCCCACTTTCAACAAATAAATTTGTACCAAAACCTTATTGGTCACAAGACTTGTCACGGGTAGTCGCTGAGCGCCGCCTAGCTCTAAAAAACTTTAGGAAAAATCCTAACCCAGAAAATTTAGACATTTTAAAACGTAAAATTAGTGAGTCTCAGAGAGCAATTCGTCGTGCCCGTTCAAAATCTTTCCATCAGTTTTGTGATAGCATTAGTGATGTTACATCTGCACGAGATATGTGGCATCGTATGAAATGGCTCAAGGGCTATCATAAACCAAAGTTTGGTATTGACCATAATGCAGCAAACTCACTACTATGTAACTTAGCACCTGATTTTGTGTCACCTATAGAACCGACATTCAGTTCTGTAAACTTGGAGTTATGTTCACCAATTTCGGTACAGGAACTTAAAAACTGTACAAAACACTCTGATACTACACCGGGACAAGATAATATTTCATATTCGATGATCGATAATCTGCCAGATGCTGGGAAAATTATGTTAGTCAAGTTATATAACCAATTTTTAGAATTTAGCTTTGTTCCTAAACAGTGGAGAAATATAAAAATCATTCCTATACCGAAATCTGGTATTAATAATACTACTAGTGTAAGACCCATTGCATTGATGTCGTGTCCGTGTAAAATCTACCATTTGATATTAAACCGGCGACTCGAATGGTTTCTTGAAAAGAATAACCTTTTGTCTAACGAGACAACCGGATTCAGAAGATCAAAATCATGCATGGACAATCTGGCTAGGTTAGTTACTCGAATACAATTTGGATTTACTAAAAGTTTCCCCACTGTGGGATGTTTTGTTGATATTCAAAATGCCTATAATAATGTTAATATAACGGCCTTATTGCAAATTTTAGATAAATTAGGAGTAGGAGCCATGCTATGTAAGTATTTTTGGAGTTTTTTGAATGAAAGATTTCTATCCATGGAGTCTACTAATGGTACATCAGTTCAACGAGTTACAGGAATTGGTCTAGCACAGGGTGATCCACTGTCTCCCTTATTATTTAATGTGGCGACTATCAATATTTGTAAAATTGTTGGATGTACATATGCGTCACAATACGCGGATGATTTTGTGCTATACGCTACCAATAAAAATCTTTCACAAGCAGTGGTTGATGTTCAGAATGCTCTGAATATGTTATGCTCCTTAATAGAAGAAATAGGTTTAACTATTTCTCACGAAAAAACTAAGTTTTGTATATTTAGTAGAGGCCATCGTCGTGCAAATAATTTTTCTATCTCTGTTAAGGACCGTAGGTTACAGCAAGTGGACTCCGTTAAGTATCTTGGTATTTGGCTCGATAGAAGTTTGAAATGGAATAGGCACATAAACGAGTTACAAAATAAAACGTGTAAATTTTTAACTTTATTTAAAATTCTCGCTGGGTCTAACTGGGGCATTCACCCGAAACATCTAAGAAGATTATATATTTCGATCATTCGAAGCAGATTAGATTATGGCAGTGTATTATATGATAGTAGCGTTAAAGTTCATTTAAACAAGCTTGATAGGATTCAAAACCAAGCGATGAGAATAGTAGGAGGCTTCATCAAGACCACGCCTATTCAAGTCATGGAAGTTGAATTAGCTATACAACCCTTATATATCCGTCGGAAATACTTAGCCGGTAAATTTTGGTTACGATCGAAAGCTCTACAGCATAATCTGACAGTTAAAGTTTTAGACGACCTAAATTTGATTTGCAGGAATAGTAATTATTGGAGGAGAAAAAAGACACCTTTGTTAATTGAGACGCACAGAATCTACAAAAATATTTCTATTCACTCGGAGCCCATACTGAGTATTTTCTCTCTTAAGACTTGGATAAGTAATCTTGACATATATGATAATATTGTTTGCACTATAGATGGTCTTACTACAAAAAAATCTTTAAGGAAAACGGAATTAGACAATATTCTTGTAAGACTAGTTCATGGTAAATATAATTTAGATTACAAAATTTTCACCGATGGATCCAAGGATACCAATATTTCAGGGGCGGCATTCTTTGACCCTCAGACGAATCTACAAGTCAAGTTCAGAATAGATGCAAATATTTCGATAATGCACAGTGAATTGATTGCAATCGCGGAAGGTCTGTCATATATATTATCTGTAAGCGAACACCGATTTGTAGTTTTCTCTGACTCAAAGAGCGCGCTGCAACATTTGGCTCGGTTAACCTCGAGTTTTCGAGGATTCCCGATTGCCTATACTATCCTGGATCTACTTGAAAAATTGAAAACCATGAATAAACAAGTGATTATCCAGTGGGTTCCCTCCCATGTCGGAGTCATGGGTAACGAGATAGCTGACACGGCTGCAAGACAAGCAGTTACGGAGGGTATTGAATACTTATGTCAACCCCTTCATAATGAAGCATTAAAATATGTTAAGGATAACTGTAGACAAAATTGGCAAGAGTACTTTGACAAACGCTCTCAGGTCAAAGGTATATGGTATAAAACCATACAAAGCCAGGTATCTCGCTACCCATGGTTTGAAAACATAAACATGAGTAGAAGTTCTGTGGTATCTCTGTTGAGACTTCGTTCTGGACACATTATGGGTAATAAATTTAAGCATCTTATGGGGAAAGCTCAGTCTCCACTTTGTTCGAGCTGTTCAATAATAGAAGATGTGCACCACGCACTAACAGAGTGTGTCCGGAGCGAAGGGCCCCGTAGAGTATTATTCACTGGATGTAGCGATATAGGACTCTGTAACAGTATCCTAGCCTCACCATATTCTGACGAGGCGAAGATGTTGATTGATATATATTTATGTTCTAGATGTTAACAATTAATATAATATATATTATATTTAAGAAATAAACTAACAGTATTTAAGCTTTTTTGTAATAGGATAAGTTGAATTACGGGGGTGACATTGTCAAAGTTGACAAAAACTCCTCTAAATAAATGAAAAAAAAAAAAAAAAAAAAAAAAACTCGGGTGATTTGTGGCCCAGCTGTAAACAATTTACACCCGATCTTTTATGCGTTAATACTCTTTTTATACCGTCTTCTATTGTTTTTGGCCTCGTAAAGGTGCTGCCAAATCCTCGGATTGTTATGCATGATTAATTTTACCGTGTCGTGCGATTATAGGCTTTATTGCTAATAATATATAAAAATGCGCGTTAATTTTGCCTGATGTTTTGACATAATGTTTTATATTATGATTGTGTTCAACATACGTATTATGCTATAGGAAATTGTGTAATTACAACTATTAGGGATCCGTGTCATATCATATACGTATAAGTTCCTCAACTAGAAATCTAGAACCGAAATAGAGTACTAAAACTCATTCCCCAGACAATTCTACTAAATACAACATAATTTCGCTAAGGTTTTGTAAAATATTTAGTAGCATTATTTCTGTAGTCCCTAAAACTACCACCTGGCTTCGTTTTTAGTCGTAGTCTGGATATACCCTGTATAATTTTGCGTCACAAATATTACGAAAATTGATCAAACCATTGTACCATTACATTTAAAATGATTTATAATATGTAAATACATTGTGTAGTGGAAAATCAAAACAATGCTCAATTGCTTGAAAGCAATGAACAAGCTATTCCGCAATTTCGTAGAATCTCTTTCCTGGAAATATTGTTTGAATACGTACTTGTAATGCTTAAATATACGTAAACATTACGCCTCCTCCTTTTCCATTCTCCCCAGAATGAGTAGGTAGAGGTGCAACCAAGATACACTTTCGCCTAGTATTTTCCATATCGGGCACAAATTTCTGACTCCGGGCTGATAATGTATAGAAAAATCCATCACCACTTTGCCCGACCCGTGATTCGAACCCAAGAGCACAGTTCTGTAATCATACCGTAGTATAACTGCGCCCCCGAGACAACAACTGGACATATTGAGACTTAACATCTTATGTCTCAGGATGGCGAGCGCTGTGAAATGCCAAACATTGCTTTGTAACTAATGGTTTTGCTACTGTCCATAAGCGTTCGTATCGCTTACCATCGGGCGAATGGAATGCTCGGCTCACCATTTATCGCCATCAATATACAAAAAGTTCATACCATTTTAAATACTTTATTTTAGCAATCTGTTCTTTTTATTTATTATTTAAAAGCTTAACAAATACTGACGAAGAATCGAAACACAGCGTCGAAAATGCACTTATCTCCTTTTCTTAATGCACATACAGGGTATATCAAGACTGTTACCGAAAACGAAGCCGGGTGGCAGTTTTAGTACCTTCAGACACAATGCAACTAAAAGTATCACATTATAATCTTTTGTATTATAATCTAAACACATAATATGCCACCTTATGAGATGGCCACCTAGTTGTCGTGATATGGTGGTGCAATATTACTTAATTGTAGTGAATAATAATTATAGCTGTTGTTTTTTATTTTTTAAGTTGTTTATTTTGTGTGATTTACGCCCAAATACTGGAACGCAACTTAAATATAAATGGCGCTTAACTAAGTTAATCCCGATTAAATGTACTGGCTAAGTGGGCCGTGCGCTGTTAAGAGCAACTTATTATTTGAATGGCGTTCCAGTATTCGGGCGATATTATCGTACTTCTAGTGTTGTACCCCTATTAAGACAATAAATATTTTTCTTTCTTTCTAATTATATCTTGAACAATACTGTCATTCTAATCTGATGGTGTGGCACTTCAAAGCGGCAGTAAACAGTATTCGGCGAGTGCAAACCCGACCGAGCATGAGAAATGATCCGATTCAAACGAGTTCACAGTAAGATCGCCTATTCGGTGTGCGTTGGGGCAAAAGGGACGTTTTATTGAAATATTGCGACGAATGTCGGTCAACTGTGCAAACTGCTCAGTGCTCAGTAAAGGAGTCAAAAATAAACTGTTTAATAACTGGAATGTCAAGTGGAACCAGACTGTATTTTTTTATGTTTAGTGGGGAAAAAAAACTATTATAAGTACATTATTAACAATACGGTGTAAAGTAACTAAATCTTATCTTACTTATATTGCACATTTAATCAAACAACTGTATACAAAATATATATAATTATAATGCGCATAAGCAAAACCGCGCATCAGAGCAACAAAATATCATACAGTATTAAGTATTACAAAGTGGAAACGTCGCATTTGCAATGTGAAGAGTAATTTTTAACAACCATACTTTTGAATTTCGTCTTTGATAGTAGATAAAAATGACAAGATCTATTACATGTTCATTACGAATATATAAAAATCTGCGAAGAAGCGAACACATTCTTGCGTTAGTTATACAATTATAATAGAATAAAATATAAATTGTAATGCTTTGGACTTTGGACTATAATGGGAATGGGCTATCTCATCCGGTGACTACACTACCTCAAAGAGAACTGACGCAAGACAACGCATTTGCTATCGTGGTTCTTTGGGCGAGTGAGAATGTCGTTGTCCCAATAACAATAATACACAACTAGAAAACACTGTCAACCTAATATGAAGGACTATTTGATATTGCGCTCCTCGCCAGGAGTCCCTAGGCTTCAAGTCTTAGACCTTCAGTCTGTGTCTCAGGGAGGACCGCGTTGTATTTCCTTAATAAATACCATATAAAAATTATTAAATATTATAAAAAACTGCCGTAAATTATTAAATTTAATTTTACTCTTTATTTCGTACATATTCTTTTTTAGATTTTTATACATCATATTATAAAAAAATATAAAAACATACAATATGTCATATAATAATATAAAAAAGTAATGACCCTTCGGTGGCGGGGCCCAAGCCACCGGCGGTTAGGGATCCAAAGAGAGGAACCTTCTCACAATGCGTGCCGTGTCCAACAATACCGCCTTTTGGATCTGGCTCTTGACCCAACGACCAATTGAGAGCCTCTGAAGATGTTGGTCGAGGCTCTTTTGTATCAGTCTATGTGCGGAAACAACAATCAGGACAATAATAATAATAATAATAATAATATTTATTTATTCTCTCATACAGAAAAAAGGGTACAACATTTTAAAATTACAAATTGGATGTGAGACTGGTGTCTGGTATAGGCAGGGCCTGTGTTTCAGATCACCAGGATCTTCACGCCATGTGGTTACATTTTGCTTGCAGCTCGTTAAATACATTAGAAGTAGATAAATAAATCTGTATATGCGACAGTTTATAATGGTACAATAAGTTACATATTAAATATGGGTAGTCCTTTTATATTAAACTAACATAATCAATAACAAGTAGGAAACAAAACAAAAGAGATTTTATAAGAACTAAAATGAATGTAACAAATAAATTGACACTCTATCTTAAACAATGTTAACAAATAAGAAATTAAAAGAAATAAAATAAATTCGACAATAAAAATATTAATGCAGTAGGTACACTATTTTCATTTATTATTGGCAATAATAAAGTAAATAGCTTAGCTATCTTAAAACATTAACAGATTAGAATTTAAAAGAATCAAGATTAATGTAACAATAAAAATAACAAATGAAGTATACTAATTTTTTTTATAGGCAGGCATCTTCTAATTTTATTATTAAATTAAATTTATTTATTTAATTTAAAGTTATTGCTATAAGACAAAAATGAAGGAATAAAAAAACAGGCAGTGTGTGTGTGTGTGTAGGTTTGTGTGTGTGTGTGTGTGTGTGTGTGTGTGTGTGTGAGTGTATAAAACATTTTACTCATTTATGTGCGCCTAATCATATGTTAAGCTAAGGGGGTTAGGAGACGTTCAGTATCATCATAGCTGTGATCTTGTAACCATTCCGTTACTTTTTTTTTACAACTTATCTTAATCAGTAAATATAGTTTCAGTTTTTTATTTATTGTGTTGTAAAGGTACGGTCCAAGAAAGCAAAAAAACCTGTGAGAGAAACTTGTATTAAATCTAGATATTGTGCAAATAATATTTGTTCTACTCCTCTTTTGTATATCGATTGAATCGTATAACAACAATGAATGTTGTCTCAATAATACAGCACGGATAAAAAGTTGACGAATTGTCAACACCTTGCATAGTTCAAATAATCCAGCCGTTGAGTGAAGCTTGGGTAAGAAGTAGCTGACTTTTAGTATTGTTCTTTGTGCTCGCTCCAAGTAAATTAAATTTGTTTTATTAGTACCTCCCCAAACAGAAATACAATACGTGAATATAGATTGACATAATGCAAAATAGACTGATTTGATAATATTTTCGTTAGCAACATGCCGAAGTGTTTTAAATATATAAATGAGTTTTCGAGTTCTGCCTGCTAAAGAATTAATATGTTCCCGAAAATTGAGTTTATCATCAATAATTATCCCTAGGTATTTAATAGAGTCTGTTTTAATTAATTTAGAGCAAAAACATGAAAGTGTGTGGACTGCTGTATTACATGTGTGGGCATAAATGTGTAGGTCTGGTATGGACTGTTTCTTGATGGAATATGTCATATATTTGGTCTTTTCGACATTGAGAGTAAGGCTATTGTTATACAACCATTTTGTGATTAGGTCAAATCCTTTTTGAGCGGTATCGTATACATCTTCCCAAGTTTCACCACTAAATACTAGGACCGTGTCATCTGCAAATGTAATAATTTTACCACAAGACAGTTTAGTTTTACACAAATCATTTATATAGGCAAGAAACAGCGTAGGACCCAGAATACTACCCTGTGGCACACCATACTCAATAGGAAGCTCAGCGCTAATCCATTTATCAATTTTTACAACTTGAGTCCTGCTAGTAAGGTAGTTTGTGATTAGCTGATGAGGTAGTCCTCTAATACCAAGCTTTTCGAGTTTCCTTAACAGAATTGGAATAGAGACCGTGTCAAAAGCCTTAGCTAGGTCAATATAAATGGCTAACACTTTTTTATTGCAGTCCAGGTTTGTGACTATAAAATCTGTTAATTCGTGGACTGCGTCTGCTGTTGATTTTCCAGCACGAAAACCAAATTGCGTAGAGGACAAAAGATGATGCTGTTCCAAAAATTTTACTAGTCTTGTGTTTATTACGCGTTCTAGAATTTTTGATATTGTTGGTAAAATTGATATTGGCCTATAATTATTGACACAGTGTTTATCACCACTTTTAAATATGGGTACAATTTGGGATTTTTTGAATGAATTTGGAAAGATACCTGAAGAAAGAGACAAATTGGTTATGTAGGTTATCGGAGGAACAACAACATCAATAAATCGCTTGAGAAAACTGGCGGAAATATTATCTAGTCCGACTGCGCACTCTGTTTTAAGATTTAGGATTAAAGTTTTTATTTCAGTGACATCCGTTGGCAAGAAAACAATTGAGTTAAGGTATGATTCTGTATGATACATAGAAGACACGGAAGCAGGTATAGTGTAGTTTCTATTTTGCAATAACAATTTTTCGGCTAATGATTTACCTATATTAGCAAAGAATGTATTTACTTGGTTTATGGATTTATCAGGATTTCGAGAGGAGATTAATTGTAGTGATTGTTCTTTCCTCATGTTAGAAAAAGTAATATTTCTAATTACTTCCCATAATCGTTTATTATTATTTCCTGCTCTTTCTATCATATCTTTTTCATACGCTATTTTTGTTTTTTTCAACAGATCATTGCAAAAGAGCCTGTATCTTTTGTAGGTGCATTGAACTATTTCGTTATTTGGATTTTTTTTTGACTTAATATATAATTTGTCTCTATTACGCATGTGTTAGAATTTTTGTGGGAAAAGGTATATAAAATAATATAAACATGTATATTTCAATGGATTTATCTATAATTATATTTTTTAACCATATAATTTTTAATATTTATCACTTAACGTAATGGTTAATAATTATTATAATGTTACAAAATTATCAATTATATTAAATGTTATTTATGTTTCTATTTATAATATGGTTTAATCCAACGACAATCGATAATTACAATGTTACAGAATAATATTCAAATATTCTGAGCAATGAGCAACAAAACATCATATTAATAACTTAACTTGCCAATCCTGGTTGCTACCGGCGAGGATAAGGTCCTTCCTCTGTCGTTGTCACTCGAAAAGTGACGATCCAAGTGAGACAACGCTTTATATTACCGATTCCCTACTACTTGTGAATCATACGATGGGTAGTTTTAATAAAATTTATAAAATTGTTGCGGTATTTTGTGACAGTATTCTAACACGGCCATACTGACATGTACTTCGTTCTCGAAGTACAATAAAATATTCTAACACGGTCCAGTCTCGTTGCTCTACTTAATTTTCTGCCTAATATCTTGAAATGAAATGTATTTATTGGTCACGTAGGTAATTTAAAAGCTCTTATGACAAGTCAATACACATAGAACTTAATCTTTATATACAATATATTTCCTATACTTAGTATTACTTATTTTAATTTCTTGGTTTAATTAATTTATTTATGTAATTTATTTATTTTCAATTAATTTTATTTTTATTTAAAATTAGTTTTATTTATTTGTATACTTTTTATTCTTATTTTATTTAAAGTATTAGTTATGACTTTATGGTAATTTATTTTTCAAAGAAATACAATATGTACGTTAGTCAAATTAAATTAAATTAAATTAATTAGTGGACCATGAATATTATTACAACGGTGCGTAGCGGTTTATTGTTACCACCGGATCCAACGCGGCCCTTCCTGAGAAGACCCGGCGAAACAAACTCAGTGGGCTTACACTACCACTGGAACTACGCGACGCGACCCAGTCCTGAGTATATCCAGCGAATAAGACTCAGTGGGCTTGTTTTGGGTCCAATTAAAGGCAACGACCATAAGTATTTCCGAAACGTCCCGTATGTTTAGGCTTACTGCCGGATCCAACGCGGCCCTGACTGAGAAGACCCGGCGAACAAACTCAGCGGGCTTTACTTTACCACTGGATACTACGCGGCGCGACCCATTTCTGAGTAGATCCAGTGAGTCTAACTCAGTGGGCTTGGTTTTGGTCAATTTACTAAAATAAATATTAGTGACTTGTCTTACAAAGATTTGCCATATTATATTTTTTATTTGTTTTCTCGATCGGTCGTTATATGATTTTATTTCTTACAAATAACGAACAATCCATTCAAGTACATTATCTTTTATCTGAAAAAAAATATATATTATTGTCCTCTTTTTTTTTATACTCCTTGCTTTGTCCAACCAAACACCCGCAGTCAGTGAAGCTTAATCACCCGCAGCCAGTGAATGTTAGACAACAGCCAAGGGATCATAATCATATAATCACATCATAATCACATCACATCTTTTTGATACACCTTGCTTTGTACAATCAAACACCCGCAGTCAGTGAAGCTTAATCACCCGCAGCCAGTGAATGTTAGACAACAACCAAGGGATCATAATCATAATCTCATAATCTCGTCATAATCTTGTTACAATCACATCATAATCATAATCACATCATAATCATAATCACATCATAATCATAATCACATCATAATCATAATTACATCATAATCACATAATCATATTATACAAATCCTTAATATTTATTCCTATACACATTGGGTTCTAAAACAAAGAAACATGTTTCACAAAAAGTATTTTCTAAATAATATGTCTGGGCATTTTCAACGGAAATATTTTCCTCAATCGATTCACCAGGCCGCATAGTCAATTTTACTTTACAAAGACAGGTACAATCTGCTTCTATTTCAATCAATAAATGCGAAAGATCATATTGATTTCGTATTTTACTATGTATGTATACATAGTATTTTGCTATCTATTTCTGTATCAAAATAAAATATACAAGGGTGACTTTGCATATTAAATATAGGGTAAATACCGGGTAGTGAATCGAAATGTTGAAACATTCTAATGGATTCATTTTAATTTGTATAAATCGTTCGGCCAATCTGACGTTTCGCTTTTAATTCCCAAATTATACTCAGTTTGTCCGGATATCAACAAACTCAACTAATTCTACTATTATTGAAACTTCCAGAGAACTGATATTGAGAATCTGATAGTCCCGATATTTAAAACATCAATATAAAATATAAATTATAAAAAGGTTGACCCCACAAAATGTCGGACAACATACCACCTATTTAAATTGTAATCTGTGTTTAGCAATTAACTACATCATTTAATTACGAATTTACAACATTGTGTGAACAGTGCCGTGGCTCAAAGAGGGAATTGATCCTCTATTTGTCAAATACCAACATATTACTTCAGTTGCTTACTAACATTTGTAACATCAATTGTTGAAAAAGGAAGTCCTTTTACAAGACCAATAACTATCTTAATTCATAAATGTTTTTTTTTTGGAAATCTCATGTTATTTGCCGAGTGTTAAATCTGTTAAACAAATTTGCATTTGCGTCTGCCATATAGTTATTTAATTATTGGTCCCTGACCCATAATCACTTCGTTTTTTTTTTTTTTTTGATAATGTGTTTAGGATACTAATTTATAAAACTTCATTTCAGTTATAAACTAAACGAGGCTCGAATTTTAAATACAACAAAATATTACTTTACTTAATTTATTAAGAATGTGTATTAATCAATGGCCAACATTGTGTTCCATTTGTATTTGTATTTCCACACTCTAGGGTGCCTCGAAGTTTCGACTTAAGATCATTATTTAATATATTATGTATCAATAAAATGAATCATTTCCAAAAACTATGATTATTCCATGTTTGCAGGTGATCTCAGAATGACATGGACAGATCTGAATCAAGGTTAAGCCAAATTGCTTCAGAATGTGATATTTCAGAGATGTACAAAATACTTCTCAAAAGTATTTAAATACAGAATACAAATATTTCTCCAATTTACTATTTCAAATACAAAGTTCTTCTGCTCTTAGTATTTAAGTATAAAATTCAAAATAGCCTTTTTCAAAATACTTATTAAATAAAATACTTTCAGATAAAATAACAAAGTTTTTAACATTACCAGTTCTTTAAAGAGTATCAGATTATCCTAGCACCATATGAAAACAATCGTTCCACTGGTACGGAATTAGGGAGACAGGTGTTGTATTTTAATACCTTTTTTTTTTTTTTTTTTTACTGTTGGGTATGCATTGAAAATTGTCAGTCTAGTGTTTGGTTATTATTGGATTTTAATGATGCAGCGCCTCTAGTGGCCATTTGCTGAATCCCTAACCCAAGAATTTTATTTAAGTAGCAAAAATTATTTTATGTTTTACACATATAAAGTATATCTCATAAAAGTAGTTCAAATAAAATACGTAATACTTCAAAAATATAAAAGATATTTAAGTACAAAATTAAAATACGTATTTTGCAACTGCAATTCAAATAAGTCACTAATCTAGTCCTGATATAAGAACCGATAATATATGGGATGTTTCTAAAATCAAATAGATGTTTTCACATTAAACTATTCTTTTAATTTTATTTCGTATATATCGTCTTGGGAATGATTTAAAATGGCAACTTTTTAGACGAAACTAAATGCTGCTAATATCTTAGGTTTCGTTCTACTATCTTGTCTACAACATCACATATTCAACAGGTATGTACGAAGCAATATAGACAATAATAGTTACACCGTCTCAGAATCGAGAAAGTCACAATTTAAATTACCACTTCATTGTAAAACTTGTAGTGACACTATGCAATAGTAAAGAAACTTGAAACTTTGTTCACATAGTTATTAATGGTGCTACTAATACACCATCTATACATTAAATAAATCTCATAAGAACTGCCAAGTAGAATACCGCGAATACCCAATCTTTTGTTTCTTATTCGTTTCTGTAGAAATAACACAATACAAAAACAATCTCCTGTCCTACTTATACAATCAAAGTGCGGGAAAATATTTAAATATTCGGCGAGTTTCTTTTTCAATTATTTTAACACCCTACAAAAATGTTATTACTAAAGACTCGTCGCAGGTTTACAACGCTCGAGCCAGACTAATACAAATCCCGTCGGGCCTTACCTGCCTTAGCGACAGTCTAAACTTCTCCAACCCATTTTTAAGGAAGTCTTTTACAGGTCACTTGTGGCTGGATTAAAAGCCGGAAGTGCAGTATCGTCGTTCCGCGTAGAGGTAACAGCGTCTTTAATTTATATTAGTACAGGTTCCCTAGTACAAATTTCATAATTGATTACTAACAAGTTGATTTTTCGTGAGTAGCTTCCTTTCGACTAGACGCCCAACTTTTTCCTTACAGTAACTTTGGGAAATGGTAGCTTAGTAGGGTAGCAAGGATAAAACATGTCGATTTGACGAATTTTTAAAATTTATTAATAACCGAATTTTTCTTTGTTAATTATCGAGATAATTATCTAAATAACGTGAAAAACTATTTGTCCTACAAAATATAAGGTTTTATCACAACAGTCCCCCCTCTCCAACATGTATCATAAACAAGGTCATGGAAAATAATTACTAACAAGCTGATTTTTTTTTTATTGGTTAACTAATATTTGTATAGTTTACTACCCACAATGTCCTACAAATTGTGTGGTATGTCATCTTGGTCCTACGCTCAAAAGTTGTCAATACCGCAAGACTTTTTTTTTTATTAGTAACTGTAGGACAAATATATCACGTGATAGGTTAATATATTTTTCATCCAAATAAAACAATGTCCTACAAAAATAAAGGTATGTTATATTAGTCCTACAAAATTTGTAATTTTTGAGTATACAAAATAAAATGAAATATTCATTTATACTTACACTAGTACTCGTACACAACGACTTCGCTTATAATGACTAATCGGTTTTAACGACGATAATGTTTACTCAAGTTAGGTTTCATAGTATGGTACTGAGAAAATATCACCGTTTAGTGCGACCCCGGTTTAAGCGACCAACTGCTTATAGCGACCAATAATTACGTCTAGTTAAACCACAGAATACTAACAGAAGTCAACCTTGTGTATGTACTTCACTTTTGTTGCCATACTACGCTCGGCGTTCGCGCAAAAGTTAAAACTCGCTCTCGCAGTGGTCTCGACTGGTTTGGAATATCATGTCGGTGAACGCTGTCTATGTGGGCGTTGATTAAGCGCGCTTTGTATGAAGCTTGACTTCTGTTAGTTTAGTATTCTGTGGTTAAAACGACGCGCAATGTTTTGTTTGCACAACCTATGCACCAATACCTCGGTGCCCCAAAGTTACCCCGCCCCGCGCGCTTCACCTCTCCTTATTAGTGCGTGAATCCATGCTTAGTGTTTGTCACTTAAGACAAGTTCTAAAAGGTCGACAAAATAGTTATTTCGTTAAAATACCTATTTCCAGCTCCGGTGCGAAACGCATCTAAATATATACCGGGTATATCAAGGGTGCTACTGAATACGAAGCCGGATGGTAGTTTAAGTGACTACAAAAACAATGTAACTGTGTGTTGGCCGTCTGTATTTTTAGTCGTCTGTGGTCCACAGTAAACCATGCTGTGCGGATGCGTTTGTGAGCAAGAAAAGCAGTGTGCCTTAGCTACAATAGCAAAATATACAAAATATTTTTTTTAATTTCATGAATTTCAACTTTGTAACTGGAGGACTGGAATAACGTACCACGCAATTTGTAGGACAGTGTGGGTGGTAAACTATGCAAATGTTAGCTAAACAATAAAAAAAAATCAGCTGGTTAGTAATTATTTTTCATGACCTGATTTATCATACATGTTGGAGAGGGGGGACTGTTGTGATAAAACCTTATATTTTGTAGGACAAATATTTTTTTACGTTAATTAGATTATTACCTCGATAATTAACAAAAAAATAATCGGTTAGTAATAATTTTTTTTAATTCGTCAAGTCAACACATTTCATCCCTATTATCTTAGTTATAAACCACAATCGAGAATTTTCGTACAAGAATTACTTGGGCGTCTCATTGAGATGAAGCTATTCTCGAAAATTCAGCTTGATAGTAATTATTTTTACATTATGTATTAGTACTACATCTTTTGAGTGTAGGACCAAGATGACATACCACACAATTTGTAGGACATTGTGAGTAGTAAACTATACAAATATTAGTTAACCAATAAAAAAAAAATCAGCTGGTTAGTAATTATTTTCCATGACCTTGTTTATGATACATGTTGGAGAGGGGGGACTGTTGTGATAAAACCTTATATTTTGTAGGACAAATAGTTTTTCACGTTATTTAGATAATTATCTCGATAATTAACAAAGAAAAATTCGGTTACTAATAAATTTTAAAAATTCGTCAAATCGACATGTTTTATCCTTGCTACCCTACTAAGCTACCATTTCCCAAAGTTACTGTAAGGAAAAAGTTGGGCGTCTAGTCGAAAGGAAGCTACTCACGAAAAATCAACTTGTTAGTAATCAATTATGAAATTTGTTCTGGGGAACCTGTACTATATGTGAAGGTCCGTCAGAACGCCGTGATCCATCCTTGCAACAAAAGTATAATTTGTATATAAAAAGTAATGGACACGATCCCACTTCTGATGTTAGAATTTTTGTGGGAAAAGGTATATAAAATAATATAAACATGTATATTTCAATGGATTTATCTATAATTATATTTTTTAACCATATAATTTTTAATATTTATCACTTAACGTAATGGTTAATAATTATTATAATGTTACAAAATTATCAATTATATTAAATGTTATTTATGTTTCTATTTATAATATGGTTTAATCCAACGACAATCGATAATTACAATGTTACAGAATAATATTCAAATATTCTGAGCAATGAGCAACAAAACATCATATTAATAACTTAACTTGCCAATCCTGGTTGCTACCGGCGAGGATAAGGTCCTTCCTCTGTCGTTGTCACTCGAAAAGTGACGATCCAAGTGAGACAACGCTTTATATTACCGATTCCCTACTACTTGTGAATCATACGATGGGTAGTTTTAATAAAATTTATAAAATTGTTGCGGTATTTTGTGACAGTATTCTAACACATGCATTTTAGGAGACCAGGTGTCAACCACGGTTTAATAATACGTTTTCGTGAAGGAGTTTTGACTAATTTTGTGTTTTTACTAATGACTTGGGAGAGAGCATTTATGAAAAAGTTTGTAGCCTCATTAACATCGGTTATATTAAACATTGGTGTGAAGTTAATATCATGAACGTCTTTGTCTAAATTATCTATGTCGACACGTTTAGTTATTTTAAAAGATTTATGCGATATTTGGGCATAACTTAAAATAAGTATGACACAGTCGTGGTCAGTGACAGATGAATGTGCCACGAAACAGTTGGCAATTAATTTTGTTTTAAGCATTATATGATCTAGACAGGTGCGTCCATGTGTAGGAATTATATGAGCGGGTAACATACCATGTGATGCTATTAAATTTAGATAGGAGGAACTTCTATGATCAGTATTGCAAAATGTGATGTCGATGTTAATATCACCAGCTAGGATAACGTTTTTAAAATATGAATATTTTTGTAAGTATTTATCAAGAGAGGTTAGAAAGCTATCTATATTTGTATTTCCTGGCGGGCGGTAAATAGAAAAAATAATTGTGTCCGAATTAATTTGTAAGATAAGACAGTTGGCGTTTTGCATCTCAGGTTCTTCTAATAAGGAAATTACATTATTATTAGTGTAAACTACTACACCTTCATTTTGAGATTGATGTTTGGAGGTGGCAAAGTATTTGTATCCATCAATTGTGGGAACATACGGATTTCGTGATAACCAGCACTCTGTTAAAATTATTAAATCCCATTCAATCTTAGACCTAGCCAAATAAGTTTGAAAACTGTCTAAATTGCAATTAATGCTACGAATATTTTGGGATACAATTTTAATGGAGTTCTTGGAGTTACATATTATTGAAGTCTCACAATCCTCAATCTCACACGAAGTTGATTGTGCAACTGAAAAGCCATCTAGGTCATTATTTAAAACTATATTGAAATCAGCCATATTTATAATACTTTATTAATTTATTTAATATGCCCTTTGATATACTATGATGATAAATAAAATTAACGATCATACAATTTTTTATTCTATAACCCCCTGTAGTGCCTAACTTGTTTATGTGCGTATTGTGGTTTATGTGTGAGTTGTATTTGACTAGTTTATATGTGTACGTTTTTGTTGTGTTTTTTATCATTGTAGTGAAAAGGTGTGTAGTAGTGTGTAAATAATGAGATCTTAACAAACGAGATATGAATAGAAAAAATAACGATTTATACACGTTTACAAACAGTTCGAGTATAAGGCATAATATAATAGAAAAACTCAAAAATGCTAGTCATAGTTTATGGTCTAATTTAAGCTTCTCAAAGTCCGCTTCGGACTCAATCCACACCAATAACTGTTGAGTCCACATCCCACATGTCGGTAACCTCGTGTGCCAAATCTAAATACTTAGACAATTTGTCTTTTGTTTTTTATTAAATTTATTATTATAACAAATACTTTGTAGACTTTAATTACTGTGTATATTTACTTGTCTAACTAAATGCTTATATGACCAAAAATCCATTCATTTTATTTCTAGTTCCGAGTTTAGTTTATTCTAAAAATGTAGTCGATATTTCTATTTTCACAATTTCGGAGTTAACCTAAAATACAGTAGGTATTCTCCACATATGCCATAGAGAGAGTATCTCTATAGAAATGCAACGAAGGAATACATCAACTCGGGAATCCTATACGAGAATGTTACTAATGTTACTAAAATGCTAAATGTGAAGTGCCGATATAAATACGAAATGTTGATCAACAACACGATGTGTGCTCCATCAGATAATGTCGAAAATAATGTGGTCGATGACAGATTTATTGACTTCAGCGATTGGCGAATGCTCTTCATTCTATAAATAACTAACAAATATGTGTTATTTCTATTAAAAAATCTGAATATGTAATGTCTAAATATAAACCAGGAACTACTATGCCAGTATATATACATCCCACTGCAGGGTACGGGCCTCCTCTACAATCGAGAGTACAATTGAGCGTGGTTAGGTTATATAGTCTACCATGCTGGCCTAGTGCGGGAGGCCATTTCTGCTTCACCCAAAGGTAGACTGTTAGAGAATGCCCCTGGCATTAAGTCCGCCTGTATACTGTTTGGTATATAAAGTTAATAAAATAAAAAAATAAAAATAAATATTTGTTGATCAGTATCACAACAGCATACTTTGCCTATGATTACATATGGCTTCATAAAAAAATCTGCCTTAGACGCTGTCATATAAAATTTCAGCTAAAAATATATTCTCATTAGCTCCCTCTGGGTCTGGTAAAAGCACAATATATATGATCAGTGAACTAAGATCTTTATTACACTTTCCATGTCTGGCATATAACTTCATGAATTTTACTGAACAATGCTTATCAGTTGCCGGGTGTGGAATTTGGCTCACTGGGCTCTGACTCGCTTGGCTCATGGCTGTCACGTTAGGAAGCAAATTAGTAGTGAAATAAAACTATTATTTAAGGTTTTATCACGGATTTTTACATTTCTATTACTTTACAGCTTTTATGGTCATGGAGCGGACCGAGGTATTGGTCATCCCATCAGTCGTCTGAGCAGATGAATAAGTAAGTACGTAATAGTTTTATTTCTATAAGAAAATGTAACATTCGCGAATATCTAAGAAACAATTATGAAATTAGTTCTATTACTACTCTCTCTACTCTACTTCACGTGACACAGGCGTATGACCATATACATATATGTCATTCGACAGTCTCTGTTGCGCAGTTGATTAAAGGCTGTCCATGAAATAAGAGGCTGCGGGTTTAATCCCCACACTGAGACAAATATTTGTGATATCCACAAGTATTTGTTTAAGGTTTTTGTGTTTGTGAGACCAAAAAGTGTCTCGTAGTTCCTGATACCCACAACACAAGACTCGATCTTATTGTGGGGTTCGGACTATGCGTGTGACTGTTGGATATTTATTTATGTATGACATAAATATACATTATATACATTATGTATAACATAAACACCTAGAAAATTACAGATCTAGATTGGCCATAAATATTAGACTAGAATTATTCATTTAAAACGGGACTTCCCTATATAGGGTCATTGCTCTAGAATAGCCGTGATTCAATCCTTAATGAGTATAATTCCAATGCAAAATTTGTAATTATTAATTGCATTACACAAACCAAAAAACTATACCACACGTCATAAATGAATTAATAAGTATTAAATAATAATTTCTCAAATATTTTTATTTTATGTTATTATTGCATTGTTAAACGCACCAGTGCTTGGAAAATAATGATTTGAA
Source organism: Hyles euphorbiae (assembly GCA_023078785.2). Lineage (NCBI taxonomy): Eukaryota > Metazoa > Arthropoda > Insecta > Lepidoptera > Sphingidae > Hyles > Hyles euphorbiae. Next base: position 3,711,347 of record CM041043.1, on the reverse strand, counting down.
ACTTTGAAAAGTTAATATAAATAATCACTTAGGAATTGAACCCAAACCGCCGCGGTTAGTTTCCTAGTAGGCAACAATGATGCGGTTAATTGTTATGGCGCCGTAGCTATTGTCACGCTTATTCCATGAAATGGTAGACAGAAAACACACCCACAATTCGTCAGTGGCATTTCCATTGCATACGTAATAGGAACAAGCTTATTGTCACATGTAGGTACAAAATCGTTGTTACATATATTATCAAAGAATATAATATTAGTCATGTACACAAATCATTGGAAATTGCAAAAAACACCCAGATCCCTAACAAATAGTACATGTGGTTCACTCAAATATTCGTTTCGGCGCGGGAACCGAACCCGCGGCCGGGTGGGTAACCCGGCACCACCATTTTTATCTACGTTTTGATGTACCAGCGCTCCCTCTATAAATAAAAATAAATAAATAATACCCAACAGTCACATACATAGACCTACACTAAGATCGAGTCTTGTGTCGTGGGTATTAGAAACTACGAGAGACTTTTCGGTCTCACAAACACCCAGACCCGGAAGAAATATTTCTGGGCCGCACAAACATTTCTTTCGGTGCGGGGATCGAACCCGCGGCCTCTCGTTTCACAGGCGGCGTCTAACCAACTGCACCACGGAGGCTGTCGAAATAATCTAATATAGCACTACTTAAATTTTTAATCATTGCGCACGATAGCTTTATATATTGTGTGTTATATGTATGAGTATAAGTTTATAACATTTACCTGGCATTTTACTATTAGGCGACGGCATGGCGCTCTCTTCTTTATATTAGTTAATCTGAAACAAATAAATGTTTTTATTATGATAGAAAAACTCTCCTCCAAAAATATTTAAAACAAGGAAAGAAAACATTGTTCAACAATAAAGAAATAACCAAACTTATTTTAATAATAAATACGAAACCTATCCACATTAAACAAGTTTACAAAGTTTTGGGTAAAGGGATAATTTGTTTTCGAATAACACAACCTGTTTTACCATCGGAAAGATGGGATTCCGCCCTCTTGTATTCATAGCTTAAGTTGAATTTGATGAGGAGTACCTTATACTATACGTAGGTTACGCCTATGTAGCTATTTTGTAGTAGAAAGTGATATTGCTGGTATTAAAATATTCCTATCCGCCATACACAATAACATAACAAAACATAACTTTCTGATTAATTTCGTCGCGGCTTAAGACAAGTTAGACATTCCCAGAGACTCGCCGAGCTTCAATGCATTGAGTCATTACAATGCGTGCCACTGTTGATCCTGGCTTACAGGAGTTGCAGTGATGGCCGATGGGTGTGAGGGCGGAACAGTCTCCATGAACAATGGGGGAGAGCTAAATAGTTTTTTTTGCGTTCCTCCCGTGCAGATGCTCACCATCAAGTGTCTTGTAGTTCTAGTAATTATAAAAATTAAAAAAACAATCTTCTATTTTGGCTTCGCACTTCTTGTACATTTAGCCAATATCGAGTATAGCGATATTGACAGCTTTGATGGAATTGGTTATTGGACTCAAAGGTTTACGGAATAAGCAAAGATATAACTTGGCAAAAAAGAGTACGATGCGGTGACAAGTGGCATTAAAGAAAAACAATTATGACAGCACTATTAAAAATGTCATTGTGTTAGTTGAATAATTCTTATATGTTGATATTTTTATACATTTACATACGGTTTTTATTTGTTTTGTGGTTTAAAATAAACAAAGAGACTAATTACAACAATTATTAAAAATAACAAGCTTCTGTACATTTTCCATCGTAGTATATCATGTTGCCGTAATAATCTTCAATTCGATCTTAGTGCTCTCATTAAATCAGACTATTTTTTGCCAAGCTATAGGGAAACTATTTGATTTATGGTAAATGAAAAGGAAAGTGTATTAAGTGTCTATCAGGAGAGTTTTGATAAAAGTGGATGGCGAAAATTGATATATAGTTAATACAGGTCAATTTAATAAGACAAAAGGAAAACAATGTGATAATATCATATTGAACAGGAAAATAAAAGTGAAATAAATATAATAATATTTTTTTAGATTATTACTTAGGTAAAATTATGCTTTATTTTAATATACAGGTATGTCATTAGAACTTAGAAGCAAAAAAAATGTATTAATTAAATTGGGTCCAATTTAAAACGAATCAGAACCTCACGATAAAAGAATCATTCGATACATTAACTACCTAAATTATGAATATGAACACAATGCATAAAAGGAAAAATCTAGAATTGAGTAGGTACGAGTATAGCACCTTTTTGCTTAAGTCGATTAAAAATAGTTGCAATGTGACACAAATGGCGACATAATTTCGTCTAGACGTGTTTACGTGTCGCCACTAATTGTTAATTAAACAGCCGTGGAGTAATTATATCTGTCTTTGCGACGACCCCGCCTCTCAAACTATTTTAATTATTCCAACAAGAATATAAATTTTCAATAGTTTTATTCGTTATTTTTTTAGAAAGACACTGCAATTACTATGACGCCTAACAAAAACAGCTTCTTTTGGAGCTTAGCATATCTTTATTTTTCTATTGATACTGATCATCATCACTGAATGGCGATTTGAACACGCCATTCGTTTGATTGTAAGCGATATCGGTCATAGACATTAGACAGTAGCAATGTTTGACATTCCTCTGCGCTTGTCATCCTATCCTAACACATAAAAGTTAAGTAGTCTGGCTACAACGTCCTTCAACACTACTGTTTAGCGGGAGAAATAGACATTGTGGTGGTACATACCCACGCGACCTCAAACATTTGAAAGACTTACCACCATTCACATCACAGAATTCACATCCCCTCGTTTTCAGCCGATTCTAAATGAACTGCACTAAAGGCTTATTTAACATGACTATAAGCTTCCTCAAGGGGACATCGAAATCAGAAAAAAACAAATCCTACTGATAGATTCAGAGATTTTCGCATTAAAAATCCTGACAACTATCATGTATTTGTATAGATTTAATATCTATCAAATTCCAATACACGTTCTCCCAATACATGATAATGCGTTCTACTGTAGAATAAGACTCGAGAAACCAAACATTTGTCATTATTGGCAATTTGCCGAATTCGCTGCCATTTTAAAGAAAATTTCCGATTTCATAATCTGGTTTTAGAGTAAAAATGCAAGCGGAGACCCAGAACTCTTTCAGTTTAATTTTAAACGTAGATAGCTTCATCAAATATGTACAATTTATCAATTCTAATAGATTAAAAATGCATGGATTCAGTTTTTAAGGCGACGAAACATTTAATTCAATCAACATTCAATTGTTATTTCATCATTAACAAACATATTATGTATATTGTAGTCACAGCTCTAACATTAGCTTATGTCGTCCCATTGCTGAACATGCCTTTTGTACATTTGGAATAGGTCAGGCTCTCATATCTTTCCTGAATCCAAGCTGTCTCGTTTTATAGAAATTGTATAAAATTATGCTAATGTCAAGTAAGAAAAGCTGACTTCTTTGAAACTACTTTGTGTGCTGAATCTATCTTTTTTATAGCCTTCGCAGGCAGACGTTCATGCGGCCCGCCTGATTCTATGCGCAAACTTATGACTTCGAGGGGTTAAATTGAACTAAGTTCAATTCGCCCCATTCCAAAGCCCAACCTAGAGAGATCTCTTATGCTCAAACCATCCAAAAAGCTAGCGATCAACTTGCAGATTCCTTTGAGTATTCCAAAGGCTTATCCAGATGGACGCCATGCCACACTCGATGGAACGCCTTCGCAATGTCAAGGCTGACTGCAATAGACCCCACTCTCCAAAGGCTCACGAGCTGAGCGGCCGTGGTAGCAACTGTACTGACGGTCACTAATCAGCTGGTGGTCCTCAAGATACCTAGAAAGAAACTAAGAAAGCCTAGATACTAAGAAAGCCAATCTAGGCTATTTGTTGCATTATTTCTTCTTCTTTCTATCGTTCTGCATCAAGTGGCATGATCATAAACAATTTGTCCATTAATTAAAACTTATCTCTCAGCGCAGATCGAATCGCTTCATTTAAATTGTAGAATTTTTTGAAATTTAAATCTCTCCAAACTTATTTTATCTCTAAATGCGCGAGTTTTTGCAATTTGTTTACACAACTTCTAACTTTAAACTCGTTGACTTTGAAAGTTATAGATGTGTTTTCTTTTCGATAAAGATTTTTCGCAAACTTCGTTGAATTTCTAGATATCGGTATTCAATTTGAAGGTTAAGGTAATTGATTTACAAGAATAGGAAAATATAATTAAGACATCTCTTGCTTAAAGATTTTAAGTATGTAGCCGTACTACATGCTATAAAACCTCTTTATATAATGAATATATTAATTAATGAAAATGGCTGTATAACAACAAACAATTTAAATAAATGTTCTGAATTTAAAAATTAGAACACATTCGACTTTTATTTTTCTCGTTTTTAGCATGCTCTATCTTTAATTTTTGCATAACAGCTTGATACAGTGTTTTTTGTGATCGAAAAGTTGCTATTGGGCGCAAAAAACTGGATTCGTAACAATCGGTAAGTTTTTATCCATGTAAAGCATTGAGGTATTATAATAGAGTGGAACAAAATCTGTGCGTATGGTGAGTGCACACGGGTACACAGTGAAGCGAGAGGGAAGATAATGTTACTTCGTAGGCGTGACAGACAGAAATAGAAGGTACCCTTCATTTCGTCACAAACATTTTGTTTGCAGTGTCCCCTCTAGTATATTATTTCAATGATGTAAAGCAAATCGGTTACACACCCAGGCTCTATTAACTATGGAGTCCTTTTATACGAAATATCAGAATTTATTTGTAAACAATGGTTTCTTTGATTTACGGGAACGTTACTTTTATTTATTTATTTATATTTATTGGAAAACCAATAGGTTACACACATCAAAAAGAAATTATAAGAAATTATTGCAATAAAAAAACAGTGTAAAACATATTATTCGAAATTCAAATTAGTTTTTTCCCATAGATGTTATTTTAAGTGATATAGGACTATGTATGTATTACTATTACAAGATAACTATGTTTTCTCCATCCTTCTATTTACAATAACATATTATTATTGCAACACATACTCTTTTTCTGATTGCGAGAGTATTTATAGCATACATTAGGTATTACATATAGCCGCCACAGAAATAGGCATTGCCTTTCAAGCCACTCCTTCATGTAGCCACAGCCATCTATACAACTTCGTGCAAACATCACTATAAGATTATTGTTCGTGGAAAATGGTACATTATATCAATTTATATGTCTGTAGGAGGATACTCTCAATTAGGTATATGATTTAGAGTCGTGGGTTTGATTCTGGAATAAAATAAATACACCTAACAGTCACATACATAGTCCTGACCCCACATTAGGATTAATTAACCCTTGTGTCGTGGGTGTCAGAGACTACGAGAGACTTTTCGCTCTCACAAACTCCCAGACCCGACAAATACTTGGGGGCCATCTAAAACAATTTGTTATCCAAAGAATTTTGATCAAGTGAGTTTTTGCAAAACCAGTAATCAAGTAACTAAAACAATTAAATAACTGCTGCGATTTTGCAAAAAATCCCCTTCTTTGTGAGATTTATAAAATTAAATAATCAAAGTGTAATATTTTTATGTATTTATATATTTTGCCTCTGTACACCTAAGACTGTCCTTTTTCTTTCCTTTCTCTTATCTCAATCCAAGGTTAGCCTGGAAGAGGTTGCCTTGTGCAATAAAGCCGCCATCGTACTTATTTTAAATTAAGATTAAAAATATATTCTGTTGTACAATGAAAAATATAAATAAATATACACATATATACGACATAGAAAAAAATATAAATAGGACAAGAACATTTCTCGCTTATCTTAACTTCGTGAACTACTAGAGTAATAAATGTCTCCTTAGTTTTTTATCATATTATTTATGTTATTGTTTACTTTGTAATGCTGACGGCATATTCCTCTTTATGTATTTGAAGTTCCAATATCGAGTTGACTATCAATTATTATAGTTTATTTGCAATTAAGTAAGACAATTGCAGTGGAATAATTTGAGTTAATTTTAAAGTGGGGACTACGTTTGAGACTAATTCATTAGGCCTTGGATCTATGTCGATATCAATTGGCAAGGATGACAATTGTTTAAACATCTTGAAAACTGTTCTATAACTTATGTTTAAGTAATATTAATTAAATTCACAGTTAACGCAGTTAACGTTCGGGGGTTAACGTCACTCGCGTCCGTAGGCTTTGACTCTAGATACCCTACACGTGACCCCTGGGTAGTGCCAAATGAGTGACATAGTGGTGGTAGGACTTATGTGTCCGCCCGGGTAGCGACCACCGTCCATGAGGCGTAAAGACCGCCATAGTGATCTCCGTAAGGGGATCGCGTTCCGGGATCAGCCAGTGGTTTTCCGGTTTCTTCGAGGATCTTAAGTCCGGGCATGAGGTTGTACCGTGTGGGTATTTTCGGTCCTCTGTCGAAGGGAGGAGAGTTGATCCGCCGGCCAGGGAGACCCGTAGAAACGGTTGTCCGCTGGCCGCCCGCGGTATAGTACAGGGGCCCAATCGGGGCTAACCACCTCGAGAGGCTGCCTCACCATGCCGCGCATAATCTTGGGTGGGTCCGTCGTGCCGGTTGGTGACCGGAAGTGGGGTCCCGGCGGCCCATCCCGGGAGGGTACGGGGGCCCTTCCGTCCGGCGAATCAATTCGCTTCCTGCCGACCCTTTCGTGCCGGTGCCCATTCGGCCTTCTTAGTGCCCGAACCTAAGATCCTCGTTGCCTCTTCACCAATCCCATCCTTTCTACCATGACAGTGCAACTAAACAGAGCAGGTCCTTCAGCGGTGCTTAACCCCACCACCGCGTTCACTATGGAGTTCACTAACATCCGCGGACTCCATACGAACCTCAATGCCGTCCACCACCATCTTGAGACGGCCCGGCCTGCTTTGCTCTTCCTAACGGAGACGCAGATTCGTTGTCCGACCGATAATTCTTACCTGTTGTATCCCGGTTATTCGCTTGAAGTAAACTTCAAGCATAAAGCCGGGGTATGCTTGTATGTTCGGTCGGACATCTGCTGTCGCCGTTTGCACTGCATGGAGGACCCCTCCTTCTCCGCTCTGTGGGTGCACGTGGATCTAGGTTCCCTGAGCCGCATCTACGTGTGCCTTTACAGGTCTCACAACGGGGACGATGAGACGACTCGGCTGTTCAGGTATCTTAGCCAGGCGGCTGATGACGCGCAGGCGCAGTTCCCGTCGGCCGAAATGGTGGTCTTGGGGGATTTCAATGCTCATCACGAACTGTGGCTGGGCTCCTCCAAGACTGATCATGCTGGCAGAGCTGCCCATGCATTCGCTCTGACTCATGACTTGACACAACTGGTGAACCAGCCCACCAGGATCCCGGATGTGGCGAGTCATGCGCCTTCTTTGCTGGACCTTCTGCTGGCGAGTCACCCAGCCGGGTATCATGTGACCGTTAGTGCGCCTCTGGGCACTTCCGATCACTGCCTGGTTGGGTCGTCAGTACCGATCGCATCACCTCCACGTCCCGTGCAGGTTAGGCGAAGGGTCTGGCATTACTCGTCGGCAGATTGGGATGGTATGCGGGAATATTTTGCATCCATCTCTTGGAGGCAGCGCTGCTTTGAGGGCAAAGATCCCTCAGCGAGTGCCAACGCTATTGCTGACGAGATCAGACTTGGAATGGAATATTACATTCCTTCCTCTGAGATCGCCAGTAAGGGCCGTGGACGCTCCTGGTTCAATCGTGCATGCGCCGATGCTGTCGGTGACAAACAGGCGGCGTATCGCGCTTGGATCAGGGGTCGCGCCATGAAGGATCCCAATATCAGTTCCCTCAAAGAAGCCTATAACCGTGCCTCCAAGGCCTGCAAGAAGGCCTACGTTAGGGCGGATGCCCAGCGCGTTAGCAGGATTGGGCGTGCGTTGGCCGATCACCCAACTAGCAGTCGTGCTTATTGGAGGTTGGCCAGGGCCGTCCAATCTAACTTCTGTCGTCCAGCGTTGCCGCCGCTGAGGTACCCAGAAGGGTCGCTGGCCCACAAGCCGCAAGAGAAGGCTGCCTTGCTGGCAAATCTCTTTGCGGCTAATTCCCGCCTCGAAGACCGTGGTTCCCAGTCGCTGCCTACGCTGCCTGATTGCGGTTTCTCAATGGCAGATATTCGCATCAGGCAGTGTGATGTGCGGCGTGAGTTACGGTCTCTCGATGTGCGGAAAGCCAGTGGTCCGGATGGGATACCAGCGGTGGTTTTAAGGGCTTGTGCAGCTGAGTTGTCTCCAGCACTGACTCGCCTCTACCGAGCGTCCTACCGCACAGGTGTTGTGCCGGAATCTTGGAGAGAGGCCAATGTGCAACCAATCCCCAAAAAGGGTGATCGATCGGACCCTACCAATTACCGCCCTATCGCTATCACCTCAGTGATGTGTAAGGTCATGGAGCGGATCATAAACGCTCAATTGGTCCGCTACCTGGAGGATCACTCGTTGATCAGTGACCGACAATACGGATTCCGTCATAATCGATCGACGGGTGATCTTCTAGCGTTTGTCCTGCATCGCTGGGGTGAGGCGATAGACCGGCGTGGCGAGGCTCTTGCTGTGAGCCTCGACATTGCCAAGGCGTTTGATAGGGTCTGGCACCGTGGTCTTCTGTCCAAGCTTCCGGCATACGGTCTACCCGGCAACCTGTGTTCGTGGATTTCCGGCTTTCTGCATGGGCGTAGAATACGTGTAGTCGTAGACGGACACGCTTCGGCGCTCATGTCGGTAAATGCCGGAGTTCCTCAGGGCTCGGTGCTGTCGCCCACCTTGTTTATTCTGCATATCAATGACATGTTGTCGCTTGGCAACATTCATTGCTATGCAGATGACAGCACGGTTCATGGGCGATACCACTGCGGGCCTCCAGGTTGCCGTGTCGAAACTGTGAAGGGACGCGAAGATCTTGTCATTGAGCTCAACCGGACCTTGGATCTCATTTCTACATGGGGTTCCAGGAATATGGTTGAGTTCAATGCCAGGAAAACCCAGGTGTGTGCGTTCACGTGCAAAAAATCCCCGTTCTCTCCCCTCCCCATTCTTCAGGGTACTCCCCTCTCAGTGCGGAATGACCTGTGTATCCTTGGTGTGGATATCCGCTGTGATCTCAATCCAAGGAATCACATCGAGGGCGTAATATCTGCCACATCACGCAGGGTTGGAGTCCTGAACAGAGTGCGTCGGTTTTTCACGCCCGGTCAGCTTTGCCGCTTATATAAAGCGCAGGTCCGGCCGGGTATGGAGTATTGCTCGCACCTCTGGGATGGATCCGCCCAGTACCTGCTCGATGCCTTGGATGGATTGCAGCGGCGGGCCATCCGCATTGTGAATGATGCAGACGTTACGAGCAACTTGGAGTCGCTACAACTCCGGAGAGATGTCGCCTCTCTAAGCGTGTTCTACCGCCTGTATCACGGTGAGTGCTCTGAGGAATTGTTCAACTTGCTCCCCTCCTCTCCATTCCTAACCAGAACCACGCGTGCTGGCTTGCGAAGCCATAGCTTGACGGTCCACACCATCCCGGCGCGAACCAAACGGTTCTCAAATTCGTTTCTGTGCCGCACCGTCAGGCTGTGGAATTGTTTGCCGGCGCACATGTTCCCTCCTTCCTACAATCCCGGGTCCTTCCGCCGTGGTGTGAAGAGGCACCTAAGCAGGCCGGCATAATTGTTTCCATTGGCATGGGACTGCCGTCCGATGCCAATGGATACTCTGCCTGGGCGGCATTGGCACTTTCCATCAGGTGCAATGCCGCCACTATGCCAGGCCATTATAAAAAAAAAAAAAAAAAAAAAAAAAAAAACGCCGGACTTCTAAATGCAACAGCTTTAAGAAAATTTAACTAAAGAAAAGATTTGTTTAACGAGCTAGTATCCCTACGAGATTATGATGGGCTGATGTTGATGTCAAATGTAAAGATGTCTGTAAGACTTGCTGAGCTTCGGTACTTGGTGTACATAGGAGCTGTTACCCCTGCTTAACAGTTGTTGCAGTGTTGGGGAAGTAGACGGAAAAGTTCCTAAAATACAAGCAATAATTTACTGGTTGTTAAGATTTTACTGGTAGGTCTCTCATAAGTAAGAGGCCCAGAGTAACTACTGGTCATATTAAGACTAACCATCTTATGTCTCAGGATGGCGAGCACAGTGGAATGCCAACCATTGATTTGTAATTCAAGGCGTTGTTTGGTTTTGCTACTGTTCATGAGCGGTCGCATCGCTTACCATCAGGCGAACGGCATGCTCGTGTCGTCATTCATTGCAATAAAAAAAGGCTCGCTCCCATCAGATTGTGGGACAGAACACACATGCAAACCTTGGTAGAACTAGTTGCTACATCTTCTAAAAAAATGAGCAAGTTTGTATATGTTATATGCAAAACAATTACTATGTAGTCAGATGCGAATTTATATATTTAAGCTACTGTTCATGAGCGGTCGTATCGCTTACGATGGTAAGCGATACGTTGCTTGCGTTGGTAAGCGTTCGTCTGATGAGACGAAGGGCATGCTCATCTCGCTATTCATAGCAACAAGAAAAACCCTTAACGCGCTTCATATTTACATATATGCATACATATTTTCCAATCGGTTTTTTACACACGTATGAGCGAACAAAAACAAAGTATAACTTGTGTTTTACTGAAGTTGTCCACTCAGTAATCTCGTGTTAAATCAGAGAGATGTGACGGCACAATTTCCACTCCGGCGAGCTTCAGCGTCTCGATACCAGATCCCATTTACTCTGTCGTTTGATAAATACGTCAATAACTTGGCAGGTAGAAGGGAACTCGGCTATTTTCCATTGGATGGTATATTTAATCAAGTTCTTAGATACGGATCGGTATGGGTGAAATAAGTTACACAATAAAAGGTACATTATCTTGAAGAATGGTAACAAAAATTAAATCGAAACGTTCTTTATTCAATGTATGTAACAAGATAAATAAATGACTATGGCACGAATTGTAAATTTGATTCATTTATTTCAAGAATGGTTTTCTTGCTTTGATAAATAATGATCACAATGAGAAAAAAAAATATCTATCCCTTCATCATAAAAGAGTATATTGAATTAACACATCGATTTTACTTATCTTTAATAATAAAAAGGAAAACCGTAGAAAAATGACAAATAGATCATTACGCATTTTTCTTAAATTAGTAGTTCTGCGTTGTTGTTCGCCATGGCTCAGCATTCATGGACAGGCTCATCCTACAACTGCCTCACAGGAAATCGACGTAAAGCAACAGCTAAGCTGTCGTGTTTTATTCGATTCGAGATTCGAGAATGCCGGATGCCTATTATCTTTTTCTTCTTACCATTCCTTTCCTTCGCAACTCTCTTTCCAATTTTATGAGCCGGTAACACATTTTACGCGACTTTGTTGTGCTGGTCCCCTGGCACCGCAAAGGTCCATAAGCAGTAGCCGCTTACCATCAGACGGGCCGCTTGCTTTTCTATATTTCCAATGCGAGACGAGCAGGCCGTTCGCCTGATGGTAAGCAATATGACAGTTCATGAACAGTACCAAAACCAAACACTTTGAATTACAAAGCAATTCTTGGAATTCCACTGCGCTCGCCATCCTGAGACAAAATATGTTAAGTTTCAATATATCCAGTAGTTATTCTGGCTACAATGTCCTTCAATCCGAAACACAACAGTGCACATACACTGCTGTTTGGCGGGAGAAACAGACATTGCGGTTGTACCTACCTAGGCACCTTTCACATATGAGAGACCTACCACCAATAAATAAATGAATATGTAGATGATAAGATTGTTAGTATTTATTGTTTGCTTCACATTCCTTCCGCAGCACCCGTGTGAACATGTTCTATAATTGTCGCCGATGACCACAGCGCGCCGTCGGCAGCGCGTCTTGCTAATTGATATTGACGCGATGACGTGATGCCACAGCTAATCGCACGTTTAATTATACTCGTTGGCGGTTTCATGTTATTAATTAGTTCTCAGTATGCGGTTTTGCATCCTTAACTTGTAAGCTGATTGAACTTGTACGGATTGTAGGTAATAGGGATTCTTTTGGGACCAATGTTTGGGTACAAGAGCATTGATGATTTAAAATAAATTACTATTGATTAAGTAGAATACAATTATGAGAGAATGTAATAGAATAAAATAGATGAAAATCATTGAGATGTATTACTAAGAATAGATACTGTATGCCATACAAATGTCTTGTACCATTTTGGTAAAAGTGGAAACTAAATCGCTGCAGCGAGTAACAAATAATTATTCGTCTAACCAAACAGTATAACCATGTAGCGCTAGGCCGCTTTCATGGTGTATTTTTCTCGCAACCAAAAGGTCGAAAGCGCCGTTTATTTCATGGCGCTTACGCATTTTGTTTTAAGGTTTATTATGTTTGACTGATTCGTGTGCGGTGCATTCATCGCACCTAGATGGGACAAGTTTGTCATAAAGAACGTCGTATGATATCGATGTGAATAATATGATGAAGAGATGAATAAAACATCTTAAAAATTATGTCATATAATTATTATGTTATCAATTGAAGCCTTGGATAGAGAAGGGTGGAAGATGGAAAAAGAGGCCTTTGCCCTGTATTGGGACAGTATAGTCCAAACGCATAAAAAAAATTGTGTTGTCTGGTCGTACTTCATAGTAATCTCATAAGCATCATAAAGCTGCTGCCACCCAACAAAAAATACTATAATCCTACAGAAAATGTACTGATGTAATTTACATGTTGATAGCACCTGTGGCGGACTTCGTTGGACAATGGATAAGAAACGAGAGGCGGCGAGTTCAGTCTCAAGGCAAGTATGTGATCCACAAGTATTATTTTCTGGTCCTAGATGTTTGTGAGACCGAAAACTCTCTCGAATTTTAAATACCAACGGAAAAATACTTATATCTTTGTATAAGGTCAGGTTTATGTAGTACTGCTAATTATATGTAGTAATTAAGAAGCATTTAAAACAAACACAATAAACGCTATAAATAAGGAAAAATAAACGAATATACCTACCAGTATTGAACTTTGTACTGTCTGTACAGGAGTTCATATTTCCTTTGTGTAAAGAGAAATTTCTTAAGTCTCATTTATTTTGTGCAACCGTTATAGTCAGTAGTTTTATAGCAACATGCAGAAACAATTACTATATATCTTAACTCATAGGTAAACGCCCACGACCATTTTCAACTTAAATATATTAAGAAAGCTGGCGCTTTTCGGCATATATCTGCGAGACAGTAGAGTGAAATTTATAAGCTACACTTTTAAATAGCACACTAAATTCATACTCACTATTTGTACTGTACCGTATCAGCTCATATATACGTGCCACTGCAGGGCACAGACCCAGAGAGAACAATTAAGTGGCAAGGTATATAGTCCACTATATTGGCCTAATACGGGTTGGCATACTCACTATTTAATTTTATGTATTTTCAATACTTCATACAAGTTGTGTAAAGGTGGGTTTAATGCCTAAGATGTCATAATATTCTATCAATTATAGTTACATATTGATAGTGAGTATATTGATAGTGAGTTGACAGCCTCCGTGGCGCAGGTGGTTAGACGCCCCCTGTGAAACGAAAGGCCGCGGGTTCGATCCCCGCACCGAGAGAAATGTTTGTGCGGCTCACAAATATTTGTTTCAGGTCTGGGTGTTTGTGAGACCGAAAAGTCTCATAGTTCCTGATACCTAAGATACAAGACTCGATCTTAGTGTGGGGTCAGGACTATGTATGTGACTGTTGGGTGTTATTTATTTATTTTATTTAGTATACCAATAGTAAAATAGTAACGGTAGTAAATGTATACTATGTATTTAATTCCAACTTGAACCTTTTGCCTTCCTTGCAAACCCTTCTCTTCGTCTTCAACAAAGTTCCCATAGAGGTTTCCTTTTCAAAAAGGCTACAGATTACTCCAATGAATGTAGGTCAATTAATAATAACGTAAACCACAGTTTCGTGTGTCAACTTTCAGTTTGTAGTAATTATTTATCCTCCAGCGAAACAATGGGATTTACGCTAAGTCATGGAGAAATTTTCGCTGCTGTCTCTAGTCAGCTTCATTAATAACAAGCCGCTGAACATTCAGTTATATACTTATATTGACGATGGTATTGAATGAGGTAAATGCCATCTTTTGTTTATGAATATACATGCTTGTATGCTTTAAAGAATTGCACATGCCTTAATAATCATAAATGTATTAATATATTAAGTAATAAAAATATTCGGGCTAGTGATTTAAGATAATAGACAATTTGAAATTCAGATCTATGATCTCAGAGTTCCAATCTAACCTAACTTTTGTTGATTATATTTATGTGTAGATTAAAACCGCAGCCTCTTTTTTAACTGCCGTCATCTTAATTAATTGCACCTTGAACTGTATCATGGAGGATGTCAGTCAAATTCTTTAAAATTGATTAAAACGGTTGCTGCAAGCTGCAACTGGCAATATTATCCAGACCTAGTAAAATGTTGACAGTTTAGTTGAAGAAAATTGACCAAATTTTATAAAACTTCAATACCAGTTGCAGCAACAGTTTTCATTAACTTTTATAGAATTTGACAGGTTTCTTAACTAAATTTAGCTCTTATGCACAGCGTCTAAAGTATAGAATAAAAATGAATAGTATAGATGACAATTTATTATGTTTATTTGTATGTACATCAAATATCGTGGTGATGAATGAAACGACATCCTGTTTTAACAAAGACATAAATTATGAGTTAATAACACGACGATCATAAAATATTATGAGAGATGTTGGTTATGTGATGCAATTCCTGACACACTCTGTGGCTAGTTAGCAGTAAGCTGAAACTAATTGAAATATAACGATTGTTTACGGAGTTTATCGCGAATTTAGTTTAATTTTAACATAATTAACCTCATGACGTTTCGATTACTTTAAGCTTTCATAGTCACGGTCCGGACTAAGAAACCAAAGTGAAGTTATGGCAAAAAAATAATCTAGATAAATAAAATAAATTCGAGTGCGAGGAGACAAAAAGTTATTTTTCGGGGGTGCAGATCATCGGCATTCTGGCGCCCAAATCCGTTTGTTATAAAAAAAATAAGACTTATTTTTTTTTCTTCACATGTAATTATGTACGGGAAATGTTTTAATACTATTAGAGTACGAGTTTAAATATTTATTTTTTCTGTTTATGTTAAAAAAACATCTCTAAACTGCGTTAATAAGAAATTGTTTTAAGTTTTATTTGTAGTTTTGAATTTCGCCACACGCGAATAGATTTAAAATTACATATAGGGAAATCCCGCCATAGTGACGCAAACAGTCTGCCACTACATAATATTATATCGTTTCCATTTTTCTATGGGTTCTTTGAACCGCCAAGCACGATTGCTAGGCGAGATGATAATGTAATCATATATCGTATCTGATCACTGATCATCAAGGTGCATATTATTTTTTCTTGCTAGTATAAAAAATATATACTGAGCAGTCAATGAATACTATATTGAAATTTTAAAATGTCATGAATGCACCTTTTATATATACATATGACGGCGCCACCGTGTTTTAAGAGTGTTAAAGAAACGTCAAGAGTGATATAAATTCTCTTTGTTGGACGGTAACATTTAGAATAGTGTGGTTTTGACGTTTCTTCACTCTGACGCAACTTCAGGCTCTTTTGTGGCAGAGTAAAACGGACCATCATCCTTTTGCATCTCGCATAAGCAAGACGTGCCTGGTGGAGCGTCGTTACTTGATTGTGGAAGTGCTGATTATAGTTCTGCTAATATTTTGTTAAAACAATTATTCCTTCAAATACGTGATTCTATTCTCCTCGCCCGCCTACCCACGATCGCTCGGCAGCCCAAAATGGATGCAGGAAACAATGATAACGGCAATGTGCCGTTATCAAAAGTGGGATGTGAAGGGCTTACTTTTGAGGAGAATACTCGTACCAGATCGTCAGCACCGGCACTAGAACAAAGCCTGCCGCAACAGATGGAGTTGTTTTTGTCTCGTATGATGGCTTTATCACAGCCGCAACCTGTAAGCAGCGCGTCTATCCAATTAATTGAGCTCGACCCTGACCTGACCCATAGAAAGTTGGTGCAACGTGACTGAAATTGTAATCAACGACCGCGTGGTAAGAGGTGCAGACCTGCTGTTGTTACTCACACGTGCACTTAAAGGCCGAGCCTCAACCTGTTTAACACGACTGCAGGCATCGCAGCTGACATGGCCTCAAATAAAAGAGCTATTGCTCGCGAAGTTTGCCAAGCCTATGATGCCACAAGATTATTTCGATGAAATTCTACGTTTCCAAGTCGGTGTTAAAGAAACCGCGAGTTAGGCAGCCATACGACTTTGGAACATCATTGGACGCATTCCGCGGACGGAAATGCCTGAAGACATTACTACGGGATTTGTATCGTCGGTTTTATGCCAAAAAGATGGAGTAATTCGTCGTGAGCTCCACTCCCATAACCCAACTACTAGATCTCAACTTCTGTGAATTCTTAACGGCATTTCGCTGAAACTAAAGCACGAGAGCAGTGATAACCATGATTCAGCTGTGAAAAGGACCCGATTTATAGAATCGTGTTTCACGGGAACATGTCACCGCTGCGGTACTTCGGGTCACAAAGCAATCGACTGTCGTAAGCGAAAGGAAGAGCCTGCTGCTTCGGATAAAATGTGCAATCAAGCATCCAGGGGCGCTGACAGACCAGTCACCTGCTTCGTGTGTGGACGACTAGGACACCTGGCGTCAGCGTGTCCCGATCGAGTGGGCGGCAGCGGAGCAGCGGCGGTCAAAGAGGTCCATGTGTGTGAACGCAATGCATCGAGAAGCACGTTAACTACATAATCCGGTGGGCCAGTTTCCTTTCTTTTTGATAGTAGATCAGCTTGTTTTCTCGTAACTAATAGCTATGCCTATAAGTTCCCTGGTACTGCACAGGACGAATTAGTGTATCTAACGCGCATTGGTAGCGGTGATGTGGAATGCGTTTCGCAGGTTATTAGTTCCATCAATGTCCAAGGCCTATCGTTATCAGTATTGTTTCACATAGTATCCGATGGCACTATTACTGAACCGGTAATAATAGGTAGGAATATATTAGAGGAGAACGTGCACATGCATATCGACAACGATCGGATTACCTTTTCTCAGAATAAAGTAGTAAACCTAGTTGACAATTCTAGTGGTTTTGATTTCGTGAATATTGATACGGACTTACAAGGCGATGAGAAATTGGCTTTAATTAGGATTCTGGAGAAATACAGTGAATTCTTCATTGACAATATACCAACGCGACGAGTCACGACGGGTGTGCTCAGGATAGATCCCATAGATCCAAACAAGACTGTTCAAAGACATCCTTATAGACTGGCTCCCGCAGAAAAACAAATAGTCAACGAGAAAATAGAGTCCCTATTAAAAGCGAACGTTATTCGGGAAAGTAGTTCTCCATTTGCGAACCCCATTTTGTTGGTTAAGGAACACGACAACACTGATAGGATGTGTGTAGACTATAGGGAAACGGAACGTGGAACCTGAGCCTCGTTTAGATCTAGATACTATTCGGCATAATGCTTCTGAAAATATAAAAATAAACGGCTTCATCGGAAGAAATACGCTTTAGCCGGGGTAAAGCAAAAGTGAGACCATTTAGTGTAGGTGACTTTGTCTTTATAAAAAGTAGTGAGCGTAACCAAACTAAATTACAGCGAAAGTTTAAAGGTCCTTTTACTATAGTCCGAGTATTAGACCATGATAGGTATGAGCTGCGAGACATTGATGGATCTAACCGAACCTATAAATATGCCCATTAAAACCTACCTGCAATACCCAGAGGCTATGGCGGTTTGGTTGAAGTAGCCACTTTCTTAATTAATAATGTAGAGGAGGCCGAGACGGCGGGAGTCCATAGTCATGAGAATGGAATGGTAACATCTGATGATGATAGTGATACAGTGTCGGTATCTAGTTCACACACTTTGACTATCAGCTCTAATACCCTCTCTGCCTCGGAACATGAAGAATAGTTATTGGTGAGTTAATTACGTGTAAACCCTGTATCTTGTGTCCACTTTTATTTAGATATTGGTTAGACAGTGAGTAGAATGTAGTTGGTTAACTGGGCTGGCCTAAATCGGGTCGATGCCCATGACCACACTATATTTTCTTATGTGGTGTGTGATGTATATTAGCTGATCTACTAGGCTGGCCTAAACCGGGTCGATGCCTAGGATCAGACTATGACTAGTTGTGTGTGAGCTGAGTGGCAAGAAATTGATCTGGAACTTGCCTACGTGGGTTGACGTTTCGAATCAGTTGATTGCGGCAGCTGTGTGTGGTTTTAGTGACTGGTGGAAGGGGCATTGACGGTTGTCCGGTCCATCTCACCATGTGACGTGGTGAGCTGGTCGAAGGGGCGCCTGAGGTCAGTTGTCCGCCCAGTGCGTTGGTAGTTAATGAGGGGGATGAAAACCCAGATCCCTTTAATCACGTGGTATAATTGGGTAGCTTGTCAGGGATGGGCGAGCAGGCCTAGTCGTGGACTACAGTTGTATTTTGTCTTTGCAGGTAACCCGAGGTGTGAGCTGTCGCACGAGGACGTGCGAATGTCAGTCCGGCCGTGACGGCGCCACCGTGATTTAAGAGTGTTAAAGAAACGTTAAAGAAACGTTCTCTTTGTTGGACGGTAACATTTAGAATAGTGTGGTTTTGACGTTTCTTCACTCTGACGCAACTTCAGGCTCTTTTGTGGCAGAGTAAAACGGACCATCATCCTTTTGCATCTCGCATAAGCAAGACGTGCCTGGTGGAGCGTCGTTACTTGATTGTGGAAGTGCTGATTATAGTTCTGCTAATATTTTGTTAAAACAATTATTCCTTCAAATACGTGATTCTATTCTCCTCGCCCGCCTACCCACGATCGCTCGGCAGCCCAAAATGGATGCAGGAAACAATGATAACGGCCATGTGCCGTTACATATATTCCCAAGCTTTAATAAATGCACCACACAAATAAATTCATACTGGAATTTGCTAGCTGTAGTGTGAATAACTTAAGCATAACTCGTGTTCTTAAACCAAGCGCTATTTGTTTTTCGCCGCACCTTAAATGTTTTAAATGACTTTGCACTTAAGTTAGCGAAAAACAATTTGCAACTCTTTGTAATAACATTGCGGTGCGAAAATTATCCTTTAGCGCTTTCCATCGAGTAAAATTAATTATTTTTCCTGTGTGTTATTGTTGTGCTTGTTAACAAGAATGTGATCTTCTGTAATTGAAGGAGCACTCAGCTCAACGTACCTTATAAATAGTTAATTTTACCGTAAAATATTGTGTATCCTTTGTTTAAGGTCCATAATAATGATTCCCGTGCGTAATGATTGCCCTTTTCAGACGCACTGGGTGGATAGAGTGATAGGAGCTAGAAAAAATGATATAAAATTCCTCATTGACCAACATAGTTTTTAAGTCAATCTTTTGTGACTAACACAAATATGGGCATATTTTGCTGAAATAAATGTTATTATTGTTTATTGCCAACCCGCACTAGGCCAGCGTGGTGAACTATATAGCTTAACCACTCTCAATCGTACTCTCGATTGTAGAGGAGGCCCGTGTCCTGCAGTGGGAAGTATATAGGTTGATACAGTTTATTATTATTACTTATTATTATTATTACAAAAAATAAAATAATACTGTCACGTAGACTTAAGACTAGCAAGCGATTAATAAAGGCATCGTTCTTCAAAAGATCACTAACACTGGCAGACATGCCGCAGGACGCAGCATGGTCTGTCTGTTGATAAGGAAAATTGTACATCCCACAATAAAGCACCCATACACCCCCCACGTGACTCATAACACATCCAGACGTATTCGTGTGGAATTTTACTAGATTACGGGAATAAATAAATATAAACATTGTGGGTATGTTATATACCCGAGTGCTTATGTAAACAATATAAATAAATAATTTAATATACTTATGAATCATATGCACGGTTTCTAGTTCACATTGATTATTTATTCCAAATTTGAGATCAGAAACATGTATATTATTCCCATAAAGATTAAGAACAAGCAGGGTTTAAGCCGTAATTTTAAGGGCCGTAATATCCCTATGTTAGTCAATCCATATTTTATAAAATTTCAATTTTTACTGAAAAGTTTCCCGAAATATAGAACAAGATGGTAATAAAATACAAGAAGATAAATCAACCACATTCATAGAATAGGTTTATGCCGACTCAAGTAAGTGCAGGATAGCACAATTATAAAGGTATTATTACATTTTTTACGCTTTTGAAACATGAACAGAAATAAAACTATTAATGCTATTTTGTGTATTGTTTATTTAACGGAATAAACATTTATAAAAATGCATTTTAAAAAAGTAATGGATTTGTGCTTGTTCTCTTATTATAACATTGCAAGAGGTGTAAAATTAGCCCCAGACTACTTCTCAGTATTACAAGAGCAAGTGCAAGAATATTTGGCGTAGACGACTCTGATTTCCAAGTCGCCCTTTACGGAAATGCCAACCACGCGAGTGTTTTATGGCTTCTTCTTGAACGTTTGTTTGTTGTATTGTTGTTTTTGTTCTTATTTGTTGAATTCGTCGACAATCCCGTTTGCTTGCCTTTTTGAACCCAAGCTTAAAATTAAATTAAATTAAAACTGACATTCTCTGAAACGCATAATCCATATTCGATTCTAAATAGGAGCCGGACAGTTACACAGGAATGTTTGTGGTTGTAAAATGTGCCTTCCAGTTTGAGGGACAAGGTAGCCAGAGTAACTACTGGACATATTACTGGACTGAACATCTTATATCTCAGGATTACGAGTACAGTAAATTGGCAAGTATTGCTTTGTCTATGAGTGGTCAGAACGCTTACCATCAGACGAATGGCATCGTATGGACATTAATTGCTACTAAACAAAAAAAATCACCATAGATACGTTTATACCCCGCGAAGTGAATCATAGAAATGAAAATTGTATGAAGCAAAGCACAATTGCTATCCATACGCTAGCTTTTCGCTCTAACCGTTGTTTAAGATATTCACTTTTGCTATTTACACAAAAAGGCCACCTCTATATAAGGAAATAAAGAAATTGCAAAGTAATGTCCACACCACAACATCAAACAAAGGATTGTAAGGAGCCCAACAAGAACTTTTCCGTCTTCAGAAGAATAAATTTCCAAGTATTGCCAAATAGTAAATGTTTGAGTGGCCGTCCGCCAGGCGGTGTCAAAGGACTTTTGATTCGACCTTTTGCGACTGCATACCTTTAATACCTCACAAAATATGTTTCGTAAGTCAAACGTTATATAATCACAAGGAAAAAAAGAAAATCTTTATGTTTGCCCTACAAAAGTATTGTAGAATAGGTATGTATCACTTACACATATACAGAGTATATCCAGACTTCGACCGAAAACGAAACCAGGTAGAAGTTTGAGTGACTTCAGACATAATACAACTAACAATAATTGTGCAATAAAGAGACGTATTTTTTTCGTATCATCGTATTTGGGTGGAAAATCCATAGTTTTGCCTAAAATAATAAAGAACACAAAATTTTTAGACTCTATTCGCTCTGTACGCAAGGGTTTAAATTATCATGTAGGCAAAAACTATAATATTTGATATTTGTCGCGTTTCTTTCGAATTTTTAATTGCATTGTGTCTGTAGTCACTTATACAATCAATTCGAGTGATAGTTTAGCAAGAGGGAGTCATTTTTGATCGCATTCTGGATACATACATACATACATACATACATAAACTCACGCCTTATTCCCAAAAGAGGTTGGTAGAGGTCCCTGGACACATTTCAACTTGTATATACCCATACCATATAACAAAGAAACTATAATTATTTTATTTATAACCGAATGGTTCTTTATGACCATTCATCATTAATCTCATGAACTCACATAAAATATTGAGAATGAAAGTTGGAAAGTTCCGAGTTGAATTTCCAAGTAGAGCAATTATATTGATGCAAGTTTCCCGGTCTAATAATTTTAACGATAAATAACCGTATTTATAGAATACAGAAGACCACTTTTAAAATATTTGATAAGTAAACCGTTTACAATTAGTAAGATCAGTAGATATCAAAGTTGAAGAAAATCCGGCTCCTAAACTTTTCTACTCTTTTTTATTCTAAGCCATTTTAGAATATATTTTTTTGCAGAGGCCATCTGTGTAAGTAGGTAGGTAATACCGCAATGTCTATTTCTCCGGTCAAAAAGCAGTATAAATGCACTGTAGTATTTCGGATTTAAGGACATTGTAGTTAGAGTATATAAAGTAATATATTAGTAACTACTAGACATATTGAGACTTAACATCTTAGGTCTCAGGATGGCGAGCGTATTAGAGTGCCAGCATTACTTTGTAATTCATGTTTGTTTTGTATCGTTACTGTCCAGGAGTGGTCGCATGGCATGCTCATCTCGCCTTTCAACGCAATAAATAAAAAATAAATATAAAACTGTTGGTTCAGTGAACCACACTCCTAAAACTATTATTAAACTATACAAAGATTCCAATTTCCTCAAGTCAATAAATAACACACAAAACAAACAGCGGTTCCGAACAAAACATTAAGTTTATCTCAAGTTAGTTATGGTAGCTGTAAAAGGAATATGGACTTATATTTGGATGTCACAAAACAAACGTAAAAAGTTTCAACGCTATCTTTAGTGCTGTAATACTTTTATTATTACGATTTTGCTTATTTTTTATATAGAAGGCAAATAAAGACAGGATGCCTACTGGCTAATGGTCATTATCGCCATAAACACAATACTGGTATTCTCTATGACTCTTATAATTCACTGCGAACTTAGTATATGGTTACGAAGTATGATAGAGGATTCGAACATTTTGTGGAGTACATAGGCGCATACTTAAAGTTTTACGTACGACGTCCAAACATTGGAACTTTCTTGGATTATAGACCTCATTGGGCTATTTAAAAGTTTAATTCGGAAAGTAGGTCATAAATAAACAAAAATAACTGTAGCGAAACAGCGACAGCCTCCGTTGCACAGTTGGTTAGGCGCCGGCTGTGAAGCGAGGAACTGCGGGTTCGATCCCCGCACCGAGAGAAATGTTTATGCGGCCAACAAATATTTGTTTCAGGTCTGGGTTTTTGTGAGACCGAAAAGTCTCCCGTAGTTCCTGATACCCACGACACAAGACTCGATCTTAGTGCGGGGTCAGGACTATGTACATATGTGACTGTTGGATTTATTTATTTATTATTTTAAACAGAAACTGTTACGTCGTTGAAACCGAAGTGCGGTGAAATAAAGTCCAATATCCGGCGCTCGGTTGGTCTGTAAATGCCGCCTCTCGCCCGTCGCCTCAACCGACATCCTTAAAATGATATTCCAACATTTTATTTCCTTCTACAATAACAGATGTTATCATCCAATTCATGTCTATAAAGGGTCAGGGCTTTAATGTGGTAATGAAATTAGTTCTATACAGACTACAGTAAATTGGCTACCATTTTGTATGATTGGTATAAAAAAAACAGTAGGATTGTAAAGTTACTAGGGTTGCAACAAAGCAACTATTTTTATTTGCAATAATACAAATTTCAAGATCGCTTTGTGAATTTATAAGTAAATAAATAACCCTAACAGTCACATACATAGTTTTGATCCACACTCAGATCGAGTGCGTCGTGGGTATCAGAAACTATGAGAATTTTCGGTCTCACAAACACCCAGACCCGAAAGAAATATTTGTGTGCCGCACAAACATTTTTCTCGGTGCAGGAGTGGAGCCCGCGGCCTCTCGTTACACCGTCCAACCGACTGCTGTACGCGAGCTGTCGGAAGATTACATTGAAAAAGATTTATCATATAAATAAATGATAACATCTCTTCGATACCCCTGATTCGCCGATTGTCATCATAGGCACTTTTAATGTCCAGTTTATTTTCCAATGCCCATTCATGTCTATGACTATATCGCAATGTTACTATTGCCTCCATATTAAAAAAGGTACCATTAAAACTCGCAAGTTTACAATATTCGATTCTTTTGTCATTTTACATTAAATATCCACGATATCTGAATAAAATCTATATTTTACCAAAGAAAAGAGTACGTTTTTTCTTTCTTAGGCATATTCATTCGTTTGTAATAAATGGCGATGCTCTTGAAAGATATTCCTTCATGCTAAATTCCCTTTGGACTCTTTTCATTTGACTGCGCTTTGTCTTGCGCCGCGATATTAAAGATACGCCCATTTAATGAGATTTATAATAAAAAGGATAAATTATTTTCTCTTTGAGTGTCGCAGGACTAAGAAAGCTTTTGCTTTGTCAGTTAAGGCTTTAATGTATTTAGAGGAAAATATTTATATTTTCTGGGTTCATCATTGTGTATATCAATTGTATTTTTATAATTATGGAAAGATTATATTAAAATCAATCCATCATAAGTCTTTAGTTCTTAAGGGCTTGAATTTTTTAACCAATATTACTGTGCCAAAGTCTCCGTCGAAACTAGGCCTCAATATTTTATAGCAAAGAATACGTTGAAAAAGATTTTGTAATAGTCATCTGCCTCGAAAACATAAGAGAAACACCATTTATTTTATGTTATTTTTTTTTATTTTCTTAACCGGGGGATATATCCCTGGATTTATAAGAAATAATGGAAAAATATTGATGAAATATCAATTCTATCAAAAGTAGGTTTTTGTTCCATAATCCAAAGTAAATACATCTTCGATGCCTTAGATAGTTTCTGAAGAAAAGGAAAAAGTAATTTTATATAAAAACACTCAACGAAAAAGTTATTTCATCATAGGAAGAAAAATATATTGTATTTTCCTAAAATTGGATTTTTTATATTAAGAATCATACAATTTGTAGAATCTACGTGCGTGTAGCGTAGAAAGTGCTACGATTCGTAGCATGTGCTACAAGAGCTACGAAAAACGCAATGTCAATAATATTGGATTTTAAAAAACTACTCGACGTCAAATCTCGATATTGGCACCCACCGGTTTGTCCTATAACAGGCTCTAGCATCAATTTGCACGGATTGTTGTTTGAAGAATATTGTAGCCAATAATTAATAGATATGAACAACCTACACCTTTAACATTTTGCTGTTATGTGCGCCGTGCAGAACCTTACAATGCTTAGTACTTATTATATATAAGTGTTATTGATGCTACGTATTGGTCGGCGTGATATAAAGCGAGCGCAGTGCTCCACTGAAAACCAGCGTTAAGTTGTGGCTCGTGCTGCAGCGCAATAATTATTGCATCAATACGACGCGCAAACTCTTATATTTAGTTGTAATTTACCTTTCAAAATAAATTATTAAGTAACAACAAACGTAATTTATAAGCAATTTTTAACTCGGCCTTAATAAACAGGAAGACACGTGATTTTTAGGGTTTCTTTTATAGATGATGGTTCGGAACCCTTCGTGAGCGGGTCCTACTCGCACTTGACCGGCTTTAATTTTTTTTGTATGTCAATTTATGTCGTCAGAATTTGTGCGTTCTATTATTGGGACAGTTAAATCTGTTTTTCTCTCTTTTCTCTCATCATTTTCGCTGGTAAAAAATGATTCTTACATACTTTCCTACATAGAATTCAAATCTTTTAAATGTACGATTAAGACAACTAAAAGTATACCTGAATAGTTAAGTTATGGTGAAATTATATTGAGTGGAGTCGAGGACTCCGCGGAGAATTCCTTTAATAGGGAAATTGCTTTCCACGCGAACTTATCGAAATAAAAAGTGTTCCCATCAATAAGTCACCCTAGAGACTACACAAGCTCACGTATACATGGATACATCAGCCCTAGTCTACCCAGTCCGCAGTGGATTTTTGTGTATTAAAAATAAATAAAATAATTACACCCAACAGTCAGGTACATAGTCCTGACCCCACACTAAGACTGAGTCTTGTGTCGTTGGTATCTGGAACTACGAAAGATTTTTCGGTCTCACAAACACCCAGACCCGAAAGAAATATTTGTGGGCCGCACAAACATTTCTCTCGCTGCGGGGTTCGAACCCGTTGACTCCCGTTTCGCAGGCGGCTTCTAACCTCCTGCGCCACGGACAATGTCAAAAGCTGTTTTTTCTGGCAAACCATACTGATGTTTAGCGGAAGAAATAGACATTGCGGTGGTACCTAATAGATGTCTTACATAATATGAGAGACCTAACACTAGTAAATGAGGAAAAACTAACGCCATCTATCAACCGACTTATACTTTAATAACTTGAGAATGATCCTACATATCGGATTGTAGCTTATCAATGAATCATCTCGGTGGTACAAATATATTGCAGGAAGCTCTG
This sequence comes from Hyles euphorbiae, assembly GCA_023078785.2. Taxonomy (NCBI): domain Eukaryota; kingdom Metazoa; phylum Arthropoda; class Insecta; order Lepidoptera; family Sphingidae; genus Hyles; species Hyles euphorbiae. The sequence goes on along the minus strand of CM041043.1, from coordinate 3,684,876 downwards.
AGTGACACTACAACAGTAGTGGCACGCTGTGATGGTCATTTTGACAGATTACAATAGTGAAGTGAAAAAATGCCGAGTTGTGTCGAAAAGTTATACCCTAGAATTTTACTGCGCGTCACTATTGAAAACAAAGTACAGCAATTAGTTCCTTCAACATAGTTAGTTAATACTAAACTTGATAAGTCGACAAACGTCAAAACGGACATCATAGATTGCCGCTCGTATAGGGCCCCCTGCATCTCTGCTTGCAACTGGAACTTAAGTATTTAAGGAGTTGGTAAACAGGATAAGGTGGATTTTAACCGGCTAAAACCATGACCCCATGACCTGCAGCACAAATAAGGCCCTTAAAAACTGGACAGTTATATGCAGAGTGAACCATCGACGCATCAATTTTGTATAGGGCTCAAGCCCAATAGAACAGTCTCTCAACCTACAGGAGGCTATTAAATAAATACTAATAATTTAAATTATAATGATAATTCACACAGTAATGCAACAACTACTTATTGCCTTAATACAAGTCATCAGCTAGAACATTTAGCATATTTAAACACATAAATAAGGAATAAACATGTAATAACCAGAGTTTTTTCCTTCCGCATTGGCTCGTACAACAAATTTGCATTTGAGTAATATACGGACGTCATAAGAGATCAGGTCTATTCAATACAAAATAAGGATAACGTGAGAATGTTTCATAACACGTTCAGTAAAACAAACAAAAAATTATCTCAGTGAAGACCAATGATGGAAAAGAAAAAAAACATACAAGTCTTTTGTCGTCTTATAAGGGTCGGTACATATCTGACAGAAAATGCGTAGCCGTATGCCAGAATAGACAAATATTACAAAACATTCAATATTTCACACTCAACTGATGAATCGGTAGCAGTGACCGATAATATTGCGCCAGATACATATGTACTGATCCTAAAACCCGGACACAAAAAGAATATTTATCGACATTTATCTTGATGCAAGAATCTAACCCACGGCCTCTCATTTCACAGGCGACTTTCACCCAACTGCGCCACGGAGGTTGTTTAAAAACACGATGTATGTAAATTTTATTACTAAGCATTAAAAGAACCGATAGATATGGATCTGTGATCGGACACCCCCATTTCACAGGAAACCGGTTTTCAATAATAGTTTTGTTGCAGTATTTTGTTCAATTCAGTAGCTTGCTAGGGGAGGTTTAGTGCGTTAAAAAAATCCTCTCTTTTATGTATGTATGTCTTGCATGTATTTTCAATGCTGGCCAAGCATAGATGCGACCCTCAAACTTTAGGTTGTAAATTAACTAACTAGCATCAGGTGTGAAGTATATTTCTTGTAAAACAACTAGGAAATAATAAATTAGACCCCATTCACGTTTCCCTTAAATATTTTAGTACGTAGCTAAACACGGTGAAATAGTAAAACTATATTGTTTAGCATAATATTATCACTGATAAAAACACGCTTGGCATTTTGTGCCTGTTTACGAAATCTGAATAAACGCAGAAAATTGAACGGCTACTGATTCTTCCTTGTTTGACAAAAGCTCAATAATTTTTCTCAGTATCTTATCAATTAATCGATTGTTTAGCACTCGTGATACTTCACTAATCGATTACCAGTACAGACAAACACGCGGTACAAAAGACTGTTCGCGAATTGTATCGATTATTGAACGTCACGCGATATGGTATCTACACCACTCCACAATTTGTATACGATACTTATGTACATCGGGTATTGTATACTTCGCGATCAATTCATTCCCAGGCCTTTTACTTGGAAACTATAAAGGTATAACCTTACGTCTGAGAACGCTTTCATTGTTTGCCTCAAAGTAAAAGGTTAGATATAAAATAATGCTTTTCAAAAACAAATGAAAGTTTAAATGTTCTTAATTCGAATAGTGGTTGTTGGATTGTGTGTAGTTTTGAAATAATACTGCTTAGTTTTATTCACGTTTTACATAGTCATAAAATTGAGGGAAAATTACATATATGCAAATACGCACGAAATTTTGAAAATATTGTGGTTGGAAAATCACATTATTACCGTTGGTAATAGCTGCTAGCCTGTGATTATTCATAATGAATTGAAAAATAATAATAATAAACAATGGTACATAAATACATTTACTTTTATTCATTAGTTTTGTATTATGTTTTTGGCGCTTGTGGCTTACGTTGCGGAACAGCAGCGTTGATTTTATTACCAGCACATGCTGAGCATGAGCCGTTTTATTGGTAAGCACTATTGTATTAGTACCTAGTAATTAATGAAAGCTGTAAACCATTGCTTATAAGAAATAAATATTTCTGTTCTTTCTATTCTCTTTCTTTCTATATTTTTTATTTCTGTATCAGCACATCGAATATACTACAAGGATATATACTAGTTTCATTGTTATTAAATGTTATTAGCCTGGGCTACTTTTGCAAATGGTTCGAGAACAGTTGAGTTTTTCCTTTCTAACCATAGGTTGCAGAATTTTGTATAAAATCTGGGGAAAAATCCATAGCGAAACAAAAAGAATATTTATCGACTATACAAACATTTGTCTTTGGGTGTAATTATGATGCGGCTCTCAATAGGTTGTAAATTAACTAACCACCAGGTGTGAAGTATATTTTTTGTAAAACTAAGCAACATAATATATTCTGCCCCGTTCATATTTTCCTTGAACATTTTATTACGTATTTTAGCACGGTGAAATAGTAAAACAATATATGTTTAGCATAATATTATCACTGATAACATCACACTTGGCATTTTGTGCCTGTAATGAAATCTGAATTGACACGGAAAGTTGAACGGCTATTCTTCCTTGTTTAACAAAACCTTCAGTAAATAATCAAAAATAAACTCACATCAATTGATAAACTAGAACTTCAAACACGGACCAAATAGTTAAATGGACTAACAATTGTGCTCAAAGGATCCGTGGAACCACCATATATTGAATGTATAACGTAATTGATCGGTTTTATGAGTACTGTTAACCGATGGACATGCATGAGAAGATACATGAGAGCGAAAGAGGTGTGTCAGGATTGTAGTCGTGATAATCGATGACAGTCTCTGCTTATTTTCATTGGATAAAAGTATGAGTATATGTATATAATGGATAATAATTTATTTATGTGGAGTAATTGCTTATCGTTGCTTTAAGGTTTGAATATAAATTCGCGTGTTATATACAGGGTATATCCAGATTGCGACCGAAAACGATCACTTGAGGCACAAGTTAATTAAAAATATTTTTTTGCTTGTCATAATATAATAATGTTCTCTCTTTGTTTTAAAAGACTATGGTACGCAAGGGTTTCAATTACAATTTAACCAAAAACTATGGATGTACCACCCAAAGAACATAATATTTAAAAAATCACAAAAAAATGACGCGTTACTTGAGAATTTTTTAGTTGCTATTCCCTATTTAAAATCTTCTTTCCATTTCTCTCCATAACAATGCGAAATGTTAAAGCAATAAAATATCGAATACGCAAAATATTTTTATAATGATTATTGCCACGTTTTATCTCAGTACTTAGGAAGACAGAAACTAAATGTTAGAAGTAAATTCCATTCAGTAAACATGTACGACCATAGCGACAAATGCAATAAATAAATGACATTGATACATCATATTTTGTAGTTATGATTCAAAAAGCTTTTCCTTATTGTGTTCTGTGTTTGAGTTTTATCCTGCCATGAGATTTGTATGAGGGACAAAAGGATATATTTTGAGGAAACCTTTACTTAACAGTCGTCTTCTCATAGTAGATAATGATATACTTTCAAATACCTAATATGTTTTAAACTGACTAGTGGTACAGGCCATAATGCAACATGGTTCAAAGCGAGCGGTCAGTCCTATATGTGCCATATTCAACATCTTATCATCAATTATCAATACCTTTACGTGACTCTTACAAGATAGTATTTTTACATTTATTTCTGCACTAAGAAAACGGCTGGCATAGTGGATGTTTCCGGAAATTACCCGGAAAAGTGAAAAATCATCAGAAGGAAATTGCCGTTAGGATTTCACAATTTGTACGCGCCGATTGCAGACAATTGACAGAATTATTAAACTAGTAACTTAGCATCACGCTTGCAAGCTGTTGGGGTAGACAACATAATACATAAAATGTATTTTTGTATGATTGTTCTCTAACGAACTTATTCATAGACAGTTATAAAACCTATTAATTACTTTTAATACATATTTTAGATATAATTAATACCTATTTATTATATTAATACATACCTATTTTGTATAGTAGGCCCGTACCCTGCAGTGAGACGTATATGGGCTGATATAGTGATACAATACGAGTATAATAAGTAACGGAGTGGTGATAGAATGGTTAAGTTAATAACTCGGCGAATCAACATAGTTTAGTGAATATTACCTTTTATAATAGTGTACAAAATTTCATGCTTCTGAGTCACATTTTCATAAACCATATATTACAAGTTGGTATCTGTTTGGTCTATGCGTTAAGTCAGTTAGTATAGTTTTTGTAGGTATTATTAATATTATTGACAGCCTATGTGGCGCAGTTACACGTAGGCTATGAAACGTGAGGTCGCAGGTTCGATCCCCGCACCAAGACAAATATTTGTTTCGGGTCTGAGTTTTGTGAGAATGAAAATACTGTTGTAGTTCGTGATACTCACGACACAAGACTCCATCTTAGTGAAGGGTCAGAACTGTGTATGTGACTGTTGGGTGTATTTATTTTATTTTTAATCTATACGATAATAATGCGCGGTTATAAAACATAATGAAATAAAAATAACACAAAATCATAATTTACATTTTTAGTTTGTAAAAGACTTGTTTTTCGTCCCTTGAAATAAACTTTTATCATAAAAAGGAAAAAAAATGTGTACAAGAAAAATTGGCAAACACAAATTGACAAAGGTGGAATTTAATTATAAAGAGCAAATTATTAGTTTATCCCGATGCTTGGATATCAAAGCGCGTCTCTCAAAGGTCACGACTGAGTGCTTCCACGATTTCCGATACAGGTGTATACTCAGATAGATTTTATATTAAGGAATTATAGTTTCATTGGTCTGGAGGCAGCATGCGTGAAATGTGAATTATGGAGTCCAAGATTCAATTTAAAGTAGAACTTTTCTATTGCAATTTATGGTGCGAAGAGCATGCCGTTTGCCTGATGGTAAGCTATAGCACAGTCGTATCTTACCATCAGACGAATGCCTTGCTCGTCTCGCCATTCATAGCAATAAAAAAAAAGTTATAAGTTTGGCCAATCAAATTATTATGGTTTTAAAATAATATAAGTGTATATAAAAAATAATCTTAAAATAGTGATAGCTTATCCCATACTGAAAGATAATGCGCAATAAAATATGAAAGAAGCCATAAAGAAAACTACAATTTACTGCCTTCTTAAATGTCAGATGGAGAAAGACTCCTCAGATATTACTATCAAAAGTAATAGGTAGAGTCATACAGATCGTAATATGTTTGTGGTCATATTTTAAATTACTTAGTAATATTTGTTAACTTGTGGCATAGTATTTTGTCCGTAAAGGTCGTGGATTCCATTTTCAGATCGGACAATTTGTGTGATTTGTGTGTAAGTTTTGCAAATTGGAAAAAAATACTTATGTTTTAGTTTAATAATTATGTTTTAGTTCTATTACGGAAGTTTTTATACATAATTTTGAATTGAGAACTGATTAGTGCACCGTATTTCTTAACGCTGATTTTCAATAGGCAATGTAGCCTCCGTATGCAAGCTGCGGTAACTTTTCTTTTGTAGAAGTTGTATATATTTCTGTACCCAGCATTCTGAAGGTCGACTGAATTATCAACCAATGACCATGAGGATGAAATACAGCACGTACTATGAAATAATTGTATGTATATTCATTTAACTTAATTACAGGATAATATTAAATACCATGTAAATTATGTGTTTGTAAACGCACCTACAATAAAAACACATTATTTAGTATTTATTCGTATAGTAACAATAGTAATAATTATTTTTATTTTTGCGATATCGCTATCTTGTTGCTAAAATGTCACGCACTTTTTACATAGAAACAAGTATTTTTCCATGGATAACTTGAAACCTAAACGTCGCTCTACGTTCCATAAATTGTGTACTGTTATGTTGTTAGCTTAACTTCGATATTTCATTCTTCCTTATTACAATAATTTAATTTCCGCTGTTGTAGAAAAGAAGAAAAATTAGAGAGAAACACACTCATAAACTTTACTCAACAAACATTTTAATTACAAGTTTTCCCACAACTTCTTCCTTAACATTATCCCTTAAAACAAAATTGCAAAACACACTCACCCGATAAAATCACAACAGTTTTATCCTTAACGATTAAACACATCACTGAAACTCTGGCACAAAGAATCACGAGCACTGACCGAGCACAGAGCACACAACACGTCCGACATGGTCCGCGGCTGTCGTTGCACTGAGCCACAGACCAAGTAGGACTAGCACTAAGCAGACAACAGCGAGCGTTGAATGTCGACTATCGCAGTGTCGAGTGACCACTCTCGATGTTAGATAAAGCCGTGTTACCGTCCACCACTAAAGTTCGCGACCAATTTGTGTTTTTCTTGGAGGGTCAGGTCTCTGATATGTGAGAGGCCGCCTGGGTAGGTATCATCGCAATGGCTATTTCTCCCGCATAACAGCAGTGTAAATGCACTGTTTCGTTTCGGTTTTAAGGACCATTGAAGGAATCTATTTTGTTATTGAATTTGCAAGTTTCTATTATAACTCTAGCTTCTGCTGTCGTACTAATACGTAGGGCCGGAGTAAGTTTTATTTTTAACGCCAGGTTTATTTCAATTATTAAAAATACGAAAATTATGTGACCTGATATGAAAACTAAGTGTATTCATAGCCCAGTACACCCGACCACCAATCCAATGAAGCCAAATAACCTATTATTGTCAGTCTATTTATATCTCATTTATTTTAGAATTTAAAGTTTGCATTGCCAACTTTTTCGTTGCACGCGGTTTGAAATTATTATGTGCGTCATATTTATTATTTATTTACGTATTGGTGGGGTGAAGTACACACTGAATGCAAAGCCTTCCAACATAGTAATTATGTCGAGTTGTTGTGATTAGTGAAAAGTAAGACTTGTTAGTCGATCCATTTTACTGGTGGTTGTTGTTTCATATGTGAGAGGCCGACTGAGTAGGAAGTAGGTACCACCGCAATGTATATTTTTCCAGCCAAACAGCAGTATAAATGCACTGTAATGTTCCAGTTTGAAGGACATAGTAGACTGGACATATTGGGACTTTACATCATACATACAGGGTGTATCAAGACTGCTACCGAAAACGAAGCCGGGTGGTAGTTTAAGCGACTTCAGACACAATGCAACAGAAAAAGTTGCAAAAAAAGCGACAACTTTTTTTTGTTATTTTTTTGCTATGGCCATATTTGGGTGGTAAATACATTTTTTTCCTAAAGTAATAGTAATATACCCTTTAATTTATAAATACTTTAAGGTATAAAAGAGTTTAAATTATTATTTTAGCAAAAACTATGGATTTACCACCCAAAAATGACGATACTTAAAAAATCATAAAAAATTATTGTCGCGTTTCTTTGCGAAATTTTTAGTTGCATTGTGTTTGTAGTCACTAAAACTACCACCCGGCTTCGTTTTCGGTAGCAGTCTTGAGATACCCAGTATACCAATATTTTGATTTTGATTTTCTGAAAGATGATTACGATAGTGGATACAAAGCCATGAATGTAGTGTGCCCTGATTCCGGAACGCATTGCACTGCTGTGAAACAATGGTGAGGTTTACACAGTAATCAGATCCTTACTGTAAATTCGTCTAGAAAATATTCTGTTATAAAATAATGTTCTGTAAGAAACAGAGGACACCTGTGACTTTTCGGAGTCATGTCTGCATTGATAGTCAATCAAGTAACATTGGGCTAACAAAAACTTTTCTTTGTTTTCTTTTCTTTTTCTTATTTTCAAACGAGATAGGGTCCCGTCGTATAGGTGACCATCAACCATAGTTATTTTTTTCAGAGGCATACTCGAGTTGTTGCCTGGTGTGTGATGAAAATCTCATTAAGCCTCGGATATGCAAAATAAAGTAAATTTACACGTCTTATATAGTACACTTACTGACACCATACTAGGATACAAGTAGGTATTGTGTCTTAGGAATCAGAAAAAAATTCCAGACATTGCTGAATTAATACATTCAGGCTTGATGCAAATATTTGAGGGCCACATAAAAAATCGAATGCGAGGATGGAACCCGGGACCTCTCATTTTATACCGAGCTTTTTACCAACCCCATAAATAAACTTATTTAATTTCATTTCAAATGGTGGTTTCACTGGTGGTAGGTCTCTCATATGTGAGAGGCTGCCTGGGTGGGTACCACCGCAATGTCTATTTCTCCCGTCAAACAGCAGTTTAAATGCACTGTTGTGTTTCGGATTGAAGGATATTGTAGCCAGAGTAACTACTGGACATATTGAGACTTAACATCTTATGTCTCAGGATGGCGAGCGCAGTGGAATGCCAAGCATTGCTTTGTAACTCAAGGTGTTGTTTGGTGCTGCTACTGTTCATGAGCGGTCGTATCGCTTACCATCAGGCGAACGGCATGCTCGTCTCGCCATTCACTGCAATAAAAAAAAAATGGATTATCAATTTTGTTGACTACTACACCTTCCAAGTAGCACATAAAATCCATGAAAATTGAAAAAGTCCCTCAATATGAAATACCCACGTGGAAATGTTTGTCAATGCAATCATTTTGTTGAGCCCTCATCACGCCCACGCCGTCGATATTACGTTCATACATCGAGCCCCACGTACTCGCTTACCCAGACTTATCTCAATCCAAAGGATACCAATAGTTCTTTGAGAATGAAATTATACTAGCCATATTGAAGAATACGAATTGCAGTTGAATAAATAAATCTCTTCAGCATACATAGTCACCACGCTAAGAGACAAATCTTGTTTTGTGTCAGTAACAATGAGGCTTTTCGGTTTCACAAACACCAAGTGAAAAGTAAAATGCTGCGAGATAGTTACGTATTCGTGTATGTAGATCTATCAAGATAAACATTTTTATTTGTCACTTACTTTTATCATATTTCCTGCAGATCACATTCAGCTTAAAACAAACGACAGCGAAGTACAATCATGCATCGGTTTGATTAACTTAACATCAGAGGGCGAAAAAATCTTTTGGTTTTACGGGTTTCACCATTTAGATCATATTTTACGCAGATATTATTGGCCCTAAATCTTTTCGTAGATAAACGTAATGAATGTAGGTAAAGACATATTTCTGGACTGTTTTTCTTACTTAACGCCAGAGGGCGCCTTGAATTAATTGGATTACGTCTCTATCTTAGTATATAAAATGTACTCTGTAATGCAGATATAATTTAAACTACCATCACTTGTTCCGATCTGAAATAAGTTGTATGTAAAAAATTGCCTAGAGCGATAAGACGCTCATTTGTACCTTTCAAGTTATTTATTGTTTAATTTTTGCGACATATATAACCTCTCTCAATTGTAGAGGAGACCCGTGGCCTGCAGCGGAACAAACACGCTGATACAGACACAGATTGTTTTATTATTAAAATTTTTCTTTAGTGGAAAAAAAATTGTTAAGGTACTATGTACACTAATGGCATTTAGAAAAGATTAATCAGATATCATATTATCGTGACGTTAAAATAATCTGATCTACTGAAAATCTCAATAATTGATAGACCTCTTAAAGAAATTAAAAAGTTTGTGAACTCCGTACATGGCTACTTATTGCACGTCATAATGACATAAGACATGAAGTTTTGTGACGTCACATTACCTTCATGATGTCACTATAGCGTCTCCTCGATATACAGTTCTGACGCAACATTATTACACATAATGAACTTATTACGTTGTGATATTTATCGGTGTGTAATTTTCAACGGACACTCGAAGCCAATTGCAGAAGGCATAGTGATGAATCACGGGTTTTTGAAATTCAGCGGAGGATACAATTATTTTAATTATTTTCCTACCTATTTGAATAAATTTTTTCGTTTATTTTCAACTTTTAGAACAATATTGTTTAGTGTTAATATTACTTAACATTATTATCGTCTTTTGAAGAAGGAAATCTCTAGTTGAACAAAAGTATCATCGTTATCATTAAACTGACTCAAGGTACTTTTTACAATCTATACTAAGGTACAATTTAATGGACATTACATCACTCTGACTGTGGAAGTTATAGTTATAGTTAGTTACCTTAATACAATATCTTCTTAATCCAACCAATAAGAAATGAACCCACAAATTATTTCAGTACATGGGCCGACGTAGAATTGATTAAATATACTAGTTTGTATTGAAGTCACGTGGGCCCGAGAAAGATTCTCCGAGACCCCGCAATGGAATATTTTCATTACGAAACTCATAATGAAATGAGGACCAAACATATGTAGTATTTAATAGAGACCTAAGAGACCTATTTTGAGGAGACATGTGCTAATATAGTAATCGTTAGGCGGTCGAAGCTACAAGTCCTAGCATTCATTAGATATTTTCATCGTGACAATACGTGTGGTGAATAAACTTTTCAATAGGTATCTTGAATTACAAAGCAATGGTTAGCATTCCACTGCGCTCGGCACCTGAGACATAAGATGTTAAGTTTCAATATGTCCAGTAGTTCTTAGCTACAATTTCCTTCAGTCTGAAACACAACAGTGCGTTGACACTGCTGTTTGGAGGGAGAAATAGACATTGCGGTAGTAACATGCGGCCTCGCACTTATGAGAGACCCACCACCAACTATTTACAGCTTTTTGAACTAATTACAAAATACTTAAATTAGTTTTTATTTCCCCCAATACAATGCTCTACTCAGTATCGTCATCAAATGTCGTAGAGAGCAGAGCGTGGTGGTGTCGGGCACGGTCGGTTTATGTAACGTGTTGGGGGGAGTTCGCTTACCTCTGCACCTCCAGTTAACTCTCACAGCAGCTGTGCACGCTAACTGATAGGGCTTACAGATTTAATGAAAATACTAAGTTTTTTTTATTATTCTGTCACGTCATTGGGACTGCAGATGCCGTCCAGACAGAAAATAGAGTGGAATTAGACGACGGTCTCATGCCATTCGATGCAATTATGCCGATCTGCTGAGATGCTTTTTCACACTACGGCGAAAGGACTCAGGATTAAGGGAAGGAGGGAAGGGCGGCAGTCTATATGTTAATATCGAGATTAGATGATCTAATTCAAATCATTAGTTTAATTTTTGGCGTCTATTACTTCATCACTAAACTTATTTACCCTTTTTCTATTACAATGAAGGGCGAGATGAACATCCCTTTCACGTTATCAAGGGCGGATCCAGCTTTTACGCCAGGGGGGGTCATATAGTTCATGTCAGATTTTACGCCAGGGGGGGTCATAATTCATGTCAGAACACTGGGTCCGATTTCAATACTCCAATTCGTACAAATGACGTTTTAAAGTTTGTTACAGCCGTGATTTGTGAACACAGAACACACTTTTTTACTTTATTTATCGACATACAAAGAATTAATTGTGCTTATCAACAAGATAATTAATATTCTTTTTTAATCTGGAGCCAGCTCAGGGGGTCTTAACCCCCATGACCTCCCCCCTGGATCCGCCCTTGCAAGGCATAACAAAATAGCAAAACCAAACACAATGAATTATAAAGTTATAACGTAAAATAGCGTAGGTACTTATAAAATAAAACAATAGTTACAATACAAAAGAGGCAACCCTAGCGTATTCGTTTAAGAAAACAATCCGACGCGAAATGTACAGTGCAGTAAAAGATCCCCGAGTGAAGTACAGGAAACACGTCGTGTTAAACATTGTATTGAACCCACGACAACTGCGGTCTGCGCGGAGTTTAAATTCTCCTATTTAACTTACTTCATTAGTCCCCTCAGATTGTGGTCGTTTCAGGGATTATTTTCTGTTGGAGTTTTATTTAAAGGAACGTGGTTTGCTTCGATAGCAAGTAGCAATTTGGTGTAGTTCCAATGGAATATGTGCCGGATTTTATGGGCTAACCAATCTCCATCGTACTCTCGATTGTAGAGGAGGCCCGAGCCCTTCAGTAAGATGTACATTTACGGGCTCCTAAAGCATAATAGCATTTATGTAATAATAACATCATGAGCCAATTAGATTGATTGATTAGAGCAAAAGCTTTCGGCATTTTGCAATTGAGATTATGGGTTCAAAGTCTAAAACGTATAGATATTTATAATGTCAAATGATAAAAGTGTATTTGGTATATGCATATTTTTGTTTGAAAACGCGCAATAATTAGAAAAATAGCAGATTACGCCAACGCACAAAGTTGAATACTTTAATGATAAAATACTCACAGATACTTAATCGTTTCTACGTAGGCGAAATAACAGCTAAAAGTCACGTTCATATTTTAAGTATTAAAAACTCTAATCAGGTGGAAAATATTGGACAGTAATTGTACATTAACAAAGGGGAGAACACTTGGGCAACACAAAGGTTCGCGATAAGTATAATATTTTTTGACAATTTCGCGTGCCGTTGACAACGACGCCTGATAATAATTGCGCCGAACACGCGGTACTAAGAAAAGCCTTTCAGATACGGACTTGGAAAAAATTTTGTGAGCTGAAAAGATAAATAATGGTGTGATATTCTTACTCACCGCCCCGGTTAAGAACCGTTAACAACCTTTTCAATGTCGTTATAGTATGGTATTGTTATACGCGGATCCATATTTCGATCAGAAATTGTGTCAACCGGTGAGAGATGGTTCTCTCTATCTCTCTGTTTTTGGATTTATCAGGATTTTAGCATACATAGTCGAGCCACTATTAAAATATAAAATATAAAGAAAAAGTAACTACTGGACATATTGAGACTCAACATGTTATGTCTCAGGATAGCGAGCAAATGGAATGCCAACGCATTGCTTTGTAATTTAAGATGGTATTTGGTTTAACTATTGTTCAAGAGCAGTCTTATCTCTTAACATAGACGAAGGCCGAAGGACAAGCTCGCCTCACCACTAATTGCATTAATATATACATATAAAAGAACTTTGTTAATACATACAGGTTTGGCCTTAGCCGAACCAAATGTTTATCGGCTGTTTGGTTATCGAAATCGTCTCATAGCTTCTAAGAACCACAATGTAACAGACCTAATTATATGTAAAAACTATAAGATCATGCCATTATTACGTAATTAAAGCCTAAGTACATCCTTCTATGGTATTGATACCCCTTTCTCCTTTATATGGTGGGATTTTGGGCATTCAGTCTACCGCAATACATTCATACATTCCATACATTACATACAGTCCATAAAGAAATATAAATAAATAACAATGACTAAATACGGCCCATCTGTTTATTGTGTTGGTTGGCTTTGCTAGCGATTGTCATAAGTGAATATTTTGAAAGCTGCTATACGCTTAGAGACTTGTTATTTTGCGTATTTTGTACTATATTTAGCAAAAAATAATATCCGCGATAACTTGGTTGATCTTGATCCAAAAAAATATCCTACTGGTAGAATATTCATATCCTGCGACCACCGTACATAGCGATTAAGGAGCCGATATTTTGACGTTGCAAAATCAAAAAATCTACTATCTTCTTATTTTCTTTTTTTTTTAAAGCCATATAAAACTACAATGGATCATGTTGCGCTAGCCAACTCACGTCGGTGGATACTCTGCACTATCTGTATCAGCCCAGATACGTCCTACTGCAGGGCACGGGCCTCCTCTACAATCGAGAGTACGATTGAGAGGGGTTCGGCCGTATAGTCCACTACGCTGGCCTAATGCGGGTTGACGTACTTCTCCATACATTAGAAAGTATTCAGAACAGCCATAGTATGCAGGTTTCCTAACGTTGTTTACATTCATGGTTAATAGACTATCAATAGACATATGACTCCGAAAAGTCAGAAGTGTGCCCTGGATTTGAACTGGGGACTGCGTAAACACATTGGCAACGTCAGGTTCGTTACTAATATGTCACCACGCACTCTGGAATGTTCTACACTAGTTACCGTGTAATGGACCTCTAAAACTAGACCTCAATCTAATTACCTACGAATTTTGATATTCGAAACCACCAGGTACATTTTAGTCACTTTGTCGTGCTAGTTAAAGTAAATAAAAAAACATACAGTTGAATTGATAAACAACTCCTGTTTTAAGTCAGTTACTAACAGCAATGTAATACACCAACAAGACTTTGTCATCTCTTACTAATGACAACATTATTAAAAACCAAATGCACACCGACTGCCCCGAAAATGCGATATAATTGTGGACTTCACCATCATATTAACCGGATAAGAGTATCTTATCGTTTCATAATTCAACAATCCCACAACTTCACAACGTTACATAACTTAATTTACCTTAAATCGATCGCGGACTTTCCCTCAAAAATGATAAACAGCTGACGCAAATAGTCAACGTCAGCAGCTGACCGCGAACATCTTACAGCTGACGCAAACAGTACAATAACGGGCATTATCGTGGTACGCTAATGACATACCAACGGCCTTTATCAGTATTGGGGTGTTTTGTTTTATTCCAATGAATGGCGAGACGAGCCTGCCATTCGCCTGATGGTAAGCGATACCACTGCTATTGGATAGTAGCAAAACCAAACAAAACTATGAATTATGAAGCAATGCTTGGCATTCCACTGCGTAATTGTACAACGCAATTGGCTAACTCGCATAAAAATGCTATCCAAGATGCAATTTGATTAGCGCAAACGAAACGTTATCGCTTACATCAAGGCGTTAAGAATTGTAGAAAGAAAATAGATTTTAACTTGGCTAATAAGGCTGTTATAAACATAGTTAGGCACTCTGTCTACAATACACTTCAAACTGGAGCATAACAGTGCATTTACACTGTTGTTTAGCGGTTCCCTTCATTGTGTTGTGTTTACTGACTGTCTATGTATAGACAGATGATGTGTACAATTTGGTAAAACCAAATAATGTTGTTACTCTGGAAACACAGATCAAAGCTACAGTAAAAATACAGCTATGCTTTAACCATTATTAAAGTATATAAGTACCTAACACAAAATATTCCTGTAATTCTTACTTCCAGAATTCCTTTTGTGGAGTTAATACGTCGCTTGACTTTAATAATATTTGACGTGAAATTCATTTCTAAACAATTCAATGGTTGTGGTTTATACATTTCCCATAGGACGTCATGCATTGTTGCCAACAAAAATAATTATGAATGAGTTGCGGTCAGACTTCTGTGTAATGTGTAGTGCCTACAAAATTATAGATTTAAAATATTTTAATTGTGAAAGTACGTATGTACCTATATAAGTATGTGTTTAAAGTCACGTATGTAATCAGAGGGGCTGTTTCGTCTGATCTATTTCCTTTTCAGGTATATTTAATATTTTAGTTGATTTTACAGCGATATCCTTAGATTATGTAAAGCTTATTATTAGTCATTGAGGTATTATACTAGAGCGGACATCGGGAACAAAATCTGTGCGTATGGTGCGTGCACAACGGTACAAATTGAAACGAGAGGGAAGATAATGTTACTTCGTAGGCGTGACAGAGACAGAAATAGAATGTACCCTTCATTTTGTTACAAACATTTTGTTTGCAGTGTCCCCTCTAGTATATTATCTCAATGTTATTAGTAAATTTACTGTCAGTATTTAGTTTTGTCAACATTTGAGACAGCCCCAGAAGTGCAGTTAGTTAGACGCCGGCTGTGGAATGTGTGGCCACGACTTCGATCCCCGCACCTTAACAAATATTTATGTGGTCCACAGGTATCTGTTTCGGGTATGGAGAAAGACCGAAAAGTCTCTCATAGTTCCTGATACACACGATACAAGACTCGATCTTAGTGTGGGGTCAGACTATATTTGTGTGACTGTTGGGTGTATTTTTATTTATTATTACATATAGAAACTCTATTTAAATTACTATGCACATTACATCGAGTTTATTGTAGTCATTTTTTATTGCCAGCATCAAAGACAAAAAAATATATTATTATAAATCCACATGAGGTAGTGAAAAAACAAGTTGAATATAGTAACCTTGATAGTAACGCATCGGGAGCATGGAGGGAGGATTTTAATCTAGTGGAGGGTAGTCTGTAATTATTTTCTTTCCTCTGATTTGGAATACAATATCGAGTCAGTCTCCATGTGGTGCTCATTCAGAGCTGTCGTTCTTATCTAATTGCATAGTTTTGTGGACATTTTAGTGAAAGTGTTTAGTGCTACAGGCGCAGGACTTCTCTTGAGGGCCGATGTTCCTCCAGCTACAAGATCGTGATTCGGTGAGTACACTAGAAATTATGTTTCGTCAACTATTCTATTGATGTGTTTTGAAATCCAAAGCAGCTTAGACTTCAATTCAATTACTTTTGTTTAGGCACTAGTATAGATCATAATTATTAAATTAATTAAACTACTGTGCATTAGTCTCCGAACCTCAACCTCTGAATGAACTCGGTGACGTAACATGCTGTCTGAAATACTGTAGGGTAATATTTTGCTAAGATATTTTTTTCTTAGTTGAAGTTTTCCGTTGAAATTACGCCACTAATGACACTCAGACGCACAAGATAGGGGTGACTGAAGACCAGCGCTGATTTGAACCCTGTTTCGGTCAGTCAAATGCCTTTGGCCTTTCGCTAATATTATATAAGCTTAAAACTGTTGCATTATTTGTTAATTTTAAAACAATAAATTATATTTTAACAAAAAAATAATTAGTAAAATACTTTAAAAGGTGAAACGTCCGCGAGTTTTCATAATAGTTAAAATAAGCGCAATTTTAGGCAATAAGCGTCCGTGTTTGTTACACCTGTGTTTTCACGATCGCCTGTTGTATCATTGTTGTATTTACCCCTGTATGTATGGGTATATCGATTCGTAAATTGTGTAGCAACCGGTTTCAATAAAAATACGGGACTCCCGTAACGGGAGTAAAAACTGACAAATTATTTAGGAATCTAATTTTTATACACGGGCTAGTAACGCATACTACCTTACGTTAGCTTATAATTACATATATTGGTTTATAGAAAGTTGCAATCTATTTAGTGAGCTCGCTTAGATCTCATCGTTTATTGTAATTTCTTTATTTTAACTATGTTATATGGTTTCGAAAATTTTATCATCTAATACTTAAAATGTCTCTAGATTATAATTATTATTTCTATTTTTATTTTGTAATACGTTCTATTCAATTTTAGTTAATTTGTTTTAGATTAAGTTGTGGTTTTGTATTGTTAAATAAGATAATTTGTAATGCTGTCTGTATACACCTATAAAGGCTCGTCACCTTACACAATACCTGAATATAAAACATGTAATTTTATCGGTGGCGCACCGATGGTGTATCGATTTGATAAATAAAAATAAATAAATAAATAGTAGACCAAGTGATAAAGCTCAGCTTACACGGCGAAAGTTCTGGCGGCGACCATCATATGCCATTATCGTATGACATAACCGCTATAGATTATCATGTCCTGACAAATGTTTACACGATTCAACTCTTTTATGTTCTTACGATAATCGATACGATACGATAACTCTACCCGCGTAAATGAGTTATGAATTCAACATAGTTTTTTTTTCGTGATAGAGAAAACTTAGCGAATGCCATTACATGAATATGCACATACACTAGTTACAATAAGACAGAGGTCATTTGAAAAATGCGTCTGGAAGATAATAAAGATGTCGCAGAAAAAAATGTGACTTGATGCACACGAATGATTCATCTAATTTGTCTTTTTTTATATCTGAACATATTTTGCGTGCTTTGCCACTCGAAAAACAACCAATAGGTTATGATAGTTATGATAATTTTACTTTCTACTTAGAATTATCTCAGGTGGACAGCGTTTATATTCAATCTTCAGTTTCGCCCACTCTATGGCATTTGGTTGTAAGAATAATTCTCTGACATCCACTTTTTAATGACTTAAGCAGCGTTTTACCTTGAAACCTTGGCCTAATGGATATAGTAAACACCAAATTCCGTTTGTAAAAAAATGCACATGGCCAACACATGTTTTTTCAAATCAATAAATTTAAAGGGTATTACTAAATTGCGATCATATATTACAGTTTGTTATTTTAATCCGTCCTACAATAAATTAGTGATTCATAGTTATTAGTTTCATAAACTTTTTACGGCCTCGAAACTGTGTTTTAACATTTAAAATTTATTTTAATTTTAACATTGTTACTAAATTCATTATTCATTGTGAACTAGATGTACTATAATAACATATGATTTTGATAGTAAAAAATAGCCTAATTGCTTGTAATTCTATTAATTCTATTAATAAGAAAACTGCTTGTAAATATGAACTATCACCTCACTGTTACACAGCTAATTCACACAGACTTTCGGGGTACTTTATATCGTTCTATATCAACTTTGACCGCCTTCTGTGGCTGAAGAGAGAGGAGAGAGAAGGGGGGGGGGGGCAGGTACTACTCATCTGACTTTTCAAAGGTAGTTTATATAAAATAAATTATTGATATTGTAGTGAAGTAAATTATGTTGAGGAAGCTTGCATACATAACAATTCCGTGCATTAAATGAATCTTGTTAACGATCACAATATTATTTTCAGATACGAAGCTTCATAGACTTGATATCGAGTACTCCAAAAGTCGTAAATTATGTAGTTAACATGAATGAGCTGTGAAAATTGAGCTAATAGTTCGGAATCACGAGCAATTTTCTTATTAACCTTTAACCTCATCGACTCCTATCATTGCTACTGTTAATAAATAAATTCTTTGCGAAAACTCAATAACAGTAGTAAGGTCTAAACGCTTATTTGCCAAGTTGCGAGTACCCTACATTCAATCTCGGAAGAGTAGTTAGCATTGTCCAAGTTATAAAGGGCAGTGGCACGGCGCGACACAATTTGCAAACTTATTTATGTCGTCCACTTTGAAACGCAGCTCAGGTAGTGGTTTCACAAATTACCAATTTTGCATCTTGGTTTTTTTTTTATTTTTAATGGATTGAATTCGACTATGTCTTTCATAGTAATTTAATCAAGTACTTTCCACAAAGAAAACATAAAACAAATATACACATACCGAAGTAAAGGAATTAAGAATTACAGAGTAAGTAACAAATTCAATATTTGTAATGAATATTAATAAGCATTGGGGTTCCATATTTTATAAAATTGTGTTAAAATATGATCGCGTTATTTCGGAATATCTCATATAGCTCTAGCTTAGCTCTAGTTTTCTATTTAATGGTCCTTTAACAATAGACATGTCCTATTAATTCAAATGGTACTCTTGTAATATTATTGAACGCTATTTTTGTAGGGAACTGTGAACACAATCTAAAAGTTGTCGAAGTGTGCATTGCGAGTAGCTGGCCACGAGTGTTTCATTAAAACTTGTGCCGACAGTGGCCATACTAGCTTGGGAAACACTATTGTCGCTTATAACCAATACAATGCGGCTATTGGGAGCAATATACATTATACTGAAGTGGACAAGACACATTTTGCGAAAAAAAAAAATACACATTGAAATGAAAATATTTTTACGAATTTTATTGCTAATTAGGTTACATTTTTTTGGCGTTATCCGCCCCGTGATCAAGAAAACTGTAAATAATCGAAACATCAAGAAGTTAAAAAGGGTAAAAATATATACAAAGTTCGGGATAAAATCCGTAAGAAATAGTTTTATTTCAACGAAATCTGTGTTTCTTTACACGTTGTGTGTTAGTATTGCTCAATTCTTACAATCCTGTAATTAATTAATAACTATACCTACTTGGTTATACGTGGTTGACCACAAAGTACTCAAGCATTTTCCTCGCTATCCTTTCGCACTTTGTCATGAAGACTCCTGTGATCCTTACAATATATTATGAAACATCTGCTTGTGAATACGACTTACTGTATGTGTGTTAAAACCTCCGATGGCAGGACGCCCTTTGGATCGCGCGACCGTGGGCGTTCTTCCAAATAGAGCACGGTTTGCGTTGCTTTTTAAATAGCTATTAGGATTTTTACCCTACATATACACAAACAAATTTACTCTATATGATACATTGACAACAGTAAAATATCACTATAATAGCATTGATAGTTAAATTCTGAATTGTAGTGAAGCCCCTTTGATATATATATTTGAATGGATTTTTTCTTGTTTGCTTTTAATATTTCCTACAAATGATGTGAAAAGGAATGAGTGGAGTAGCACTCTGTACATCAAAGGTTTTTTAACGACTCCATCTCACAGACTCGTAAATTTTTATTAGCGAATATGCGAATTCGATGTTTGCTCTTATAAGTTAATCAATCTTGAAAATATTATTATATGATCCAAGTACGATGTCGACATTAATCAATCACCGCACGAGATGAATATCGGATGACAAGTTTGAAAAAATGGATGACCTTAATGCCGTCAAAAAATCCATCTATTTCTTTTACGCCGTAAATCTTCATTAACTGTAAAATATATTTTTTATTTAGGACAAGTATTATCTGCTCTCGTTACTGTAGTCTTGACTGAGAAAATGTAAGGCCTTAGATTCGAAAAACAACTCGAAAAATCTACCTACCATTATTCTGTTCTGTTTCAGTCCACATAGGTCCCACTGTAGGGCAGGGGCTCCTCTACAATCGAGAGTATAATTGAAAGTGGTCAGACGATACAGTCCACCTAGCTGAGCTACAGCGAGTTGGCGAGCGTTTCCTCGCCACATTGAAGTATTATACTAGAGCGGACATCGGGAACAAAATCTGTGCGTATGGTGCGTGCACAAGGGTACACATTGAAGCGAGAGGGAAGGTAGGTTAGTTCGTAGGCATAACAGAGACAGAAATAGAATGTACCCTTCATTTTGTTACAAATATTTTGTTTGCAGTGTCCCCTCTAGTATATTATCTCAATGCCTCGCCATCTTTTCTTTCACCGTTTTATATTTTGATTTTATATTTTATGATAAATATAATTGCATTAGTAGTAATTAATCCGCAGTTAATAGAACTTGGGATGTAACTTTTCTCAACTGGTTATAATAACATTTGGCCGCATGAAAAATTTAAATACGTTTTTCATACTGTTTCCCATTGTAGTTTGAATTAACATTCAAAGGAAACTATTAAGCAAGCGTTAGAGACAAAATATATAATAACAATGGAGGTAAAACAAAATTGAATCAAAATATTTTAATGTAAAGCCATTTTTATCTATTCTAGCAGTTAGAAACTCGCCTGAAGACAAACAAAAGTTTTAATGGAAATCAAAGTGTTGTGGGTGTGAATAGGGAATTTGGACGTTGTTTTTAAACCCAATTAAAAGCTAAAATTAAAAATATGGTTAAAAAAATAATTTTAAAACATTACAAAATAAATATTCGAACAGGACGGCATAATTATGTCGATTAGCGAGATATATTTTGCTTGTCATTTATTCCGGAGAGCACTACACTCATCAGACGAATTGTTTTTTCTGCTGAACTAGAATAGAAAAAAATAACTGGCCCATTTAATCACTGAATGGTAGGAGAGAATTGTATAATATCGATTGTACAATAAAAATACACGTACATTATTAAAACATTAGGGTATCGGTCCATTAAACCAGTCCCTGGTACACATAGCACATTATAATTATAATAATTTTATAATTTATTGCGAAATGACTCCGAAATAATACGGGTTACACATTTTATAATAAGTATCCAATACATATATGACTCCTGATATGATAGGCAAGCCCGTATCTTAGGTTGCCATTCTGAAATAACTAATACCAGTGTAAACATTTTTAGGAATATAAACTTATTAATTTACGTAACTCTAACTTATTAAATTTTTACTAATGTGCACATTATTCTTATTGAAACTTCAAACATTTATAAATGTTTAAGGACATCAGTTCTTGCAAAGGCAAGCACTAGGCCAGCGTGGTGGACTATATGGTATAACCTAACCACTCTGTCATACTCTCGATTGTAGAGGAAGCCCTGCCCTGCAGTGGGACGTGTATGGGCTAATAGGTACAGAAACAGGTTAACATGTTTTGTTTCACATAAAAGCGAAACCTATTAATTATATTATAGTACAACATTGTTACGTATGCAGGTTACCTTTGCACATTTCACACGTCGCCGTTGAAACCTTATATTAAAAATATAGAAAGTATATGCTATCTGAAATAAAATAAAAAGAAATTTATTTATTGGTCATGTAGGCATTTACATAAACATTAAATCTACACATGGCACATATTATTAGGCACATGTGTGTAAAATACAATAAACTTATGTATTCCACGTAATTTCGCAATATATGTACATAATATGTAGTCACACCACACTACTATGCACTTGCTGACAGAAAACCAAGCAATTTATTTTGTGAGACTAGTTGTATTTTTTTGTTACTTTCTCAAAAAATAGAATGAGCAATAAACTTTTAGAATACGTGATTGTGGTGTAGTGGACAAGAACATTAACGCATCACACAATAAATGTAAGTAGGAACATAAGGGGAAACGCCGACCTTTTTATCAGATTAAAAATGGCGATAAGCGCTCAGCAAACAACATAACTGCTGATGGTTTTGACTCTGAGATATTTTTATCAGGTCAAGGGTCCTTGAGAGCTACATGGGACCATTAATAAATCAATAAATATACATACACACATACATACATAAATTCACTCCTTTTTCTCAAAAGGGATAGGCAGAGGTGCCAGGACACCTACATTTCGCCTTGTATGTTCCGTTTCACGATGTGACAGACGGCGAGCCTATCGACATATCGGGCACAGATTTCTTAACTCCGGGCTGATAATGAATGGAAAAACCGAATATCACTTTGCCCGACCCGGAATTCGAACCCGAGATCTCAGCTTTGTAACCGTACCGCGCTACAACTACCAAAGTAAATATTACACAAATATTTGCTTGCTACCTAACTCGCGACCTCTCGTTTCAGCCGGATCTAAAGCCAATCAGCGTACGGGCCATCGTAACACACTCTTAGCTTTCCGGTTCCGTTTTTATTGTAATGAAAGCCTTATATTATGCCAGAATTCGATTTCCAGATAAGGCTATTCACATTCTATATTTTCACTTTGATAAATCCGATGTGAGTTGTCTAGGGCTGAAAGGAATCGGGATAGTGATAACCTAGTCATCTATCATATTTTAGCACGGGTGTAGGGCATAGGCTCTGTCTGCTATACCCTAGTCGAAACTGAAAAAAAACATTTTTGTTTTATTGTACTAATTGCAATTATAGATAAAGATTTACAATTTTTTATTATATAACATATAAGAATGTTGCGCCTTCTACTATTTTTCAACCAAATTAAATTGAAAGTGCATATTGAAGGATCGAATTTGCCACTTTCAGTGCTGTTGGTGTTAAGTAGCGAATTTACAATTTTGATAGTTTAGCATAGAGTATAGACCATTAAGTTTCTGAATCCACGCTTAAAAACGAATCTAGTGTAGATATTGCCTATATGGCGCATTTAGTTAGACGGCGGCCATGAAACATAGGCCGTGGGTACGATCCCTGTGCCGAGATAAACATTTGTGTCATCCACAATTATTTATTCGGGTCTAGGTGTTTGGAAGACCAAAGTCTCTCGTAGTTCCTGATAGTCACGACACAAGACTAGATCTTAGTATGGGGTCAGGACTATGTATGTGACTGTTGGCTGTATTTATTTATAGTCGGACGCAGAAAGTACAAGCTATGATTAATTTATCGGTGTATCTAGACTTAGAAACATTTATAATAGTGACCTGACCCACATTTGTTTTATGCGGGGATCATACCCATTGTATTCACTTTCATAACCTTTTAACAAACTCCGGGGTTGAACTTCCGCAAAATTCCTTTTACAAATGAGTGTCGTGCCACATTTTTTCCGTTTGGTAAAGTACAAATTCCCAAAAGCATTCACACCGATTCACACAATGCGAAATACTTTTCGCCTGTCAGCGTAGACGGCATGTCACTCCTGTCTTTTTGAATCAATGTCTGGATAATTTTGATCTAAAAAACCACGCTGTTTTGTCACAACACTCTGTTATTTTGTTTATATCACCAGGGAGTGCAGCCACGGGATTCGAAAACATAATCGTATGAAGAATTGGATTATTTTATGTTTCAGATTTATTTGCTCTTGGCATTCGCAAAATGACTTATTCTAATTTACAAAATAATTCGATAAATATAATATCTCCGAATATAATATTCGATACATTTTTTTTTCTTAGGAACTGTCCATATAAGTAATATCGGTATTACATTATATGCAATTTTGTTTATAACGATTTATTTCCATTTCTTATGTTTCCAATCAACATGATTATGTCAATTAGCCTAGTTATTCCTTGATACTTCATATAAAAAAACCGTTTTTCATCGATTTGTCTTATACTATATTGTTCACAAAACGTTTGAAACTATGCTAAACTTCACGCAGTCGCAAAACACAATTTTGCTGATTAGTGATGCGCATATTTTGCCGCGTCGTTTAGCCGCGGTGATCGTAAAATATAGTGGCCTTTATGACTGTGACGAGACGTGATTTACCCTTTACGATTACACTTTCTGAGACAAGCAACACAAATAGGAACGTGAAATTCAAGGACTCTGGGTTAAATGAATTATTACGTAATGTTTAGTGGGTGCAGTCTTTAAAAAGACTGATATCTTCATGACGTGACCTTTGCTTTTCTTCTCACTTACTAACTTTGGTCCCCTTGCTTTTCTTCTAGCTTACTAACTTTAATCCCCTACTTTTTAGGGTCGGTTTAATAGGCATCAAGCGTCAAGATCAACTATTCACTTAAAGTAGTAATCCTATCCTGTCTTATCGGATTACACTCATTAAAAAATATATTATAAAAACTTCACATAATTTATCTTGTCTACATAGAAATTAAGTCTTAGCCGCCACTGCCCAGGTATTCGGAACGAGTAATTAAGTTAATTCGTTCATTGCTCGGAACATTCACATATTTGGAAGAGATAAAACCAGCGGAGCGTGCTATCAGATCGGCCATTACCTGGTGACAGTAAAAATACGCGGTGAAAATCACGAACCATCCGTTGCCGCTCGGCTTACCACTGTGTCTAATACTAATCTTTAGTTATGGAAATTGGGACTGGCGGGGACATAATTCTTATATTCTAATTTATCGACCATTGTCATATGCAAATAGGGCTATAAGTGTACATTGTGGTTTATATCAATAAAGTTAAAGGCTGTGCTAATAGTATTTTACCGAATTTATAATATTCTTTAGTGATTTTCCTTGCATAAGAATGAATTACGGCTCATCTAAGTGATTACCGTCGCGTCGTATTGAACATGGACATCTAAATACATTTATTATTTAAAAGCTTAGGTGCTGGGCTGCCCTTTAAAATTTTATCGAAGCCGGCCTTTTACATAGCTTTTCGATAAATATGGTAAATATTACAATAGTCCAGGAAGGCTACAATAAATCACCCAAATAATTTATACAAACAAATCATATCACTTACTGATGGTAGTTCTATTGTCTAATGTTCTGGAGAACCTTTTAATGAACAGAAATAGTTTTATATTTTATTATTAATTATTATAATTGTTTATCTTAACCAACACTTTCATATTCATTGATTGAATTCTAAGTGAGACATAATGATTTTCCTCAGTCAAATAATAGCAATAAAAATCTACCTATGTTATTTTATTTTATTTGGTATGTATTAAATATCCTGATAGGTATTTTTGATTTTAGCAACGTAATAATGAACGGAATGTATGGTGTTTGTCTCGACAGGTATAACCTTGTAACGGTTGTAACATGTAAATTAGTTCTCTCATATGTAAGAGGCCACCTGGTTGGGTACCACCGTAATGTCTATTTCTCCCGTCAAACAGCAGTTTAAATGCACTGTTGTTTCGGATAGACGGACATTGTAGCCAGAGTAACTACTGGACATATTGAGACTTTACATCTTATGTCTCAGGATGGCGAGCGCAGTGGAATGCCATGCATTGCTTTGTAATTCAAGGTGTTGTTTGGTTTTGCTACTGTTCATGAGCGGTCGTATCACTTGCCATCTGGCGAATAGCATGCCCGTTTCGCCATTGAATTCATTGCAATAAAAAAAAACCTTTGGAGATAAATTCGCACAAAAATTGTGTGTAATAAACCTCCCAACGGACTCATGTGTAAAGCAAAACATCGTGATGAAAGCGTCCGAGGAACGTGAGTGCATTCCCAAAGGCATTGCAACATTACGACCAATAATTAAAAGGTAAATGGCTCACTTAATGGATGTCGACCACAACAAAATAATATACTGCCATTTTGTCAGGGATCGACAGGGACGGACTCACTACAAGTTCATTATATCTTTCATAAACGCAGTAATTAGTTATTTTCTTTGTTTCTTAATTCAATTGAAGATTATTGATTTACGAAACAGCTATGTGCTTACCATAAGTTCACTTGTTCTTGTCTGTGACGTAATATTATTTTGTGGTTTGCCAGCTCACATGTTGCCTCATTTAAGTAACCATAAAGAAGCAATACACCAACTTAATTGCGCCGCTTGGCAAAACAAACCACCTATATCGAATTATCTTTCATCATAATGTATGCCTTCGTAATTTTTTGTAAAGAAAAACATAACGAAATCTTTGTATATTAAATAATATATCAATACTTTTGTGACACGTTTGCACTTACTTATTTTTTCATTTATATTAGACTAGCGGCCTAGCTCGGCTCCGCCCGGTTGCAGATAAACTTTTCAAAATAGCGGACAAAATTTTCAATTCCGACTATCAATTTAGAATATCGACCAATCGAAAACCTAATAAAATTTCCTCGTATTTGCTAGATTTTTCACTACTGCTTCCCTCCTATACTCGTATAGTCATAGCATGATGATAATTATATAGCCTATATAGCCTTCCTTGATAAATAACCTATACAAGACAAATATTTTTGTCAATTGTAACCAGTAGTTCCTGAGGTTAGAGGTAACAAACAAACTAAATCTTTAGGTTTATGTATAGATTTCAGACAATTTTCCATATGTCCTTATGTTATTGGATGCGTCTCTGCATCACTCAGTATGCTCAATAAGTCGGTTGAATTGACGTAGCCTGTACGCGCTCCCCTACCGCAATTTGTCCAGGGAAAGTTCCAATATATTAAAGCAATTACGTTTAAATGGGGAGCTGTGTAAGTGGGACGCGTCACACACTACGCAAGATTAAATAACCTACGGGAAAATTAAGTGGGAAAACCACTGTGGATAGTTTTAAAAACCAATACAATTCAACTAGTATAGAAATCTGACGCGCAGTAAGAGCTTTCTGGCGCGTTATGTTTGGTCAGTGAAACTCAGCCTACTAAAGTTGTAACAATCCATTCTTAATCTGCCTGCCGACATTCACTTACATCAGGATAAGATAAACTTTTTAAAATTCGTTAAGGTCGGCTTGGCCGTGGTTCCAACGTCTCACAGAACACCAGGCATACGTAACAGCTTTCTAACCTTTCTCGATAAATTTGTCGACCTCTCACCAACGAATACTTTATTCGAATTGTACCTACTGCACTTTAAATGCATTTTTCTTTGTCATGCCAGTATAAAAAAATAATCTAATAAGACTTCTAGCTGTTCAATAATGAGAGCACTCAAGGAGTATTAGTTGTCGACGCGCCCGTGCGTCGCGCTCGGCATAAAAGCTTCGTTTCAATTAATTTCTCTTCAGTGTGGCTTATTGACTTCACACGAGGATCTCTTTGATTCTTTATGCTCCTAATACGCTCTTAAGGTTACATTGTGAATCGCTGTCTTGTGTTATTAACCTTATTAGTTCCATATTGCAGTGGCTTTTGAAAGTATACCTAATGGTGAAGAATATGTTCTGATGGTTTAAAATCAAGGATTTGTGCTTGACGACCACCGTGGCATAGTTGTTGAGACGTCGACTGTTAAACGAGAAGCCGATGATTCATTTCCCTTACTATAATACATATATCGTTATGCTACAAATATATATTATATTTAATACCCAGGTTAGAAACCTCGTTACTTACTGTGGAATCTGTTTGGTAGGTTTGTTGCTATTGTAAGAATACACTTGTTCAAAAAATTCCACAATGAGTAATTGATTTTATCTATTTCTATTGAGTACACATACCATCCATCACCCACAGGAAGTCCACTGCTGAACATAGGTCTCCCCCAAGGATCTCTACAATTACCTGTTGGAAGCAGCCTGCATCCAGCGACTTCCTGCAACCTTAGCCAGATCGTCCGTCCACCTTGTAGGCGGGCGTCCGACATTTCGCTTGCCTATACGTGGCCTCCACTCAAGAACCTTTCGGCCCCAACGACCATCGGTTCTACGAGCTATGTGCCCGGCCCACTGCCACTTCAACTTGCCAATCCTATGGGCTATGTCGGTAACACATACACCCAACCAGAATTACACTATACTAGAAAAATCCTACTATTTAATACCATTGTTTCCCATCGTTATGGAAAATATGTCATAGTCGCCTACACAACTGTCCTAAGTTTCAGATTAAACTTGTGCATATCCGGTTTTTAACAGGCCGGCGTAATGATATCAATAATGAGATAGTTATCTCACGCTATATCACTTTCAACTGCATTGTAAACATTGTCGTGTGCAGTTATTTTAAAAAAGTATGTAATAATTACAACCGGATTCCATTGTTTGCTTAAGTATTAATTAATTGGCGATGCAAAAAAATATCGAACTCGTTTCGCGAAACAATCAGTAAAAACCCAATGACAGACGTCGAAACCGTGGCAAAAACATCTCGCGGAAATATGCTGTTGTATACGTCATTATCGACGTGGAGGACGCCTCGTTATGTTGAGGTCGTGGCAATACCTTCATTTATTTATTAATTGTTACCTCTCGTGTAGTTTGGATGTCTATATTTCTGAGTTTAATAAATGATTTACTATTATCATGAAATAATAGTAAATTGTTTACTTGTAAAACAAAGTCCACATACTTTCGGAATCATATCATTAGGAAGAAGTAGGAATACCAGAGCCTACGACTTTGTCCGTGTGATTACCTACATAGATGAGCTGACGCATGTATGCACCTACAATAGGTAGCCTAAGGCCATCCAGGCCTCATGTCAGTAGAGATTTTTATTAAGACCCGAAAGAGATTTTTAACCCATTCAATGCGGCGCACGCCGATCGGCGTATTATTTTTTCTTACTCAGATGCTGACAACGCCGATCGGCGTAATGTAGAGTTGTTTTATATTTTTCCCAAATTGGAAGTTTTAATTATAAAATATAGACCAATGTGTTTATAATTTATCCGGGAAAAGCCTGGTACAAATAGTTTCTGGATATTTCAGTTCTAGAAAAGTTGAGTTTTCTTACTTAGGTGCGGCAAACGCCAATCGGTGTTTTTCAGGGATTCACAACTATTGGTTATAAAAACATCAATATTATATTTATTTATTCATATTATTATTTTCAAATAGCCAAAACTTCTTCGTTATGTTTTACATAAAATCTACTACTCGTAAACGAAGTTATATATAATAATACTCATATTACTGCAAAGAAACCAATCACAACACACCTTTTATTTTGTATGCGCACGGGCGCAGGTAACGTCTGATTAATTGCATTGTTTGACACCATTGACGGTAAACAGACGTTCTCTAAATTTTCTATGTGATTTTTCGACGACCCTTGCTTTGTTCCCGGATCCTGTGATTTTGCTTAGACGACGACTTTGGGTATTTTGAAAGATTGATTGAGTGCATCATACGTTATCAGGCACACAAATTGAGAATTAGGTAAGTGTCTATAGATTATTACGACTATTGTATTTTAATTAAAAGATAAGTAGCTTTATCAGTGTTTAGTTCACCTACTATATTAACAAAATGCGATTTTGCTCACTGCGTGACACAAAGTAACTTTTTAATTATTATTTTTTCAGCCCAGAATTAAACACAACAATGAATAACTCGTGGTAGGTCTCTCATATGTGAGAGGCAGCCTGGGTGGGTACCACCGCAATGTCTTTTCTCCCGCCAAACAGCAGTTGAAATGCATTATTGTGTTTCGGAAGGAAGGACATTGTAGCCAGAGTAACTACTGGACATATTGAGATTTTACATGTTATGTCTCAGGATGGCGAGCGCAGTGGAATGCCAAGCATTGCTTTGTAATTTAAGGTGTTATTTGGATTTGTTCACAAGCGGCCGAATCTCTTACCATCAGGCGAACGGCAAGCTCGTCTCGCCATTCATTTAAATAACAATAAAAAAACACAATTCGAAACATTCGAACTGCACTCATACGACACTCATGACTGCACTGCACTCTGTATCTTTCTCGCTCTTAAAAAAAGCGAGTGAAAAACTTTCCATCTTGAAGTTCCGATTTTGAAATTCGACCTCAAAGAATAACACGTTCGGAAACGCGCAATAACGAATAATTGAAAAATATTTAAAAAAAATGTAATTTTTTTATTTATATATAATTTATTAAATTTTAAATGTATTATTGTATTTAAATGCGAGTACCTAAGTAAGTACTTATTATAGTAGTTAAACTGATATTTAACCTGTAATTATTTATTGTTTGAATATTTGAAAAATAAATATCACGGATGCTGAGCCTGACGATGCGGCACAAAAAAGAATTAGAGAACCGTTTGGTTCGCGCCGGGATGGTTTGGACCGACAAGCTATGGCTTCGCAAGCCAGCACGCGTGGTTCTGGTAAGGAATGGAGAATGAGAGGAGGGGATCAAGTTGAACAATTCCTCAGAGCATTCCCCGTGATACAGGCGGTAGAACACGCTTAGAGAGCCGACATCCCTCCGGAGTTGTAGCGGCTCTAAGTTGCTCGTAACGTCTGCATCATTCACAATGCGGATGGCCCGCCGCTGCAATTCATCCAAGGCATCGAGCAGGTACTGGGCGGATCCATCCCAGAGGTGCAAACAGTACTCCATACCCGGCCGGACCTGCGCTTTATACAAGCGATAAAGCTGCCCGGGCGTGAAGAACCGACGCACCCTGTTCAGGACCCCAACCCTGCGTGATGTGGCAGATATCACGCCCTCGATGTGATCCCTTGGATTGAGATCACAGCGGATATCCACACCAAGGATACTTAGGTCATTCCGCATTGAGAGGGGAGTACCCTGAAGAATGGGGAGGGGAGAGAACGGGGATTTTTTGCACGTGAACGCACACACCTGAGTTTTCTTGGCATTTTCTTGGCATTGGAGTTTTGTTGGCATACCAATCTAGAATATGCAGATTGGAATAGTTCCCGTAGCCAATTCTTTTCACATTCAATTGTAATTAGAATTATTGTTACCACAAAATATGCATAAAACGTACGTTTATTTGTTATACTTGCTAAAACCAAACCATAATCAATAAAAGCAGATTTTTGATGATCAAACTGACCTTAATTGTTCTAGTATGTTAGCCCTCTTCACAATAAATAAATTATTATTCAAATTGTGTTTCGTATTTTATTCCGTGCGTGTGAATACCTGAGTAGGTACTTTTACCCAGTTAGGTATTTTTTTTCTATCAAGAAGATTGACAGAAAATATTTATGAAGATATTTATGAGATTGAGAAACACCGACAATTAACAATAATTTGAGGATACTAAATAAATTTATTTTATTTAAATAAATTTGATCATTTTAATAATAATAAGTATCTATCCATTATCTATGTATTGACATTTAATTATTGTGAAATTAAAAAAGTAAATGGTTTGCAACCCCTGATAATATTCGAAGTTATCAATAATATATTTTTTATGCTTTTAACAGGATGTTTGTAATTTGTAAGAGCACAATAGAAATACTTATCAAATAAAGATAATTTATTTACCATTTAAATCCATAATCTATTAC
Source organism: Hyles euphorbiae (assembly GCA_023078785.2). Classification (NCBI taxonomy): domain Eukaryota; kingdom Metazoa; phylum Arthropoda; class Insecta; order Lepidoptera; family Sphingidae; genus Hyles; species Hyles euphorbiae. Next base: position 3,652,783 of record CM041043.1, on the reverse strand, counting down.
AAAAACTGCAGATATTCCTTTTCTGAAATTTCTATCACCAAATCTTCACGAATCTTATATAAAACTGGTTAAAGTAATTAAATTAATTCTGCTCCTTGCTAACAACAGTCGTTATTGCAACAACTATAGCGTACTACTGAAAAAATCTCATGAATTCGAAATGAATCCATCGAAATTCATAACGAAGTGCTGAAAACGCCGATCGGCGTTTTATATTTTTTATCTCTCAGGGGCGGCTCACGCCGATCGGCGTTTGCGTTAATAAGTATGCCGCATCTGGGTAGCGAGAGCAAAATTTGTTGCCGCATTGAATGGGTTAAATTGATACTCAAACAAAAGTGCCTTTCTCGGCCTGGAGTTTTGACCAATGCCCTCACAATTTACAGCTTGTGCATATTCCCGTGAGAAATCATCTAATAAACCGTGAATGTCATATTGTATCTGGATTCTGTATCAGCCCATATACGTCCCACTGCAGGGCACGGGCTTCCTCTTGAATCGAAAATGGTTAATGCGGTTTGGTATGCCATATTGACAAATTAAAATTATAACCAATCCACCATACTTCTGAATAGTCATGATATGGGTCAGGAGATATTGTTAAGCAGTAAAGATATCACGCCAACGCCAATCGCATTCCGAACTATCATCATTCATATTTGAGTTATAAACCCGATGCAGATCTCTTGGCAATGAACACACATTACTTATAAACCTTTCTATTGAACATATGTAATCATAAACCTCAATACGGTTAGTGTTGGTATTATTAGGATCTGGAGAAATGGTAATGGTTTGTTCTAGAGTTTTCGTAAGTTTGAACATTTCTAAAGAGAGTATATATGTTATGGGCCAAGTGATTAATGCGAGCAGTATTCATAATGCCCGGGCAGTATGAATATTGCCGAGCCATATCGGGCCAAGTGATTAATTACAATCTAAACTCACCTATTTATCACATTGCCCGGGCATTATGAATATAGCTACATGATGATCGGGCAATGGGATTCATAGGTGATTTTTTACGTGGTGTGCTGCCGCATTGTCGTATCTCCGATAGACCCATAAATTAGAAAGGTTGAATTGATCTGCTTATGTTTAGTTATGTTTTAACGACCGAAACATCATCTTCAGAAGAAAATTAGTGTACTCACTTTATGGATCAGTTAGGTCGACTATGCCCCAAAACCGACTTGGAACACCCCGACTTCACGTAGTCTTTTGGGTACTGACCCTAGAGTGTATATAAAAAGCCGAAGGCGCGGAGGGAGAGCAGCCCCCGCCCGCTGTAACGAAGGATAGGCAACCGTGCGAGCCGTAGCGGCTGAGGCTGCAGCAAGCCGAAGCTGCGGAGGTGAGCATGGTTGCCTATCTTTTGATACGCAAGGGCGAAGGGGCTGAACTTCCCGTAGCGCCGGAGACGATGCAGAAGCTAATTTGTATTGACAACAAGTGAAAAAGTTTGAAGGCTAGGTTGCTATAATAGATATTTCTCAAGAATAATGCGTTACCTTTTCATGGGAGTGGTACCAGGGGAGGTGCGACACTCCCCCTTCCCCTCCACTCCTCCCAACCCACCCCATCGTGCTGCCTTATTCTAAATTCTACCACTTCGGCTCATTGTTTTGATTTTGATTCGCTTTATATCACCACAGAATACTAACAGAAGTCAAGCTTGTGTATGTACTTCACTTTTATTGCCACACTCACACTACGCTCGGCGTTCGCGCAAGGGTTGTTAACTTTGGCTCATGCGAAAACATGTATCGTGTTAATAGCACTCGTATCGTTTGATTGAATTTTTGAATTAACTGTATAAAACACAATAATACAATAAATAAATTTTAATGTTATTTATGAACTCGCTGAGAATGTGTATGTCATTATTCTGAGTTTTTTTTTATTGTTTCGTATAATATATGATTTTTTTAAATGGAATTTATATTCATTTACTATAATCTGTTTTTTTTAAACACAAGTGTAATAACTTTTATTCATTTGCTCCATCTTTGCACAAAACATCTCACTATTTGCGTTCCCGAAGCGGCTGACACTCGCGCGCGCAGTGGTCTCGACTGGTTTGAAATATCGTGTCGGTAAACGCTGTCTATGTGTGCGTTGATTTAGCGCGCTTTGTATGGAGCTTGACTTCTGTTAGTTTAGTATTCTGTGATATCACTCTGCCCATTAGGCACTTAGCATTATTCATAGTGCCCGGGCAATGTGATAAATTGATTGGTTATAATCACATTGCCCGCTCTTATTGGGCATTATTCATATTGCCCGGGCACTATGAATAATGCCGGATTAATCACTTGGCCCATAACATATATATTTATCGACTACTAGGTATATAAGCCTATTCTTTACACATAATTACCTAATAATTGTACCGACAAACAGAAATGAACAATAATGAAAAACAACAAACAAAATTACGAATTTGCTGGAATTAACTCGAAAGTTCAACTCTAAAACCCTACCAATTCATTCATCCACTTTTATTCTGTTCAATAATTTCATCAATCTTATATCATCCAAGGAACAAGCCAGTACAATAATTCTTCAGACATATAAACAATAAAATTTTATTTACTCATGTATATTTACAGTGATCGATGGCATATATTTACGCAACCAATCGACCACGGCCGCCCGCCGAAATAGTGCGAAGTTCAAACGCACGTACATTTTGTTCTATTTCTGACGTGGAATAACATGGTGTTATCTGTTATCCGAGCGTTATCGTGCGATAAACAGACGGCTCTGAAAGCTTTCACGAGTATCTACAGTGACGCTGGTTTTATTCATGTTTTTAGACACAGAGTACTGCACTGATGGCAAGTGCATTGCCGTGCAGATAATGGTGACTGGCAGATGACTTATCTCCCGCCATTCAATATAATTGGTATACTCTAATCGGATTTCATGTCCTGGGAATTTCATTCATGTGTCCAGTTCATTGATGTAGGTAAATCATAATAAAATGCGATTATTCTGATGAATTTCCGTCGTAGTGCATGTATTTTGGCCTACATGACGTTTCACCTGATACAAAGCTTACAAGCTTAGCGGGTTGTGATTTGATAGAATAGGCGTGTAGTGTGTACTAATAGTTGTTTATCTCGGATACGCGCATTATCGGAATCGTCGCTCAAGTAACAACACTGACTAGCGCATTGGACCCAAACTTGGCATTCTGACGTATACGCACGTTGCCCTATTACCCTCTCTTAAAACTCCGGGAATATTTACAAGTTTAGCTATGAATGTTACGATCGACTCCACAACGTACAAAATTATCATTATTCCAAATATTGTCATATCTCTCATGAAAATAACTAAGTATCACAATTCACAACATATCTCGTAAACAAAAAGATAACTCTTCGATATCGTTTCAGCTACAATTTCAAAAGGATACAGTTAGTGTTCAACGCACGTGTCGACTTTGTTGAACAAACGATGCGTGACAATATTCTTTATTGATGAAAATTCACACTATAAAATATATTGCTTTTATAATGTGCAGGATCTGTGACTACAAATTGATTTTATTTATTGCAAAAATATGATAGGAATGGTAAAGAAGTTATTTCGTGAAATTGAGTGATTTTCTTAAGCTTTTCTTTACAGCTTAAGCATATTCCAAAGAGGTTACTTAACTACCTATTCCAACTATTTGGTGAACATTTTAAATTTTACTTCGTGTTAATCATCCTAAATAAATAAATAAATAAATAACACCCCACAGTCACATACATAGTCCTGACCCCACACTAAGATCGAGTCTTGTATCGTGGGTATCAGGAACTACGAGAGACTTTTCGGTCTCACAAACACCCAGACCCGAAAGAATATTTGTGGGCCGCACAAACATTTCTCTCGGTGCGGGGATCGAACCCGCGGCCTCTCGTTTCACAGGCGTCGTCTAACCGCCTGCGCCACGGAGGCTGTCAAAATAACAAATTTATTTTCTTAATTTCATTTATTTTTATTATATCATCCCAAGATGTTATTAGGGGCACGTCTTTCGCCAGCCACAATTTCCTGACCCAGGGAAATATACAAAATTCTTTAAACCGAATACTCACGTATATTGAATGCCCAACCTGCGAATCAAATCTAACGCCTGTTTTACTATGCCAATACGCAATCTCTACCAGCAACGGTAATTAAACATGATCATAATATCTACTTTCAACCCCAAAATTGTTAGAAATATAACAGTGCGTCGCGCCGACACCGCTGATTACCCCTCGTCGCGCTTAATTCTATGTCTGAGACGAGCAGCGGGGTGTTAACGCAATTAATTACCAATAATTACTTAATGTGTCGTCGAGTTAGTAATTAAGGTCAATTGGGTGTCTCTCCAGCCGTTTTCTTACAGGCGTCAAATTGAAATATCGATTAATTTTGTATCCGAGTCGTTTGATACTGATTTCGTAGTGTCGAATTGGCAACTATGGTTTGAATTTTCACGGCAATATAATCACTCATTCAGAAATGGATAGGAAGAGGTGAACTAGTTCCACTCTCACTTCGGCGAGCTTCTCAAATGATAGACGCTAGCAAATAGCACCAAATTTTCAAATAAAAAATCTCAAGTAAATTGTGTTACTGGATTCGATCTCAGTATCACTCAATGCAACGCTACATGTGTCACTATATCAATGAATCGAGTATTAGTCCAATGAATTGATAGTTAAAGTCAATCAGATTAATTAAATATACTCAAGTCCTACCTATAGAGTCCACTCTAAAATGCGTGATTGTAGTGATAAGGAAAGCGAAGTTAAACAAAAACAATTGTTTTATCGTTGCTAGGATCAAACCCGCGTTGTCTCATTTACAACCGACTTATAAACTGCGCCACTGAGATCAAATTAATATTTATGCATCAAACAAAAAACTTAACGCTAATTTAAAACTTTCTCTTTACTCTGTTGCTTGCATGACGAGACAGACAAATTAATAAAATGTTTACTTGCTTCTGTATTATTTTAAATAACAAGGTAAAAAAACATAATTAACGTATTATATTGAAAAGTTAATTGTTATCGACAAAACAATCGACTGATTTCTGGACGCTTATCGTTGGTTCCCGCCCATTTCGCGAGCTTCAAAACATCTAGTTTTAGCTGTTTTTCCTACTATTTTGGACATATCAATTGCAACTTACCATAGCTAGTCGCGAGCATTCCATCGTGTAGTAATTTCTTGTTCACTTGTACAATTTATCACGTGTTACAAATAACGGGCGACAGACACGCGAGCGACGGGACTTGAACACAACGCCACACTAATGCTCAGATGAGCTCCAATAATTGCAGTTGTTAATATGTAGATAAGAAAAACGCGGGACTTTAAGTAGCATGTTATTTATTGGAAGATACTTATAGCATTGATTTTTATAGAATTAGGCAATTCGCGTGCATTCGAATTTTAAGCTTTGATTAGAATTAAGACCGAGTCTCTCTCAAATTGTGAAACTATGAATATGTTAAGAGACATCAATATCCATTTGTTTAACGTAATCGTGCCTACATATTTCTAAGGTTGTGCTATTACCATATATATATTATTATTACCATCATATATGCAGACGTACATTTATGATAGAAATACGTGCTGAATTAATGTCAAGATCAAATAATCGTATTTCATGGATATAATATTAGTCCCGCACTTGCAAACAAAAGCTTTAAGTCTGATTGTCGGGCCAGTATAAAAACAGCGTAATCAAATTAACGCGCGTGCGTGGTGGTGCGAGTGCGTGGTGGCCTGTTGGTAAACGGACTAGACGCGACTGCCAACATGTTCACGGTGGTCGCGGGTTCGAATCTCAGGGCACACCTCTGTTTTTTCGGAGTCATGTGTGTATTGATAGTCAATCACCACGCACTAAAACGGTGAAGGAAAAGATCGTGAGAAAACCTGCATACCATAGCAAGGCCAGCATGGTGGACTATATGGCCTTACCACTGTCAATCGTATTGTCGATTGTAGAGGAGGCCCGTGCCCTGCAGTGGGACATACTGGGTATCTCAAGACTGCTACCGAAAACGAAGCCGGGTGGTAGTTTTAATGACTACAAACACAATGCAACTAAAAATTTCGCAAAGAAACGCGACAATAATTTTTTATGATTTTTTAAATATCGTCATTTTTGGGTGGTAAATCCATAGTTTTTGATAAAATAATAGTTTAAACTCTTTAATACCTTAGATTATTCATAAATAAAAGGGTATACACTATTGTTTTAGGAAAAAATGCATTTACCACCCAAATATGGTCATAGGAAAAAAAAAACAAAAGAAAAATTGTCGCTTTTTTTTGCAAATTTTTCTGTTGCATTGTGTCTGAAGTCGCTTAAACTACCACCCGGCTTCGTTTTCGGTAGCAGTCTTGATATACCCTGTATATGGGCTGATACAGAATTAAATCAACAGGGAGTGTATGTAATTAATCCTGCCAACTGCTTTAATATACATTACATAGTTGTCCATCCTATGGCTATCAAAACACCTATAGCCTTAATCATAGTCAGTTTGTAAACTTATTTTAGCTATCTAATGTTTTTCTTCTTAGCTCAAGTTGAATTCAAAAGTTGTAAGAAAGGGACAGGTTCTAGATGATATTACGAAGGGCGATAACTTTCCATCAGAGAACCACTGGCTCATTAAAATAAAATACTAACAACCAAAGCGTGTATAATTTAATAAAATAAAACACGAGGATAAACAAGATTACTTCCATAACTTTGAAGGAGCTTTGCCAAATTTTTCGCAACATTTTTATTCCGCCTCCAAAATGTTTTCAATTTTCTTAATAGAATGACATTTACCACTCCTGTTTAGCAATTACATTTCAGAGGACTGTTGGTATTACTTAGTGTAATTACCGTTCTGTTATATACAACATTTATGGTAATTGCAAAAGATGGTTTAAGTTGGATGGACAGCCTCCTTGGCGCAGTTGGGTAGACACCGGCTATGAAACGAGAAGTCGCAAGTTCAATCCCAGTACCAAAATAAATATTTGTACAACATGTATTATTTATTTCGGGTTTAGGCTTTTGTGAGACCGAAAAGTCACTCGTAGTTCCTGATACCCACGACACAAGACTCGATCTTAGTGTGGGGTCAAGACTATATATGTGACTGTTGGGTGTATTTTTTTAGTCTATTCACTATCAGACTCGGTGTTACGAATTTTTTCCCGATATAACTATAAGCACGGCCCCATATCACATCGTGGGATCGAACACCCCCGTTACCTGGTAGTGTCGTGTCCTCTGCCTACCCTTTTTGGGAAAAAGGCTTATCTCTTATCTAATATTTATTTATTTATTTGTTAAAAATATACACATCTTATTACAGTAAATAATGCAACCATAAACTCATTCGGTCTTATTACAAAAAGCGAAATAAACCTTGGTTTAAACATAGTCTAGCAAAACTAGTCTAGAGTTTACCGAGCTTGTTTTTTTTGGCTTAGGTTCATCTGGCAAAGTAATCAAATCTTATTTTATATCAATCATTCACAGTCGCATTTTGGATTTTGCCCATTTTCTGCATATTATGTCCGACTAACGACTGCGGGTACTCTATTTTACTACACTTAACATCGGTTATATTGTAGGCTTGGCCGTGCCCATTTAAGGAGTCTACTTTGTCTAAGCAAAAGATATTAGTGCTAATAGGTTTGCCAAAATTATTAATAGCTGCAGCTAGCAGACTATGCTACCAAATTCTATTCATAAGTCGTTATTGGGATCCAATGAGATATGCTGAATCTGCTTAATTTTATATTTTTTCTTTTGTACCAATTTTTATACTTTAGAAATAATTTCAATTTGTTAAATTTTAAAAATAATATTACTCTTATGTTATTTATTTTGATTCTCTTTATAACATGCTAACTGATAAATAAAACATACACCAAGTATGTTGTGTCTACCTATAAGCAGTTGTTACATTTAGTTAATTAATATGCATGAAAGAGTTAATGATAATTATTAATGTAAACAATCGGTGACCAAATTAATAATAAATAAAACTACAAGTCACATTTAACTGTTCGTATAATCATATAAAGTTCAGTAACAGAAACATTTACATCCACGTATAAATACAAAGCTTTCTTCTCCAACACTGCCTTCGCTACGTACTACACAGGCGCACTTCTTGTTCAAACTGTCCTTTGCAACTTAAAAAAACTTATATGGTCCCAGAACATTCAGGCATTTTAGGAAAGCTAAATTTTTGAGCACTAGATATAAGTACTTGCTAACATGTCTGATGAATATTTCTTAGAGCATAGCTTACAGGTTTTAATAAAATAAAATTAAGCCTTCAATTACTTTATAGATTGCATAATTTTATAAAAGGTTTTTTAAAGCTTTTGACAGTATATGCATAAATTACGTAGGAAAATAACATTCTCTGATTTCAGCTTTGCTAAAATGACATTTGACTGTCCTAGGATCTTGGAACTATTACGTCATATTTATAAATAAATCTTCAGTTTGCCGTGGGCATCCTTGCTTGTATAAAAAACAATTTAATATACTAATGCGATAATAACGAAAAATACATGAAAATCTCTTTAAAGACTTGTATAACAGTAAGTTCTTGCGAAACTTAAATTTCCTCAAGAATTTCAAAATGTAGATAACTAACCCGTACTTGTAACAGCAGACCAAAACCTTGCTCTTTTCAATCGTACAGGAAGACCACCCATCATAATGGGACTTATATGGGCATATATAAATAGCATAATGCAGTTTATTCTCCATACATCACTTTCTGTTCAGTAGTTTACACGATCAAGCAAAATTTTACCAAAAATAATATTAGCTTACTTAGTTTGTGCGTCGTTCACTTTTTTTAATAACTGGTAACATTAAAATGGCTGGGTGTAAGCCCAAATAATCAAAAAAGTAAAAACAAAATCTGATCACACCGCTCAAATATAAGGCGTGAATTTTATTTATGTAAGTTAGATAGGGTTGGATTAAAGGACTAGTATCCAAAACTGTAATATTTTTTTTTATAATTAAAGGTACAAGATTACTTTCGAAGCATCACGCAACACATTTTTATTTTTGTTCACAAAACGCTTACATGACTAGTAGTATATTAATTTCTTAAATAAACAGCCATAGTTGTCGGCAAACGCGACTTACCAATAACATATTAGTTAACAGCACCAAAAAATATAAATCACATTAGATTTATACTCTAACGTCCGACCTCTTTAGAGTAATGTCAACTAAATGTCGGTTTTAATAAGGTATATTTTGACAGCCTTTATGTTAATTTAGCAATAGGGTATATTTTAACATTTGACAAATAGTTATGTCAACGTTGGAGGTCGAGACGTTTGAGTCGTTAATATACATACAGATTTTGTGATAAGTATGGATTTCCTGTGCGCGTGTAGAATGTAAGCCATATTTAAATTATATTGGTAACTTTTATTTTAATGTGTGTCCCAAGAATTCATAAGGTTGTAACTGTGAGTTACAGCCCTGTATTATTAACTCCAATCTTTTGTTGATATCTTGACACCTTCAACGGAATTGAGAAATAACATTTGTTAGTTCAGGCCTTTACCGTTAGATGGCGCACGACGGTTTTGTCAGCTTATTTCTACACGCGCATAGGAGACTTGAAAACTATATACTATATACGTTATTTTTGAAAAGGCAGTGCCACTCACTTCATATGCATAAACTAACATTTTCTATTAATGTTTTTTCCTTATCTTATTTTTTCCCACGTATACTAACGTAAGTGGCAAATCACTTATAGCCATTCTATAAATGTATATAAAAATAATTATTTGCTTTAACAGTAATTTTAATATTTTTTGACGTGACAACGTCTTAAATTAGGTTGCGGCTGGGAGTCACTTATGAAAAAGTGTAACGCCCGGTAACGTTACGATGAGTCACCGAACGAGAGAGAGGCCCGCCGAATGCCTTGCGTCTCTCTCCCACTCAACTATGATCGGTCTGCCGCGCGCGCAGCACTAGAGAATTAGGCGCATTGAATCGGCGCATGCTTGTGTCTCTGTCTTTGTCTTTCTCGAACGTTCTTGGCGTTGGAAAAACAAGAAAGCGTCACAATACAAGTTCACACGTGTGGTTAAAGTATCGTCAGCTGTGTCTGTAGTGAAAATATGGAGTGCTTAGATTCGTCATTACATGTACAATGTTTTAGTAAACAAAATATATTTCTATAGTTAAAATTTGTGCAATTCTTATTTTCATTCAATTCCTTGTTCCTATTGTGCAATTTAATTATATTTATATCAATAAATATTCTACCGAGAAAAAGACGTTGTCACGTAAAATCTTCGCCCGTAAAACCGACTTTACAGGCAACCATATTTTAATATGTTTTTTTAATAGTGTTGTTAGCCAACTGAAATTGTATAGCCTATGTCAACATCTCCGAAAAAGTATGTTTGTAAAAGTAAAGCCTGGTTCAAACTGATGTGAAATATTAGTTGTGCTGTTTGTTAATTGAGTTAATTTCAAGGCTCACAAGCCTTCTTTATCGTGATCCTTTTTTCTCACTTATTCCATGCCATTATGAACATGCCACATGAACTAACAATACATTAAATATGTTGGGTATTCAGTAACCATGTACCATCCAGTGAGCCTTCTGTTCATTACTTATAAAGATGAATTAAGCTAAACAGGAGGATTTTAAATTAAATATTTCTATACATTTCCTATCAATTAATGTTCTGAATAAGCCATTTACTTGGAGATGTTAAAATAGACCCTTAATGTATAAAATCACTTGCGTCAGTATACGTGGGATTCGAGACTTTAAGCTAAATAATTGATCAGCGAGGTCTGAGATAAAACGGGCTCGTAGTTAGACGCGAAAATTTTTGAACGCTAAATAGATTCTTAAAGTTAACTTAATCATATTACGACTTTCATACGCTGTTTAAAATTAAATGAGGTTAATTACATAAATAGTTTTACAGAATACAGTTTTATAGAATACGAATAAACCAGTAACTGTGTGGAAATATTTTAAATGGCTTTCTGTTATTTCTGTGTGTGGTATTATATTTAAAAATGCACCCACAACTAAGAAATAATTCTGACATGAGCATATTTGAAGTACTTATAAATATTAACAACTAAGCTGGTATTAAGGCAAGTATTCTAACATGCAATAAATTCGCGTCTAGTAAGATTACTTATAGTTTCTATGAATTGTAACATCACATAAAAATATTCAGTAAACCATCGACCAAATTTAAAAGAACTTAAAACTGATATCTTGTTTCTGTCCGTTTCCATTAATGCACATACTGGTTAAACACATAACTAAAATTAAATATTATAATAATGAATTATTTTTAATGAAATCCGCCATATTGCAAAACTAATTTGACATCACGAGTCACGATCCTTTCTAGTAAAATTAGACAGGGTGTTAAGGAAATTTACTAATTAAGCACGGTGCATTTCATTTGTAATCAGTAATGAGTGATAATTACATTAAAATAACCAATAAAATATTCACTTATAATACCACAAGAGCTTCAAAATTATCGGGTATTTCCCGATAGGTTCGTTGCAAACAAATGAAGGAGTCAAAACTTGACGACTTTATTTGTTTGCAGGGAACCTTGAGGGAAATGCCAGATAATTTTGAAGCTCGTGTGGTATTCGGGGGATTATTTTTCCGTCCCAAATTTTAATTTCAAACTCATTTTCATGCAAAATCTCCAATTTTCACAATTGAATTCAACCTGTCAGTTTGACGTGTGGTTAATTTGACTGGATCATGTTTTGTTTTTTATATATAGCAACTACCAGAGAAAATTTTCAAAAAATTATCAATATAATACCATGTAGGTTGTACCACGTGACGTCGAATGGTGCAATTCTATTGGTCGATATTTGGGTCGGAAAAATAATCATTAATATTGTCATTATGTTAGAAAATATACTTACCGTGGTAGGGATATAAAATATTTAATTTCCTATATCCCACACATTCTACCGTGTTAATAATGCAAAAACACAAACTTCCAACCACTTAGTCCGTAGTCACCTATTGTTTATGTTTTTATTATCACCTCACACCCTGTATAAATAAATGACGTATATATTCCGAGAACTGCAACAAGTATTCACAACAAAAATATGTTTTTAAAAATATATAAAAAAAAACATTATACTGAGTTCACTACCTCCACCAAAAGCGTGCCCAACAATTTAATTAATAATCTCAAAAGCGAACATCGAATTTTGAATTCATCTACAACCTATTTAAACAAATTTATTATCAATGCGATTTAATTTCACTACACGTTCTTTGGACGATTACAATATTAAAAAGTGAATATACAGACAGGCCACATGTAAATAATATATTTTTTATAAATAACAAACATTAACCTATTGAAGAAATTACCTCTCCCGATTAATTTGTTCTCGGACGAAAATAACTCTTGTAGACTGTTTTTTTGTATAGAAAACTATGATTTTCAATAGCAATATATTAAACATACACGGAATGGTGGAGACATAACATTAAACTACAATAGGACCGCTACCATTCGATAGATGCTTTTAAAACTGTCAAATAAACTCTCCCATCAACATAAAAACAAACTAAATGAAAAATAAATTCATCCTATTCAGTAAAAATATTCAGTAGCTTTAACCACGAAAAAATATTTAGTAGTTATATTAAAGGCGATTCCTTGTATGTAGTTTCAATTGCTCTTGTCATTTCTCCACCACCCTGTATATCACTCATTGTAAATATATTTTATAAAGCTGAGATTCACTTAAGTCTTAGGCTGCGCAACGTAATCACATTGTATAAATATATATTTTATATATGATGCAAATATTTGGAGACAATTACCAAAGCGTATATATTCCAACATAGTTGAACTTAACTAGCATTTTGACTATGTGAGTCACCGGTGACCCATATGTACATTGTACAAACATTTATGCCTCGTGCCTACATTTCTTAAGTCATATTATAAAAGCATTACGAAGCAAAACACCAATAGTACGCGCACTAAACTTTGTAAGTCACCGATGATACATAAATAATTATATATCTCCCTCAAATTCTCTAAAGTATCTCTTTTCGCCGTCTCTTTCCCTAAAACGTATGCTTTCATGATATGTGCGGATTACTCGTTTCCATTAAGTACATGTATCAGAACTACCGAATTCACACAGAACATTCTTAATAGGCATTTCCCATAAAACAACTTTGGCAAAAAGTTATTAAAAATATCGATATTTTTAATTTTAGAATATAAAAAAGTAATTACACAACACTCCCGTAGCTACGAACACGTTAAAGGCAATAATATCGATGAAATAACAGCGTCAGCCCTATACCGATAGATGGCGCTACAGACACATTATTTCATTTAACTTGCGTACAAATGCTTTATTTTTTGTAGAAATGTTATTGACAAAAACAAATGTATTAAATTCTATTATGTAAATATTGTTTTCAATAACACTGACAATGGGAATTATATAGCTGCCGCCATTTATCGACATAGAAATGCAACACAGATGTTTCACCTTAATCAAATATCCGATTCGTTGAATCGACAATACAAGACACATCGAAACTACGAAAAGCTATCGAAACAACAGTAGCGATATTAAACGTAATTGTCAAAGAACACGTCGATACATTTTATCGACATTCCCAAAAAATGTACCAAACCTATCGATCAACAAAATTATTAATAATTTCGTACAAATTACTTAGCAACATTCCGTGTAAACCTTTTTGTAAAAATTATTTAACAATGCGTTTCGCTTAACCATAAATGGACATTTACTTACATCGACATCGATACCTATAAACAAAACATCGACAAACACAAAAGAGTCTAACTGCTAAAGCTTTTAATTCTTACAATTATAGGAAACTAAGCGATCTTACAGAATTATTAGCCTGTGAAATTTTTGTCGATAAAGTTTTACGCATACAAAAATTAGATTATCGATATATTGCCACCAATATAACCTCCAGTAGGTTCTCCAGTGTGGAGAAGTATGAAAAACATTACGTACGTATAATAAAATAATTCGAGACGCATCTCTGTGCTTATTATTCCTCCTTTGACAGTATATAACACAAACTTAAAAATCGAAACTACATGTAGTGATGAAGCAGTTACGTGGAGACATTTTCAATAGAATATTTTTTTTAATTATAACAATGGATAGAATGATATTAGGCAGAATTTTTAAGAATCAATAATGTTTTGTCTACACGGACTGCGTATCACAGAGTCTGTGTCCAATGTATCTATATTAAACAGGTATTTTGCGGTTAAACAGTTAATTGTAAACATTTACGTATTGCACGTCCCTACCAGTTCGTATTTAAACGTGCGCGGGTCCCGGGTTCGCGGGCGGGTCGGGTAGGTCAGCGATCACGTGCTTGGACAGGTCTCGTATATCCTGGTGGTCCCCGTGCGCCGCCAGGTCGAAGTCCGACCCGGATAGTGATGCTATGTGGTTCCAATCCGCTGAGGGAGCGTCTTCTGTTTAGGATAAGATAATGTTAATATATTTTCAAATCATTGTCTTCTGTTTAGTACAAATATGTCGGCACGCGTTCAAATTACAGTTTTAAGCCTACCTTTGCTTAATGCAGATGCCATAAATGCTTATTAGTCTTTGGCATTTTTGGCATCTCTGTTCAATGTATCAACTCATAATAATAAAACGGAAAATGTTGCCAGACCTTTGAGTCGAACACCGGATCAGTCCTCTAAAAACTTACCACCTCTAGAAACTTACATTACCGCCTTGTACACGGGTTAAATGACAATATTTAAAGCATACTGGGAAGGAGTCGGTATTATTTGTGAGAAAAATAAAGCCGAATATTTGGGAACCATACTTATTTTTTACTAACAGAAAAATAAATGAATGCATCATAGCAAAAACATCAATGCCCTATACGATTGCACCCAAAAGACCAATATCTTATACAAAATTTTACCAAAAGAAATAATAAATATAATATGCGATAATTTCAGTTATCGTTACTCTACAAGCTTCAAAAAGCTGCCTTTATAGTACTTAAGCCAATGTAAGCAGCCACAAAATTTACTATGCCAGTTGAGTTATATGTATGAAATTGTAATATCGGGCAATAATTTCTGTACATTATAAATAATTTTTGTATGGCATACACAAATAATGTCAAAATCACAAAAAGACTCAATATAGGTTTGCCTCTTTGTGACTTGTTGTGACCCTATCATAGGATATTGAAGAGCTTAAAACCTAAGCTACCTCAGGCTTGGAAAAAATACTCCCTGTAAATAAAACTTAAATTTCGCATTCCCAATTAGGTAATGGTGCCAAAATTAGTGTGTTGCAACTTGAAATTATTCAATAATTTATAAACGATGTATAATATTATTACCATGGGTTACGTTTGTGAATGTGTTAGTCTAACTACGCATATTATAAGCCAAACTGTGAACGCATTTCAACCTACACTCATGTAAAATGTTTTAAAGGAATTCAGAATACATTGAAAAAATACAACTTAAAGAAAGTTTATCGACTTATTTGTACCTTGATTTCAGTGTTAAATTAGTATATTGTAGTGTTAAGGTGCTGTGAATAAGTAAATAGTATATTTATCGACAATAAACCATACAATAATATGTATACATATAGCCTATAACTACCACAATGTATTATGAAGTCCGCTGTTAGTGTAATGTGACCACAAGACCAATCCACACATGCTGTTATCTTTAACATCTGACAACTCACTCACTGCGTCACTGTCGCCACACTGGAATCTAGAAACCTTTTAGTATAAAGCTAGCCTTAATAGAAAACAAATTGTTAGAATTTCAAACATACAATTATCGATTTTACGGACATTAAGTTAAGGAACAATTTTAAATGTTCAGTTATCTGTTTTCGATGAAATAAATTACGGTCAAGTGATTTTATTCTAGGAAAACATTTTAATCCGTACATAATTGTAAAGTATTGTTTGAAATTCTATCAATTGACTAGGAGACTGCGTCTTACGTGTATGATAAGGAATATATGGATAATTATTTTATTATTTTAATTTTTTAACAAAAACACAATGAATGTGTTGTAAGGTCCAAGTCTTCTGTTGAAATGTACTGTTCATTTTCTACATAATTATACAAACCACTTCGGCCATTGGTGACCCATTGAAGAGCAAATTCAAACATTGTCGATACAGTACATATTAGCTGCGGATAATATCGATATTGGTTTTATCGATTTTTTATAAATTACCATTTTCTAAGCAAGCATTTTAAAAGCACCGCAACCTCATCTACTAAATCTACTTAATTTATACAAAATATTTTTAATGAACTATACTACTAATTTTAGCTTATATCGATATCGATTCGACAGTTAGTCTTTACTGCAGATCGAAATGTTAATCGAAACTATTTTTATTAATCGATTATCTAATTCCGATTTGTTGATGTTTTTGTATCTACGAAGGGGGTCACAGTTTTTTAATCGATATCTATTTTCCTTTTTTTTTATTGTTATATTAACTATGGGATCAACACTATCGTTAGTATCTACGGGAATTATTATTAATATTAAAATCGTTTTTTTTTTTCCACACGCATTCCTGTCTCAGTATCACACGAAACACAGTCTTCTGATTACGCTCACTGGTACAAATAATAATCATTTATAGGTTTATTTCTTTGAGCCATCAATTACGACCTCGAAAGCAAGATACGAACATTGGAGTTATGCAATGTGTAAAATATTATGTTGTCCGTGTTTAATTTACTATCCATGTTCAAACTTACACTACTAGTATCATTTGATATGACGAAAAAATATTCTGAAATTGCATGACTTTATACTAACTGATATCTAGTTAACAGCAATAGAGATGAAAAAATATGGGAAGTTTTATTTTGACAATGAATTACAAACAAAAATATATCGATAGAGGTAAACATCAAAAAATATATTTGCATATACCAAAGTCCTTACAAGATCCAACAACGTATAATTCACACATTGCATAATTGATTCAAATTGCAAAATTTACAGTCATCGATACATTTAATTTACAGTCTGTTTTACCAGTGAGCGTAAATAGTTAGTGAGAAAAGTAATAAGCGTGGATGCAGGCGTACCGTTACCGCACTAGATGCTAGTTGTTCTAGATGTGCTAGACGGGCGTGGAGGTGAGACCTGGGGCGTGTTCGAGTTGCGAGCGCGAGCGCGCACGTGTCTCGTCCAGGATGAACGAGTTGATGACGTACGCCTCGCGCCGGATGCGGTCGCGCAGCTCGGCCGACATGTCCGGGATGGCCCAGCGCACGATTATCATCACTAGCGCCACCACGTTCTAGAACATCATTCAACAACTTTATTGAATTAAGTGCATTATTATTCGACCGCGACAAATCATGCAGTCTCCATAACCTTTGAATAAAAAAGAACTGTATTAAGCCGACAATATTAGAGTCTAGTTAAGAGGGCTTAGGCCACACTGGCCACAATCTTTATCGCCAATCTAATAGTGTATTGATTGCGTATCCCGATAAAGTGCATCCATATTAATGTAAAAAAAATTACTTGCTATTATGTACTTCAAACGCCTGTTTGTACCCTTATAAAAGGGCGGCAACGATCCTCACCCCATCTCTAATGCAAGGGAACCAGACCAACGGGCAAGATACTTGGTGAGTTTTCATTCATTAATAACATTAACGTCCGTTTACCAACAGGCCATCAGGCACTTACCTACCTGCATTCCTTGCCGAAAATTATACGCAGGACTAATGCTATCAATGGTTCTCTGTTCTGTTTTGTCGTTTGGGCCAGGATATAGACGCCGTGTTGCTCCCCTGCGTCGGCGACAGCGCGGCAGTGTTCAGAGGGTATCGCACGAAATCCTAAGAGATGGTCTGCGTTATTGGCCGCTTTGCTTTTCTTGCACATCGCTTGCAGAGTCCTCTCGTCAGCCTACCACTAGCGGGAGGTGGCGTCACTTCGCGGGGAACTACCGACCCCTAAGGAGGTAGAGGTCTTGCGGGCCTCCCTCCGATCAGCCACCGTTGAGGAGTACCGCGCCAGAATGGACAATCCCAGTGCTAGTGCTAAAACCACCGTGGCAGAGCGACCGGTCCTAGAACAGTAACTGGGCAGGCGCCACGGCGTGATGACGTTCCTCTTAACGCACGTACTGTACTGTACGGCACGGCTGCAGTAGGTGATACCTATGTTGAGAGTCGAAGGTCATGGCGTCATCACGCCGTGGCGCCCGTCCAGCCACTGGTCTACAGGACCGGACGCACTGCCGCGCTGGTTAAAGCTCCAGCACTGCGATTGTCCAGCCCGGTACCTCCCTGCTCTACGCGGCTGTGTGGAGGGTGGCCCATAGACCTCGACCTCTCTAGGGGCCGGTAGTTCCACACGACAGGACACACGTCCAGCCAGTGTTAGGTTGACGCGAGAGCTCTGGCGTCGATGCTCGAGGGAAAGGAATGGGCCAATACGGAGGCCGCCTCATGAGGTTTCGTGCGATGATAGCCCGGCAATGGCTGCTACCGCTCGCTACGTTTGCAGCAGCAGTTTAACACAGCGTTTATGGACTTGGCCCAAACAGAACAACCGTAACAAGCCTTTGATCGCACAACTACCACGTACAATCTTCAAAAAGCTATACTGAGACCCTCGCGGTCGAGCAGCAGGCTAGGTAACGCGCCCTGGCCCTTCATCGAGAAGGCCACTGCGGTACCACGTAGCGCCCCCTTGTATCTTCTATCCTCGGCTTCCAGTGGACTCGTATCTCTTCTCCGACAGATACGTAGTATACGGTGTATATACTGGGTATATCAAGACTGCTACCAAAAACGAAGCCGGGTGGTAGATTTAGTGAGTACAAACACAATGCAACTAAAATTTTCGCAAAAAAACGACATTTTTTTTTAATGATTTTTTAAATATCGTAATTTTTGGGTGGTAAATCCATAAATTTTGCTAAAATAATAATTTAAACTCTTTTATAACTTAGAGTCCTTATAAGTAAAAGGGTATACACTATTATTTTAGGAAAAAAATGAATTTACCATCCAAATACGATCATAGGAAAAAAATAACAAAAATAAATCGTCGCTTTTTTTTTCAACATTTTCTGTTGCAATGTGTCTGAAGTCACTAAAACTACCACCCGGCTTCGTTTTCGGTAGCAGTCTTGAGATACCCTGTATAACGTGCGGTGTCCCACAGGTACGGTCTTCGGTCCCCTCCAGTGGAAGATCAGCTACGAGTGGGTGCTCCGTGGTGCAAATCTCCAGGGCGTCGGTGTCATTCGTTACGCATCTGGTTCGGGCGGCAGGGCGCTTTACTTAGCCTGCTGCCCAACCTTAAAGGTCCCCCGGCATCCCTAGCCGAAGATGTACACGGGAGTCATGCGGGCCCCGAAGAAAAACTCCTCGTGCTTATCGTGAAGGTCGAAGGTGATTTATTATATTTACGTTCAATATTTTTGAATATACAGCTCACCTCAAACACGACGACGAAGGCCAGCCTGGCTCCCATGATATGCCAGTACCAGTCGCTGTGCTCATACTTATCACCCTCTTTGTAGTAGTACCAGTAGCCGGGGAAACTGGAAATTAAAGTAATAGAATCTATAGACGATCCATCTCACCAACTACGATTGTCTGTGTATTATGTACGTTAGTTTAGTAGTATATGAGTAACGACTGTGTAACTTACAGTCGGTGTTAATATTAAAGGCATGGTTAATGTGACTTTCTTTCGATTTCAGTTCAAACAATCCAGTGAATGCAAGCACTCGAAAGCCATGATGACAGACTAGCAATTGGTTACTCACCATCAGCTGCAGAAAAGTCAGCCTACCAAACTAAAATAAAACAATACCTAAAAAGATGTGAACATAAAGGCGGTTCTTACCTGCACGTGGTCTCGTTGTACGAAGTCTTAATGGGCGGATGCTCGAGCACGGTGATGTTGAAGTCAGCGAGCGTGTTGTTGACGTACTGGTCGAGCGAGCCGCCGTGCGCGAACTGGTACACCAGCCGCGGGATGAACTCCGACGTGAACGCTATTATGAACCCCTGCGGAGAAACATAAAGGTATCGATTGTGTTTGAGAATTGGCGATGATGGTATCGATTGTTGATGGTATCGATTGTCGATGGTATCGATTTTCGATGCTAATAATTATCGATGGTAGTCATTATCGATGGTAGCCATTATCCATGGTGGCGATTATCGATGACAACGTAAAGATATCGGTCGTGGCGACTATCGATGGTGGCGTTTATCGATGGTGGCGACTATCGATGGTGGCGATTATCGATTGTGGCGATTATCGATGGTGGCAACTATCGATGGTGGTGAGTATCGATGGTGGTGAGTATCGATGGTGGTGAGTATCGATGGTGGCGACTATCGATGGTGGCGACTATCGATGGTGGCGACTATGATGGTATCGATATAATAATGTTTTATCAACAGATGAAGGGTTTCATCGCCTCTACCGGGTATAGGCCTACTGCCTAGGGATATGGATATGGATGTGGCTTGCCGATGGAGTCGAGGATGCGGTACCAGACGCCGATGTCGGTGACGCGCTGCGGCACGGGGCGGCGGTAACACGTGAGGAACTTGTATATGGATGTGGCAGGACAGTACGTACGTTGGTGATGATGCTGAGCTTGCCGATGGAGTCGAGGATGCGGTACCAGACGCCGATGTCGGTGACGCGCTGCGGCACGGGGCGGCGGTAGCACGTGAGAAACTTCTTGGCGTCGAGGCGCATCTCCAGCACATTGTTGATGAGCGCGAACAGCGGCGCCAGCGGGAACGCCGCTACGAATATCGTCACGAACCCGTACTGCAACACTGAAACACAAGTACGCAGTTATTTAGTAGCTTCTTTGAACGACGCGACGTCGAAAGAAACCCTAATACACTGCTGGCGCCTATC
Organism: Hyles euphorbiae; assembly: GCA_023078785.2. Lineage (NCBI taxonomy): Eukaryota > Metazoa > Arthropoda > Insecta > Lepidoptera > Sphingidae > Hyles > Hyles euphorbiae. The sequence continues at coordinate 3,631,740 of CM041043.1, read as the reverse complement.
GACTATCGATTGCCACAGTTTGATGTCGAATAATATCTAACCGCATTGTATTTACACACAATAATTTAGATTTGGATAAACCAATTTGCTAAGGCATAAAAAAAGATTAACTCACCCATTTCCAAATATTCGGGAAACAATCCCATGTTGCCGAAGTCGACCATTTTGAAATCCTTCACCCATTGCAACGGACTCTTTATCCTGAAAATAAAAAATACAATAATTATAAATGCTGTTTCATTTTCTGTCTCCTCTCTAACACACAGGCACACACGTAGGCATGCATGCACCCACACACACTTTTTTTATAATTTGTTGATCACTGTGACTATTAGGTATTAAAATGCGCACTACAGGAAATCTAAAATCCGCCAACCCGCACTACACTAGCATGTTTGAGTGTTATCTAACAACCGAATTCGAGATCAAAAATGTAAACAAAAGTGTTACCACTACAATAAAATAATTTGTCATGGTAGTTTGTTCACAACCGTTAAAAAAATAGGTTGGAATTATTCTCATTCGTTAAATAAGTATAAAACAAAACCAAATAAAAATTATTTATTATAATATTTGCCAGCGTGGTGGACTATATGGTCTAACCACTCTCAATCGTATTCTCGATTGTAGAGTAGGCCCATGCCCTGCAGTGGGACGTATATGGGCTGATACAGAATATTATAATATTTACATAAACTTCAATTTCAAATTTTTTTTAAGTATGTGAAAAAAATGGTACGAAAATATTTTATGCTACGGGTAATATGCAGAAATTCGTAACCTTAGGCCACTGAAATAAAACTTTTTTAAAATTTAGTCTCCTTAACTACAAATATGTACGTCGCTTTGACGTCTGCAACACCTTCCTTTAGTTCATTTAGTTGCATAACTTGATGAATGTGCATCATGTGATAAAGTTACGTCGTCGTGGTGTTGGTTTCACGTTTTCTGTTAAGTTTTTGTTCTATTTTGTTCCTAAGATTTCTGGAGCTCGTGTTCGTAGACGAACACACTATGGTCTTTGAAAATCACTGTGAGTTAAATCCATTACAATTAGTTTGGGCCCAAGTAAAGGGTCACGTCGACAGGCATAATAAAACATTCAAAATTCAAAAATAAATATAAATAAATAAAACATAGTACTCGCAACATTTGAATCTATTCTATATCTACCCTACCTTGTTTGTTTTGGGAATGACAAATTATTACAAATTGGAAGTCCATAGGGAAGTAGCTTTTGCCAAATATTTATTTAATGTGATTCGTGGTAAAATACATAATCCTAGACTCCTACAAGTTACTGGGTTGTGTGTGCCGGATGGATGTGTGGGGCGACAGAGGCGACCGCCATTGCTATGTGTGCCCCGAGCTCGCACCAACTTATTGCAGCACGCACCGCTAACGCGGGCGCTGCGTCTGCTCAACGCGGTGTCCTGCCAGCTCGATTTGTTCTCGTGCTCACTGACAGAGTTCACAGAGGCCGCTACTGTACTGATTAGTATTAATTAGTTGTATTATTATACCGGGTATATCAAGACTGGTAACGGAATTTTTCTGTTGCATTGTGTCTGAAGTCGCTTAAACTACCACCCGGCTTCGTTTTCGGTAGCAGTCTTGATATACCCTGTATAAGAATGTAATATGTGCTACTCTACTGTATTGGGTGAAACCTATAATAGTAGTAAGTATGTGGAATAAATAAAATAAGACTAAAAAATATTCACTAATCAAATTACACCCAATGTGTTTTTGAGAAAATGTTTCATAACCCTGAAATGTCACTTTTACAATGACAATTGTTTGTTAACATTTTTGATCTCGGATTCGATTTCAGAGTATATGTAGGCTGTACATACCTTTTTTTCCTGCCGATAGTGCGTATGACGTTCCACCACTTGAGTAAGTACGGCATCATCATCTCGACGATGGTGTTGATGAACTGCTTGCCCACCATGATGATGGCCAGCTGGATGGACAGCTCCAGCAAACACCCGCCCGGGGCGCACTGAGATAAACATATTATTAGCACGTACACTGCGACGCACGCGCACGTTATTTGTACGGGATTAACGCATATGTGAATTTTTGTGCACCATTTATTTATATATGACGTCTAAGTTGCACGAATGGGTGTTTTGTTGTTTTAACGCCACATTTATACACCAATAGAATAGTATACAGTAATACACATAAACTCACACCTGTATAACCAAAGGTAAGCTGCTAATATTTCTACAGACAATTTACCGAAAACATTTACGTGACCAATAAATACATTTCATTTTATTTCACATTATAATTCTATCGATTTGTACTAGACAACCAGGGCCCCCGTAAGGACTACTGGCGCCTGTGTGCGAAAAAAATTTTTGGCGCCCCTTAAGGCATTTTGAATTATCTTTTTCTATGATAGGTAGGTGCTTGAAATAAAGCAAAGAACTGAACTTTTAAAGTCAAATAAAAAAAAAAAGTAAAATTAAAATGAAATAATAATAATGAATTCTTGTTCGCACTCATTTTAAAGCATTTACTTAACAAATGGGGTACAGACACGTTGTTCATAATTACAAGAAAATAACACAAAACTAAAAATCAAATTTTTTTTAGGAACAAATAACAGAAATATTGCTTCATGTCTACATGTTACTCATGTCTACGTGTTATTGAGAAAGCGCAACACCTAAAATTAGTTTGTTCATAATCGTGAGTAAAGTCGATTCCACTAATAAAAATAGGGATCAAATTTGAATCAAAATAATATTCGTAATTCTTTTATCATCAAAATAAGTTGGCGTGTTTGAGGTTTTGCACTTTTTCATTAACAACACGTACCTAAATAAGTATCACTTCCTAATTATACTACAATATGCAGATACTTAGGTAACCAAACAAATACCTAGGTAACTTCGTTATAAAATCAAAAAAAGATATCTAGGTACAATAGAAAAATTTAAAAATACCTCTTGTAGTAGAGTCGCTACTATAATACTCTTGCTACTGTAGCGATATTTTCCGAGACTATGCTGTTGCAAAATCGTCAATTACATCGCTGAAATATATACCATCAAAAATTTCTTGTTCAATTGCTAATATTGCTAGCCCAGACAATCTTTCTTGAAGCGGTGTTGACCTTAAATAATTTTTAATTTTGCAAATATCGCTCGCCAGAAGCTACAGATACAAGCAGTCAGAAGAATTCTTAGTGAAATGCATACATTTGGAAGGGTGGATGTTAAATTGTTTTCAAATATATATTGTAAAATACTAAAAGAGTCAGGGTGAGTATCATCAGGTAATGAAAAAACTCTAAAGGTTATTCTCATTTATCTTCTATACACCGACATCGACCGGTTACGATTTTATTATATGAATTGATTATTTTTATTTTTTCTTGTCCGAAGAATCGGGGACGATACGATAACTCTGAAGTCTGGTAACCTGCTCTTCTACCGGGGGGACGACCAACAGTCCCGAGGAGGTGTCGGATTTCTTGTCCACAGGTCTCTCATCAACAACATCGTATCCATCGAAAGTGTGTCGAGCAGGGTAGTATACCTTATACTCAGAATATCAAAAAGATATTTGTTGAAGGTCATACAGGTATACGCGCCGACCTCGACAAACCCAAATGTAGAAGTAGAGGAGATGTATGAGGACATAAGTCGGGCCATACAAACTTCCAAAACCTACTTCAATGTTGTTATGGGGTACTTCAACGCAAAGTTGGGCAAGAGCAGCGATGCAGAGTTGAAAGTGGGTCAATTTGGACATGGACAACGGAACCCCAGGGGTCAGCGGCTGGTCGAGTTTCTGGAGAAAGAGGGATTCTTTTCGATGAACTCTTTTTACCAGAAGCCGCCTCACAAGAAATAGACCTGCCAGAGTCCTGACGGTTCTACGAGAAACGAGATAGATTTCATCTTGACGACGATAAGACGGATATTCAGAGATGTCTCTGTGATCAACAGGGTGAAAACCGGCAGTGACCACCGAATGGTTAAGGGCACACTGAATATCAATGTCCAATCAGAAAAGCGTCGCTTGATGAAATCTACGCTTCGACCTACTCACGCCCATATCCAAAACCCCGAGAGCTTTCAACTCGAGCTTACAAATCGCTTTGATTGTCTAGAAAAAAACCTTGCAGTGGACGAGCTAAACAGCGGTTTGGTAGAAGCTGCCCATACGGCGGAATCGAAGTATTTTAGACCTCGCCGTAGAGATAGACCACAAAAACCCTCGATCCACACTCTTGACCTCATGGCCGGACGTCGATCTTTGACGCTGCAGTCTTCCGTTGACGCTGAAGCATATCGGCGGCTCAATAGACAGATCTGGAAGTTAATAAATAAATAATAATAAATAAATAACACCCAACAGTCACATACATAGTCCTGACCCCACACTAAGATCGAGTCTTGTGTCGTGGGTATCAGGAACTACGAGAGACTTCTCGGCCTCACAAACACCCAGACCCGGAAGAAATATTTGTGGGCCGCACAAACATTTCTCTCGGTGCGGGGATCGAACCCGCGGCCTCTCGTTTCACAGGCGGCGTCTAACCAACTGCGCCACGGAGGCTAAAGTTGTTCTTGCGACAGGATGTCCATGCTCACAATACTGTAAGCATTAAGGATACAATTGAGCGGAACGGAGGCTCCAAAGAGTCTGCAGGAGACTTGTCTATTGGGCAAAGCCAGTTGTCTAGGCTGAAGATGGACGACGGCCGCGTGGTATCGACGAGGGCAGAGGTATTAAGATTTTAATTAAGATCAAGAGGTTCTACGGACAGCTTTACACCTCGGTTGCCCAACCTGCTGTTAGCTCGGCCGAAGACCTGAGAGTCGAGTTGATCTGACACTTTAGCGATGATATCCCGGACATCAGCTTGTGTGAGATTGAGATGGCCCTGAAGCGACTTAAAAATAACAAGGCGCCGGGCGAGGACGGAATCACTTCAGAGCTTCTGAAAGCGGGCGGCACGTCAATACTGAAAGTCCTGCAGAGGCTCTTCAATTCTGTTCTTCTCGAGAGCTCAACGCCGGAGGCATGGAGCAGAAGCGTGGTGGTCTTGTTCTTCAAAAAAGGTGATAACACTTTGCTGAAGAACTACAGGCCCATCTCGCTCCTGAGCCATGTCTATAAGTTGTTTTCAAGGGTCATCACAAAATGGTTTGGAACGCAGGTTTGATGACTTTCAGCCTCCCGAACAAACCGATTTCCGAAAAGGCTTTAGCACCATAGACCGTATCCATACGCTTCGGCAAGTTATACAAAAAACCGTGGAATATAATTTGCCGCTTTGTTTAGCGTTTGTGGACTATGAGAAAGCCTTTGATTCGATCGAGACCTGGGCTGTGCTAGAGTCCCTCCAGCGGTGCCATATCGACTATCGGTACATCGAAGTGTTGAAGTGTATATACAACAGCGCCACCATGTCGGTCCGAGTACACGATCAGAGTACGAAGGCTATTCCACTACAGAGAGGCATGAGACAGGGAGATGTTATATCTCTGAGACTGTTCAGTGCCGCGCTGGAAAATGCCTTCAAGCTCTTGCAGTGGAAAGGATTCGGCATCAACATCAACGGAGAGTATATCACTCACCTTCGGTTTGCCGACGATATTGTAGTCTTGGCGGAATCGCTGGAAGACCTCAATCGAGTCTCCCAACAGGTAGGTCTTAAAATGAACTTAGACAAAACGAAGATCATGTCGAATGTCCATGTTGTGCCCACCCGAATCGGTGTTGGGAGCTCGACTCTTGAAGTTGTTGACGAATATGTCTATTTAGGAAAAGTGGTCCAGTTAGGCAGGTCCAACTTCGAGTGAGAGGTCAATCATCGAATTCAATTCGGTTGGGCAGCGTTCGAGAAACTACGCGACGTCTTCTCGTCCAAAATATCTCAGAGCCTTAAATCGAAAGTCTGCAATAATTGTATGTTGCCAGTGATGACTTACGGCACCGAGACGTGGCCTCTCACTATGAGCATTATTAGGAAGCTCAAATACACTCAACGAGCTATGGGCTATGCTCGGGGTTTCCCTACGATATCGAATCAGAAATGAGGATATCCGTAGGAGAACTGAAATAACCGACATAGCCCAGCGGATGAGCAAGTTGAAGCACAGAATACTAAACTAACAGAAGTCAAGCTCCATACAAAGCGCGCTAAATCAACGCACACATAGACAGCGTTCACCGACACGATATTTCAAACCAGTCGAGACCACTGCGAGCGCGAGTGTCACCCTCTTCGGGAACGCAAATAGTGAGATGTTTTGTGCAAAGATGGAGCAAATGAATAAAAGTTATTACACTTGTAGATAAAACACCAGATTATAATAATTGAATATAAATTTCATTTAAAAAAAGACATATTATATTATAAAAAACAATAGAAAAAAACTTGGAATAATGACATACACATTCTCAGCGAGTTCATAAATTAAATTAAAATTTATTTATTGTATTATTGTGTTTTATATATTTTATTTAAAAATTCAATCAAACGATACGAGTGCTATTAAAACGATACGTGTTTTCGCATAAGCCAGAGTTAACAACCCTTGCGCGAACGCCGAGCGTAGTGTGAGTGTGGCAACAAAAGTGAAGTACATACACAAGCTTGACTTCTGTTAGTATTCTGTGGTTGAAGTGGCAATGGGCAGGGCACATAGCGCGGAGAACTGATGACCGATGGGGTCGAAATGTGCTCGAATGGAGGCCACGTAGCGGAAAACGCAGTGTAGGACGTCCACCCACACGGTGGTCAGACGACCTGGTAAGGTCGCGGAACGTCGCTGGATGCAGGCTGCCTCCAACAGGTCTTTGTGTAAATCATTGGGGGAGGCCTATGTTCAGCAGTGGACTTCCTTTGGCTGATGGATGGATGTATGACTTTTTTTTCTTTTTTCTGCCAAACTTTTTTTTGGGCCCTGGATTTTGGCGCCCCTAAAGGATGGCGCCCGTGTGCATTGCGCACTTCGCACATATGGTAGCGGGGGCCCTGTAGACAACAGCACTATCAAATCTGTACTTAATTTGAACAACAGTGAACAGACAGGGATAGTACTAAAATTGCATGCAGTACATGTGGCTTCATAAACATGCTCATAATCGCAAATGGGAGTGTAATGACCAATATTGACCTCGAAATTATAAAGTCCTTTTTACATACAGTTTAACCAATATATCCAGTGTAAACCTACCTCTTCCTGCCTATGTCCGTATATCCTAACGTACTCTCCGGGGCGGCCGACGAACTTGCCCTTGAAGAAGGCGATGTAGAAGATAGAAGCGTAGTAGTTGACGAACTGCAGCAGGTATATCTTGAGCGTGAGCGAGTCGTCGAATTCTGTCTGCGTGCGCAGCAACTCCTTTTCTGTCAACCACTCCGCTAGGTACTGGTAGATCTACAAAAAAAAGTTATGTATGTACTCTTTGCGTACTTGTATAATATGACACTTGGTAAAAGAAACTCCAAAGGGTGTCACTCTTAAGTTATCATTAATAGTCTAATTTATATTGTAACAACCACTGGCTGTCCTAAATAAATAAAATAAACAAATCCTAAAATACTATTTGAATTTGCGGAGTCACTTTTGTATCTCTCAAATTCAAAGATTATACAGGCTGACAAAAAAACCCTGTCCGAACGTAAAAGGTGTCGTCAGGCACAAATAAATTGCTCCCCTCTCAAGGTACCAGAAAAAAATATAGGGTGACAAAAAAACTTTCCGAACAATAAATATATTTTCAGACACCAAAAAGTTATCGACTCTCAAGGTTTCAGAAAAGAGTGATCAAAAACAAATCAAGTAAATAAATTAAAAAGAACCAATACTTACATAATTAAATATACAAATAAACACCAGATTGATACAGGCAGCGGTGGCCGTAGTGAACATGATGGGGTTGTAAGTGATGAGCACGTTCTGGTTCTGTCGCAGTATGCTGGCGCCGAGCAGCGACATGCGGTACAGCACCACGCCCAGCACCGTCGCCAGCGCCAGTAGCACCAGCAGCGACACCACGCTGAACGACATCAGCGTGGCTGGCAGACGCATGCGCCAGAACGGTACCATCGGCTCGCGCTCGCCGGTCACCACGTTCAACTGTATGACACACGACATACAACACTTTCATTGAATGTACTAGCATTAATATTTAAGTCAAATTATTTTTGGTTAAAATCAACTTGACTAACACCCGAATACTGTAACACAACTATGTTGCATTTAACTACATAAATCCCGCTTAAATGTACTGGCTAAGTGGGCCGTGCGCTGTTAAGAGCAACTTATTACTTGAATGACGTTCGATTATTCGAGCGCAAAAATTATTAATTAAATTTATTATTTTTTAATAGGTATTATATGGAGTGACTACAACGATATGAATTAACTTTTGGACATATGGAAGTAAATTATATTTCCATTTATTATTATTCCATTCAGTCAGTATTTCTTACTTTCAAAATATATTGTACGATTTCTAACATACTAATTTCATAGGTAAATTATAACTTTACATCCCAATTTAACCTCATTGTCCGGTTCGTATGCACGCACGCACGTACTCATGCCCGCACATTGACACGGACAAATACACACATGAATAAACTAAACCTTGTATCATAGAAAGGGATAAAGACCTTTTGTCAAACTAATTAACACTCAGAACTAACTATGAAACTGGTAGTAGGTCTCTCATATGTAGGAGACTGCCTGAGTAGACTGCCATAGACTAAGTTCGAAGAAAATGATAAATTTCACTATTAGAGAATAATATTGACTTTTAGAAGTGGAAATCTTATATCTTACTCCGGACGTCGAACATTCGACCATTGGAAGTTCATATCGATTTAGTAGATTAACCCCCAAGGCGTGAAGACCAATAAATACGCACCCTCGTCCGTTTAACGTGGGCCAGCCTGGCCAGGTACTGCGGCCTGGGATGCTCCTCGTACACGTCGAACCCGGTGAGGTCCCAGCGGTGCGTCATCTCCGCAGAGTAACGCTTCCACATCTCCAGGAAACACGCCGCTGAGGGAATCACATACACTTTGTATCTATCTGTATCTGTATCAGCCCATATACGTCCCACTGCAGGGCACGGGCCTCCTCTACAATCGAGAGTACGATTGAGAGTGGTACATCACATACACATCAGCTCGTCATCAACACTAGGGAGATGGGGTCGCAGCTACACAGCGAAATATATATATCTCTCTCTCTATTTGTATCTATATCACCCTGTTGAGGTCCACTGCAAGGCATGGACCTTCTCTACAATCGAAAGTATGAATATATCACGAGGATGTCCATCAAAAATTATGTTACATTTTGTACAATCTATAATCCTATAAAGTTTTTAACCGACTTCAAAAAAAGGAGGAGGTTCTCAATTCGACTGTATGTTGCTTTTTTTTTATGTTCGTTACCTCGTTTCTCTGTACTGTGTGAACCGATTTCGACCATTCTTTCTTTAATTGAAAGCTGGTGCTTGTCATTTGGTCCCATAAAAATATGGTGAAGATCTGATGAATATCTTCGGACCTGGAGAGGATAACTCCTTAAAATTAAGTAGGATTCAAGTGGTTCTTTTTGCATTGCGTTCATTATAAAAGTTAAGTTTCAGTGAGAGAGGGTAAAAGGGGTGGGGGTGAGAGAGGGGGGTGATAAAATAAAAATACACGTAAATTCTAATATCTTCGGCAGTTTTTAACCGATTTTAGTGATTACTTTTTCATTGGAAAAAACGTATTGACAGATTGATCCCAGGAATACAACATGAAGATCTGATAAATATCTTCGGACCTGGAGAGGGGAACTCTTTAAAATTAAATAGGATTCCAATGGTTCTTTTTGTATTAGGTTCATTATAAAAGTTAAGTTACAGTGAGAGAGGGAAAAAGGGGTGGTGGTGAGGGGGGGTGGGTGATACAATTAAAATACACGTAAATTCTAATATCTTAGCTTAGCTTTTAACCGATTTTCGTGATTTCTTTTTCATTGGGAAGAACGTATTGACAGGTTGATCCCAGGAACACAACATGAAGATCTGATGATCATGTTCGGACATGGAGTGTAGAACTCTTCAAAATTTAGTAGGATTCCAATGGTTCTTTTTGCATTGGGTTCAGTATAAAAGCTAAGCTACAGTGGTAGAGAAAAAAGGGGGTAGAGGCAAAGGGAGGAGGAGAAAAAAAAATAAACATGTGAATACTCCTCCAATATTTTCGGCAGCTTTTATATCAACATCCAATACAAATCTATTATCAGATAGTTTTTTTTTCCTCTTTATTAATTTGGGGACTTTGAATCAGAATTGACTATACTAGTCCCATAGTATTCACAATTTTATACAATAACTATCATTTTTAACCTGTTTATAAAAATCCAGAGGCTTCAGAACTACTTGCCGCTAAAATAGTTTGGAATCTGTTTTCAGATAGATGATCAAACTACCCATGTATAGCAGTAACAGACTCCGTGGCACAATTGTTTAATGGTTTTATTACCTATACGTACTTTATAGCCACGGTAATAATAAACTAATCATCGTACTCACCCCAAAAACTCATGAATATAGCGAAGAATACAGTAGTGGGGTTGTCGAAGAGGTACGTGATCCTGGACTGCAGGCACGTGGCGCGCAGGTCCCAGTAATCGCAGAAATAGTCGCACTGCGGACACATCTTTATTGACGACGTGTAGTTGCAGATGTCCTCGCTGCACAAACAATAATACACCTTCACATCTGAGCCATAAGGTACATATTTATTCAGCTTTTGCAAATAGAAAACTAACTTTTTGACACTTGTAAGCATCCGTTCACCTTAGTGTATTCGTTTTCGCGAAAAAAAAAAACAAATTAAGAAAAAGTTTTCAGCACTGTTAATTAAAAGCATCCAAGAAAATAAGAATTCCCAACAATACATAAGGGGGAGTTGCCTTGCGCGCGAAAGCATAATTAATGCGTTATTAGTTACTTGCAGCCCGCCCCGGCTCCGCCCGGGTGCAGATACACTTTTCAAAATGACGGCCAAAATGTGCAATTCCAACCATTAATTTAGAATATCATAGCAAAGTATCCCTCCGATACCGATTTTGAGACCAATCAGCCCGCGAAAAACTAATAAAATTTTCTCGTGTTTACTACAATTGTCACTACTGATTCTCATAGTATGTCATAGCGTGATGATATATAGCCTATGGCATTCCTTGATAAATGAACTATACAACACAAAAATATTTTTTCAATTCGAACCAGTAGTTCCTGAGATTAGAGGTAACAAACAAACTCTTCAGCTTTATACACTCGTAGAGATATGCACTGGTTATACAGACGTAGTACGTACGGCTTTAGAAAATGTATTGCCAAAATTGAATCCAACATTACATAATATACACAGCAACTGTATATAAATAAAACTCACCTCGGCTTGTTAGAATACACGGTGGCAGCTGAATATATGACGCAGATTAGACCCACTATCGACGCCGGGATCAGCATGTGCGTGTAGAAGCCGAGCCACGCGAAATACAATCCTGGAACAAAGGCATAGAGTCTTTATTGCATTGGCGTCAGTGGACTGTTTTCTGAATTTGCACTTTAATATTTTTAACATAGTCTTGAAATGTATAAATAGGAAAGTTTTAAAAATGTATTGACGGCCAAATGTCCACAGTACATCCCCTTAAACATCCGTTGTAAATTAAATTCTTATATTAACATAAACAAAATACTCACCTATTTTGACTCCAAAATAGTCTTTCACGTAGTCTAGAGGTTGGTATTTGAGACATTTGGATACGGCTGCCCACTCTGTATACAGTAGGTAGCGCATTGAGCCCGGAGTTTTGAGATCACCCTGTGAAAAATAAAAAACGATATAAACATTAGCAATCAATTATGTGAAAAATACTCCTGTAATATACTCAGGTACCAGTTACAATATTTTGTTTTGTTTTGGAGTTTACATTCATTCATTGAGTATGTATTCAAGAGGGACCAATTAATTACCCTTTATTCCCCAGTCCTAATTCACAACTTTTCTCCATCTTTGCTTTCATTTTAAGAGGCCGGTAATGCAACTACAATCCTTGTATCGCGAATAATGATAGGCGACGGTAGTCAATTACCAACAGATTAGACATTTGCTAAATTTGAGTATCCTTCGTAAAACAAAACCTTTAATAAATGAAAAAGTTCAAAATGGCGGCCGAAGTTTCCAGTTCTGACTACGAAATTAGATTTTTAGAGAATCGAAACAAAAATCTTTATCATGTCACTTTTTAGCAGTTGGTGTGCACGCTCGACATAAAAACATACTCTCAATTTTTTTTCAAAACACTCCCAATGAAATATGACTTGAAAAACTCACGTCATGTAGAGGATAGGCGGCGCTGTAAGTACAGTTGGAGATCAGTCTTGTGATGCCGAACGCGAAGTCGTCGTGGGACTGGTGCGAGAACTTCTTGCGGTCCAGTATGAACTGCACGATGCGGGAGCGAATGGACGGCGTCCAGAAACACTCCGAGGTCGTGTCGAATCTGGAATATATTCGATACCCATGGTACTGTACCAGCAATGCACGGTAGCTCTGACTTAGAAGTTGAAGTGAAGGAAACGTGTGAAAACCTGTCTACCATACACATCATCGTAAAATATATTCGTATCCGCCCGCATTGCCAACTTCGTATACAGCTACTCATATTATTGCCTACTCATTATTTAATCAATTTTATGTTGGCTGGTACCTGTGTCAATGCAGTTTTATTTGCGTTTTAGATAAATATTTTTTTTTAAATTATCAATACACTACACTAATACTTTTTTTTAAATTATCAATATTGTGTCCCACTGCTGGCCAAAGGCCTCCCCTTTGTTACTCCACTTGACCCTGTCCTCGGCGAGCTCTTGCCATTTTCGCTCGAATGCATCCGTCTTTCCACCGCATCATCGGTCTTCTGCGTTTTTTCCGGCTATTCTCGGGAATCCAGCTTGTAGCCAGCCTGGCCCTACGGTTTGGATGAATTCGAGTCACAAGAATAAAATACACTTACAAATATTCCTTGTCCTTAGAGTATATGGCGGTGAGTCGGTGTTTCCTCTCGGGGAACATGACTGGATCCACGCGGAGCTTAGACATGACTCGCTCCCAGCACTCGCCCATCCAGTCCAGCATCGTGTTGGTCTTCTCGTGCACGTCCTTCAACGCTGAGAACTGCGGAACACAGTGGCTATCACGTAGCTATGTTGGGTTATAGCAACGGCTTTACTCAGGCGGAGCGAGGCTAGATAGATATCAGGCAGATAGGCAAAGATAATGAAATGTACCTATGCCTTTAAAGTGGCCACTTACGACACTTTCCGTCAAAAGAGAATGTCCAATTTAAGACTTAGTTAAAGAGCTTAACTTATTATACTAATATATTGAAAAATGGCATCTTTAAATTTTGGCTCAAAGATTTAAGACAATTGGGCATTCCCTTGTAAAGGTGAAAGTAGACCGCCATTCTTACTGGCGCACTCAAAGATGATTAATCGATTACTTCTTAAAATGTTTAGTAAGAAACTGTGTATTTGACGTTACTACTAGCTCTACTAGCTACTAACTACTAGCTAGTCTAGCCCCGCGTAAGAGTCGCCGTTCTTGGTATTGCCCTTTCATGCTAAATAGTCGACGGTCATGCTCAAAATGTATCAGTGATATAACACCCCTTTCTGCCCTCTTTTGGGGGTTAAACTCTGACATATGTATCATATTATATTATCGGCCTTATATATGGAGAATTTTAATTTTACCTACTTATCTGACAAAAGACAAGGTCTTAACGAAGTTCGTGATATTGATGTACTAAATAATTCTATGCGCTTCAAGCACGTTCCTATCTATGTGAGAGATTTCCCGTTCTATCATTAACGGCCTTATTGACAGACAGTGTTAAAACCTATTTTCAGCTATCGAATATTTGTCCCTTTCTAATGACTTTTCAATCTGGGGGCGCGGCCGAGCCCCCGTCCAAGTCGAGCTATAGGCCGTAACATCCTTTTCTCGAAGCAATTCAGACCATTTTCAAACCCCTATAACTTCGTTGTGGCTAAAGCATGAAGCCTGAATTTTCAGTTACTAAGCAGGCATTGTGTAAACACGGTATATTTAAAATTTCATTCAATTTGAACCAGTAGTTTAAGAATTGTAACTAGTCAAACTTTCTTAATTTTGTCACTCACTGACTGACTGACCGATCATCAAAAGTCTAAGGCACTTCTAGCAGACATAGAACCTTCAAATTTAGAATATAATTAGTGTTTAGTGTCTAAAGTAAGGGAAAATTCAAACATTTCATAATTTGTGTCTAGTTTTCTAGATAGACCAACTGTCAACTAGTAGTTGACAGTGACACATGACGTGGCGCGTTTGGATGCATTAGAAATTCGTTAAATATGGCCATTTCGGTCGCACTAAGGGCAATTTGTTTTACTATTTTAACCTTGACGGGCATGAGCGGCGGTGCGGATAACTTTGTAATCCCATATAAATGTATAGGATTACAAAGTTACATTTGCAGTTAATGAATCATTGTACCCGTATATAATGGATTAATAGTTGTAGATAGATATCTATATATATGAGGAATAACAGGAGGGGATAAAGAGAAGGAAATGGTGTATTCAGCATGTCACATGCCCTTGCAAATAAATAGACTAAATAGCTCGAAAATATCAATTACAATGAAAGAAAGAACATTAGTAATCAAATCCGCTATATTTGTGATAAATTGATGCCTACAAAAATAAGAAAAATCCATAAGACAGAGGCTTTAAGAAAAATCGTTAGTGATATTCTAGAAGTAAGAAGTACCGAAAAGGAAAAAAGTAGGACTCTACAAAAAGACGTGAGATCCCATCAAAAACATCCTGTAAAAAATTCCAAGTCTCGCAGCTCAGGTTTTCTACCGCAAAAAGTTGTCAGATGCATGTAATACCAAGTCGATTAATTTATTTAGTCCTTAAGGGACCTTCTATATAAAGTTATTACGTTAGTTATTACCATATCAATCTTAAAAATTCTTTACGATTTAAATAAATAGATCGACTTGGCCAGCAGCATTATGTATAAATTGTACGATACATTACGTTTTCATGCGATGGCCAAGTCGATCCATTTATTTAAATCGTAAAGAATTTTTAAGATTGATATGGTAATAACTAACGTAATAACTTTATATAGAAGGTCCCTTAAGGACTAAATAAATTAATCGACTTGGTATTACATGCATCTGACAACTTTTTGCGGTAGAAAACCTGAGCTGCGAGACTTGGAATTTTTTTACAGGATGTTTTTGATGGGATTCATTTTGAGCGAAGAAGACAAAACACTCAATAGCTCAAATAGGTTGTAATTTTGGCCAAGATATGACAAATATTTTGCAAAAAGTTCTTGCAGTTGTTTTGTCACTTCGTCATAAAGATATAAATAAATATTGTGGTTTTTGTAACGTTTTATGACTACTGTTTGGTGTATTTATGTTTTTACTCGTTGACGCAATAACTACCAAACGAATTTTATCAAAATCTTACAGTAATATAGCTTTATATATCAGAATAATAAACATATTGATCATCAATTATGACGATAAGTATGAAGTCGAAAAAATAGTTTTATATAGACGTGCAGTCCATGATGCACCCGGTCGAAGCAGACGCCTGGATAATAAAATATTAATTTTAAAACATGTGACACTGATACATTTTGCAATTAAATAGAACATAATTAACTACCTAAACTAGCTTCTGGATAACCAAGCAAGCTACAATTTTTACTTTATCATTTTGCATATGAATTGATCACTAAAATATTTACACTACATGTTTGTCGTTTACAATTTAAATCCATAAACCACAATCTTTGTTTATCGCCAGCATCATTAATAGACGCAAAATTAAAACTGCACTGCACCTGATAGTAAGAGTAGAACAACTAATGCTGAGTGCAGAACCAACGAGAGTATCTACAGATACCAGACTATTCATCCAATACCGCTGGCAATTTTTTTACTGCGATGAATGGCGAGACTAGCATGCCTTTTGCCTGATGTTAAGCCATACGACCGCTCATGAACAGTGGCATAACCAAACAACACTATGAATTTCAAACAAATGCTTGGCATTCCATTGCGCTCGCCATCCTGCGACATACGATTTTAAGTCTCAATTATGTCTAGTAGACACTCTGTACATATCCTTCAAACTGAAACACAACAGTGCATTTACACTGCTGTTAACCGAAAAAAAACTGCTTGTTTCACGATTGCTTGCTTGACTGACAAAAAGGTGGAATAGGAAAACTTGAACTGAAGGAAATCTAAATGGATCGAAATGTTGGCTCAAATAAACGTACTAAAGGGTGAAAAAACACGTAATGAGCTAGCTAACTTATATGAACTAACGTTTAATGTGGTTGCTTATGTCTGTATCAGCCCAAATACGTCCCACTGCAGGGCACGGGCCTCCTCTACAATCGAGAGTACGATTGAGAGTGGTTAGGCCATATAGTCCACCACGCTGGCCTAGTGCGTGTTGGCGGACTTACATACCATAGAAATTTTATAAATCGCTATGGTATGCAGGTTTCCTCACGATGTTTTCCTTCACCGTTTTAGTGCGTGGTGATTGACTATCAATACACACATGACTCCGAAAAGTCAGAGGTGTGCCCTGGGATCTGAAACCGCGACCACCGTGAACATGTTGGCAGTCGCGTCTAGTCCGTTTACCAACAGGCCACCACGCACTTCTTTGTTATGTAGGTTGCTTATGAGTTACTATAATAATAAATAATTAAATACACCTCTCTAAGCGTGTTCTACCGCCTGTATCACGGTGAGTGCTCTGAGGAATTGTTCAACTTGCTCCCCTCCTCTCCATTCCTAACCAGAACCACGCGTGCTGGCTTGCGAAGCCATAGCTTGACGGTCCACACCATCCCGGCGCGAACCAAACGGTTCTCAAATTCGTTTCTGTGCCGCACCGTCAGGCTGTGGAATTGTTTGCCGGCGCACTTGTTCCCTCCTTCCTACAATCCTGGGTCCTTCCGCCGTGGTGTGAAGAGGCACCTAAGCAGGCCGGCATAATTGTTTCCATTGGCATGGGACTGCCGTCCGATGCCAATGGATACTCTGCCTGGGCGGCATTGGCACTTTCCATCAGGTGCAATGCCGCCACTATGCCAGGCCATTATAAAAAAAAAAAAAAAAAAAACCGAACAGTCACATACATATTCCGTATAGCTCACATCGCTGATATGAACTAAAAAAATATAGACGAAATCGCCACAACGTAACGTGTATTTAGGATCTTTCGTCCAAAATGTAGGTAGCGTGGCGCATAGATGAGAAACCCTTTGACTAGTTTTAAATTATCAATTAAGAAAAAAAATATTCTTTCTCAAAATAGTACCCTCTGTTATACGAGTACATTATATTATCGAGCGTATGAGTATGTTGTAGACACAACGTAATAAATATCAGTTGTAAGTAAATATTTTAGCACAACATGACGTTACGGTGAAATTAGTTATATTAGTAACGGATGTATAAGAAAATTAATAAATGTTAATGCGCAAGCCAGTATTAATGTAGATTAAACTTAAACAGTTATATTACATTAAATTAATTTGTTGACATGAACATGTAATATCCCCATTAAAAACTGACACAATTTTATAATACCTAAGAATAATTTTAAGAAATTCTAAATTGACATAAATATTTAGCGAAACCTCAATTTAATCAATTTACACAAATTAAACAATTTATATGCTAAATTGAATCATACAAACTTAAGTTAAAACACAACAGCCAATCACCAACATTAAAATATTAAAACTGCCAACCACAACATAGAGAAAATGGAAAAGCGGCATCTACGAGTTTTAGGCAAGCGAGCCATGCGCAGCCCGTCGACATATGCATACCTTAGACATATACAACGCAGCATTCAGTATGGCATTCGTCCGCCCACTTTTTCTTATTTTACTGCAATCCTACGAACGTACACACACATGTTACTGCACTTCTCTAACACAAATTGTCTCAACCAAACGTATAATAAATAATTTACAAAGTGCAAATAAATAGATATATTCTCAGATTTTTATTAACACAATGTGATCCAATTCAAAAGTGGGACATTCACCGTTAAGCTATCACTATATTAACAAACAAGGTATTTGGATAAAACACTCTACCATTAAGCGAAGAAAGCCCCTGGTTTCACCTAAGAAACAAAGCCATACACGGGTCCTGCGGGTAGAGGTATTAGTTGTAATTAATAACGGTCATGCATCTCACCTTCATTGGCATCCTGAGCTTCAGTATCTCGCTGTAGTCTCGCAGTACTTGCACCGGTGCGTGTATCTAGACAATGTATAAAGAAATCTTTAATCACAGGTCGAAGATTAAAAGAAAGAGCGAGACGGCATTAGCTTCCTTTCCTATTTTCCTTTACTTTTGTTTTCTTGAGATCACAGGCTTGAACTCGTGCCCAAGTTAGGGCGGTGCCTAGGCACCGGGCGCAAACCCAAGGTGGTCGTAGAAATTACCGGACTAGGCAAAAATTTCCGTCTTTCACAGACTTGGGGAGCAATTAACACTCGCACCAGACAGTAAAAAGGTAAGCAATGGTAATGGCTTCAACTAGACAGTTGACAAATGGAGAGTTTGCTGAAGCTAATAGGAATGCTGGCAATGTTGGACAGAAAGTTCGTATTGAAACATAACGGTTAACTAACATGCCTTCGATCATGCTATAGACACAATAATGATTTTGATTATGAAAATTTTTTTTTGTATGTAACAATGAATAAAACGATCGTTGGAGTACATATTATGATTCATGAAGATTTACAGACTTACCTTAACAAAATGCAGTCCATAAAGTGCCTCAGGCGCTTCTCTCTCAAGCTGCAATCCCTCCTGTTCCAGATTGTACTCGAATATTCGACGCTGGTCGTACGCCGCAGGACTCGTTGCATCTTCCTTCGCAGACTCCCATACCAATACGTAGTCTATGGACCGCACTCCATCGTTGAACGTGAGAGATGGGTTGTTCATGATACCGCCCATGACGATTCTGAACAGATTAAACAAATAAGTAAATATTTCAATATTTCATGGTTGTTATTGTCACTCAAATTGGTGGAGCTTCGAGTTCACCCTGTGTGTATCGGGGTACAATAAATCCTATAATACTAAGCCAGGTGGTAGTTTTAGTAATGTCAGATACAATTCAACTAAAAATGTAAAAATCGCGACGATTTTTTTTCTTATTTTTTTCCTAGATGTATATGGTAACACAATGATATTTAAAACATCACAAATTTTTAGTTGCATTGTGTCTGTCGTCCCTAAAACTATCACCCGGCTTCATTCTAGGTAGTAGTCTGGATATTATACCCTGTATAATTGTGTATCAAGGCGAAAGGCAGCCACCTCGTGTCGGTAGGTACTCTATCCTGATTCTTGACTGCACTACACTTACGATCATGGGCATTGCTGTCAGTTGATCGTGCCAGTATGAAAACATGGGCGTTTGTCTTTGTCGTCTTATAAAATTATACCAAAATAATAAAAAGTAACTGTAAAATGCATGAAAGGTGTATCATTGTATTAAGTAAATTTTAAACCATATACATTATTTAACAGAAGAAGAAAATCATTTAAAATAGTAATCATTCGACGTCTTCAAAATTCCTCATATATTCCTAATCTATAGAGTCCATTAATAAATGGCAATAGTGGACTTTTATATGGAGATTTACTGCTCAGCAACGTTAAATTATTATCATTGAACAGTTGAGAAGTCATATGGTAAAATGGACTTTATTTCTTTATAGGTACGTTACAAATTACAATACCGCAAAATTTAAATATTTGGCATCGATAAACCAGACATATTTACATACTACGTGGATGTTTTGTTCAACAAAATGTACTCAAAGGATATGTGTCATATTTCTATTATTACTTGTGCATCTAAGACCGAATTGTAAGTTCAGTATGTAGACAATGACTTCCTACATTCGACTCCCAGATGGCGTTACTTTTTTGCTATTTGATCGATTGATTTTCTTCAACAGGTATTATTCGTTATCGTGTTTCCGACAATACAGCTATTTGGAGTCAGACTGTTAGTGTGATCCCAACACTAAGGGATATCGAGAGTGATAATAGCCGTGAGACCCTAGGTACCTTTCTCAGGATGGCTGAATCCACGTCTCCTATTACCTACATCTCGAGACGCAATTAGGCTCAACACATTGAGAGTCACACTAGTCCCATCTCTATCTAATCGTGTTTAAAAAAGTCGATTAAATGTTAGATATCATTAACATGCTGAATGTGAGTGCCAAGTTAATGTTTTTAAATTCTTTAGTACATGCAGTCAATGACCCCCAACCAATTTGTTGTCAAACACTTGATCATCTGGATCATACACAAGACAAACATAAAATTCCATAATAAAAGCTCGCCTGAGACATCAAGCATGAACGGCTCTCAAGCAATAACTGGCGCGAAAAGCCTCGTTCCCACTTGACGGGTGTCGGGGCCAGACAAAACGTCGGTCGCTGGGGGGTTACTCTATAAAAACGATACGAACTTTGATGTTCGGACGCCGTACGTAAAACGTCACTAATGTGCCTAGATTCTCCACAAAATACTGGATTCCTCTATCGTACGTCGCAACCATAGACTAAGTTCCGAGAAAATGATAAGTGGAAATCTTATATTTTACTCCGGACGTCGAACATCCGAACATTCGATGTTCGTATCGTTTTTATAGAGCAACTGGTACAGGGGGTCCCATTCAAACAAACTACACATGCTGCTTCGCCACCTGTTGCGTTGAAGCACGTGTAGTTGCATATTTGCAAAATAGTGTTAAAACGGTTTCACTTGTTTCGTCGGATTTTGGGCGAGAATTCAGCAATTTTCGAAAATGTGCTCTTATAAGTCGGCTTCGACATCTTACAAGTGGGAACGTACAGTAACTGAAGGAGATAAAGCACACGCACGGCCAGTAGTGGTATTATGGCATGAGCCGCACATTCGTTGTGTCACTTTCTAAAGAGTATTCCGCTTATTAAAGCTACAGCACATTCTATGCTTTATATCTGAGAGGCTAACAGCGCAAAATTGCCAAGGCTTAAATTCATTTAATTTCTTTTTTAAAACCATTTTTAACACAAAAGTTATATCTGCTTCATACCTGCATAAATTACAAATGGTGCTACTAATCTATCACATAAAGGTGACTCAGATAATTTTCGGAATAAATTATGGAAGGCAATTTTACGCTAATACAGAGAAACTCAAGTAAAAGATAACACCAAGATATTCGTTAGTATAATATTGGCAAAGCGGAATAGATTCCGTGAACCCGTCGAAGTATACTTTTTCAATGACAAAAAGTGGACCAATGTTATTATGAGAGGTGCTAATATTAAAGACTTTCACGTTTGAAATGATAACAGTTATGTAGTGGTTTAATTCGTGTTCTTCTTTATGAAAAATGTTGCTCCAACAATCATCACGTCGCGTCGTGTCGCAGTAATAGAATATCATTCAATTATTCAATAGAAAATTATTTCGGTGCATTGTTCAATGTTGGCGGTTGTGTCAAAATGTTTGTTCAAATTGTCCAATTACTCACGAGCAGTGGTTGGCGGCCAATTGGGCCTTGCCGTTTGCCCCACCCGGTAGGGATGGCGCTGGCTCGCCGCAACCACACTCCTCGGCAGCACGCGTCGACGCTTCGCTACCGTTGTCCCTGTAATTATCCTTTATTTGGCGACGAGTGAACTAATTCATCTAATTTTTCCACATATCTCTACATTTGCAACGGATTTTTAGCAACCCTACGAAACCAAGACTATTACGTCACGTGACATGCAACAACAATAGTGTTCGATTTGTTTAGAGACATGCTACATAGACTGTTCAGCACACTACAGTTGTAACATCTGTCGATGTAAATTATTTGTAAATTTTTTTCCAAAACTGTGTCCATCCAAAAGTCAGCAGACAACAGATGTCAGTACTGCCTACTTACATTTGCATCTGCGTAAAAAAATGACGTCCGCTCGAGAAATCCAGCGGATGTATCTCGATCCTGGACGGAAGTATCTCGTTGCCAATGTAAGGAAGCACCACCTTGGGGTAAAGGCTACCTGAAAAATATCGGCTTCCTACGCTAGGTGCAGGGGTTCTTGGCGCTTTCACCGCTTCAACAATGGTGGCAGCGGAACAATCGATTGTCACGGCAACGAAGCGTGCAAGTGTGATGTCATAACATTTGAATCTTGTAATGGACATAGGGTAAAGTATTGTGCAATAAGGAAAACTAATATTTTACATGAACACAATTAAATAACATTCTTGGGAAATTAGAAAATCATAATAAATAAAACAATGAAACAATTATTTTACTATAGCAGTATTATTTAAACCAAAATAACTTTATTAACACAATTTTCATGCAATTCACAACGCGTTAGATCTAAACTACGAAGCATTTTACAAGCCGTAGCCTTCCTATGAACCTGTCATTGATCTGGAGGCTGTAAAGCGAATTCGGGAGGCGGGGGTATTAAAATGAAGATGACGTCTAAATTAATAACATCAAATGTAACGCAAAAGCAACAACTTAGTTAAGTTATTATTAAAATGTTCTATTAGAAACCCATAGCATCCAAAATTGGAAAAAAATGAACTAACTGACTAAAAATATGACGTAAGGCTCGTCTTTGTTTACATTACAATTAATCGTTACATCCCGGATAGAATCTTCTAATGATATTAACTACACTTATGAGGATGCTAAAAATAATGTCACATCTCGAAAAAGTTGCTTAAAGCGGTTCTCACACGTAGCAGCATTCAGGACAAATTAGTTTATATTGCGGCGAACACAATATCAAGGAGACAAGAAATTTCACACATATGGGTTTGAAATTAATCATCCTATAGGCTTAATTTATTGTGTTTATCAATAGCAACCTACGTATTGCAGACATTGGTGATTTTAGTCGATAGCCTTACAAATTAAGTGGGTTTTCGTGAGGTTTCCTTTTGTATGAAGGTTACACATTATTACAAATGCAATTATGTTACTTTTGCCTAGTCTAGCTGCCCGTATACTTCCACTGAGTTGGCACGACATGATATTGGAAAAGTGTAGTAGAAAAAAAACTCAAATTTATGACAGATTTCTGGGTAAAACTCATTCCTTACATCATATATGATGTTTTCCGGTCCTGGATAAATTAAGTTCTCGAATGCTTGACCATTTAGCATAAAGCTGAAATTATTTTATTTTATTTATTTTATTTTATTTTATATAATGGTCGACATTGTGAAATTTTATGCACATTTATATCCGTATTATATATTCTCAACTTCGGTTTGATTCAGACAACCTTGGGTATCGACAAGACGCGAGACTACGGGCGACAATGACCTCTGGATCATTAGACTTAAGATTGTCTTCGAAGCCCGAGTGGACTCGTGGAATCCGGCTCGAAGGAATCTTTTCCACGGTCAAACCGAAACCACGGTCAAACCGAAATACGGTTTCGTGGAACC
Organism: Hyles euphorbiae; assembly: GCA_023078785.2. Classification (NCBI taxonomy): domain Eukaryota; kingdom Metazoa; phylum Arthropoda; class Insecta; order Lepidoptera; family Sphingidae; genus Hyles; species Hyles euphorbiae. The sequence goes on along the minus strand of CM041043.1, from coordinate 3,608,083 downwards.
TATGCCTAAATTTGTAATTACGTAATTTGTGATTTTTAATAAATAAATAAAAAAAAAAAAACAGCTGAGTCATTACACCAACACTATTTTATAGAAATATTTTTTTACCAGGATAATTAAAAAGGCATCTATAGAAGGAATATAAATAAAAAAACAATAAAAAAACGAAGACAGTTCGTGATATTGAGAGGCTTTCTAGCGCCATTTCATTTTAACAATAAGTAAGTAGCAAGTGTTATTGATTATACTAAAGACCTTGAAAAATACTACATATTTCATGGAGAGTTTATACGAATCGTTTTATCGAATATAAAATCTTCTAATACCGCTGTAAATCCTTTCAAAATCCCTAAAAATCATCAGTAATATCCATCCTGTATACTAAGCCTTATTCATAAACAGTTTATAAACCTATTTTAGCTACTGAATATTTTCTCTTCTTTACTCAAACTAAATTCAAAATTCGTTCGAGAGGGACATAACATTCGATAACTAAAATAAGTTTATTTACTCTCTCCCTCTTATTCATAAGGACGTAACGTAGTGTTCAACTAACGCTAATATGAGCTGACTCAAAAACGTTATTCCTAGACGTCTACAATCACTAATCACCTATTTAACAGCACTAATGTGCTGTAATATCCGAGACCTTTGTTTATGCAAATTTTAAACAGAAAAATGGCTGATGCCTGTCTGCTGGACGTTTGATATTACTGTCAAGTGAATGAATTCATTTGTTTTCTGTGTAGTGGAAATATTAATTAAAATATCTTTAAAAAAACATTATGAATATCAAACATAATGAATGTTTTATCCCCTCTGAACATTATTTAACTAATTTACGTTTAATATAGTTAATTAGCGGATTCTTATAAATAAGGGGGTCTATGAATAAGGCTGTAACTCATTACGACTAATAAATAGCTATCCTGCATACATTTGCACGTTCATGTTATTAGCACATACATAGTAAACATTACAATAGCATTAGCGCAGAGAAGCAATAACGAGCAGAACAATTTGTAGAGTTCAGTGCTATTTACATTATGTCTTGAGCGGTCACTGCTAATGACAAATATATGATATTTTAGCGTATATAATAGCAACCGCTTACATACTTAAGCAGGATATAAGACTGTATTGTATTGTCGCATATATGACTCTTTTTTTTTCATTTAATGGCAAGACGAGCATACCGTTCACCTGCTGGTAAGCTATACGATCGCCCATGGACAGTAGCAAAACCAAACAACACCTTGAATTACGAAGCAATGCTAGGCATTCCACTGCGCTCGCCATCCTGAGTCATAAGAGACTTACTCTTGTGTCTAGTAGTTACGCTGACCACGATGTCTTTAAAACCGGAACACAACAGAGTATTTACACAGCTGTTTGGCAGGAGAAATAGACATATTTACTGTGAAATTAATATAAATCTGGTGATTTGTTTACAATTTCAAAGTTTTTAATGTAAAATTTGAAAAAAATTATTGAAATCTATACAGTTGTTATTGCGTAATGCACGCAGAGGAATGAAACCACGTATCAATATACTACTACCCAATGGCGATTCAATTGAGTTTTATCATGTTTATTAAGCGTAGAATTTATGGTGAACGTATCTATGCTTTTAACTTTTAATAGCTATTACCACTTCACCGGTCTTATTGCTACTATGCCAAATACCTTTTCCAGTACAATATCGTCATCATAATTTAAAATAGAAGGTCTTTGCTCAATTAATGAAAGCTAATTATTAAATAAAGATGGCCATAGAAATACTATACTATGAGATCGTCCGTATTTGGATAATAGGAATACCATTAGAACGTTTGTTTATTTGTTTAAAGCCTATATTGTCCCACTGCAGAGCGAAGGCTCCCTTTCCTTTTTCCACCCCTCCCTATCAGAGGCTTTCTTCTGTCATTTGGAACGAATTGATCCAGGTCATATTTCCACCTCTTGCGTGTCTACCACGTGCGTTTAGACAACAAATATAACCGTAACAATTTATTATAAACTTTTAAGACGTCTAGGTGCTTTACATGTATACATGTAACGCAAAAAAGAATTCTATTTTAGAAGTATTTAATTTTAGAACACATTTTTTGAGCTTGCGCTAATTACTACAAATTACCGCATTCAAAAACCGCTACATCGGTCTTGCTTTCTACTGTTACATGATCAGTTTGTAAACAAATTAGGTTAATATCATTAAGCTATCGTCCAGAGTGGTCATCGCAAACAGAAGCTTGTAACCTAAAACTGTGATACCGTATAACGATTTCTCTTTGTCTCTATCACTCCTATGGAATCATACTATCTTCCTTCACATCCCACTGATTCCCCATCGGCCTTATACGCACACACATTTTGCTCACGATATCCACTTTACTATACCTAAATCTGTATCTGGATCAGCCCATATACGTCCTACTACAGGGCACGTCCTCTACAATCGAGTTACGACTGAGAGTGGTTAGGCCATATAACCCACCACGCTGGCCTAGTTCAGGTTGGCGGACTAATTCAAGGGTTGACACAAAACAATTACATATTAAAACTACCACACACAACATAAAGCAATTACAAAAAGACATCACAACACAAAAGCGACAGAAACGTGCACCGACAGACAAGCTAAGCTGACGACAGTTTTAGTGATGATTCAGTTGGCTTAGTCAATGCGTAGTGACGGCTGGGTGGTCAAGAGCTCCGCTCACTCACCGATCAGTGTTCATGTCCTGCGAGAGGTTGTCCTGGTAGTTGCTCAGCACGGACATGGCCTGCAGGTCGCCCATCTGCTCTTGCTCCGTCTTCTCCGTCTGGCCCAAAAAAGCCTACGTCAATCGCTTTCCAACAATAACTGAGCTAGCGAGGTGGCAAGTGCAGAAGAAATCCTTAATTTTTTAGGCCCTTTCCTTTTTGTGGGGGTACAATAGGAGCGTATTGGCATACAAATTATATGAATTTAGAGTTAGGTTTATACGATAAAAGGATTACCGTATTTTGTGCCAAAAATTACTTGCATACTTTTTATAATATAAAGGATATTTATGAATTGGGATGATCTAATTTTAGGGAATATATCAGTGTGCAATAAAAGCTTGCATTTGGGGAGGCCTGTGCCCAGCTGTGGGATGTTGTGTATACTGTGACGTGATGTGCCCTAAGTCTAATTAATTCTACTAATGACATACAATTGTATTTGGTCTTTATCATTTTTTATTGGAGACTGTCCCGACCTCACACCCACTATTGTAACTCCTGTGAGCCAGGATCAACAATGGCACGCAATTTATTGACACCGAGCATTGAAGCTGGCGAGTCTCCGGGAATGTCTAACTTATTGAGTGTCTTTATCATTTATTTAATCAAATAAAAAGATCGATTGAATGAATTAAACATTACAGGAGAAAAGCGGAGTAATATAAGAATAATTAATTAAAGGAAACGCAAGGGACTTATTACATTTGAAATTTTAAAATTATTTTTGTTGTTACGATAATTAGTGGATAAGTTATTTAATTTTACTTTGAGTGTAATCCACGGTGGATGTGAATAAAAAATATTAGCAATTACTTTATTAATTAATTAACTGATTAATTAGTTAATTTTTCAATGGAACATTATGCGTAACCAGTGACTTTTATAATAGTAACATAGTTTAATAATTTTCTATAAAATTATAAATATTAGGATTAGGACAATAAATATAAACATAGTTTAATAATTTTCTATAAAATTATAAATATTAGGATTAGGACAATAAATATAGGTATTGATTGTAGAACCAGATCTGAAAAAATTTAACCAGCGCAAAAAAACATACCGAAAAAGACTAGCATTTTTCGTCAGTATATTTCCTATCCGACTTTTACATAGCAATATAATAAATATTTATACGCCATTCTACGGACTGCGCTTATATTTACATTCCATAAAAAATATTATACAAGTTGCTACAGAGTCACTAAACTATTTAAAAAAATCTATCAGCTGACTTACTGCATTTATATTTTAGGTTATTGACCTATTGACCACCAGTGAAATGACAGCTCAAGAGACAAGGAAACCCCAATCTGACGGCTTTGTGACCGCCTTACGTCAGTTAAAGATACACTTGTCATTTAATATTAATGTGGACGAACGCGATGCGTCAGCGTTAAACTAATAGAAAAATCAACACACACGGATTAAAATAAACGTGATGTATAACTCAATAGAGGAAAACTGAGGTATGTTTATATAATAATAGCTTGTCTCTTGTATTCAGAGCGTTTGTAAACATAAATAAAACAGGCACAAATTCCTATCAAACTTATCGGTGAAAATAATTTAATGCAGTGAAAGAAAGTACAGCCCTTTACCCTCTTTGCTTCTATTTTATGTTTTATCCAAAATAAAATAAATAAACTCTAAAATAATATTATTAAAGTTCAGTGCTAATTATAGAACTGTCTGATAACGATAACGAACCACAAAATATACAACAATAACCGCCGGTCCATACCGAATTGGTATCAACACTTGACATAAAGAAGTATGAATGAAAAATATTTTGCCTTGATCTTCACACCAGCTGAGTCAACACTACATATAACTTACACATCAGGAATTACTATTGATTTCCACTTTAACTGATATCTCACTCAATTCCATCAATCGACGACCGTGTCCTCCGTACCAAAAACTAAAAAACACGGGTATTTCGAAACTAACGTCATTACAATTAGGCGAAGAGATAACGCGACCTTAGTAAAGTTGATACCATACTTTCGGTTTTGCACATCCCGCGCGGCGTCTGTTTACTCTCAACACTGTAACATCGTACATCAAATAGCATAGCACTTCCACAAAATATCTAAGCATTATAAATTCGGCTCACGGAATAAAAAAACTGCATTAAACTAGCGAGCACTCGCACAATGCGACCTTGCGCGCTACTGAACGCCTCCACTGACTCACTACTCACTGTTTGATCAGCATCTCCATCATTTAACTTAGGATAAAAGAAATATCTTACATAACCAACACATCAATCTTGTATCACTACCACAAAAACTTCGGCATTTTATCACTTTGTATACACTGGCATTTTTTTCACGACAAAAGAACGTTTGATACGTTCGAGTAGTCAACGTCAAATACTAATTGTGTGTAAACGAAGGTAAATATTAAAATGTGATAAGCGCGAACAGTGCCAATTCCGAGGGACTGTTCGAAAACATTTTTATTGCAAAGCCGCGTTATACCGACGTTCCCGCAAAACATCAATTAATACTATAAATAAACAGGAATATTTTTTCCCACGGTTTCGCGCTTATGTTTAATCTTTTGTATACTTGCACGCGATTGCACGAAGTGTTTAAAATAACTGCCTTAATAAATTTTGCATTTTTTATTAGACTGGCATTACTAACTGGCTGAAAAATGTACTGCCGAAAATTAATAGATAATCTAAAATATTTGACCAGCCGAAAGTTAATACATAATACACATATGTTTAGGTACATTATATGCAAAAACATGTATACACCTACCACTAAAGGTTTTTCGAACATGTATTATGCTAATGTTAACCCGTTTTATTACTTCGATAATACATTTAGCATGTTATAATAGTTAAAATGATTACTGAGGAAATAAAACTGAAACCTATTTCAAGTAGTATTCAAGGTTTTATCTTTCTAATCGTTCACGTTACAAAAACAATAATATTGCATAATCACGCCAAAAGATTGTAGTTTATAAATAATAAAATCCACCCAAGAGAATATATTACTGGTTTTATATTAATTAAGGAACGCAAATTCCGTGATGAGTATTAGAAATTACCAGAAACGTTAGGTTCTCAGAAAATCCAGATTGAAAAAACATTTGGGATCAGACTAAGATCATATCTGGAGGCTCCCATTTCACCGTTGTCCTTATAACTAAATGGGCCTGAGACTCTTTTACTTTATGTCAAGTTAAACAATCAATCGTTCTACAATTCCATTATTATAAACGAGTCAGTCAGATTGTTGGAAGCCCTTTATGCCAGCACCGAAACAATGTATAACGTGGTAGGCTTTTATGAACCAGAAAAATATTCGTGTCTACTGTCTCGTGAAATAAGTGGAGCTTACTACATGAAGGAATCCGCGGGTAGTCGTCAAGTAATACTCGGTGACGTACTGTCATTGAACCTAAAGCGCTATCTGTTGGTGAATATTCAGAAGCCCCGATTGTCTTCTCTCGTCAGACGTATCGTGAACCTCGAAAAAAACCAGTAGAGGAAAAATATATTGAAATAAACTAAACTGTGGACAGTTCCTTATACCTAGTATATGCTTTTACCTTTATTATCAGACTCCTTACGGGAATTAAAATTGTATGCGAAACGTTTGTTTATATCTATGTAATTAGTCTAATGGCGTCACCTTTGTGTATAATATATTATGTCATTCCTTATATGAATTATATACATTAATAACTATAAACACTGTTCATTTAAGCTTGGCGAACAGTGTGTGGTATAAGTGGGACTATTGGGATCTGCCTATCCATTCGAGAATATAGGCGTAAGCTCATGTATAACTTTAAATGTATGTACATTGTTTATTAACTATGTTCTTAATTGTAATAAATAAATTACGTCATGTAATTAAACCAAGTTTCAACTTCTAATGGATTTGCTGCCCAATTAAGAGAAATAAGGTCCTAATCACGGCCTCCAACCTGGTACAAATTGGTATACCTCACGCCATCATCTTCATTATCACTTCCAAATGACTTCACAGTGACTCATTAAAAGTAACAGTATTCCACACACAATGTAACTTTTTTTATTATTCTACTGACTCAACAAAATTACACTGCACTAAATGGTAGGGTATTACAATGCCACTCAGATAAGTACCGAGGTACTCTTTTCTTATCTCTTGAATATTATATCCCGTTAATAGACGTAATTAGGGTTTAATTGCTGGGGGATATTTGAATTCATAGCGACCAATATGCACAGTATTTTAGGATCCGTTATTGTTACCTACTTCGTGTATATCCTGTATTTATTCGCATACATACCTAAACGATTCAAACCAACTTGTAACTTTTCTAATAATCACTATTTTGTAAGCTGGTTTTGAAAAGAGCAACACAAGAGTTTCTTGCCCGTTCTTCTCTCGTAAAAACCTTTTACCGAACCGGGCAGTAGATCAAACATGAGTGAATCTAAATGATATTGAACATTTTAATAGATTCAATATATTATTTTCATTTCATTTCTATCACAATCAGATACTCATTATAATTACTTTGCCAGGAAATTATTAGAATAGTCAAATGCAATCGGCTTTATCAATAGCTTATGTACGCTCCGGATAAAAGGAACCTGGATTATGGGAAGGATGGAACACATCAACCGGAAAACTGATGCGGTAGGGAACAACTTCGCTAGTACCACACTTTATTTTCCTCTACTGTCAAAGCATACCCTATTTTCCTTTACCTAATATGAATATGATTTTCAAAGTTACCTATAAACATAGAGATGATAAAAATGAGGGTACTAAGTTCAAATTTAAAACCTGTGTTAAACATAAAATAAAATAAATTTATGAACGACGAAAAGCTTATTGAGCTACTTTTACAGTTTCTGTTAATGAGTTACGCACCGGCAAGCGAAGCGTTAGACTTCCGCCTATAAGGTAGATAAACCAAGTTGAGGTTGCAGGAAGTGTCTCAATGCTGACCGCTTCCCACAGGTCACACACAGAGCTTCAATGCCCGGTGTGTATAAAATGCGTGCCAATGTTGATTCTGGCTTACAGGAGTTGCAGTGGCGGGTGTAAGGGCGGGAAGATCCAGTCTCCAGTTCAGTATGGATATTCTTGGTGGAAAGCCAAAGTTCAGTAGGTAGTTGACTTTCGTTTGCTTCAACAGTACAATTTTTATATCAGAAAAAAAAACTTCATATGAATTACGATGGAAAACGGGGCACTAAGCCGTCCGTCACCAGCTAGTACAGTAGCCTAACACGCGAAGTTGCCGCTTCGCGTTACAAGCGATTCTCGTCTCACAAAAGCTCAATTTAAAAATGTGTTGTTCTATGAAATAACACATGCGGGACATTAAATAAAATAAAATAAAATAAATTACACCCAACAGTCACATACATAGTCCTGACCCCACACTGAGATCGAGTCTTGTGTTGTGGATATGAGGAACTATGAGAGACTTTTCGGTGTCACAAACACCCAGATCCGAAATAAATATTTGTGGCCGCCAAAACATTGCTCTGGGTGCGGGGATCGAACCCGCGGCCTCACGTTTCATAGGCGGCTTCTAACTGACTGCGCCACAGAGGCTGTCAACATTACAAGATGAATTTCAATAAATAAGGTGTTCACGCATTAGTTCCCGTGAGTATTTTCCCGGGCATCAAATTAACACACACAGGGGACATCTATATATAGGATGTAGAATAGAGTAAAGCGTAAACAGACCCCATGCCGCTAACGGTTTAATGGATACGATCCAGAAACCAGCAGGGGTCTATTTAATTCAGATTCCCTGCAGATGACTAATAAGAGAATATTTCCGATAAGTGATAAGTTTAGTTAAGTTAATCTTAATAGATTTAAATTATATTTATATTTAGTGGTTTAGGCGACGTTCCCTGGGTGCCTAAAATATTATATGTATTTTGTAATTACCTGATAAGGGGACACATAATACGGACGGCAAAAGGCTCATAATACAATGTCATTATTTATGTGAAATCATGATTATAAGATGATCGCCTAAAGGTTTTTAATAGAATAAAAATATATTCTAGTAGCTTTCGTGTGACACAAAAGCAAGCTATTAATTCATACTAAATGTAAGATTACAACTTTACAATAATTATTCCCAGTTATCTTGATTATTACTAAAATTGCCATTGTAATAGGACAATATAGACCCTAAACAAAATGTATTACCGTCAATATAATATAATATAAAAGTAATGAGGTTATCACCATTCCACAATAACAAAGCAATGTTATAAAAATAATATTACTTAAATAATTGTGTACTACTGTTGATTGTACATTTTTTTTATCTAATCGCTATATAGCTACTAATATTGTCAAAACCACTGATTAATAATATTATGTGTTGTTGCACTAATTATAATTCATACTTTTATGTACATTTTTCCATAAATTGACAATAATGTGTCAAACTTTTTTTTTGTTTTATTGCATTGAATGACGACACGAGCATGCCGTTCGCCTGATGGTAAGCGATGCGACCGCTCATGAACAGTAGCAAAACCAAACAACACCTTGAATTACAAAGCAATGCTTGGCACTCCACTGCGCTCGCCATCCTGAGACACAAGATGTTAAATCTCAATATTATGTCCAGTAGTTACTCTGGCTACAATGTCCTTCAATCCGAAACACACCAGTGCATTTAAACTGCTGTTTGCTAGGAGAAATAGACATTCCGGTGGTACCCACCCAGGCAGCCTATCACATATGAGAGACCTACCACCAGTACTTTCTGCTGATAGAATCTTTTTGAGAGAAACAAGAGACCCAATTTAATATTTAAAGGCAATTGATTGAAAGAGATTAGGCCATGTAGTCCCCTCTACTGGGTTATTGCGAATTGGCTAACTTTACTCACCCTAAACATTCTTACAAATCAATATGGCATGCAGGCATCATGTTTTTCTTCACCATTATAGTTAAAATGGCTCAAAAGCCTTACTTTTATAAAAACATACATCTATTAATCAACCACATTTTAAATTTTAAATTTCCAAATTGTCTCCTTTGGTATATTGCAACATTCCTGGTTTTTTTAAATTAAATTCTAAATAATTAATAAAAAATGTGTTTTCATATACTTTTTAAGGTAAGTTTTTTTAATTAAAGTAAAATTGTTTAAGCAATTTTTTACACAAGATCTATCCAAAATTGGTTGCTTTTATAAGTGATTGTGTGGTCTATAAATATGTGTTTTGCATCTAGGAGTTTTATGAGACTGATAAGTTTATCTTAGTTTCTCATACTGACAAAACAAGTGATAATTTGAGTGTGGAGTCTGATCTATGCGTGTTGAGTATAAGGTGAATTAATTTATAAAAAATTAGATTCATTTTATCAAATATTCAGAACAGATGGATGGTATTCTATATGTATTATTTTCTACTAACCATAAAAACATTTACTAAGTTTACTACTAATACGAGTATATGTAAGCGTAACACTTCCCATTATTATAAGAGATAATAATTTCCAAGATACATAGTCCCCTCAAATGACACTCAATCTAAAATAAATACAAAATATTTACATGGCATACACATTAGTGACTGCATACTATATTTAGTATCTATAGGGAAGAAAAATCATGAACAAGTAATTATTTATATTACACATTAGGTATTTATTATTTAGGGGTTTAGCTAACTATTTAGGAATATCCTGTTTTTGAATAAATAAATGGTATTGTTATACTTTAAAATGTATCATCAATTGTGTGTGTGTAAGTATTGGCTCTGATGTTTGTACACAAACATAAAATTTCTATAATCCCAACACCCTAGAACACATTTAATAAAGTGACTCCAGAAGCCATTCTAGCACAATTTTATATCATCATTATCATCATCATATCAGCCACAGGAAGTCCACTGCTGAACATAGGCCTTCCCCAAGGATCTCCACAATGACCTGTTGGAAGCGGCCTGCATCCAGCGACTTCCTGCAACCTTAGTCAGATCGTCCCATCAGATCAATTTTATATGACTGAATGTAACTAAATCTTACGAAATCTAAAATTCTTAACAATATAATTAAAGATTATCAATAATTTAAAAAAAGATGATGTTAGGAATTCATTGAATAGAGTAAAAAAACACATTTTATTAATTTTATAATATAATTTTCTATTTTTTATCAGTCGGGAGTTAGAAGTTAATGCCTAATATGGGTATAGGCTGGCCCCCAAATCACATCATGGAACAAAACAAGGCAAAATGTGAATGTCCTAGCTCCTCTGCCTACCTTTTGTGGTATAAAAGGTTTGTGTTTATGTACTTATGTATGTAATTAATTTACATTTATGGATGTGTGATGTATGTGTAATAATATGTGGTATGAAATAGAGTGCTACAAGTCTGATTATGGCTATAAACAGGAATTAAAAGATAATTGCACCAATCCATGATAATGGTATGATAAAGCAGATGATAAAATTGATCAAATATTAAGTCATGGGTTAAAAGCAGATCCACCTGAACAATTAGCATACAGAGGTATTTTAAAGCCATAAAACCAAATTAATTTGTTACCCTACAATGGAATAATTCCAAAGCTTACCTCGTGAAATGGTGCATCTCCATCTTGGAAGAGTTGTTGGAAGGCGAGTTCATTGCGTTGGGCATCGGAAAGGAACGATTCTGTTTCGGCACCGTCGGATTTTTTGTGCTGCAGTTTCACACTGCCAGCATAAATCGGATTCGTTAACTTCGGCGAAAATACATTCTCCTCGGGTTTGTCGAGGAGCGGCTTCGGTACGTCCTCTTCGAGAGATGGATCTCCGTCTGACATCACATAAACTACCGCCAAAAATCACAGACACTACTGGAGTTCTTTTTTCGAATTCTTCATGTCAGTTCCTTCCGTACGATTAGTCACCACAGAACAACGATGTGATTTATCTCGTGTTTTCGTTCGAACACTAATTAAATGGGCAAAGGTGAATTGTTATGGTCTGCCGAGTTTATGAGACTTCAAGGAGATGTATCCGCTTTATTTGGAAATTAATGCACAAAAACGTATATTATATGAAAGAAAGTAAATTACGAGGTCGATGTACCTCATTTAAAAGCAAAATCTAGAAATGTATGTACAGATTTCTGCTTTAGGATTTCCGACAGGAAGAACATTTGACATTTCACATTGACATTGACAAATGACAACTGCACTCTAGTTTGTTCCACTTGACGATAATAAACCCACGCTCACGAATACAACTTTTCCCGTTCCACTTGTGGAAAATATTACTAGGTATGTCAAATCGCTTGAAATGTTGTCTCAGTAAAGCCTTTATGTATACAAACACACTAGTTTTTGTTGTAGTCAAAAACACCTAGTAGTTTTGATTTTATAGGTATTCAAAGTTTTGAAAAATATCGAGTCCCGCTACAGTCACGTGATCGCTTGTGACGTCATTTCACAACGCGCCGCACGGGCCACGACTCGCTTCGTATTAAATCGCCAGCGATTATAGTAGTTGTAATAGCTTGCGCAGTGTTTTGTTGTTGGTTTTCGTTCGCGTATTAATAGTTTAATAATAGTAAATATTATTCGATTAATAAAATGGATGAAGGATTCGAAAAAGGGCAATCGGATAATCTACCTAAAATAGATGGATTAATGGTTGCGCATTACTTATCAACAAATAGTGATTTCGTTGCCACCGAAATGCGAGGAATAAAAATGCAACGGTAAGTGAAATTTCCGTGCTAGCCTACTACTTATGCTTAATAGTTTATCTATTACTATTCTAAATTGTTTTATCAAAACAAAATACCCAACTAATGTCGTAATGGAAGAATGCAACTCAAATAGTATAACTACCTTTTGTAAGTTAAAGACAACAAATATGTATGTATTATAGTTTTGTAGCTATTGGTAGGCACGTATGTATAATATAGGTAGGTAACGCTCTTCTTAGTAAATTTAAATGAATACATACGTACCTATATTCAGTGGCGTAACTACACCATCGGGGGCCCGTGGCAAAATCATCGGATGGGGCCCCCTTTTTTTTACGGAGAGGAAAACTGTTAAGTTTATTTTCCGGTACCCCGGAGGATGCCGATAAGAATATATCAGAATATATCATTGTCACTGGCCTGCCAGCACATTGCGGTCGAGGCGGGTCCGTAACAAAAAACTGCGCTAGCATACCGAATAAGACCCTGTCTACCGCATTTCGAGCGGTACTGGATATAATCTCAGGACGAGAAGCGCCCCGATTCCTTTCCAGTGATCGCCCGGCGCAAAACCAGGACGTAAGTCTCTCTCCGTGGGGAACAAAGTTGACATCCACTTATATCTAGATCTGGACGCCCCTTTAAGATTTTGTGGGCAAGATCACGTGCTCTGTCGTCCATCTCGGAATCAAAGTTAGTAAGAGTGCACCGCAGTACAGTTATTCCGGGGGTTCCATTAGGTAGCCTTATAAGTCTTGCGTGGGAGATCGTGCTGGAATTGTTACACCCGTATTCTAGGACGTTTCCTCGAATATTCCTCAACCTTATCCTTGTCGAGGTGAAGTTTAAAATGAATTCGAGGAACTCTCGAATATGGTATGCTTAGTTAAAAATATACCTTTCCTAGAGGATTCTCGAGTGAGGTTGAGTTATGGAAATACGTCATCTGATCTTCTCATTTATCCCATCACCATCAGGCGGAGGCATTGGATAGTAGGGGAGAGGTGATTACGGTAGGTCTTGAAATTTTTATCGAGTGCGGCATGGCGTCGTTCTGGTGAAGCTCCTGTCTGGTATTTCAACTCGAGGAACTCTAAAAGTACATCGCTAGCTTTCTGAATGCTCGGAGCATAAAAGTCGTATTGGACGCCTTTTGTATCGAGACCAAGACCATTATTTCTGGTGTTCCATAAGACTCTATGCTTCCATCGACACTGTCTGTTTTGCCTAAGTGCCTATCAATGGCATGTGGACTATCACCAGCTTGCATTGTTATGTAGATGCTAGTAAGAGACGCAGGATACATCGGACTAAAGAATCTCGAAAGAAAGTTGAAAGAAAGAAAGTTGAGGAAAGATAGTGTCAACTTTTGACGTAAGCCAAGACCTCTCTGGGGCGTGCCTCCCATTGGGGTGGATTGAACTTAGCTCAGTTTAACCCCACGAAGACACAAGTTTACTCGTTTGCAACCAAGAAGACCCCTTTTGTCATTGAGACACTCTCTCTAAGCATCCGAGAGTATTCCTGGAACCGAAATAATGAGCAAAGCGTGCGTTTAGGTGTCATTTGTTGACAGCCTCCGTGGCGCAGACGCAGCCTGTGAAACGAGAGGCGGGTTCGATCCCCGCACCGAGACGAATGTTCGTGAGGCCCACAAGTATTTGTCTCTGTCTTGGAGTTTGTGAGACCGAAAAGTCTCTCGTAGTTCCCGATACCCACGACAAAAGACTTCATTGATACGAATGTGGGTTCAGGACTATGTATGTGACTGTTGGGTGTATTTATGTATATATTTATTTGGAATACAAGGGCAGATTGTCCAGCAAAAGTTAGAGATTCTCAACAGAGCCAAGTGATACTTCACCACCTGGAGACTGGCACCACGTGGAGTACTGCTCTCACCTCCGGGTAGAAGCCCCAAATACCAGCTCGACCCACTTGACTCCTTACAGCGCCGAGCTCTTCGGATCGTCGATAATCCCGATCTCACGGAGAATGTGGAGCCGTTAGGATTGCGTTACGACTACGGGTCTCTCTGTGTAATCTTTTGATTGTTCCACGGAAAGTGCTCTGAGGAAGATATCGCCACTATCGCTAATCTTCCATCACACTTCCTGCACCGCACTGCAGTAGACTTCAATCTTACTACCTGGAAACTATCCGTTCCCGGAAAGTACATACGTTTTCAGTGATATTTTCTACCATGCACGTACAAGCTCTGGAATTAACTCCCTGCTTCGGAATTTCCTGGGCGCTATAAACTACCTGTGTGAGTACTTATCTTACGGTAGAAAGCGACTTCATTTTGCTGGACACCTGGATTTGCGAAAATCCATGAGCGGCGATGAACGCTGACCGTCAGGCAGGCTGTATCCTCGTATGTCTGCAGGGCATAAAAGAAACTCCACAACGAGACCAATCATTCATCATAACATCTCGGTTTACTCAGTACTAGATGGCCGAAACCCAAACGCAGCAATGGTGATGGGGCTCAGAAGCCTAATATTGGAGTTTTATTCTTTTTTAAACCAAATCTGCGCTATAATCTGTACAAAATAGTTTTATTTCAATGATTAAAATTCGCGTAAATCTAAAGAACTATTATTATTTTTATGTATCACAAATAAACCTTGGTATCTTTAATAAAAATTAAGAAAATATTTTATAATCAATTTTGTTGGTAATAAATTAGTTAGGTTCTTTCTCTGCTTATGGTCTCTCGAGCCTGAGGGGCCCGGTTGTCAGCCGCGCCGGGGGCCCCTAAGGTCGGGGGCCCGTGGCATTTTGCGCACTATGCCACCCTATTGTTACGCCACTGCCTATATTGATTTATTGCAAACTAGCTTCCGCCAGCAGCTTCACCCCAGTTTCCCTCAGAAGCTGTACATTTTCCCAGTATTAAAAGTAGCCTATGTGTTATTCCAGACTTCGTCCAGATCCTTTCAGTAGTTGTTTTTGTGAAAGATAACAAACACACACACTCACAAACTTTCGCATTTATAATATTAGTAGGAAGTAGGATAGGTACTTATGTAGATGTAGTGGGTTGAACGTTACAGATGTACTAAACCTGTTTTATTTGTATTTTTTGTTTGTTTGTTTGTATCAGCCCATATACGTCCCACTGCAGGGCACGGGCCTACTCTACAATCGAGAATACGATTGAGAGTGGTTAGGCCATATAGTCCACCACGCTGGCCTAGTGCGGGTTGGCGGACTTACATACCATAGAAATTCTTATGAATCGCTATGGTATGCAGGTTTCCTCACGATGTTTTCCTTCACCGTTTTAGTGCGTGGTGATTGACTATCAATACACACATGACTCCGAAAAGTCAGAGGTGTGCCCTGGGATTCGAACCCGCGACCACCGTGAACATATTGGCAGCCGCGTCTAGTCCGTTTACCAACAGGCCACCACGCACTTATATTTTTTTTTTTTTTTTTTACTTACAAAATACGTAAGGCAATTTTAATCTCATTTTTATTGCAAATATAGATGTTTGAACAGATGTACTAAACCTTTTTTGGTTATTTGTTTTTTTCTACTAATAAAATACGTAAGGCCATTTATTTTTATTTGAAACTTATTTCAGATCGGCAAGAGACAGCTATGTCGATGATGCTATTGGTTATATTCAAGTAAAAAGAGTAGGTGATGTATGTACGGTTAAATGTAGAATCACGCCAGAACACCGCGTACGTACCACACCTTATTCATAAGTAACCTCTTCATAGCCTTTATCCATTTTTTTCGCATTTTAACGTCCTTTGGAACTATAAAAAACAACTTTTCTGGCGAATTGGTAGTTGTGTTTGTGCATTTAGGCACAACACATGATTTCCTAGTATTTGGATTGGACATTGTTAAAAGTCTTTAGGTATAAACGTAATATTATAGTACTCTGTGGGTATAAATTCAACGGCACGGGCGCGCGACCACGAGCGAACTGAGTGAGCCAGTGAGCGTGTTGTGCTATGACGTCACACCGTAACCGGCAGCCCGGGTCGTACGGTTACAACTTGTTTTACTTCTAAATCGGAAACTAATTGACATATCGAAGTAATTCTTTCACTAGTATTTTTTATTTTTGCCAGAGAATATGGAGTGCTAATAATCAAAATTAGTTAACATTCTTCATTGGAACGGGTCATGGGGCTTTACGGGGATTGAAGAAAGGTGAGTTGGAAAAAACAAAACCTTTAAAAAGGTTCGGATAAACTGAATAACTTATAAAAAAAACACTTGGTAAATTGCAAAAAAGGTTGAGATTGAATATATCATTTATTATAATATAATATACCATTTAGTGGATTATTTTACTAACTTACGTTCGATGAGCCTTGATTTCCCGATAACGACAAAAATCAAAAAGTAAGCATGCATTCAGTTCATATGAAATAACGGATACACGTTCAAGATTCACTGCAAAAATACTAACTTCTGCAAACATATTTCTACATATTACTTAATTATTTTTTGACATTGCAAAATCACAACGACCGCGGTCGCGGTCTTGATAGTCAAGTGGAACGGGGCGGCGAAAAAAAGTGTTTTTAGCGCCGTGAACGCCAAGTGGAACGCGACCCTGATGATCTGACAGTGGCAAAAGTCAAAATAAAAGAATGAAGAATTTCTAAAGAAAATAACGTTATTTGTATATGTTCAGGAGACAATACTATGTTGTAATGTGCCAATAAAGTATACAGTATTATTTTCCAACCAGACAATGACATGGGTCAAAGTTATCCTAGAAATACTATACGAAATACTTTATTTTATATTTTATCATGGCAATGAATTTTGCCACGCCGCTTGTGAACTGTCAAACCGCGTCGCCGATGGTGTTGGAAGGTTGCCGGCGAATAACATTTCTATTTTTTCATAGTATTTACGCTGTTATGTATGTAAAATAATAATATACGCGATAATAAATACCGGAGCAAAATGACTGCCGACGTGCAAACAAAATCCAGGATGTCTCAACTGACATCGGAAAAGCAGCTAACTTTCATAAAGTTAGCTGTTTTATCCATGGCAGCGATTTTATGTGAGTAATTAAACGTTTTTTCCCCTATATAAAGTGATCTTATATAAGGCTACGCCTGCTATCCGTTCCATTAAAAAACTTAGAACAGCATACACAGTTGACTTACGTGGTCCAATCACGATAAGCGCGAGCCAAACATTACACATCTAACGACATTTTCATGCTATTTAGACATGTTAACAGCATTTCTGGAGTATCAAATACTATATGTATGCACATAAATAGTCTACGTGTTTATGTCTATGCAACCATAACTTTCCCTTATTTGATAACCTCCGAAGTGTGTGGCGTATGAAAGCCGGTCAAGAATCAGATACATAGTAGATATTATCGCCTTTTTTTTACAGGGAAGCGTAACCATGATGTTGATACACTACTACATGGCCTTAAAGACTTGATTAAAGTGACTAAATATTGCTTGAAATCATTCAGGCATCAATATTTCCATATAAATAAAGTTATACAATATCGTAAAGAAATCTATCTATTATGATAGTATACAGTAGCAATATTGCTCATTAACATCATGTAAACAAAATCTGAATGTAAAATTCAATATTTATTTGTTGTAGACTGACATGGTACTCTGTGGTTTCAATAACTTTAAAAGTTGTCTATTGAAAATACAATCCCATTTACGATATTTATATAATTTCCTTAAGCCGAAATCTTAAACATAATGCAATTTAGATACTTCTGATAAATACATAAATACTTAAAATTCAAATAATTTTATTTGCAGCTTTCGCAACACGTCTATTCTCTGTGCTGAGATTTGAAAGCGTGATTCATGAGTTTGATCCGTACTTCAACTACAGAACAACGAGGTACCTCACTGAGGAGGGTTTCTATAAATTCCACAACTGGTTTGATGACCGAGCATGGTACCCATTGGGACGTATTATTGGAGGTGAGTTTGAAAATAATTTATTTACTCAATTCTTTTTTTCACTGTACGGTAAGTAGTAACAAATAAATTACATAATAATAATAGTCCAAGTGGTGGCCTTATCACATCAGGTAATTTCTTACAGGGAACCATGGGATAGATATTAAAATTCAATTATTATTTAATAATTCTAAAATAACAATTGTATTTTCATTAAGAATATGTACACATATGCAGTAATTAAAAATCCATTCATATGAAACTACATTTGGACCAAACCAAGATAAATATATATCACCATGTAATCAAACAAATAATAATGTATGCAGTGTCCAAAAAAATATATCTTTATAAATAAACCACTAAGTTATGCCAATATCATATTGTAATGAAATATTATAACAAAAGTTATATACAGTAAAAGCTCTTTATTCGCGGGGTATAGGTTCCGTAAATATGCCGCGAATACAGAAACCGTGAATATGGAATGGTATTTTGTATGGGATTATAGGGGATACGTTCCTTGGTGACAAAATTAAAAAAAAAACAACATAAAAAAAACAATTTAATTGAAGTTTTTGACCATACTTATTGATTATTATCTTCAGGCATAGGCAACGGTTTACAGAATTTTGTATTTTTTTCTTGTGTGGCAGTTTTTAAAAGCTCTTTCAGTTCAAACTGATATTCAGCAGTGGTATTAACAATTTGCCTCTTAAAAATAAGACCTCGTTCCATAGACGGATCAATTTTCATAAAGAAATCTCAAAGCTCATTTGCTATTCTTAAACCTTCTCTAAGATTATTCAGATTAAATGTCACATTTCCAGTGTTTGTTGAAGCCTCTTCTTCAATGGGCTGTGCATTTAACATTTCCTCCAAGTCGGTTTCAGTCAAATCTTCATCTTGCGATTCAAGCAATTCTTGAATGTCACTTGATTCTATCTGTTCAAATTTAGCAGCCAAAGTTTGAATTTCCATAGATTGTTGTAATAAGAGGTCTATTTTACTTTTTTATTAGTCCATTTATCGGCCCGTTTACAAAGGATTTTTGGTTGGATACATATTGGAATTATTTTTACTAATATGCATGTAGTACTGAGCGTACTGTGTTCTCTTAACATATCTCCAACGGCTGTTGATTGGTTTCGAAGTTATCTGTATGGACGCCGGCAACGCATCAGTGTTGAGGAAAGTTTATCCTCGTGGAGCACTGTATCTGCTGGCGTTCCACAGGGCGGCGTGCTATCTCCTTTACTCTTCGCAGTTTTTATAAACTCCATAACTAATCATCTTCGCTCCTCCTACCACCTCTACGCTGATGATCTACAAATTTACACTCGAGCGCCTTTAGATAAAATAGTAAGTGCAATTACCACAATAAATATAGATATTTATCATATTTGTGAGTGGAGCAAGGCATATGGCTTGAAAGTCAATCCATCGAAAACTCAGGTTATTGTTGTCGGCAGCCCCAGGATGATTTCGAGACTTGATTTTACCCAACTACCAAGTATTTCTTGTGATGGGGTCACTGTTCCATACAGTGAAACTGTGAGAAATCTTGGTGTACACTTTGATAAATCATTCACCTGGGGTCCACAGCTTCGAGAAGTAAGTCGTAAGCTGTTTGCCTCGGCAAGGTCCTTGCGGCGATTACACAATTTTCTACCTATTGCCACGAAGATTTCACTTGCGCAAACACTCCTTCTTCCCATCCTTGATTATGCCGATGTCAGCTATCTAGACCTCACCGAAGTGCAACTTGATAAACTTGAGCGCCTTCAAAATTTCTGTATTAGATTCATATTTGGATTACGCAAATATGATCATGTTTCCGAGTTTCGTGCTAAGCTCAAGTGGTTACCTATACGGCTTCGTCGGAATACTCACATTCTCTCTCTTCTTTACAATATTTTGTTTAATCCTCTCGCCCCTTCTTACCTTAAAGAACGATTTCTTTTTCTTCATGAGTCACATTCGAGGTCCTTGAGATCGTCGGAGAATCTTAAACTGAGAATGCCCGTACACACTACTATATTTACGGATAAATCATTCACTGTCGAAGCTGTTCGATTATGGAACGCCCTTCCTGTAGTGGTAAGACAGGCTCAAACTTTGTCGTCCTTCAAAAAGCTGATGAAAGAGCATTACTTTTCGCTATGAACAGATTAAATTGATGCGTTTTTATTTATTTACTATTATATATATATATTATATGTATATAAGATCAAGAGTTATTTCTTCTTAAAGCATAACACAATGTGATTCATCTAAAATAGAGTTTTATTCATTAAATATAGTAACATTTACATATCAAATATCAACTATTGAAATACTTACTAACCTAAAATAGAGAATCGACAATTAAATGTCCATGCTTTACTATTATTACTATACAAACTTAAATAATCTTTCACATATTTAAATTAAAGGAAATTCACAAAAAAATACTTCAATTATTTCAATTTAAAATATTAATGTCAGTGTCAACGACAATACACAGCAAAAAGAATATAATATTATATAAGCAGGCCGAAGGTTACATCTCCCCCCTTCGAAATGCAAATTTTTTCAAAATTAGTTGAGTAAAATTTTGCTGCGAAATCTAAATATCAACAAGCATAGGAATAAGCTTTGTAACATGATATAGTCCAATAGATCTTGTACCACGACCAGTATTTATTTTAAAAACTGAATCCGATATTTTTTCTTCAATTTCAAAGGGACCAATTCTAATTTCATCCATCTTTTTTTTGTTTAATTTGTTTCCATAATCAACATATACCTTATCTCCTTTTTTAAATTCATGTTGTATTCTATTCTTGGCAAATAAAGCTTTATTATATTCGTGTGATTTTATTGACCTTTGGAGTGCTATTTTCCTGTCTTCTTCCAAACTTTTTGTTAATATCTGTTTTTCTCTTAATTCACGTGGTAACAAGTCTGTAGACTCACCAGACAGCAAATATTTAGGAGAAAATCCTGTTACAGAATGGTTTGTTTCATTATATCTATTTCTACATTCTTCTGCTATTTTTGACCAATTTGTTTTTCCTTTCGATTCATTCACTTTGCATCTTATTTTGTTTACAATAGTCTGGTTTAACCTTTCGTTTAAACCATTTGAGAATGGTGCATCTACCGCTGTAAGTATTAATTGAATATTTCTGTCCTTAAGGTAATTTTTGAATTCATTCGAATTAAAAGCTGGATATTGATCAGAGAGTAAGATGTCTATTTTTTCTTCTTTAGGAATTTTTTCTATAAGTTTGATGAAGTCTCGAGCATTTTGATTCTTAGAACACAGGATGTATGCGTACCTAGTGAAGTGGTCTACTAGTAGATGTAAGTATCTTTTTGTTGATCTTTGACCCCCAAATCCTCCTATTGTGTCCAGTGACATTATTTGAAAGGGTTTATTAGCTGGACCTAATTGCGACATAAAGCCATATTTTCTATTTAGTCTCGTTTTATTTTTCAGGCATATCTCGCAGTTCTTGCATATATTTTTAATATTTTCTGATAGATTCGGTGCAGTATAAAATGGTTTTATTTTAGATTCTGTTTGATTTATTCCAGTATGACAATATTTTTCATGAGTCTTTCTTATTATAATTTTACTATAATCTTCACTTAGAATTATTTTTTTACTTGCAAGTCTATACAGGCTTCATATTTCTTCACTTTTCCAGTGTCATATTTATTTTTAGCAAAAATTTCCTTGTAATTATCCAATAATATGTTTATCTCTTGTCTTTGCTCAGTATTTAAGTATTTTGTATCTATGTCAAATTTGTTTGTATCTATACCTTCATTAAAATTAACTGCGTATTCTCTTTTCTCTTTATTTGTTTGAATATTTTCAATCTCTCTATCTTCAAATATATTTTTACTACTTATTTCAAAAATGTCATATTTCTGTATTTGGATATTTAAATTCTCGTCATGAGTCAACCCAAATTTATGTATTGAATCTAATCCTAGAATTAGATCATACTCAAAATTTTCATTTTCAAAGATAAATGCATTTATTTTCATCTTCTTATTCAATAACTCGGCATCTAATACTATTAACCCTTTAGTCTTACCTCCTCCACTTATTGTTTTTATTGTGTTATAATAATAACTAGGCTTCATATTCGTCACCTGGACTAATTTTGAATTTATCAATGTTATTCGTGAACCAGGGTCATACAGCCCCTTGACTTCTAAAGTATTATTTAACATCACCATAATCTCAATTAGTGGAGGGAAGTTTAGTTTTTTGGATCTTCATTACTCAGTTCAACTTTTAATATTGAATTAGAATTCATGTTTTTGTCATTAGTTGTTTTTTTCCCGTAATTATACCAGCAAACATTCTCTGGGTGAAATCTACTTAATTTTCCTTTATTCTCACAAATCCTGCATGGTATTTTTTCAGTTTGTTTTATTTTTTGTTTATTGTATTTATTTCCTACACTAAAGTTTTTTTTCAATGTTAAACTTTCTAGTCCTCTTATGCAATTAAATAAGTCATCTACTTCTTTAAGATTTTCTCTGTCTATTCTATCCATTATGAAGTTTGGTAGACCGGTGGCAATCAAATAAATTAGGGTTTGTGTATCTATTGATCTGTTTATTTCTAGTAACAGTCTCTCTTTTTTAAGAGCATATTCTAACATTGACCCTTGTATATATTTAAAATTCATAGCGTACCTGATCGGTGACCAGCCTTTATCAGCAAATGTATCACTTAAGCTTTTCTTCCATACAGACCAATCTGAATCTACAGTATGTTTAATAATCATTGATGTATACCAATCTATACAAGTATCTTCCAATAGTAATCGTAGAATTTCTATTTTTTGTAAATCTGTATCTATTTGTAAACGGGCACATTCACTTTCAAAAGTATTTAACCATTGTTTAACATTTGTTCTATTACTTGAAAACTTTTCTATAGAAAATTCTCCTACTAATCTCGTCTTATTTTCTGCTTTTTTTAATAATGTTGGTTCCATTGATGACAACTCGTGACCTTGTTCCAATTTTTCAAGTAAAAACCCATCAAATTGTAAATTATCATCATCTAAATATGTTTTCCTCATTTCCTTGGTTAATGTTATCCAAACCTGTCTCTTATCGTGCCTTTTCTGGAGTGATTTTTTTATTTTGTCAAATATTTCATGCTTTAATATTTCTCTGTGTAAATTCACTGATTGATACTCTCTAGGCATAAGAAAAGTTTGATTTTGTGTATCCGTGATGGAGGTTATGGTATAAATATTTGTCTTAGTATCATCTGGTTTGGCTTTTACAACAAATTCAAATCTTAATTTCTCCATTGTAAATATATATTTTTTCACATGTAAGTAAATTGTCGATTTATAAGATCAAGAGTTATTTCTTCTTAAAGCATAACACAATGTGATTCATCTAAAATAGAGTTTTATTCATTAAATATAGTAACATTTACATATCAAATATCAACTATTGAAATACTTACTAACCTAAAATAGAGAATCGACAATTAAATGTCCATGCTTTACTATTATTACTATACAAACTTAAATAATCTTTCACATATTTAAATTAAAGGAAATTCACAAAAAAATACTTCAATTATTTCAATTTAAAATATTAATGTCAGTGTCAACGACAATACACAGCAAAAAGAATATAATATTATATAAGCAGGCCGAAGGTTACATGTATTTATATGTATTTTAAGTATATATATGTATATATTCATATATATAGTGTATGTGTATTATGTTACGAATATGTATTAATATTATTATTTGTATATTAATTACTTTATTATTATTATTTTCTTTTCTTTTTTTCGTTTTGAGCTTTTATTCGTTATTCTTACACTGCCCTCTCAATCTCCTTCTCTTATATCCATCCAAAGGTTGTCTGGCAGAGATCGCTCAGAGCGATAAGACCGCCTTTTGTACTTTTGTATTTTATAGTATCCCTTATGTAGTTATAATAAATCAGTGTACAATAAAGATTAAATAAAATAAAAATAAATAAAAAATAATATGTACCGATTAGATCCGCGAATAAAGAAATTCCTAGCCGCGAATATAGGAATTGGGTCACAATTTTTTAATCCGCGAATAGTGAAAACGCGAATGAAGGAAGCGCGAATAAGGAGCTTTTACTGTACTATAACATAATATGAATTGATACTGTATTTATATCGAATATATTTATTTGCAAGCAATATTTTTTTTTACATTAAATCTCTTAATTAGCAATTTAACTCTAACAATTGATAATTTCAATATTAGAGTACTTTCATAATAAATTAATAAAAACTATTTAGAATACCAACAAACTTACGACACTGCAAGTTGCAACAGATAGATAAATAAAATGCAGTGTTATCGAAAGAGAGTATTGACTGGCCTAACCTGGTTCATCACATTATATCATACACTTGTTCCTATGTAATGTATTACAAATATAAACTTATATTATTGCAAATGGGTAAATACATTTATTTATACAGATGTCATCAGTAACTAAAATTTTTGGTAATACTTACAAATGTAAATTAATCAAACACCAAACTAATTTGTCTTTTTGCAATTAAGCTGTGTTGTTTACTCAATTTTCTGTCTGTGTTTATTCTGAACTGTGAAAGAAGACATTGTAAGGAAACCTGCATAGCAAATTATAAGAGTTTCAATGGTATGTAAGTCCAGCAACCTGCACTAGACCAGCGTGGTGGACTATATGGCCTAACCAGTCTCAATCGTACCCTCGATTGCAGAGGAGGCCCAAGCCCTGAAGTGAGACGTATATGGGCTGATACAGACACAGTTTATTCTGAGCATTTGCCTACAGTTTGTCCCAGAACTAGATAATAAACCAGACTGGGAGATAGACCAAATAATTACAAAACAATTTGAAAGTCACGCCTGATCAAATATTTATTAGCCTATTTGGTACATGCTATAAATTGTTGCTGTCAAAGTCAAACAAAAGGCTTATATGTATCTAGAGTCTAGACTTAATAAATTCTCATATTGTATTTTAGTACAGACTATTAATTTATTAGTTGCATAGTTTTATTATGGTACGGTTACAAAGTTGAAGGCCCAAGTTGGAATCCCAGGGTAGGCAATATGTTATTGTATTTTTATATTCATTACCAGCCCGGAGTCAGGAATATGTGCCCAATATGGTGATAGGCTCGCCACCACATCGTGAGATATATACGAGGCGAAAAGTAAGTCTCCTGGTAGCATCTCTGCCTACCCCTTCTGGGAAAAAGGCGTGACTTTATTTATTGATGTATTAAATTATTTGATAGCATGTGTGGTGATTGAGAAGTCGGCTGTGAAGCTAGAAACCGCGATTTCGATTCTCCCATAGAGGCTAATATTTATGTAAACCATTTGCCACCAACCACCACCTTTTTCCTGCTACTTTTAAATTAAGTTTGAGCGAAAAAGCCAAAACATTTGATATCTAAAATATGTTTTAAAACTCTTATGAATAAAATCGGAAATGTTAATCCAATAAAAAGAATGTAATTATTAACATATATTTATGATAATGTTTTGTCAGCCTACCGACTGGATATTTGTCTCACCAGGGCTCTTCGTTGAAAATCAGTGAAAAACAGTTTGCTTTTTTCATACTGCAGCATAAAGCTGAATGGGAGGCCCATTGTCGGCGCAATAGTTCAGTCACAGACTATTGTTGCATAACAGTATTTTTGTCATGTTTTTATTTGTTGTATATTTTGTTATTTTATTACCTACCTATGTATGTTTGCGCCTTCAATAAAATAAATGTATTTCATGTATTTCTTTCAGCTCAGGACTAGGTGACAGAATTTGCTTATTGTCCCCAGGTACGATCTACCCGGGTCTGATGGTGACGTCGGCGACGCTGTACAACATCATGCAGTTCCTCAACATCACCATAGACATCCGGAACGTGTGTGTGTTCCTCGCGCCATTCTTCTCTTCGCTCACCACTATTGTCACTTACCTTCTCACCAAGGAATTGAAGGTGAGTGACACCACTTTTGCTGACTTTAAATTAGGGATTTTTGTCTGAATACTAGAAGTTTCGTGCGTTAGTTTCGTGCGCATATGTATTTGTAGTTGCAAGAACGATCGTTTATTTTGCAGCAAACTGGACTCACCATATTTAAAGTTATCTGTGCAATCGTAATAATGCACGGAAATGTACGATACGGTAAACGGACGATACATGCATACCCGAATGCTCTATACGAAAATTTTGAAAGTGTGCGGGTCCGTCAGTCGCAATAAACCAGCATAGAGGACCGATAGGTCGATTCCTGAATGAGACGATACCACTCATATTTTTTAAGCTTAATAAAATAAACGGACATTACAATTACTTTTTTCGATTTCTTTTTCCTTCATTATTACCCACAGAACTTCCAATTTGAAATCACTTTTTAAAATCGATGTATTTATGAATGAGTATGTTCTCTCTCTTTCTCTCCATGTGTCTCTTTCTCTTCTGACCCACAAAAAATACACAACTAAATCTAGTCTTCTTTAATTACCTAGGACGAAGGCGCCGGTCTAGTAGCAGCGGCGATGATATCCATAGTCCCGGGCTACATCAGTCGTTCAGTGGCCGGCAGCTACGACAACGAGGGTATCGCGATATTCTGCATGCTGCTCACATACTACTTCTGGATCAAGGCGGTTAACACTGGCACCATACTGTGGGCCACCATGACGGCTCTCGCTTACTTCTACATGGTGAGTACTTATGGATCTAAAAAGATGTATATTAAAAGTAAGTTATGTTTGAAGTAAATGAATGGTATTTTTTTACATTCAATAATAACTTATTATTTGCTTTCTGTTATTTATATTTTGTCTATTTGTATTGCTTTTGTCCGTAAGTTTTCAATAAATTAATTCATATTTTTCTCGACCCTAAGAGATTTACTTTTGCATATTAACCTCCTCAGTTCTAAGTACAAAATATGATTTAGTGCTCAGACCACTTTAACGATGCTATACATAAAAAATAACGAATTTAATTTACAATATGTTTAATATAATCACACAAAATCTATTCAATTTTGACTGTCAGACAAACTGAAATTAATTACTGCCGCTATCTACATTATCACACAAAAATAAATATTACTGATTGATTTGTTTACATAAAGATAAAGATTGCTTTAAAAGTAAATAGGTAATCTAGTAAATCGATCACAGATAAATAAGGTGAAAGATTCACACTAGCAAGTTACTGTAGCTTGTTGGTTTTTGCACTTTCATACATTTTTATACAGTTGATTTATTTTAGAAACAATTACTACTTTATTTATTTCTTTAATCCTTTTTACCACTACATAGAACAAAAATATACTAAGGAAATTAATAGTAATAATAGTAAAAGAGGTGACCTTATCATACTAGGCGATTTCTTCCGGGCAACCTTTGGATAGATATATAAGTGCTTTACTTAGCTGACAACATATATCCCATATATGCACCAGTATAACACCAGGTTTTGCGGGTAGTTGGAAATTCTGACGAAATGACATCAAAAATATTATTATTTATTCCTGAGCTTATAATATGGGACTTGTGCTTCTTGTTAAATGAAACTACTTTTGTTAAATAGAGGGAACCACAACATATTCGTAGGATAAAGACTGAGGTAATAAATTACCATTTCAGGGCCACAGTTTTTTTTTCGGCATTTGCGGTTACCATCAACTGCATTGTGGTCACTATACCAAGCCAGAATAAAAAAACCTTATTTTTAAAATGTATGTCCTGTCAATATCGACACCAATTGTTAAACTCGTGATGCTATCACCCAGGTGTCGTCATGGGGCGGCTACGTGTTCCTAATCAACCTGATCCCGCTGCACGTGCTGGCGCTGATGCTGCTGGGCCGCTTCTCAGCTCGCGTGTACGTCGCTTATAGCACGCTGTACTGCGTCGGAACAATACTATCCATGCAGATATCGTTCGTGGGATTCCAGCCGGTGCAGAGCTCTGAGCATATGCTGGTAAGTGGTAACAATATCTTGATATCATCATTATCATCATATCAGCCACAGGAAGTCCACTGTTGAATAAAGGCCTCCCCCAAGGATCTCCACAATGACCTGTTGGTAGCGGCCTGCATCCAGCGACTTCCTGCAACCTTGCATTGTCCGTCCACATTTCATTTCTCTTGTCTGTATGTGGCCTCCACTCAAGAACATTTTGATATTTTGATAAGTTAAAATAAAATGTAAATTTGACGTTGTCAAAATAAATACACCCAACAGTCACATACATTAGTCCTGATCCCCCACTAAGATCGAGTCTTATTTCGTGGGTATGAATTTTCAGCCTCACTAATATTTGTTTCGGCGCGGGGAACGAACCCGCGGCCTCTCGTTTCACAGCCTATTATTACGCCATATATATTTTCGCAGTATATTATTACGCCGCGACGTAAAGTTAACACAACAGAAGCGTGCAGTGTGACAAATCAAATATTACTAAATATTATTGTTCCACACGATCACACATACCTTGATATAATACGCATTCCACGTCGTGTTACTAAAATACTATGTATGTTACATAATATTATTGTTGTTAAATTAATAACATAATGTTTAAAATTTAATACATACCAATAATATAATGATAATTTAACTCATGTACCTCACACTCGCAGGACTTCTGCTTCCTTCACAATGGGAATATCGAAATAGCTCAAAACATGCTATGAAGGATGAATGAAGCTGGGTGGTAGTTTTAGCTAGTACAAAAACAATGCAACTAAAATTTTCGCAAATGCAACATTTTTTTAAATATCGCCGTATTTGCCGTGTTTTTTTGTAAACAAATTAGTTGCATTGTGTCCGAGTCACTAAAACTTACCACCGGCTTAGTTTTCGGTACTAGTCTATAAATATAGAGTGAATTTTCCAAGTTTATGTGGATAGCCTAATTCGTTGATATGAGCAAGAGCGAAAATTATTCAAAGATTCAATATTGGTCGTATTTAAATGAAAACTAAACTACAATGTTGGACTATTATAAAGTTAAATTGTCTTCCTACTAAAGCATTGATAACTCCTATGGGGCTCAACGTGGATCCAATTTGAATGAAAACTAAATTACAATGTTGGTTATTGAAAAGTAAAATTTCCGCAAAGCAATAACAACTCCTATTTCCGTGTGCACAGGCGCTAGGCACGTTCGGTCTGTGCCAGTTGTACGCGTTCACTCAGTACCTGCGCGCGCGCCTCTCTCCAGCCAACTTTGAGCTGCTGTTCAACGCGCTGCTCACCACGTTGCTCGCCACGCTGGGAACCGCAGTCGTCGCGCTCACCATCACCGGTAACTACCACTACCAATACCACCGCCACCAATATCACTAACACCACCAATACCATTACCACCACCAATACCACCGTTACCACTAACACCAAGTTTGATCACACACCACCACTACCACTAATAACATTACCACCACCAATAACAACAATACCGCCAACAATAACAATACCACCACCACCAATACCACCACCAATACCAATACCACCACTACCATTACCAGTACCACCACCAATACCATTACAACTACCACAACCAATAACATTACCACCACCAATAACAATACCACCACCAATAACAATACCGCCACCAATAACAATACCACCACCAATACCAATACCACCACCAATACCAATACCACCATTACCAATAGCACTAACACCGCCAACACCACTACCACCGCCAACACCACTACCACCGCCAACACCACTACCACCGCTACCACCAATAACACCACCACCACCACCAATGCCACCACCACCACCAATACCGCCGCTACCACTAACACTACCAACATGTTTGACCACACACCCTGCTGCCATTCCTGTAAGCCAGGATCAATGTTAGCACACATTTCAATGACACTGAGCATAGAAGCTTGGTGAATCCCGGAGAATATCTTCACTTACCTTTAACCACCACAAAGTCAGTCAGAAAGTTAAAGATATATGGGATGAAAAATAGACGACTTCTCCAATTGCTTGTATGTTATGTATTTATGATTTTTGAATACCCCTTATGTTATAAAGCAGTCCAAATGAAGAATCTATAATCCATTTATATCTGTTAACTGTTTCAACATGTCATTGATATTTGCAGGTAAAATCTCTCCATGGACTGGCAGATTCTACTCACTTCTTGACCCATCTTATGCCAAGAACCACATTCCTATCATCGGTAAGTTTATTTATTATTAACTGAGAACATTCAACTACAACTTCTTAAAACAATTATAGCAAAGCTGATGTCTCGGGGTCGAATCCCGGGTCAGACAAAGTGATATTGGATTTTACTATTTAATATCAGCCCAGAGTCAGGAATTTGGGCCTGATATGGCGATAGGCTCTACCCCTATCACATCGTGGAACGGAACGCACAATGCGAAAAGTGGGGTCCTGGTAGCAATACTGCCTATCCCTTCTGGGATAAAAGCGTGTATTTATGTGTGTATGTATGTACAACTATTTACTCCTTTATCGTAAGGAGATTGAATTTTTTTACACGCTTTTTATTAGCTTCACCTGTATGTTTGTTTGTAATTTGACAATAAAGTATATAAATTAACTTGATCGTAAGTGGTAAGAACCTTGCTACACTCCAGCTTAAAATTATGCACCGACACGAAAAAGCTATCTCGCAAGTCGACACAATTATTCCGTGTTTGATATATTATGTATATTGTGAATATCTCGACATCCTCCGTGGCGCAGTCGGTTAGACGCCGCCTGTGAAACGAGAGGCCGCGGGTTCGATCCCAGCACCGAGGAAAAAGTTTGTGCGGCATACAAATATTTCTATCGGGTCTGGGTGTTTGTGAGACCGAAAAGTCTGTCGTAGTTCCTGATACCCACGACACAAGACTCGATCTTAGTGTGGGGTCAGGACTATGTATGTGACTGTTGGGTGTTATTTATTATTTCTTTATTTATTTTATTTTATTTCAGTCTTGGCCCGCTACTACTATGCGTAGATTTAAATAAAGATGTATGTTCTAATGAATATCCTTGTCTATCCCACAGCGTCGGTGTCCGAGCACCAGCCGACGTCGTGGTCGTCGTTCTACTTCGACCTGCAGGTGCTGGTGTTTCTGTTCCCGGCCGGCCTGTACTTCTGCTTCAGCAAACTCACCGACGCCAACATATTCATCATACTGTACGGAGTGCTCAGCATTTACTTTGCGGTATGTTTACAACCATATATGTGGATTTAGAAAATCATCATAAGCGATAAGTTGGTCTAATAAACATGTATGAAGTTTGAAATGTCCTGGGTTCGATTACACCCTAAAGATAAACCATTAATGCAACTCAAAGTTACCCATACTGAAGTTTATCTTTGGTCTCATTTTATGATTGGTTTTGACTTGTGAGCTTATTGCTATGCCACATACAAATTCCAACATTGATAACATGTTACTATATTATAGTGAATTGTTCTATCAAAGTCAAACTCAGGATCTTATAATTCAGATTATTCAACAAAACAATTTTTTCCAATAAATCCCCAGTTCATATATTAATATGATGACAAGCGAAGCTTGAGCGCGTAGAGACACGTCGAGCATCGCTCCGGAGACTCCGCGCTATGATCCCAACACTTTGATCGCTGATACACCCACTTCCACCTCACCATATATTAACATTAGCACCCTTTCTACCTACCCTTCTGTCGCAGGGCGTGATGGTTCGTCTGATGCTGGTGCTGGCTCCGGTGATGTGCATAGTGTCTGGAGTAGCGGCGTCCAGTCTGCTGACCGTTCATGTGAAGGATATTGAACCGAAGGTCGAGAAACACGGCAAGAAGAATAAACATGAGAACAATTTTGCATTCCAGTCTGAGGTATATTTTATAAATTGTTTTAATATATTGTCAGGCTTGATTAATTTTTTCTTTACTTTCACTCTTGTGAATAATGTAAATAAAATGTAATAATAATAGTCATTCAAGATACTTGACCGCAACAGAACAATCATTCGGTTAGGTATTTTTATGTATGTTTTTCAATTTTATCCACTTTTCATCGCTTGGTTTAGACATTGATATCCAGAAAACCCGATTTTAAAATGTATAGTTGGTTTATTCTATCGGTAACAGGATGAAAAAATTTGGCCTAAGCAAAACTAGTTTATGCTAAAATAGGGTTTGGCCGAGTAACCCATAATATATTGTATGTGAAATAGGAATGTAGTCGATATGTGTGTGCTATCGATAACAGGATGAACAAAGAACATCGGTCACGTCCATACATATTGCGACCTGACAAAGAAATATATTGTACACAGCTGGGATATAGTTTATTGTGTTGTATAGTGCATGAGGAGTGATGTCCAGTTACAAAAAGATTTCTGCAAAGCCGGAGATTTTAGAATTATTCATAAAAAATAGCACATTATAATGTCATTGTCATTGTCAAATATACCTAATGTAGGGTGGTCTTATGGTTATCAGGTACCTAGGAAGAAAAGTGTACTAAATCATAATGATGGCATAGTGATTACTATGCTCTATAATTTCCCTTGTCATAAAACTAATTAGCCGTTGAATATGGTGTACACCATACCTGTTACCTTAAGGTAATGAGAGAAAATGTAGTATTTTGCTGTCATTATTTCGCAGAATTTTATCAGAATTTATTAGACTGTTTTGAGTATTTTTCGCTATTCTTCATAGATTCGTATGTGGCCATCCACACACACTTGAAAAATCCCCCTATATGTATGTATAGGAATATAATAA
This sequence comes from Hyles euphorbiae, assembly GCA_023078785.2. Lineage (NCBI taxonomy): Eukaryota > Metazoa > Arthropoda > Insecta > Lepidoptera > Sphingidae > Hyles > Hyles euphorbiae. The sequence goes on along the minus strand of CM041043.1, from coordinate 3,574,852 downwards.
GCATTGGTCACAAAAATAAAACACAGAAAATATTTTTTAAATGTATTATTTCTCATCTTCTCTTTTTACAATAAATAAATAAATACTCTACGTGGGTACTCCAGGATACCTTGTAGATTCATGGCTAAAAAAACTTCGATTAGTTGATAGACCCACTCACTGATTACAGAAATGAGTATAATAAGACGGGTATTGCATTGAACACAATGCACAAATTGTTGAGGAGCGCACTGTTGTTCCGAGTTCATGTTGGAAATATGGTAATACTTCACACTTTAAACGAAATCACAAAGCGTTATCGTTATACAATGGTCAATCTTACAAAGTGGTCAGAAATACAAGGGTATATCGGAGTCCGTGATTAAAGCCAAGTCACAAATATAAACAGAGAATTAACAGTAGTCGTAAATCGGAAATCAAAAGAAAGCAAAATGACAACGCAAAGAAAAGTCATGTGTCATAGAAAATACCTACACTTTTTTTAATTTAGTACTACCTTCAACGTTGTAGTTAAAACCTTATTTTAAAACAAAGTATGACTGATGGAACGCACTCATATGCGTTCAATTTTATTAAAAACACTAAGTTTTTCTTTTTTATCCGGGTTTTTTAAAATAAATTGAAATATGCATTTTGACTCTAATAAATTATGAAAATTTTTGATGTACCATTCATAACTGGTCCCGTTCATGGTCCATTTTCGCCGATGTTCTTTGGCCTAAGCAAAACTAGTTAATGAATTAAAATGAAAATATTTATTGACTCCATAAAATGTCATACATTATTTAGTTTCAATTTTTTTCCACTACCTCCGAGTGCGCAAGGCTGTTTTCGCCAGAGAACGGGCAAGAAACTCTAGCGTTGCCCAGAGCCGTCGGCAGCCGATGACCTAGGGAGGGGCAAATATTATGGAGAATGAGAAAAATGTGATTGCAACGTAAGCAATTTTTACGGCGCGGCGGCCCCGAGACGGTCAATATTATTGTACAATAGTATGGTATATGCAATAAAAGCCTTATAGTAGACAAGCCAAGTCATAGATTTTGGTTGCTTTACATTCGGCAAATTTTTTTAATCTCTAGGAGAGGGGGAGCAGTTGCCCCTACCTGCCGTCCGTGGCGATACCCTTTTCAAAATAAGTGTGTGTGTGTGTGTTACAGGTGGGCGCGCTGTTCGTGACGCTGCTGGCGGCGCTGCTGGTGTCGTACGTGATGCACTGCACGTGGGTGACGTCGGAGGCGTACTCGTCGCCCTCCATCGTGCTGTCGGCGCGGGCGCACGACGGCGCGCGGATCATATTCGACGACTTCCGCGAAGCCTACACCTGGCTCAAGATGAATACGCCTGAGGTTAATGTTGTATTGTGATTTTGTTTATCTTTTTGGTGTCACAGTGAGGACAGGAATTTATTTCCATAGAGGTTGAGTTCAAGCAAAAAATTGGTCTTAGCATGCAAATGCGATACAATGGTATAAAAAGGTGAAAAACTGATACAAGTAAATAAATCTAGGTGTAAACATCCAGATTCAATTATACTATTTCCATTCGTTTATTTTATTTTTGACAGTTCACGCCTATAAAGTACGACATTACAGTAGAACAATATTTTGAAATAAAAGTAGATACTTTCTTGACGGGTAACGCCCACTTAGAGTTGTGCCATTCGTAACGAATGACCACAGATAACAAAAACGATTTTGAATAGAATCAATCAATCGGAATCATCTATATATATAAAAGAAAGTCGTGTTAGTTACACCACTTATAACTCAAGAACGGCTGAACCGACTTGGCTGAAAATTGGTGGGGAGGTAGCTTAAAACCAGGAGAAGGACATAGGATACTTTTTATCACGTTCCCGATTTCCCGAGTTTCTATTAGCTTATTAACATTTTCTCATACAAAATGTTCTTAGGTTTGTAACTGTCAAACATTTAATGTTCATCCCGTCGATACGGTAAACTCTTCCCTCAAATTAAAGAACGTATTTAAATAAAGGTTTCGAATCGACAACATATATCCACAATATTCGATTAATGGCGTATTTAAGATTTTAAACATGTAAATTAATGACATTAATGAAAAGGGATTGACATTTAAATTGGTTGTCAAATAATGCGTTCAGAAATGTATTTTGTGTGAACTAAGGAGAATTTATCAAGCTACATGAATATCATCATCATCATCATCATATCAGCCAGAGGAAGTCCACTGTTGAACATAGGCCTCCCCCAAGGATCTGCACAATGACCTTTTATAGACATGAATATAGGACAATTAAATAAATAATTTTCACACGTAAGAAGTTATACTTACCTCTTTTCAAGATCGAATGTCACCTTTATCACGAATGTTTACAGTAGCCTTTCCTTCGCTACAATTCACTGATAGAAATTAATGTAATATATCGTCTCTGAGTGAGAAAGGTTATATTTCACCTAAATATTGTTTGCAATATGAAATAAGCGATGGAATATTGCATGGATAATCAGAATCACTAAAGTTTTTAATGTCAAAAATTCATGAGGCACACTAATTTGGATATGGAGAGACGGGATATAATAGAGTGGGAGGTACGGGAGAGAACTGGGATAGCTGGCAGATTTGATAGGATGAAGTGTAAATGCACGGTATAAGACGGAATGGATAATGAAGAGAAAGGACGGGACGGATCGAGAAGTGACTGAACAGACGGGATTGGACGGAATTGAGCAGGACAGTAGGATAGCTACGTCATGTTAAGGTATACAAGAGCTTATACGAAAAATAACATGTATTTGGCGTGAAGTAAAATAAAAAAATATCTGCGTCCAGGCAAAGATGGGTCGGGCTTTTTTGCTATGCTAAATAATATTAATCATAATAATATAATAGCTAAGCCATAGCGAAGCGTGGTCGGGTCAGCTATGGTATCTTTTAATTAATTTCAATAAATGTCGTTGGAGTAGTAACAGTGTTATAATATCTCCGTAGCAAAATAATGATTTAAATCTGGAGAAATGGGATAGAATAGAATATAATATAATAAGGTGGATAAAATGGGACAGAAGAATAGGTACAGGATGGGATTGGAATTGGATAAGCAGTTTAGACAACGGCTGTCATGTTGATTTTAAATAAAATATGGACTGGAATCTGTATTTGCACCCAGGCGAAGCTGGGCCGGGCCGCTAGTTTGAAATAAAATTACATTAAAATGCTAATGAAAACAGTTAAACGTAATATAGTACCCAATATTAGGATCGAATGTATTTGCTGCAAATTAATTAATATGAATAAAGGTATACGTATTGAAGTGACTTTTAATAAGAGTTTAATTTAAAATAATTACAATGATTACAACGAAAATAAATGTTTAGTACCTACTTGTAATAAACAGTTAAACCATGTTGGAATTCATAGTACTTTAAGGATTAAATAATTAAAACAACTAAAAGGTAATTTGTTAATATTTTTATTTATAAACAATCGTCTGTTTCGTCGGAATCGGCGTCGTCGTCACTCGTATCCCCAGTAACACTAATTATTAATGAGTGCATGGGTAAGTTGTCAAATGCGACATCGCGATCCCAATCAGACATTATTTCTTTCTTCGTCTTATCTACGACACTCGCCCAGTTATAATTATTAAATCAAGTAACTTAAATATCCCTGAAGTTTTATAAAACAATGCATGGAGCAAAAAATAAAATATGTATTAAATCGATTAAAACTTGTTCAAAAATAAAATCGTTTGTTATAAAAAATTGATTCGATAACGCATCAGGCCATCACTATTTGATTCAGTACTCGATGTGTCAAAAATAAAATAAACGAATGGAAATGGTATAGTTGTGCATATACATATGTATGCACCAGCTCTTTATATGTTGTTTTAATCTAAAATAATTAATAAATAACACCCAACAGTCACATACATAGTCCTGACCCTAAAGTAAGATCGAGTCTTGTGTCTCAAGTATCAGGAACTACGAGAGACTTTTCGGTCTCACTAACACCCAGACCCGAAAGAAATATTTGTGGACTGCACAATTTAAATTATATGTAAAATTGTATCTGTTGTTTCTCAAAATAAATAAAAATAAAATAAATCCACAGGACGCTAAAGTGATGTCATGGTGGGACTACGGCTATCAGATAACAGCTATGGCGAATCGAACGGTGATAGTGGATAATAACACTTGGAACAACACGCATATATCACGGGTGGGCCAGGCCATGGCCTCAACAGAGGAGAAGGCTTACGAGATCATGCAAGAGTTGGACGTGGACTACGTGCTAGTTATATTCGGAGGACTGGTTGGGTACTCTTCTGATGGTGAGTTTATATTGCATATTATTGTCTTGTTGGCATTTTTTTTTCGGCCAGCAATATAAGTCTATACAAACATCACATTTTTCATTACCATTTTATAAATAAACTAGCGGCCCGACCCAGCTTCGCCTGGGTGCATATATTTTTTGATTCCACTCCACACCAAATATATTATGTTGTTTTTCGTATAAACTCTTGTATACCTAAACTTGACGTAGCTATCCTACTGTCCGGCTCAATCCCGTTTCATCCGCCTGTTCAGTCTCTTTCCAATCCATCCCGTCCCTTCTCTTTATTATCCATCCCGTTTTATAACGTGCATTTACATTTCGTCCTAACAAATCTGTCAGCTATCCCACCCTTCTCCCGTACCTATTTTACTTTATGTCCCTTCTCTCCATATGCATCCATATACATAAACATTTAAAGATTGCCTTATGAATTTTTGATATTAAAAACTTTAGCGGTTTTTTATTGTCCATCCAATATTCTTTCTCTTATTTCAGCACCAAAATGCTGTTTTTCCAAAAAATATTGCACGTCATTACTTTTTGTTAGTAATAAAGAGTTAAAATATAAAATATAAATGATTAAATTACTAAAATGGCTATTAAAAAATAAGGGTTGATCGTAGAAGGGTGAAAATTGAGGATTGTATGTATTTTTGTATGTTGTATCATAAAAAAATAGAAATTAAAAATTTTGTCTAAAAAATAAAAAAAATTTTAGGGTTGGACTACCCCTAACATTTAGGGGGATGAAAAATAGATGTTGGCCGATTCTCATAGATACCGGATAAGCACAAAAAATTTCATCAAAATCGGTCAAGCCGTTTCGGAGGAGTATGGCAACGAAAACTGTGACACGAGAATTTTATATATTAGATAATTGTAATTACTCCTCTATAATCGTAAATTATAATAATCATCTTTGTCGAAAATTGCTATAAGACATTGGAAATAATTATTATTTTGGATGATAAGACCATACGAATTTAGCTTGGTCTCTCCCATTCCTAGTTAAATTGAATAACACCCATATTGTTGTGTCGTGGGTATTAATTACGATAGACTTTTCGGTCTCACAAACATCTAGACCCGTAAGAAATATTTGTGGGTCGCACAAACGTTTCTCTCAGTGCGGGGATCGAACCCAGTCTCGTTTCACAGGCGGCGTCTAACCGACTGCGCCAGGGACCGGTAATTGCATGTCTATAGTAAATAACCACACATAATTATGATGTGTCTGCCTGTCTGTGTGTGTAGACATCAACAAGTTCCTATGGATGGTGCGTATCGGCGGCAGCACGGACCGCGGCGCGCACATCCGCGAGGCGGACTACTACACGCCCGCCGGAGAGTTCCGCGTCGACCACGACGGCTCCGCCACGCTGCTCAACTGCCTCATGTACAAGATGAGCTACTACAAGTTCGGACTCGTCTACACTGAGGGCGGTCAGTACAACTTTTGTTTTTTTTTTTATTGCAATGAACGGCGAAACGAGCAAGCCATTCGCCTGATGGTAAGTACTTTACAATCTAGAGTATGATTGAGAATGATAGGTCATATAGTCGACCACGCTGGCCTAATGCGGGTTGTCAGATTTACATACTATAGAAATTCTTATATAACTCATTAATGTATCCAAAATTGGTGTTTTCCAGTCCGAACCTTAAAGGAAATTAACAAATCTTGTACCTTTGGTATCAGAAACCACAGTTTTTTTAGTTTAGTCTCGCAATAAGTGGACCCGATAGAATAATTCTGCTTTCGTCACTCTGCACTACCCTAAGGTTGAATGCCCTTAGGCATTAAGTCCGCATGTACAATTTAAATTTGTACAAAATGCTAAACTAAAATAAAACTAATAAATAAATAAAAAAGACGAAATGTGGGTGTACTGGTTGCTATGAGCACTACTACCTACCCCTTTTGGGAAAAAGGCGTAAGTATATGTATGTATGTATATATCTTTATCCTGTATTCCCCAGGTCGTCCCCCCGGCTTCGACCGCGTGCGCGGCGCTGAGATCGGCAACAAGGACTTCAACCTGGACGTGCTGGAGGAGGCCTACACCACCGAGCACTGGCTCGTGCGCATCTACAAGGTCAAGCCGCTGCCCAACCGCGGCGTGTGAACATTCACACACACACACATTACAGAGCTGAAAGGAAGGGTTGCCACACGCGTCAGACAAACTATACCGACTTGTTTTGTTTTAATTTATTTTTATGATAAAGTATTTTGCAAGGTTTTTAAAATTGTGTAGTAATTAAGGTTTCAAAATTGAAGAAAAAGGGTATAAACCTATATGAATGCTATTGACATTAGATCGAGTGATTTGATAATGGAAGGATAACTAGTTATGAGACTGCATGATTTCTATCAGTTTTGTCTAATACTTAATAGTGTCTATGCATTTATTTTACTATAAACTAATGTGTTCCAACAAAGTCGTTTAACCATAGTGTATGCAATAATTTATTTCGCTAATTAATGGTAGTTTTTTTTAGCATGGCAACACTAAAGGTTACCATTAAATATGTATTTTCTAGTATAGTTGGGATATGTTTGTCTTACGCAAGTTTTATGAGGCAGAGAGCTTTCCTGGACAAGTTAGGAATGTTCGTATCATATTAAAACTATTTGTCTCGAAATACTAATAGATTTTGTAATGAGATGTTTCCAACTGTCTTCCTAAAACTATCCAGATTTTAATAGTTAGCACCTAGTTTGTCCGGTGAACCAATTTTAACATCTTCCTGATTTTAATATTTGACAAAGATATCATTTTAAGCTTGAAAAGTATTCTCAACAAATCCAAGAATAATGATTGATGTTATTGTTGTCAATTTATTAATAAATAAATATTTTGTACAACCAAATATTTTTTAAATGAGTAAAGTTGATCAAATAGTTTTAATTTGCTGCAGACTGTAATATTTTTTTATAAGTGATGTATGCGTCAGAGTGGAATGATATATTTTAAAGTTGTGTGCGTGTCACAAAATGCTGTTTTGTATAGTGCAATTGTGTGGAATAATATAATAATAAAATTAAAGATTTTATTTTTAATCGTTTTTAGATCTTCACCCAGTTATAATCGTTTTTTATTTACTTTTTTGCTGTGTAAATCTCCTAGGTGCCTTGCTAGTAATGGTAATATGCGTTCGAACGATATTTTTATTCCGATTTGATATTAATATACTTTTTTTGACAACTAGTTTTTCTTGCTTCTTATGAATGTTAGCGTGGATGATTAAATATAGAATTGTTTGCACTAGCTATTGTTATTAAAATAATTGAAGATTGAATTAAAATAATGTGTTACAAGATATTCATTTCTACAGGTATTATAGGGGATAGATGAGAGGCCAAATATATGAAAGTTTCAAAATTTTCCTAAAGAGGATAAAATCATGTCTGTATAACTCAATTAACTGAAAATTAATTTTATGATCTCTGTTCAGTTACCATACCATGCATTTTTATATAATTGGGCAGGCATAATTGTCTTTAATACCAGAATATTTCATAATACCTGGGTGACACTAGTCTGCACTTACCGTCAGGGCAATATGGCAACTACCATACTGAAAAATACCATCCTTCAAAATGTTTCCCTATAAAATAAAAACATAGACTGAGGTTTGACGAATAGTTACTAAATTAAAAGTAGTATAGAGTAGATGTTAACTAGTGGCGATGCACTTAATATATCTACCTCTACTGAGCAATGCACGTGAGACGCACAATCCATGCACTCGGGATATCTGCAAAAACTAGCGTTGATATGTGACGTCGCACGTCGAGTCAAAATGAGACAATGTTGTATAAAATTATGAAATTCCTTTTTTATTTTATTTTAAATAAAGTTTAATGATTAAAAGAGTGTTTTATTTGCAATATTCTTCCTAAACATAACGCAATACTTAAAATTACTATGCGTGAATCTAAAAAACATACCTACATATAAAAAGAGTCACTAACTAAAATAATTTCACTTACTGACTTCACTTTTATTTCTACTAACTAGCAATTTACAGTAGGGATGTTTCCTGTGTTTTACAATAAAAACAATAATCTACAACACATCAAAATTGGTCGTAAAATGCCTGAGATGAGATACTAATATTTAGTGCAGTCAGGATACTCCCCTTTTCTTTTGCACCCATGCGCCTTATGGAAGATGACGTCACTGAACATTATTACGATAATTGCATCCTTTTCTGTGTTTCATAAGTACCATCCTAATTTGAAATTAATTGTAAACTGTTTGTTACTTAACATTTTCTTTAAAATCCTTTCTGTTTACAATTTTGCAAAACAAAGGAAATAAACATTCCTATTAATCTAAATTACGATGGTAACCAACGCTCTAGGTTACTCGTCCGGCTCGTCGCTATGTTCGGAGCAGTCGTCTGGCCTGAACGTGTCGTCGTTGTTGTAGTGTTGGTTGTGTCGGGGACGTTTGCGGCGCCGCATCTGCTTTTCCGCCACGTCGGCGCATACCTGTAGATTATTATATACTTTAGCACCATTTCCAGGCAAAAAGTACTTAAGAATGAGAAAAGGCATGTATTCCAAGTCACCACATATACAAGTAGTTTGGCCTGGGTAGGTACCACCGCAATGACCGTTTCTTCCGCCAAATAGCAATGTAAACACACTGTTGTATTCCGGTTTAAAGGACATTGTAGCCAAAGTAACTACTGGACATAAATCATAATGAGACTTTACATCTTATGTCTCAGGATGGAGAGTGCAGTGGAATGCCAAGCATTGGTATGTAATTCAGTGTGTTTTGGTTTTGCCGGTCTAGGAAATAGATATTGCAATCAAAAATAAATAAAACTTGCACTACAATATGACTATGAATGGTATGCAAAAAACTCACTTGCTGAACCATCTTATACGGCCCGACTCCTCTCAGGAATGCTTCTTTGAACGCCTTGTGCAGAGGTTTCTTCTTAAACACTGTACACTGCTCTTTCAGTGCTACTATTGCATTCGCAGGAAGATCTAAATATATAAACAATATTATAAAATACACTTGTTCAATTAAATTCCCTTGAAGTCTTTCTTTTATTTTTTGTCAGTATCAGCAACAGACCAGAGCCAAAGATGTTTATCTCGGCACTGTGAGTTAATAAGCTTCATTTCATAGTAATTTTACCGTCTACTGCGCTCCCTAAGCTATTCAATCTGCATTTGAATAGAAGCGAAATGAAAATATATGGCACAGCTGGTTACCTACTGGATGTGTAACGAAACGCCGCGGGTTCGATCCGCGCACCAAGACAAATATTTGTGTGACCGTAAGTATTTGTCTCTGTCTGGCTGTTTCTGAGACTAGAAAGACTCTCGTAGTCTCTAATACCCACAACACAATAGTTAATTGATCTGTTGGCTGTACTTATTTATTTTTTATTTGCATAATGTCGGGATATGGTCACTCACCCAAGTCCTTGAAAGAGAACTGCTTGGGCCGAATGTCGTGGATCCTGTAGTCCAGCATGAGCGTGACGCTGGTCTGCTCTTCCTCTTGGTCCATGTCGCTGCTCACCGAGAACGTCACCTCCATGTGCGAGCCGTCCAGGATCTTGAACAGCTGCGCTTCGATTTTCAACATTTTCTGCATAAAAGTATTAATTGTTGTAGATGTATAGTGTAGTACTACTTTTTAATTCTACATCCTAAGCTATTGTGTACAGATGGGATTTATAAATGTAAACATTTAGACACATTATTTTTTCATAGCCAACTGCACCACCGAGAGTGAAAAAAGCAGCTAGTGCTAGAACTAATTTATTATTATATGCCTGGGCCGCATGCAAGGGTAGTTTGTTGTAATTGCACTGCAATAAATGTGTGGTTTAGAACCAGAGACAAATTCGCAATCATACCACAGTACAAATGCACCACTGAAAGAGTCAAAAACAAAAAAAAAAACAAGAATTAGCTACCTTTAATTTCTCAAATTGTTGTAGCCTCTCATAGTATGCTACAAGGGCCTTCCTGATCGAGCCAAGACACGCTGGCATCATAATGTTGTCAAAATCCTCCATGGCAGCCGTAAGATTAAACCCAAGAGGCAGAGATGACTTTGATACTACATTGGCACCTGAAATCGCACGTAATATGTGAGGAATGTATGGAATATAAAGTTAGATTTTTTTGAATAGGGAACACTACTAAGATCCCCTTTCAATATCCCACAGAAGGCTAAAAGGGATATGTTTAGTATCACTTATGATGTTAGGTTTACAATTATGTTTGCAAATATATTTTTATATTTAAATTAATAGTGTTTGCTTACTTGATTATAATTAATTGTAAAATTTAAAGTTTGTTAAGAATTCAGTACACCTTTTTTTGAAATTTTGTTATATTTAATAATAACAAGGAAGACAATTTTTTTACACAATTTATTTTTTACTATCACCAAACAGCCAATAAATTTGAATACCCACCTCTCTGCATATCAATCCTCAACCCATGCTTGAGCTCATGCAGTGTGTCATGCTGCATGTGGAACACCACGCAGCAATGCTCTCCCACCAAATATGACTGCACCTCAACCCCGGTCAGCATTGTAGTCAACTCCAAGTTGTTCTTCAAGCCTTCTATCGCATTGGTGAGGACTATTTTCTGTAAAATGATTATTGATGTTAATACTCATGCAAAAACAGCAAAAAATGTTTGTTATTATCTTTAACACACTTCCAAGATTGTATATTTGACAGCTTTCATGGCATATTTTGTCAGACACACCGCTTTTTAGGTTCAATCCCTGCACTGAGACAAATATTTGTGTGATCCACAGGTTTTGTTTCAGGTCAGGATGTTTGTGAGACTGAAAAGTCTCTCATAGTTTCTTATACCCAAAACACAAGAAATGGAATGTGAATAAATAAATATAAGCCCATATTACCTGAGGCCTTACAAAAGCCTCAGCTTTCTTCTTGATGGGTGAAGTTTTCCGTCTCAAACTGTCTCGCTGCAGTTGAAACAACTCATCCTGCTTCTCTTTGAGCCTCTGCTCCAACTGCTGCACTTCCTCTTGAAGATCCTCGCAATCATCTTGCACTTTCGATACTAATGGTTTTTACACAAATGTTTAGTGGATGTCAGTACATTTCAGAATAACCTTGATATATTTTATATGAATACTATTGATACAGACATTTAGAAGTTTAAGATAGATAAAACATAGAAGGTTAAGATAGAAGTTATTCCAGCTGTTTGCAAGGTATTCTTAACAAACTAGTGATTTCTAACAAAAACTATGATGCGCGACAAAATGACAAAACGTTGATGTAGAGATTAATTCTTAAGCGAGGAACGCAAAAGTAAAAAGCATACTTTAAATATAAAAGGTCTTGCAGACGTACAGGTTTAATTTAACATTAATATCTGTAAAGTGTTAAAAATAAGTTTCAGTAAACCAACAACTTACTTCCTTTGCGAAACAATTTAGTAATTTTCAATTGCTTCGTATTGGTCATTTTGAACAAAATTGCTTTCACTACCACTATATAAAGAAATAAATTTGTCTCATTTACACTAACTATTCTCTTTTATTATTATCAAATACATAAAATCATAAAACAAATATTCGATTAAATACGACATACGTTACAATCCAAAACAATTTTGAATTAAATTTGACATTTTGCATCAAGAAGTTGGCAGTCTTGTTGGTCTGTGGTTGGCAGCATTGGACCATATTCGGATACGCGTCCCATTTCAAGTTCATAGATATTTTCTCTGTATGAATTTCTCAAACCATAATTTAAAGTAGTGTTTAGTGTACCAAGGTACCCTTAAGGTATGTATGTACTGTCTCACAGAAGATCGCGTTTCATTCGGTGAGTGAGATTACGGGATGTCCAATACCTCTTTGCTATTCGCATCCTTTTTAATTCCCGCTCCTCTCCCGATATAATGGGCCGGCAACATATCTATACCCCATACTGGTTTGTGGTGTTGTGGATGTTCATTGGCAGCAGTGATTGTGTTTCCGTGTACCTATCTAAATTATATTTTGTTTAATCACCATTAATTACCATAAATATGTTATTATTTTCATACTGTTTTTTTTTTAATGTATTTTTTTATTTAAACTTGCCTTAATAGCTAGTCAGAACAATTTACAAATGTAACCTGTGAATGTAACTTAGCACTATAACTTATATAACAGTCTGTGGCTCCAAACTAAGCACAATGCTTGTATTTTGGGTGCCTGAGTTGGACTAGCGTTTATTACATAAGATCTACAATTGTTTTGCAGTTATTGTGATGTAGCGTTTGTATGTATGTGTGTGTGTGTGTGTGTGGGTGTGTGTGTGTATGTGGGTGTGTGTGTGTGTGGGTGAGGGTGTGTGTGTGTGTAGAATGTTAAGTACATTGCGTGGGGTTTAGGTAAAGAAAAGGTTTTCGGTCTCCTCGTAATTAATAGTGTTGAGCCATTGTTGAGCCACTGTTGAGGAGGACCTGTGGACCTGAGGACAGTCTGTGAAACTTATGCAAAACCTGTCGCTTTGCTTAGTATAACTTGCCCATAGAGTTAGTATTATACTTATTAACTCAATGAACTTGCCCCAGCCGACGACAGCTGGATGTGCGTAAATGTGTTCGTACACAATCGACACCCGCAGTGACATAAAATAAATAGGTTAAGCGTGAATAGCACAAAGATATCCACACGTAGTGAGAATTCGTGACAATATCTCAGTCCAAAGAATACAATCTAATGTTTGTCACAACTCACCACGGACTAATAAAATATACTACAGTCAACCAATGATTATCAATCAACTCAAAGCTGCTAAATACCACAGTAGTGTTTGTAACATATAAGTAAATGATGACACATCTACTGGCGGGGCGAGCGGTAGTGGCAGGGGTGCGGGGAGTGCAGTGCCTGCACTCACCGGACACTTGCTGCTGGTGCGCCGTACGAATAGTGTGTCTGTCGGAAATCAAACTGTGTTTCCTTTAAATAACCTATACCGAATAGTGAACTCTACATGTGGCGACCCTGCCATCCACAAATTAAGGTTATAAAGGTATGCACCAAACAATTTAAAAACTAAGCATGAGCTTAGAGGTAAATCGGTAGCAAATCAGTTTTGTTAATATTCGTGCCCTACATAATTGTTTCTGCGTTTTATTAGCATCTTTAAAGTATTTATGGGCATTGAATCGTCGTAACTGACTTAAGTTGTTAAATTACATCTATAACAAGGCACTTGTTATTGCAAAACGGAACTGATTTAGTTACTTTGATTGGTACCTAAATATGTAGCACATCAATGACTAAATGCTTTGATTATTGGCAAAGACAGATTAGAATGTGGGTTTTGTTTAACAAGATATGTTTAAACTTAAAGCAATACGACCATTTTCTGGATATAAACTATAAACAGCTGTTATTTATGATTGTAAGAATGTTTAAATCAAGATATTGTAATGGACTTGATACAGCGTGAAACATTCTTCGATTTTTATGTTTAATTATTATCTACCCACATTTTCTGTTATTGGTTAAACGTGTTAGATTACAGAAATATTAATAAATTAATTATTTATATACAGCTTTTTCGAATGGGAATAATAAAAATATTAATTAATTCGTTATATATGGCAACACTGTTTGCACAAGCGGTAAGAAAAATTTTTGGCGGGAATTCGTATTATTTATAGACGTCAAGTGTGGTCTTGAATTATTGCACACATTACTGGAATAAGTGTGAAACTGTACCCTTAAAAGTATAAAATATACTAATGTTAATAAATAATAAATAAATAATAATATTCTGCCAATAATCAAAGTTAACATTGTTGTCAGAGGTAGTTTGCTTATGCAAACAGTACCTAAATGATCTTGCATTGTATAAAGAACAGGCTAAATGGCCTTAAGTTAAATACAATAAGATCAAGAGGTAGTTCGATTTATTCGGAACGGTACCTAAAAGGAAATTACTCCAGCCTTCTGGGTAGACCATAAATATGTCGCAAACACCACCTTTGGAGTCTTTTGACTGTGACAGCGACTCAGCTTCAATTGGTCTATGCCGGAAAAATGGGAGTGTGCACTACTAGTGTAAAAGGGAACAAAGGCCTTGCTTTTGCATATGGGCAGGTCAACCCTACAAGAAATATATTATAATATTCCTGGTACATATGTAGAAACTACTAGTAATAATACTAGTATAATGACAACGATGTATTTATCGTCGCTGTCAACATGCTAAACGAATACTTTTCCTCCAAAAAAATAAATAAAAATAAAATAATAATAATAAAAAATAAATAAAAGAAAGTGGTATTTATGAGCGTCACTTGTTTAGGCTCATCAAATAAGGAAGTGGAGGAAAAATAATGACAATATTCTCGTAGAGTTAGACACCAGAGCTCTAAATGTCAATTCACTGCCCCTAACGAACACGTGATTGTTCAAGTCATAGAGAAATGTAAGTCAGCCAAATTAAGGGAAACAATTCTAACCCTTACCGATGATGTGACTCTTGACAAAATTATTTCCGAAACCAACGCTCTAAAGGAGTGAATCGACAAATTAATAATTTTGGTTTGTCGAAATCAAGTAAATACCTAACGGTTAATATAATGGAGGATTCTAAAAAAAAAAAAAAAACAAAAACTTGAAATATCGAGTCCCGTGGACGTTATGACGGTTGTTATCCAAGGGATTTCAAATTTTGCCCAGTCCGAATTAAGAAATGTCTTAAGTGCGGGTTTGTTGGTCATTTCGGCCAACTGTGTAGGTCTTGGGCGAAAGAGCGTAAAAATAATGATTTTACTTCTAATAGTTTAGTAGGAGGTCTAAGGGCAAGGCTGAAGAAGTAAATTATATTTTTCATATTAATAATGACGAGACTATTAAATGTACGCTAGGGGGGTGTCAAAGTTGAGATGGTAATAGATTCCGGTCGTAAATGGAATATTATAAATGATGTTACATGGCAAGTTCTCAAGAACAATAGGGTCCTAGTTGAAAATCAAGTGAAATCTCCAAACAAGAGATTCATGCTAATGCATGTAATACTTTAATTGTACTAGGATCTTTTGAATCATTACAATTGGCAGCAACTACCCCCGAGCCGAAGCCACCTTGTATGTAGTTAAAGATGGTAATGGGAATTTGCTAGGAACATATTATACTGCCACGTCCTTTGGCTTTCTAAAAGTTGGATTAGTTCCCAAGATTTAAAGATGCTCAGATTCATATCTTTTTAAGATAAATCAATCAAACCAGCTGCTCAGCCTTGTCGTAAAGACCCTGTTCCTCTTGAATCTAAAATTAAGAAGAAAACTTAAGAACTTATTGAGTCAGATATTATAAAGCCAATTAATGGCCAGCCTGACTGGATCTCTCCCTTAGTATCGGTCTTAAAAGTAGATGGTGATGTACGCATCTGCGTAAAAATAAGGAGAGCAAATAAAGCTATCATTATGGAGAACTATCCTTGCACAATATGAAACAGTTTATTCCAAAGTTCAGAAATGCTATCATTTTCTCTTAACTTGAAAAAAAAACTGTCCACCAGCTAGAGCTAAGTGAGGACAGTAGACATATCACGACATTTTATAAATGTCTAAACGAATGTCGTGTTCGCCTGTTATTGGCACGTGTACGTGTGTATTAGACCAATGGTTAATTTACTTAAGAATATTATGTATACTGTGGTGTTGGTGTACCAAATATACTAAAATACATTCATTTGTAGCCGGGGACTATCTCTGCCTGTTTAGGTACAAACGCGTCATTTTGTGAAACTCGTGTGTCTCGAATATTAAATATAAAAAATAAATAAATTAGAAAGTATCATGTTGCCTTTTACAGGAGTCGCCAACTTTATTGGTGATATAGTCGTTTATGGTAGCAATGAGGCCGAGCCTTGCACAAGACTACAAAGTTTTGTTAAACGATACAAAATGTGCATTCGAGTAAATAAAATAGATTTTCTTGGTCATCAGCTATCTTCCGAGGGACCTAAGCCTTTTAGACAAATATGTAAAGGCAATCGAATTGTTTCGAGAACCAAAAGTCACGGGAGAAGTGTCAAGCTTTTTAGGGCTAAGTAATTACGTAGGAAATGGATCCCTAACTTAGCTACTTGGACAGAACCTTTGCGCTAACTTCAAAGACTAAAACAAAGCAAAGGTGTAAATATCATTTTATTGGCGCAATAAACAAAATAGGCGTTTGAGGAGTCGAAAAGCGCTATGACTCAAATTTAGACCTTAGGCTACTATGATCCGCTTGACTGTACCCAAGCCTTCGCCAATGCTAGTCCAGTCGGTTTAAGAGCTGTGCTCGTCCAAAATTGCACTAACGGGCCTCAAATTGTTGCATACAGCAATAAAAAATCTGACAGACCGTGAGAACCGGTATTGTCAGACTGAGAAAGCTCTTGCGTTGGTTTGGGTGGTGGAACATTTTGATACATACCTATTTGGGAAAGATAGTTTTGAACTTGTCAGTGATCACAAGCCGTTAGAGGTAATATTTGGATCTGACTCTAAGTCGGGTGCAAAAAATGGATCGCTGGGTTTGCGCTAACAGTCATATAATTATACATTGCCCTTAGGCATTAAATCCGCCTGTACTATTAATTTGTACAAAGTGTTTAAATAAATAAAATAAAAATAATTTCAAAGCGGTCTGTAACAAATATACAACACATAACAGTCACATACATGGTCCTGACCCCGCGCTGGGATCGGGTCTTGTGTCGTGGGTGTCGAGAACTGCGGGAGACTTGTCGGTCTCACAAACAAACGTGATAAGTCACCACAGCTTTCGATGGTGATAATTATTTAAACTTAGTTGTTGACCAATATCGCCCTATAGCAGTTACCTTGCATGGGTCAAGGATAGTTTGTGAGGGAGCTTTAGAGCTAAAGTTAGTCAGAAACGGAATATATAACAACAGCTGGGACCAGAGTGGTAATGCTTATAAGGTCTTTTGTGCAGGAACTTTGTTCTCAAGGCAATTTACTAGTACGTGAGAATAAAATTATTGTTATCCCATTATGTTGAGGTTAAACTTTCTAACTTTTATACTTTTAAACTTTCTAACTACTTGAAGTTGTTGCAAAGAATTTGGAATTCGGTTGGACATATAGCATTCCTTATTGGCCTCAACAAAATGGGAAAGTTGAGAAGCAGAACCGTGATATATTGAAACAACTACGGGCGTCAGTTTAGAGATAAGTTGCCTTCCGTTTTGATGTTTAGTTTACTGACCTAGAAGCAAGAGACAGGGATACTCTAACGAAAAATAAGGAAAAGAGTACACAGATAGAAAGAGGCAAGCAACGGAATCTAATATTGATATTGGAGAGAAGGTATATGTTAAATATACAGTGAAGAAAAACAAGTTGTCGACCATATAGTAGTAATAAGCTTTATAAGTGTGAAAACATGTTAATTGTTAATTGTAATTTTAATATTGTATATTACCTAGGTATATAACTGTTTGTTTTCCAAATAAAAGAAAATAAATAAAATAAAATATTATAAGAACGGTTACGTAGAAATATAGTACATTCCAAGAGGGTTGAAGGAAAGTGAGTAGTCTGCACAAATGGTGATGATAATTCTTCAAATAACGACACCACCGATGACGAAGCAAGTGACGAAAATAAATAAGTGATGTGTTTAATATTATATAACATACATAGCGTTTGAATTTAATATTGTTCGATGATTGTTTTGATAAACTAATTTGTATTTGATTATAAAAACTAATTCTACTTTTTTAAATTTTGTAAAAGGTAGATGTAACATATAAGTAAATGATGACACATCTACTGGCGGGGCGAGCGGTAGTGGCAGGGGTGCGGGGAGTGCAGTGCCTGCACTCACCGGACACTTGCTGCTGGTGCGCCGTACGAATAGTGTGTCTGTCGGAAATCAAACTGTGTTTCCTTTAAATAACCTATACCGAATAGTGAACTCTACAGTGTTTAGCATGCACCAAGCAATATTAGGCGAACGGCTTTCAATCAAATTCTCGGATGTAGAATTCATCAAAGCGTGATTTTGAACTGATATAGTGCAGCTAATACTCTGTAGTACCATAGATTTAGTATAAAAAGTACCACATTTATGTGCAGTACTATTAAATACGACAAATAAATAAATAAAACACATAAAAAAAAATTAAATGCTTTATATTTCCGTCTTTTATAAACTTATTAAAAATATTACTTCGGCAACAATAAAATTGTTTTAATTCAATGAGCAAAATGATGTAAATAGTAAATAATGTTACACATTTTATTCCATATGTAAAAATATTGCCACTTGTGTGGGATTAGACGGCGTTACTACCAAATCGGAGCCGCGCAGAGCTCAGGCAAGATATGTAAACTATTTAAATAGATAAACTGCAATTTGAGTTATATTCGATTCCTACGCATCTCCGCCCATGTAGGCTTTATTGAAACGCAACCTCAAACAAGATAGAAATAACAGAAATTCGAATCTATAAAATAAACAATCCTCTGATTAAAACTGGATTATTGGCGCGTAAGCGAAAGATTTGGCAGGGGTTTGAGTCGGTGGACAGGAAAAGTTCCAGATATTTTCTTCAATATTATTACTGTAGTATAGGCTTGGGTATAACCAACATTTATTCAGCTAAATTCAGCTTTTTTCACATCAAAACCTCCAATTTCCTATACAAACACGTAAACATCTGTATTAGTTATTCTTGTGCAAGTTTTTTTTAGCCGTTTTCAGCGTCATCCGCGCTATGTAATTGTAAATTAAAAGACCTCCAAAACCAGAATAGATCTTAATAAATTATCTCTTATTCTTTATCATCTTATATGTATAGGCGGTGTTTTCACATCCGGCTTATTCATAGACAATTTTAAAAGCTATTTCAGTTATTGAATGTTCTGTCCTTTTCTAACGAATTTGAATTCAGTTTGAGGGAGAAGTCAAAACATTCGATCACTAAAATAAGTTTTAAAACTCAATGAATAAGGCTCATTTTGCTTTACGCTGTATTTCCACTCTATAGTGCATTGTCCTCGTGTTTTCATTCATGCGTAGTATGAACGCAAGAATATTAACTGTTGGTAGGTTTCTCATTTGTTAGAGGCGGCCTTAGGTACCACCGCAATGTCTATTTCTCCCACCAAATAACAGTATTGATGCACTGTTGCGTTCCGTTTAGAAGGTAATTGTAGCCAGAGCAACTGCTGGATATATTGAGACTTAAAATCTTATGTCTCTGGATGGCGAGCGCAGTGGAATGCCAAGCATTTTATAATTCATAGTGTTTGGTTTTACTGTTGTTCATGATCCGTCGTATCGCTTATCATCACGCGAACGGCAAGCTTGTCGTCATTCATGGAAAAAAAAAAAACGTTTCCGGCGCCCTCCGGCCGCGTGGAGCGAACATCGCCACAGATTAAGTCAATATCCATTTTTCTTACTTCTTCTTCCAACATACACCGATCATCTCTAGTTCCTCATCAGTTAACCTTCCTTCATCATATTTGATACGTAACCTGGAAAAATAATCGTATTATTTGTAGTGGCTAAGCACAAAAACTAAATATCTAGTATATAATAGCTCTATGTCATTTCTATATCATATTTAGTCTATGGTAGCTGTGTTATAGAGAAATATAAATTAATAAACTTAATATATAGTGCATACATAAACCGACGCCTTTTTCCCAGAAGGGGTAAGTAGAGGTGCAACCAGGACACCCACGTTATGCCTTGTATTTTCCGTCACACGATGTGATAGGGGGCGAGTCTATCGCCATATTGGGCACATATTCCGGCCTCGGGGCTGATAATGAAAAAAAAAATCCCTTTTCATTTTGCTCGATCTGGGATTCAAACCCGAGTCTTCAGCGTGGTAATCGTACCGTATACGCAACCGAGGCAGTCACACTTAATAGTGATAGATAATCCTGACTCCACAAGATACAAAATCTCGTATCATGGGTATCAAAAACTACGTGACATTTTTAGGTGTCACAAACATCTATACCCACAACAAATACTTGGAAATCACACAAATATAGGTCGATGCGGGGATCGAACCCGAGGCGTCTCGACTCAAGCCTTCGCCTAACCAACTGCGCCAACAAGGCTGTTGATAGATACATATATGGTTATATACCCCAACTACGCCAATAAGTATATTGTTTAATGAGGTTATATACCTCTCCTCGTTGTGCTTGATGGACCACAGCTCGGGCATGTACTTAGGCTTCATGCTTTCCAGAAAGTGTTCCCTCCAGATCTCCTCGAGTCTGAGCAGGCCTCCTTCCATCTTCTTGTAGTATTCGATAACCCTCAGCCCGTGAGATTCGTAAGCTTCGTTCTCAACCCTGTTGAGAGATATAACATTTTAGTCAGAACATTCAAAGTACTACTACATGGTAGATTTTAGTATTCACCATAGAATACCATAACTAAGTATTTTTTATACCGGGTATATCAAGACTGCTACCGAAAACGATGCGTGGTGGTAGTTTTAGCGACTACAAACACAATGCAACTAAAAATTTCGCAAAGAAACGAGACAATTTTTTTTATCATTTTTTAAATATCATCATTTTTGGGTGGCTAATCCATAGTTTTTGCTAAAATAATAATTTAAAATCTTTTATACCTTAGAGTCTTTATAAATAAAAGGGTATGCACTATTATTTTAGGAAAAAAATGTATTTACAACCCAAATACGACCATACGAAAAAAATAACAAAAAAAAATCGTCGCTTTTTTTAGCAACATTTTCTATTGCATTGTGTCTGAAGTCGCTTAAACTACCACCCGGCTTCGTTTTCGGTAGCAGTCTTGATATACACTGTATAATAGGTGGCAAACGAGCATTCGGTTCACCTGATGGTAAGTTTTTAATGCTGCCCATGAACATCTACAAAACCATAGTTTTGCTGCATAATGTCAGGTTGTCAGGTACTCAATACTCTTATTGTCTTCGCATCCTTGTTTTCTTCATTTTCTTATCACATTTTACAAGCTGAGCAGTATTTTCAATAACCTTCAATTTCCTGAACATAGTTAGCCTTATTTTGTCAGGTGAACCATATTATATACATTTGCTTGACTTTTTAATAACAAAGAAGTAAGTTTTCTTTCAGCATTTATAGGCTCATACAACTTGGCGACCTTCAAAACGAGAGGCAGCGTATCCCTGTACCCTGTGTTGTAGCAGATGTTCACGAGGATTGGTGATCACTTACCAAAAGATAAACCATAATATTATGCTTGTTTGCCCCCTATAATAAATAAATAACACCCAACAGTCACATACATAGTCCTGACCCCACAGTAAGCTCGAGTCTTGTGTCGTGGGTATCAGGAATTACGAGAGTCTTTTCGGTCTCACAAACACCCAAACAACATTTCTCTCAGTGCGGGGATAGAACCCGCGGCCTCTCGTTTCACAGGCGTCTAACCGCCTGCGCCACGGAGGCTGTTAAACAGGTGTGACATATACATATGCTTGTTTGCCCCTATATTATAAAACAAATGTGTAAGTGTATGTTAGTGTACTGACAGCACTTGTACATTGCTGGCGTGTTGCAGCAGGTTGTGTTGTAGCAGATGTTCACGAGCACTGGAGATCACTTACCAAACGATGAACCGTATGCTGGTTTGCCCCCTATAATATAGAGTATATCAAGACTGCTACCGAAAACGAAGCTGGGTGGTAGTTTTAGTAACTTCAGACACAATGCAACTAAATTTTGGGCAAAAAATTGTGAAGAATTTTTTTTGTTATATTTTTTCTTAAATAATAGTGTACACTCTTTTATTTTTAAAGACGCTATGGTTCGCAAGGCTTTAAATTATTATTTTAGCAAAAACTAAGGATTTACCACCCAAACTCGACGATATTTACAAAAAATAAAAAAATAATTGTCGCGTTTCTTTGCGAAAGTTTTAGTTAAGTACATTATGTTTGTAGTCACTTAAACTACCACCCGGCTTCGTTTTCGATAGCACTCTTGATATATCCTGTATATTCCATGCTGTATAATGAAGGAGTACTAACAGCACTTGTACATTGCTGGCTTGCTGCAGCAGGTCCTGTGTGACGGCGTGGTGGTGCGGGAAGTGCTGCAGCAGCAACTCCTCGAGCTGGCGGCGCCGCGGCTCGGGCAGCACGTGCACCTGCGACTGGTACAGGAGAGCGCGAGCCGCTGAACGGACCTTCCTGTACAATACATACATCATCAAGGGCGGAACCGGGGGGAGGTCATGGGGGTCATGACCCCTAGGTCATGGGGGTCATGACCCCCCCTGGGCTGACTCCAGATTGACAGAATTTATTTATTATCTTGTTGATAAAGTTTATAATTGTATTGACAAATCACGTCTGTAACAAACTTGAAAAAGTAATTATTACGAGTTCGAGTATTGAAATCAGACCAATGTTCAGACAAGAACTATAATATGACCGAAAGAATGAAAGATTAAATTTCAATTTTTCAATGAGACTAATTTTGGAAACCGTTAATCCTTCAAACTATCAATATTGGAGGGTAATATGTATTCTCTGTCTCTGTCTCTCTCTCTCTCTCTCCCTCTCCCTCTCTTAAGCCACAGGAAGCTACTTGACAGCGGGATCCTCCCAGTGCTCGAGGTGGTCTGGAGACCTCCTCCCTCCCCCTCCGCCTAGTATGCCTCCGTAGCAACCGTGTCAATGTAGTCATATCCATTTTGACCCTTACAATATCGGTACAAACTTGACAGCTGGGCCCTCCCAGTGCTCGAGCCCCCCCCCCCCCCCAGTATGTGTTGCTTCACAGCAACTGTACCAATGTTCTCACATCCCTATTGACCCCAACAACATCGCTACTAACTTGACAGCGGGGTCCTCCCAGTGCTTGAGATGATCCGGTCCGGGCAGCGGCGCACTACACTGGTGCGCGAGGCGCGCGCGCACCGCCTGGTCTTGCATGTTGCTGCGGCAGTGGCAAGTGGTGCACAACAACACCACGTCGTGCGACGAGTGGTCCTTCATTATTTCTGCAAGGTATTATATTATGTTTGATAGCGATTTATAATAAAAACTATGGTATGTAAGTCCGCCAACCCGCACTAGGCCAGCGTTGTGGACTATATGGCCTAACCACTCTCAATCGTACCGTTGATTGTAGAGGAGGTCCTGCAGTGGGACGTATATGGACTGATACAGATACAGATTATATGGTTTACACTCAACTCGACAATAACACGCGCCGCGCGCGACGTTGCCAATTTGTTATCTATTCGTATCTACAAGTCAATGAAATTAATTTACACAGGATGGTTGCGTTTTACTCTTATTTGGAAGCTATTTAGTTTGTTTGAAACAAACAAAATCTCATTTTTGGTATTATTATTTTTTGTGCCGTGCCGAATTAATACCAAGGACGTATAGCATACATAGTGTAATTTAATGCCCATCGGTCGCATCAACGTTGTATATATATTTTGTTTTGCAGTGGTATTTTTAATATTTTTTTATACTTTATATTGGTTTTTGTGTTGAAGTCGGTTTTTATTTTTTTATTTCTTAAGATAAAGTACAAACCTGGAAAATACTTCCTATACTCTCGCGGCACTACATTCTTCCTGATGAACGAGCTGTCCTGTCCGCATACGACGCAGCGGTTCCGTTTGGTTTGCTGGTAGTAGCGCCCTACCTCGCCCACGCAGCGGCCCGCAGGCTCGAACCTCAGTCGGATGCTCAGCGGACTCTCTGACACCAAGTCCGCCAGACCTTTGGCTACGTACCTGACAATATTGCATTCATAATTAATAATGACAGCCTCCGTGGCGCAGGTGGTAAGACGCCGCCTGTGAAACGAGTGGCCGCGGGTTCGATCCCCGCACCGAGAGAAATGTTTGTGCGGCCCACAAATATTTCTTCCGGGTCTGGGTGTTTGTTAGACCGAAAAATCTCTCGTAGTTCCTGATTCCCACGACACAAGACTCGATCTTAGTGTGGGGTCAGGACTATGTATGTGACTGTTGGGTGTTATTTATTTTATTTATTTATTTATTTATAATTAGCTCCTTGCTCACTTACCTGACGATATTTAATTCATAATTACACGCAACAGTCATATACACATTCCTGACCCCACACTAAAATCGAGGCTTTTCGGTCTAACAAACAAATACATCAATTCACCCATGTAGTCCCTACAATAAAAGGCATATCCCATTTATTTATTTCTTGTCTGTATCAATATTTGTTTGAAATTTGGACATTTTGTGACCACAATTTGAGAATGTATAAAAGAGTTAGTGTATTTAAATTTTAAGATAACGCAAATTGAGAATCTATAAAAGCATTAGTATTTTTATGTATAATATGACGTCACATATCTGGCCGTAAGAATATAAAACAAACGCATATTATACCTACCCACAATAATTCAATCGGTATTTACAATAAAATCGCAATAATTAAGTTTGATCCGGCTCAAAGGACCATTTTTTTTACTAAAAATATTTCAACTGACAATAAATCCTTACCACATAGCCTTCTTGTCATCACACGTACACAGGATTTCTCCGTCAGGCGCTTGCATATAGCAGTTGTGGTATAAAGGTTTGGAGCGGACGGCGTGCGGGTAAGAACGCTGTGGCGCCCCTGTGTTGTTCTTAACTCGGCCTGGTTTCACACTGAAAATATCAACATTTTGTATAGAGGTGATGGTGATGCATTGATGGTTTATTAATGGCCATTGCCAGATACATGATGCCTACTTGTAACGGGGAGGTTACTCTGTGATCCGATAAAGTTTAAATATTCGGACGTCGTACGTTATACTTCACTTATGTGCCTAGATACTCCACAAAATGTTGGGATCCTCTATCGTACATCGTAGCCATAGACTAAGTTCGTAGAAAATTATAAGTATCATAGAGAATGGCATTGATTTTTTCTTCGGACGCCGAACATCCTAACATTCGAACTTCGTGTCGGATCATAGAGTAACCTCCCAGGATGACGAGAGCGTGAATCTGGAGCGCAACTTGCATGCTTGTACATATGACGGACGCTTTACAAAACAGCAAACAAATGTATGCATGGCTATCTCGCCAAAATAACTACGACAGTAAATGCTGTCAGCAAGGATCAAACAACACAAAAAGCTTACCGAATCTCTCTTGTCTCTTGACACTAACTAATATGTCTAACCTACTACCAAATTACTCAAATAACAAATAGGAAAATTAGACACAACGCATCCAAATAAAAAAGTTATAAATATTTCACTCACACAACGTCTTTCCTTTTCTTCTCCCTCACGGGCGGTTTAAAATTAACATCGGCATAACGCCTGGCCATGTGGTCCACTCTCTGTGCAACAGTATCGGTGCTGTTCAGCCAGCTGACCAGCCAGGACACCAGGCTCCTGTGGCTGTACTTGTGGAACAGCGTGGCGAAGATCTTGATGGCCACGTGGGCGTCCGCCGCCGCGTACTTTGTCTGCTTCTCTGATAGTTTCTCGGCTTCCCAGTCACTGCAGCGGATCTGATTGTGGTATTCATAGATTTTAACAAATGTTTTGTAAAGAGAATAGTGGCAATGTGATATTGTGAACAGATGTTGATATTCTTGCAACATTTTTTTTAATCAATATAAACCCACTATGTGTGGTTCAATATAATATGTGGAGCGCATAGACTACTCTAACAGCTTATGCCATATTCTAATTCATTTTTGTGAATGATGGAATACCTATAGAGGTATCCCATCCTCTCAAAATTTTCCATGTGTGTACTTTTATTTACTCTTAATTTTAATTGTTTACTTTTTGTACTGTTTGATCCTTTTGATCAATAAATCAATATATCAATATTTGTAATTCATATAAAACATCATATAGGTACCTCGCTTTATTTCTTTTCACGATTAAATTGAGCAATAGCTATAAATACACACTTCGTTTCTAAAACAAAGATCTGAGCCTGGAATTTGAACTTCCAAGTATACAAATTCATAACATATAAAGATTTTTATAAAAATGAAGGCTCATTCTAATCTCACCCGCCAACTTTTATCCAGCACGACCCCCAGTTGCGACCGCGCCAACGCCGCCAGCCCGCCAGCTTCCTGCCCGCACAGCTTGGCAATATGTCTGACATCCAGCGTGGACCGAAGGCAGACGGCGTAGTCAGCCAGTAGGTACTTACCGTCGTCGATCGCAGCCACTCCCACCTTGTAGATACTCTCATCTTCTAGAAGCTCCTAAAATAATTTAAAAAATAGCTTTTAAGTCTTAATGGAATCTGCAAACGATAACATAAGAATTACTATGATATATACATAAATTAATAGGACTGGAATATGTTTAGCGAAATAAATAAAACTACGTATGTATGTATGTCACTCTCAATCGTACTCTCGATTGTAGAGGAGGCCCGTGCTCTTGCAGTGGGACGCATGTATATGTGCTGATACAGATGTATGTCTGCGCAAATTCCTGACAAACTATTGTTTAATCATCAAGTTAATTTGGTGTACAGAAATTTAATATTTCCTAATATAAAGTCCGCCAGCCTTCATTGGGCCAGCGTGGTGAATATAGCCTAACCCCTCTTAATTGTACCGTCGATTATAGATAAGGTCCATGCCCTGTATTATCGCATATAAGGCTTGGCACAGGTACAGAAGAAAAACTCAATTCAAACATGACGACAATGCAGTGTATCCAAACTGAGTCTGTATATTGCCAGCCTCCGTGGCGCAGTTATTTAGACGTCGGCTGTGATACAAGAGACCGCAGGACGCATATTTGATTCCCGAAATATTTGCTCTATAAGTATATGTTACGGGTTTGGTGTAATGGTGTGTGTGAGACCGCAAAGCGTTTTGTAGTTTTTAATACCCACAACACAAGACTCGATCTTAGTGTGGGATCAGGACCTATTTAAATTACTGTTGGGTGTGTTTATTCATATGAAGCTATTCCCGGTTAACGGAATTGCACCGATTCATTTGTTTAAATAGCAGATATACATAGGTGAACCGGAAACGCGCCATAGCTGCCAAAACCGGTTGAGTCATAGGATTCCCACAGTAGTTGATAATAATACTATATGCCTCTACTAGTTTAAATAACATCCTAAATCGTAACTCCAAGAATTATTCCTTTAAAATATTTAAATGAACAATTCAATTTCATATTGAGACTAAACCATCGTATGTCTCAGGATGGTGAACGCAGTGGAACGCCAAGCATTGCTTTGTAATTTAAGATGTTGTTTGTCCTATGGCTTACCATCAGGAGAACGGGATGCTCGTTTCGCAATAAATCTAGGGGGTACTCTGTAGTCCGACACAACAACGAATTTTCGAACATCAACTAAGGTCGAAGTATATAGGTTTCATAGGGAAAAGCATTGATTTTTAGAAGTGAAACCTTCTATCTTATATGTCGACGTTCAACGTCCGAATATTCGAACTTCGTGTCGGAGAAAAAGTAACCCCCTATTGGCATAAAAATTTAAAAAATACACGTCATTCGTTGTAAAAATAATTACAACTGTTTTGTTATGAGCGTATACACCTTGCGCGTAAAGTCAACTATAGGTATTTCTTCGTTAATTTCACGCACACATAAGCGACCAAAGCTGTGTGCGTAGAGCTGCCGCGTCGGCTCGCTATACAATCGGCTCAAACAACTTTGATCCGTGCGCTTCAAATATTCAATTGAAATGTAACTGTAATATAATATCATAAAAATATTTTATTTGCATTATAAGTAGACAAATATTACTGTGCAAGCAAAGAATAATACAAATTTTGGATACTAATCATATTTTCGTTATTATTACATTGTTAAGTTGCATTCAAATTAGTGTTCAATCATTAGACACTACGGACGTTTTATTAATCATTTCGTGTTCGAACACATAAATAGTGTTAGGGGCCTTACAACCCCTTACAATTACGAAATATATTTATTTTTATATTACAATGCATAACATAATTTAGCCTCGGAATTACGTCCCATTATATTACCTGAAACATAATTTATACTCACTACAAAATCATTGTAGGTAATAAAAATAATTAAATATTTTACTACCAAAGTACTAAGATGTGGTAATCGCATTCCGCGCGTGGCTATTTTTACTACGCGCGGCATAATCGACTGCAGCCAGGCCGGAGCGACGAGCGATACGTCCTCCCTCTAGAAGGCCTTGCGGCGGTCTGATTTGATCCACGTCGGACAGCGTGTTTTATAGTGGTTTTTAAAATATTTGTAGAAAACATGAAAACTAATTTTGTTGAAATATAAAAATGGTAATTTATTGATAACATGTTCTTCTATTATAATATGCAATTGTTATAAAAAATTATGTACGATAAGTTGGTGAAAAAAAATATGTTCTTGAAGAGAGTTTCTTAATAATTTCGCATTGTTTAAATTTTTATTTTTCAGGAACTAAACACAAAAAGATTATTTTTCTCAGCAAAATCCCTCCACAAGGGTCTTATTAGTCTGATAATATTTTTATTTTCATCTTATATTTAGTGGTTAAGGATATCTTAAGCTTCTAAATTGCCATTTAAAGCCTAAATAACGAAACTTGTGTTCAGTAATCCGTATAGTACTCACAAATTATCCATCAATCTATAATGTTTTCCACCAAAATCCCTAGATGACAACCTTTTCTAAAATTAGTAATAATTATTTTTCCTTTAAATTGTTTATTGGTGGCTATTAACTCATTTGAAAAGTCCTGTTTTTAAGCCAAAAAGCGCGTGCAGGGTATAAACGCTCTTATCAGAAAAGCAATAATGGGTACAATATAGTAAACAAATATATTAGGATTGGTTGGATTTCAGATGAGTCATGGTACTTTAACGTACAATCCTTGCGTATTTTCCTGTGAATCGATGACTCCCAGGCGCCACGATAATAATAGAAATATTCAAATAATCTGGTGCAATATGCTGTCCGGCAAGTATTGCTCGGAAGCGATTGATTTTTTGACATTATTTTACTACTAAGTCATACTGGAAATATTGAGTTCGATGCTGATTCCTCAACCAGAATCGGCTTTTAGAGTTATAAGGTTAATGAAATCATGACTTGAAAGGAAATTAATTCTATGCTAGGCACTACGGTGACAAGCTCGCCGTCTATCGCATTTTTGGATGGAATTATTACGTTGATAAAATTGTGGATGTAAACTACTAGGCCTAACCACTCTCAATCGTACTCTCGATTGTAGAGGAGGCCCGTGCCCTGCAGTGGGACGTATATGGGCTGATACAGAAACTACTAGGAAAAGTTACTATCCTCTCTAGGGCATCAAAATTCAGTAGACTTTTGACATAGAGACTGCAAAATTCCCGATGGTAAGTAATACGCCGTCCGTAGACCACACAAAACATATAATATTAAAATTAAAAATGTAAAACCTTGATAAGTAATTTTGCTCTCGTCTGTCCACTTTGTGGGCGGAGTTTTGATGTTGCTTTTATCGGGGAATGACCGATGACGCAATATAAGGTAAAAAACAAAATCTCTATTGCAGTTTAACGAGTATATCTCGCGCTAAAATACTTCACATTTATAAAATCGTGGGATATAGTACTCTATTATCATTGCACATTTTACTGGTAGTAAGTTTCTCATTTGTGAGAGGCCGCCTGGGTAGGTACCACCGCAATATCTTTTTCTCACCAAATAGCAGTGTAAATGCTCTGGTGTGCAGTACCGTCTTTACACTAAGGGCACACGGGGCCCGTGCCCAGGGCCCCCATCCTCTGGGGGGCCCCGAAGAAGAGCAAGTGTAAAAAAAAAGACAGACCGAAAATTTTCCTTACATAATTACTCACACGTTTCACGATTCCTATCACCTATGTACGTGTGTATGTACGACGTGTATAAACAAAATTGTAAGAAGTAATAATCATCTATTTCTGTAGATTAGTGTTAATATAACCCCACATCCTAAAAGAGATCCTTCCAAACCAAAAGTGAAATGTTATAAATGTGTTCTCTGTCACAGAAATAGTAATTATACTATATAGGTAGTATGTTTGCAGCATAAAAACATTTGTATAACACTAAGGTAGGGGGCCCCCGGTCCAAGGGGGCCCCGAGCTTGAAAGGCCTCAGGCCCGAAGGGGTCCTCGGCCCAAGATGCCGTAAGCATAAAGTTACCTACGCTACTGACAGACATTAATTACACTTTAAAAAAACAGTTCAATGTGAAATAATCGAAATAATTCCTAAGATACTACGCATTGAGGGGAGCACCCTCAAGAACGAAGAGGGAGAGAACGGGGATTTTTTTTGGACGTGAACGCACACACCTGGGTTTTCTTGGCATTGAACTCAACCATATTTCTGGAACCCCATGTAGAAATGAGATCCAAGGTCCGGTTAAGCTCAATGAAAAGATCTTCGCGTCCCTTCACAGTTTCGACTCGGCAACCTGGAGGCTCGCAATGGTATCGCACATAAACCGTGCTGTCATCTGCATAGCAATGAATGTTGCTAAGCGACAACATGTCATTGATATGGAGAATAAACAAGGTGGGCGACAGCACCGAGCCCTGAGGAACTCCGGCATTTACCGACAAGAGAAAGAAAGAAAGAAAGAAAAACTATTTATTGATACACAGACGCAACGTACATAAAACACACAGTATGATAAAACTTAATAATAAAAATGGCTGATCGCGACTGTGACCGGTAGGTGGCCACTCAGCTTTATGTTATGAAGTGGTGCAAACCACAACACAACACTGATTTTCAGTGGCCACCTTAAGTGACGTACGGACGTCAAACCAATTACACAATTATTTATACAAAATAAAAAAAGAAACAAAAATAACAGCAATAATAAAATAACTAATAAAATGCACAATATTTTAAAATAACAATAACATTTGTTTCGCAATCGACGTTTTGCACGTGCACACAATTGCGTCGTTATAATTTATTTAGTTGCGATGTACACGCCGTCGCAGGCGCAAGTTGCAGAGTGAGCGCGGCGTGTGCAAATAAATAACAAAACCAACAATTGGAAAAAACAAATGTCACCTAAAGTGGGTATAACGTTATAGCTTCGCGCCATAAAATATACCGTTCTTACGGGAAACCACGCCATGAGGGATATAATTGTATCACATAGAATAGTGATTGTCGGAGCCAACTGCTTGGAGTTTAACTTCGTTCCATATACACATAGGTCATAAAACATGTGTAAGTATAAAGTTACTTTAGAAAATACTTTTATTTTTTTTGTTCAGTTAATAAATATCTTTTATAATGTAATTTAAATGTTTGTTTTGTTTTAAGGGATCTTATATATGGAGGAAGTAAAACGTTCCAGCAGTGAGTGGCCGCGAATTTGAAACACCCCCTAAAGGCAGCAGTTTTATGATGAGGCGTCGAGAGCGGATAAGATGTCGAACGAGCAGAGTAGCTGTAATGGTCATGTCTCCAAATAAACTTGTTGTATAGGTATGCCGGCTTGCGTGTATTAATCAGTCCGAATAATAAAGTTGCCATATGTAATTTACGACGAGCAGCCATTTTTAATACATTGTTGTCGTTCAAGTAAGGCGTAATGTGGTTTCTAAAAGCTACATTGAAACAGAATCGTGCGCATGCGTTCTGAACACGCTGGATTAAACGTTCTGTACGTGACAAGAGGCACGGGCCGTAAACCGTGTCGCAATAATTTAATTTCGATAAGATTAAACTATCTACTAGCCTCTTTCTTAAGAGCGCCGAAGCGTGTCCGTCGACGACTACACGTATTCTACGCCCATGCAGAAAGCCGGAAATCCACGAACACAGGTTGCCGGGCAGACCGTATGCCGGAAGTTTGGAGAGAAGACCACGGTGCCAGACCCTATCAAACGCCTTGGTAATGTTGAGGCTCACAGCAAGAGCCTCGCAACTAATATTGGGATCCTTCATGGCGCAACCCCTGATCCAAGCGCGATACGCCGCCTGTTTGTCACCGACAGCATCGGCGCATGCACGATTGAACCAGGAGCGTCCACGGCCCTTACTGGCGATCTCAGAGGAAGGAATGTAATATTCCATTCCAAGTCTGATCTCGTCAACAATAGCGTTGGCACTCGCTTCGATTTCTTTCGGTTCTGGGTGCTTGTGAGACCGAAAAGTCTCTAGTAGTTTCTAATACCCACGACACAAGACTAGATCCTGTTACATCCTTTCCTGTCCCGTCTCATTAATTCCGGATAATCTTTTAATAGATCTAAAATACCTAAATAGGCCAACAATTGTCTAGGTCGGTGCCAGCTAGACTACTATTAAACTGTATAACATCATGTTACGAACTATGCGAGTAGAACCATGGGGTTCCGCTGATCTCAAACTTTAAGGCCAGTACCGACCTCAAAAAATGGTTGGGCTATTTAGGTATTTTATATCTATTAAAAAAATAATTTTATTTATTTTTTTGTATTTCAATTTTGAAGACGGTTTAATTCTTTCAAATTATTTTCTATTTCTATTTTTTTTAATTTCTGTTGTAGTAATCGAAACTTATTACCCTTACTTATGTAGGTTAGGACGCTGAGACAAAATAGGTAACATGTATGCACGTTACGAACTGAAAAAAGTTGGACACTCCTACTTTATCTCAAAAATTAAGGAACCGATTTTGATGAAACTTATACAACTCCTAAGTTGGACTATATCTAATCGGAAGTAAAAATATTTTTTGAAATCCGACTTTTAATTTTTCAGATACGAGTGGACAAACATACAAAGATGCATACATTTTTATTTGCAATTCGTGTTCAGGCGCTGGTATAGACTAATATATCCAAAAACTATGCAACTCTGACAAAATTACATACATACACATCAAATACATAATTCCCTTTTTTTAAGTCGATTAAAAACAAAATTATTTTGATAAGGATTAATACCATATGAATAAAAAAAAAGACGGGTTGCACTCCGGGAGTGCCGGCAGAAGTGAAAACTTGATTATTATCGTTGAGCATGTTTGATATTTTGGAATGGTTAGGGAATAATTTTGCACCAATTGCTTTATCAGTATAAAAGTACTATCATTTATGTGGTAGAATACAATATTCATTTATTGCGCTATCGTACACAAACATGACAATTTATATTACATTAAAAATTTAACACTTTAAAACTATTACAATTATTTTACATTAAAAAGTTTATCTCTCCGAAAAATCAACTTTCATCCATAATTTCAACGACTTTTTCACCATCATCATTACCAGAACTATCATCGCCAATCTCTAAAACTGATACGATAGGTTTATGGTAGCTGAAGTAAGAAACGAACAGTTTTGATTCGAACCTATTTAAATGTCTAATAAAGACCGCATCAATAGTAGTTTTGTATTTCGTTGTGCTAAGATTGCGATCATTCGACATAGTTAAACCAAATTCATTATTTAAAAATTCAATTAATAGTTGATTTTTATCGTCTGCGAAGTTTATGTTGAAATCTCCACTCAAAATCATTGGCAATTCATCAAAGCTTTATAAACTGACAGCTAACTGACAGCTGTCTACTCTCCATCCGTCTTACGCTTTTCGTCTTACGATCAGGTCACGTGTCCTGACGCGAGTTTAAGATTTTATACCCATTACAGAAAAAGTGCTCAACGCCGCTAAAGAAGTTTTCACTTCAAAAAAACAATCGCAAATAATACATCCTTTTAGAAAAAACACCTTATTAACTATTTTAGTGGTAATCAGTACTCACTAATAAAAATATTTTAGTGAGCCTGTGTAATGAGCTAACCTAGAAAGATCTAGAGACATCCTACACAGTTTCTTACATTACATCCCTTCGAGAGGGACAACTCCGACAAGATTGATACATAACTTCGATATGAAATGATCATAGTAAATAAATGTTAGATTTTTTTTTCTTTATTTTTCAAAAGGGCCCCAAATTCTTGTGTGCCCAGGGCCCCATAATAGGTAAAGACGGCCCTGCTGGTGTGTCCCGGTTTGAAATACATTGAAGCCAGAGCAGCTGCTGGACATATTGCAAATTAATGCCAAGCACTGCTTTGTTATTCATGATGGTGTTCAGTTTTGCTACTGTCCATGAGAGGTCGCATACGTCAGGAGAATGGCAAGATAGTTTTGTCGTTCCTTGCAATAAAAAAAAAAAAGCAACATACAGTCGAATTGAGAACCTCCTCCTTTTTTTGAAGTCGGTTAAAAAAAAACATAGCCCTTGTCCTATAATGAGTCATGCTTACTCTTGAACATAATATTATGATAAAATAGTTTAAACTATTGTATGGAGGCGTTATCTAAGCCCAACAAGGCAATCAATTAAAGTGGACTGGAAAATAATTTAATAAACTAGCTGAAGTTTGTGAGATTGAGTTTTTTTTTTAATTGGTTGCAACATCACAGGATATATTTTATAACTATAATTTCTTTTTTAAAGTTATTAAATAAATAAATAAATAATACCCAACAGTCACATACATAGTCCTGACCCCACACTAAGATCGAGTCTTGTGTCGTGGGTATCAGGAACTACGAGAGGCTTTTCGGTCTCACTAACACCCAGACCCGAAAGAAATATTTGTGGGCCGCACAAACATTTCTCTCGGTGCAGGGATCGAACCCGCGGGGTTAACCACCTGCGCTACGGGGGCTGTCTTGTAGGTTTATGATTTAAAACTTGTTTTGTAATTGTTGTAATAAGGAAAATATACAGACTGATATTGACATATGCTATTTAATTTAAAACACATGTTCCTTAATCCCTCTAGGTACTATTGTGCCAAATTTGAATAAAAACTGCCTGATAGTTTTGTCAAAAATCACGATTTTAGGTTTCAAGGCTTTTGATCAACCCCTATAGATACTGAGTTTTTTTTGGTTCAATTATGTTTATATATCGCTCATCCAATAGAACATCGACGTAATTACAATGATGAGAATGTTTGATTGTATTATATGTTTTTTTAATTCTTGGGTTTTCGCACGAAATTGTTTTGAATTATCGTTCATAGTAATTATTTTATGTGTGTACATAAAATAATTAAGATTTCATCGAAATGATTGGAAATACATTATATTATTAATAAACTTTTAAAACATTTCTTCCGAAAAAAATCTAAAACGTAATTACGTCATTGTTCTTTTGGATGAGCGATATATTGAAAATATGTATTTTTCCGTACACAAAAAGGTAGGTTTCATCGGGATACAAAAATCTTCACACCAATACTAAGTTTCATAGTAAAATGGGCATTCTCCTTTTATTACTGTCATTTTTTTCATTGAATATAACACTAATCTAACATTTATTTAACTTAAAGAGCCAAGCATAATAAATGTACCAACAAATCACCCCATTAATGTCCCATATAAAACCAATCCTTCTCCACATATTGGAAGGAGTTTAGTCTCAGTCCAGACAATATCAAGGCTATGTGATAAATTAAAATTGGAATAATATCTCACCTTCAATGAATTAGGAAAAGTTTTGATACAATTCAGCCTGAAAAGTCCACAAAGACCATCATAGGAAGACAGTTGCACCAGTGCCACTGGTCTTCTCTTGCCTTTTTCTGTGACCCACTCACAGTCAAACCCAAGAGCATTGTGGACTTTGCACCTCCTGAAAAGATTCATAAAATGTTTTTTTTCTTGTAGAGGCTTTAGAGTAGGGTATGGTTGAATTACTGTATAGAGTCCAAAATGAAGGGGTACCTACTGCAAATCTTTTTTTTTACATTATTATTAGCCTAAGAGATCCCACTGCTGGGCAAAGGCCTCCCCTAAGCACTACTACATCTCTTTATTGAAGAATTAATTATCTTTATTGTCATGTTAGTCATATTGCAGTATGTTTTATACTTACTGCATACTATGATTTGTTACTTTACAGTAAATGTAGAACAAATAGTTTTAGTGTAATTACGGCGCACCTTGCAACACTGCCCAAGAGTCGCGCGTAATCCAAGATTTCAAACTGGCAACGTCGCGTCGTGTTGTTTAGCTATTATTAGTTTAATTATTATTGTTAGTTAAATTTAATGGAGATTAGGTCTGAATTTAAGTATCGGTTTTAATTCTATGCAACTAATAATAAAACAATGTATTCTTTTGCGCTTGACTTTTGTGTCAATGACCTAGCCAATTTGCTACAGCAGGTGGTTAAATATGAAAAACTAAAAAACTGTCCTGTGGCTAAACAGGTGATTATGAATTAATAATATTTGGTGTATGGGCTGCTGATGCGATACCCTGTACATATACAGGACAAATATATGGACCATAGTCCACAAAAAAGAACTTATGTCACCGACATGTTGTATACAAAAATTGGAATGTATTTTTCCTGTAATAATTTTAATACAGGAATAGGCCTTTTGGATGAATCACTGCCTTTTTTTTTTATTGCTATGAATGACGAGACGAGCTAGCCGTTCGCCTGATGGTAAGCGATACGACCGCTCATAAACAGTAGCAACATTCCACTGCGCTCGTCATCCTGAGACATAAGATTCAGATTGATTGATTCACAAGATCATTTATAGATCGTCACACAATTATAACACTTTTTTCTCCGACATTGATATTTTCTATGAATCACTTTCTCGTTTTAAGAAAGCAGTTATGGCTAAGGATTGCAATGTTAGTTAATTAATAGCTCAAAGAAATTGTTTTTATTTTTATATAGTTTAATTTTTCATAATTTAAATTGAAGTGTAAGTTAAATTTTACTGTTACTGTTTTTTTTGTTTTGTATTCATTGTCTAGTGCAGTGATTCTCAACCACTGTGCCGCGGCACTTTTGTGTGCCGCCAAATTTCAAAAGTGTGCCGCCAAATTTTGCAAATATATAATAATGTTAATATTATTAAATTATATCATTTAAAAAGAAAAATATTTTTAACATGAATATATATTTAAATCCACATAAAAGTTAATTATTTTAAAATTTGCTTTGCACCGCGTTTTTTCTTAGTGCCAAATTATGATGAAGCGGCGTGAATAGCAATAGGAATATGTCTCAAGTCGGCGCACACTTGCCACTTCTGCGTACAAAACGTGTTGTTTTAGTGATAGTTGGGATTCACAAGGTGTTGCATAGTAGTTACTGCACCTTTTCTTTACGATATGAGAGTAGCATTGTCATTTTTACGACCAAATATAAATCAAAATATCAAAAAAAAATCAAGCTCAAATTTCGCATTAAAAATATTTTTATTATTTGCTTGTAATTAATCCCTTAATAAACGTTTACTTATTATTGTAGTATATATTAGTTTATTTCGTATATTTCTTCTTCTTCTTCTTTCTTTAAATGATAAATGGCTCCCCCGTGGAATTGGAGATTTTGCCAATGTCAAGTTGTTTGTTTGTTTTGTAGTAAAGATTATTTTTGATACAGGTAGAGAGGTTAAATTCATAATTGATGACGGGTAGCATAACAGATACGAAATTTTTAAAAAAAGGCTCTGACCATATAATTATGATATTAGTTAGGTTAGTGCTAGTATTATAAGACTGCCATGAGCAGTGTGGGAGAAGAAGTGTTAACAAGTTAAGAAGTTGACCATAGAAGCATGTAAACATACAGCGGACCACACCTATATTATATATTATGAAATCTAGGAAAAGAAGGAAAAGGATTTATAAATACATGTTATTGAGTTTTATAAATTTACACAAACTATATATGAAATGAGAAAAAACACATGTTAACATAAAAGTTAAGTTAACCGGGCGGGGGATACCAGGTGGGAGTATATTTAAATATTTTGGCATTAACTATTTATGCAGTGTGTGTAGTAAGTAAATAACTTTTATCTTTTTCTTTGTGTGCCGCCAAATTTTGAAATCGTTAAATATGTGCCGCAACAAAAAAAAGGTTGAGAATCACTGGTCTAGTGTAATATTCCCGTTCACTTGTTTCTAATAATATGTATTAGCTTTCGGTGGAAACTTTGTTGGATTATGTTTCATATTTATATATTTATGATTAATTGTAATAGTTCTGTATGTTTCCCTAATACACATACATAAATAAAATAAATAAATAAGATGTTAAGTCTCAATATGTCCAGTAGTTACTCTGGCTACAATGTCCTTCAATCCGAAACACAGTGCATTTACACAGTGTTGTTTCACGGGAGAAATAGACATTGCGGTGGTACCTACCCAGATGGCCTCGCACATATTAGAGACCTACCACCAGTAAATGTAATAATGCCCTATTTTACTGTCATCAGCTTGATTCACCTGGTATTACCATATGATGCAATATTTCCTAATATTTATGTTCTGAGAGCAAACTTAGAGGAAGATCATGAAATAATTTAACCCAATTCAAGCCCAGTCAAAACTTTCTGGAAAAAATTCAAGTGGAATCTGAATGACAAGTTCAGAATTTCAGGTTCAATTTCAGATCTTTTACTATTCATTCATAATTAATACTTAAAAAAATAAGCAAAAATTGAAGGAGCTTATAATCACAGGCGACTAGCATTTAAAATTTAGACTACATTCAACACCTCTCAGCATTTTATTAATATAATTATTGTTAATAGTTGAAATTTAAGTGTTTTCTAACTTTAAATACTGTGCATAAAAATATTCCTACATATCCTTGATTGTGGGACCCTAGTGGTATATTCTTTCCCACCACAACAATTAATAATTTACTATTAGGAGTATTATTTACTTTTTATTTAATATTTGTTGATTTTAATACTTGCCATTTGCTTTTCCTGCATTTGAAAAATATTTGCTTTAGTACTAATAATATTCACCTTTATGTAATTTATTTACACAAGTTCCATTACTTTTGACTTACCTCCGTAACTCTTGAACCAACTCGTCACAGGCCTTTTCGGTTTCAATGATTTCGATTTGCAAATAATCAAAGGCATCCTGAGCTTCGCGGATTTTGCATTTCCGTCGAGTAACATGATACGCGACACAAACACAGCCCACAGCAACTGCCGCAGAGGTTAAGTATTTGTATTGATAAATTTCCATGAGACACACACAATAATTATCAGTAAAATTAATTCGATATCAAATTACGATATTCACAAGTCAATGGTAAACAATAATATTATACACTTGTCACAGATTTTTATGTTATATATACTCAATAATATTATGACGAAATTTATTCGTCACATACCGTAAAACGAGGTGGATAGGGACAATTTTCAACTTCACGACGAATTTTCTGGTAGTATTATACAGAAATATTCTTGTGTTATAGCATATTTCATTAAGTCTTAGTTCCGTCTTGACTATTAACTATACAATTTTTTTAGATCCCTTGGAAAATAAGAAAAAAAGGGCACAAAATATGGGTTTGGGGTTAATAGGGATTTTGGGGGTAATAGAGGCGAGATCGAGTTCAATGGGGAAATTAACAAGGGTTGGCACTGAATTGTTTCTTATTAATTACTTTTTAACCGACACATCTAAATATTCTGAATTATTTATCGTAATAATTTGCTTTGACACAAATGAAATAATTAAAGATTACAACTGACTTAAATGATATTTATCAAATCAAGTGACACATTTCAATAAGATATAGTTTCAAAAATTTAAAAATCAACATATTAGGTATTCTATAATGCAGTCTTATTATTCTTCTAAGAAGTAATACGTAGAGTATTATGTATAGTTTGGAATCAGCTAATGATTTATTACTTATGTACTAAATTATGAGATACGCTAACAAAACAAATTACGAAGAAAATGGATGGGCAAAATAACACACGAAATTTCTTAAGTGCGTAATGCTCTTTTATTATTGCACTGATGAGGCGATCATACCATTCGCGTAAGTGATATGACCGCTCATAAACAGTAGCAATACCAAACAATACCTTGAATTACAAAGCAAAGCTAGGCCTGCGCTCGCCATCCTGAGACATAGATGTTAAGTCTCAATATGTCCAGTAGTGACTCTGGCTACAATGTCCTTCACAACGAAATACAACAGAGCATTTACACTGCTGTTTAGCGGTTTGCCCAAATTAATGTGTACTACTTATTAGAAAGAGGAAAATGGCGAATCAGTTTTTTCTATATTTAAAGAAATACTCCATGCATCGCACAGTACTAGATCTATCTATCAAAAAGGAATAGTTGTTAACAAGAATATTCTTACTGCAGTTCCTACATATAAAATCTCAACCATTGTGACCACAACTGAAGTAAAATATTAGTTATTTTAAGTGGAAGTACTTTCAATGTAATTTACAGCTTTAAAAATAAATATAATTAACAGACAAAGTTAGTTAAGAACGACAAAATATTTTACAACAAAAAAAAAACTGTTGCGACAACCCTACACACACTGTACCTATACACCCTTTTTCGTCCCAATTGTACCTTTTCACGTCTCTATAAACCTTAGTCTCGTTATTAATCACCCCCAAGTCGCCTCTATTCCCCCCAAAATATCATATTTTTTTATTTACTTTTTAAATGATCAAAAAAACATGGATTAAACGAGAAATTGAGACTAACCTTTTATGAATTCGATAGTCCAATACTTATACTT
Source organism: Hyles euphorbiae (assembly GCA_023078785.2). Classification (NCBI taxonomy): domain Eukaryota; kingdom Metazoa; phylum Arthropoda; class Insecta; order Lepidoptera; family Sphingidae; genus Hyles; species Hyles euphorbiae. Next base: position 3,533,936 of record CM041043.1, on the reverse strand, counting down.
TGTGTGTTTAACAATATCTTCTTCATAAATGGTGTAGTTTTTGTAGTAGACCGAAGTTCGTTTAGGTGTATTTTTACTGCATATTGAGAGGGTATTTTCAAAAGACTAATAAGACATTTTGTAACTCAAATTAATTGTTACTAATTGTTGCACTAGGGACTATATATAGTCTTCTATTGTTACAATTTGTTTTTAATAAATTATGTGCAACTAATGGCTCACATTTCAACCTTAAAATGTTTTCTCAGTTTTGTCCCTAATCTCCCCTTGATCCCTAATCACCACGTTTTACGGTATTTCGCTGTGATATTTCGTCATTGGCACAGTCATTGGTCCTTAGAGTACCGTAAAACGAGGTGGATAGGGACAATTTTCAACTTCACGACGAATTTTCTGTTAGTATTATACAGAAATATTCTTGTGTTATAGCATATTTCATTAAGTCTTAGTTGCGTCTTGACTATTAACTATCAAATTTTTTTAGATCCCTTGGAAAATAAGAAAAAAAGGGCACAAAATATGGGTTTGGGGTTAATAGGGATTTTGGGGGTAATAGAGGCGGGATCGAGTTCAATAGGGAAATTAACAAGGGTTGGCACTGAATTGTTTCTTATTAATTACTTTTTAACCGACACATCTAAATATTCTGAATTATTTATCGTAATAATTTGCTTTGACACAAATGAAATAATTAAAGATTACAACTGTCTTAAATGATATTTATCAAATCAAGTGACACATTTCAATAAGATATAGTTTCAAAAATTTAAAAATCAACATATTAGGTATTCCATAATGCAGTCTTATTATTCTTCTAAGAAGTAATACGTAGAGTATTATGTATCGTTTGGAATCAGCTAATGATTTCTTACTTATGTGCTAAATTATGAGATACGCTAACAAAACAAATTACGAAGAAAATTGATGGGCAAAATAACACACGAAATTTCTTAAGTGCGTAATGCTCTTTTTTATTATTGCACTGATGAGGCGATCATACCGTTCGCCTGATGGTAAGTGATATGACCGCTCATAAACAGTAGCAATACCAAACAATACCTTGAATTACAAAGCAAAGCTAGGCCTGCGCTCGCCATCCTGAGACATAGATGTTTAGTCTCAATATGTCCAGTAGTGACTCTGGCTACAATGTCCTACACAACGAAACACAACAGAGCATTTACACTGCTGTTTAGCGGTTTGCCCAAATTAATGTGTACTACTTATTAGAAAGAGGAAAATGGCGAATCAGTATTTTCTATATTTAAAGAAATACTCCATGCATCGCACAGTACTAGATCTATCTATCAAAAAAGAATAGTTGTTAACAAGAATATTCTTACTGCAGTTTCTACATATAATATCTCAACCATTGTGACCACAACTGAAGTAAAATTTTAGTTATTTTAAGTGGCAGTACTTTCAATGTAACTTACAGCATTAAAAATAAATATAATTAACAGACAAAGTTAATTAAGATCGACAAAATATTTTACAACAAAAAAAACTGTTGCGACCACCCTACACACACTGTACCTATACACCCTTTTTCGTCCCAATTGTACCTTTTCACGTCTCTATAAACCTTAGTCCTGTTATTAATCACCCCCAAGTCGCCTCTATTCCCCCCAAAATATCATATTTTTTTTATTTACTTTTTAAATGATCAAAAAAACATGAATTTAACGAGAAATTGAGACTAACCTTTTATGAATTCGATAGTCGCAATACTTATACTTTGTGTGTTTAACAATATCTCCTTCATAAATGTTGTAGTTTTTGTAGTAGATCGAAGTTCGTTTGGGTGTATTTTTACTGCATATCGAGAGGCTATTTTCAAAAGACTAATAAGATATTTTGTAACTCAAATTAATTGTTACTGATTGTTGCACTAGGGACTATATATAGTCTTCTATTGTCACAATTTGTTTTTAATAAATTATGTGTAACTAATGGCTCACATTTCAACCTTAAAATGTTTTCTCAGTTTTGTCCCTAATCTCCCTTTGATCCCTAATCACCACGTTTTACGGTAATTACCTCTAGAGAGAGCCCGGAGCCGAAATGTACTGTACATCGCAAAAATGAGACACACCGATACGAATTTCTTTATGTCAGAATGAGATGCAAAATAATGTTCTATTTCATGTGACGTGCCGCGTTTTGTTGTTGGGCGAAAAAAGAATTTCGCCAGACAAAGCGACGTCGTTCAAGCAATAAAGCAACCTAATGTATTTGAAATAGGGTCTATTTTAAATCAAGGCCACAATATGGCGCTTATTTTCTTGTGTTGCTAGATATAGCTATTGATGTCTCATGTGCGGTTACAGCGTGAATCTCTCTAGATGGTCAATACCGGTCAATACTCAAAGCAAAGAGAATATAAATCACTAGAATTAACTCAAAGTTCGTGAATCGTGTATCGCAGTTTGTGCCATAATTCGAAATAAAATATAGTATTTAGAGAAATTCAGTGGCTAAGTAGTTTTGATTCACATTGCACTATTTCTTTATTTATATTTCATTATTTATTTTTTATTAACGCATCTAATTGGTTGGTGTGTTGATCCAATGCACTTCGGTGGTTGATGTTGTTATTTTCTTTGATATGGTTGATGTCTTTTTTGATGTTGATGTGTGTTGATGTTGATCTTCATGGAGTACTTTATTACATAGGAATTGAACTATTGTTTAATGTAAAACATATTAATATGTAAGAATTGTGAGCTGCCTAATAAATAAACACATTTAAGTAAATAAACACACCCGTTGGGCCTGAGCTTGTGAGAAACTCGCGTCCAAGAATTTACAAATGTATCGCAGATGCTTACCGAACTTTCTTCAACTCGTGTCAAAAACGAGTGAGAACCAAGAAGCTTATACCCAAATGGAGATTGCATTCCGTATATAAAAGTGAAGCACAAAAATTTGACCTTAAATGACGTCGCTGTTATCTTCTATCCTTTTCTATCGAGTGACAATGAATGAACATAATGTCATTTTCATTCATTGTCACTCTAAAGAAAAGGATAGAAGATAACAGCGACGTCATTCAAGGTCAAATTTTTGTGCTTCAGTGTTTTATACGGAATGCAATCTCCATTTGGGTATAAGCTTCTTGGTGAGAACCGACACTCACTCTGATCGAGGACAAGCTCACGCCAGCCAAGATCAGCAGAGCCAAATGCCCTATTTACATGTTTGTATTGATGGAGGTTGGCGAAGCGAATTCCCATTTTGATGCTTTATTTGCATGATTTTATTTTGCTGGTCGATTGAGGCGAGTAAGTGGTGACTTATGAACATGAATTAAAGGAGGTTGGGCAAGTGTTTAAATAAAATATTTTGATAGACTAATTATACAAAATGGCGGTGACATAAGTATTTTTTTTTGGACCACATATAGGGTACCGCATCAGCAGCCCATACACCAAATTTTATTAATTTATCACCACCCGTTTAGCCACAGGATAGTTTTTTAGTTTTCAATATTTAACCACCTGCTGTAGCGATTTGGCTAGGTCATTGACACAAACGAATAATAAAGGTCAAGTGCAATAAAATACAAGGTCTTATTATTAGTTGCATAGAAATAATATCAATAATTGAATTTAGACCTAATATCCATGATAGTAAGACTCATAACTTCGCGACGTCGTGATGTCGAATAGGCAACGTCGCGTCGTTGATCAAAATGAGGCTAGGGTGGCAACGACTTCATCGATCATACAATATCAATATTATCGATATAATTCAAACTTTATTATTTAAAATTAAAGAATTCAAACTTTATTAATAAAAACCTTTATTTATCGACAATATTAAAAACAAATGTGATACATAAAATGAGATACACTACTCACATCTACATTTTATACCTACTTAAAATTGCTATGGGTCATGTGGCAACATCCGAGACATTATTCGGTATGGGTACTGTTGAGACGCATTTTTTCAAAAGCAGGCGCTATGGTGACTATGTAGAAACCCGCTGATTAGAATGAAACTTGGAAAATAACTTTTACTAAGTCTTTGTTTTTGTGTATTTATTTGTACTGAGGTCTTTTTGGCACGCTTACAATATGTTCTGATAACTGTGTTAATAAATATGATATTCTTTGACATTTACTGCCCTAAAAGTATTTAAATATGAATTATGCGGATTTCATATTTCAATTGACGACATTTATTTACTCTCGATAAAAATATCGATGAATTATTTTATGCATCTCTAATCGTGCATCCTTCCCCACCGCGCCTGCTCCTGGGATTACCCGCGACTCCTGGGCAGTGTTGCAACGTAATTACACTAAAACTATTTGTGCTTCATTTAATGTAAAATACCAAAACAAAGTATACAGTAAGAATAAAACATACTGGAATATGACTAACAAGACAAATAGTAAAGCTATTTCTGACACTTACTAACTGTTTATCACTACAAAATAATGATATAGGGTCTTTTATTTCACCGAGCCATCCTTAAATTTTCAACCAAACCATAGATTCGATCTTAGTGTGGGGTCACGACTATGTATCTCCACTACTTTAAGATGAATTTTAGAAAAGTGACACATACAGCGATTAACTTCTTTAGTCTTTTTACGGAATACTTGTAACTTTTAAGAATGTGTTTATTTTCGCTTTCTATGAAAAAAGCCCTGTAATAAACAGTATAATAATCTCCTCTATTTTATATCTATCTACGATATTTTTACGAAACTTTTTCTGTATTTTTTGAAATCTAACCTAGCAACACTGCGATCGGCGATCGACGGTCGAAGGTCTGGTGTCACGGGCGGGGGCGGGGGCGGGGGTGTAAACTCGGGAGTCGGCACCCGCGCCACCTCGTCAGTGAGCCGTACTTGTTCTTTGCGAATGCGTGTGCGTTGCTCACAACACATTACGAATTACGATAGCATTTTATGTTCATGATGTCGCGATTTACAGCTGTGGAATACACTGATATGATTTGTTTGAAGGTCTATTTAGTGGCAGTAATATTTTACGCGACGTGTTATTTTCATCCCCCTTCGCAAAAATAAGACTGAATTTGTGTACTAATTGTAAGTGGCATCGTCGCTCCCAACCCAATGAAGCAATTTTGACTCACATAATTTGTGTAAAAGGTGACTTGATTAAGAGCGTTTTCATTAAATATTCTACGAATACAATTATGCCTAAAAACTACAAAGGATTCATCGCGCCAAATCAATTTAAAGCCATTTGCGACGCGACGACGAAAAATGCGGCGTTGCCGCTCTTATGTCTGGGTCAACTGAGGGCAGTAGGTAACTTATAAAGCGTGTTGTATTTAAACCAATTTATTTTATTATTTAGTTTGTTTGAAAATATCATTTTTTCAATTTTAATGTGATTTAAAATCTAATAATTTTAATTTGTTTTAATTGACGTTATTTAATGACGTTGTAATTTAAAGAAATTAAAACACCGACACTTTGTATAATGGTTATTTAATAGTTCAGGACGCCATTCTGCCGGCATGTAACTGTAAACTCCAAAGTGGACGTCTGCCATGTTTTCCTGACCATAACATACTCGCAAGTGTATAAATGGCAACCAAGCATTTGTGTTTTATGATAGCCAGAGCTTTGCACTTCTTAGTCTGTGCGGAGCTTGTAGACGTTGGCCCAACTTCAGCCACCGTGTAGGCATATGATTTAAATAAACTAATTGTTAGTCTGTGGTAAATGGCAAACAGCAAATGTCATAATACGCGTTTCTTGTGAAATTTTTGATAAAGCATTTTTGCGCGTTTTTATTTTATTGGTAAGTCCCCAAATTGGCCCAATAGTGATTTAATTATTACATATAATGGTTCGGGAGAGAAGTCCCGAAAGGAGGCGGTCGCGATCTAGAGACAAACGCGACCGAGAGCGTTACGATGATCGCGATATGTATCGAGATAAAACTAAACGCAGGGAACGGTCGAGAAGTCCCAGAAAAGATCGCGATCGATCTCGTAGTCCAGGAAGGAGGGACAGGGAGAAGTCCCGTAGCCCAGCGAGGAAAGATCAGGACAGGCCTCGGAGTCCTGCAAGAAAAGAGTTCGACCGGGCAAAAAGCCCGGCACGCAGAGAACGTGGTCGCTCTCGAAGCCCTAAAAAACGGGATGGCAAAGACAAAGATAGAAAGTATGAAGAGAAATCGAAAGGTAAAAAAGATGAAGACGTGAAAGCGGAAGAAGAGGAAGCTGATGATTTAAATAAAAAGGAAGATGTCGAAAAGAAAAAAAAATTGGATAACAAAACCATCAAAAAGGAACCATTGTCCCTGGAGGAATTACTGGCCAAGAAAAAGGCGGAAGAAGAAGCTCGAAGCAAACCCGTATTTCTTACAAAAGAACAGCGAGCTGCTCTAGCTGTGGAAAGACGTCGAGAGGAGGTGGCTGCAATGCGGGCTAATATAGAAAAACCAGCAATTGCAACAATTGACTTGACTGGTCCATCAAAGAAAGAAGAAAAGACTAGAGAAGAGCGTGAAAGAGAGAGGCGAGAGGAAAGAGACCGCAAGTATGAAGAAAGAAAGGCTGCCTCAGAAAGAAAGAGAGATAACAATGAAGAATCATCTAAAACCAAAGATAAAGAAAGAGAGGAGGAGGCAATCAAAGCCCGCTATTTAGGAATAATTAAAAAGAAACGTAGAGTCAGAAGGCTTAATGACAGGAAATTTGTTTTTGATTGGGATGCCTCAGAGGATACTTCAAATGATTATAATACCTTGTATAAAGAGAGACATCAGGTTCAATTCTTTGGGCGTGGACACATTGCAGGTATAGATATCAAAGCACAAAAGAAAGACCACAGCAAATTTTATGGAAATCTATTGGAGAAACGCAGGACTGAACTTGAGAAAGAACAAGAGAAATTACGATTAAAGAAAGTTAAGAAGAAGGAAGACAAACAGAAATGGGACGATCGGCACTGGTCTGAAAAAGATATGGATGAAATGACAGAAAGAGACTGGCGAATCTTCAGAGAAGATTACAATATTACCATAAAGGGAGGAAAAATTCCAAACCCAATTCGTTCCTGGAAGGAAGCTGGCTTCCATCCAGATATCATGGAGATCATCAATAAAGTGGGTTATAAAAGTCCCACTCCTATTCAAAGACAAGCTATTCCAATTGGTTTACAAAACAGAGACATTATTGGTGTTGCTGAAACTGGTTCTGGTAAAACATTGGCATTCCTTATACCTCTTTTAACTTGGATTCAATCACTACCCAAGAGTGAGCGCATGGAAGACGCTGATCAAGGGCCCTACGCCATCATATTGGCTCCAACTCGTGAATTGGCTCAGCAGATTGAAGAAGAAACAAATAAGTTTGGTGTGCCACTAGGCATTACCTCAGTTGTTGTTGTTGGTGGTCTCTCAAGAGAGGAGCAAGGTTTCAAATTGCGGTTGGGATGTGAAATAGTCATTGCTACCCCAGGTCGTCTTATCGACGTTTTAGATAACAGATATTTGGTACTGACTAGATGCACTTATGTTGTGCTTGACGAAGCCGATCGTATGATTGACATGGGTTTCGAACCAGACGTGCAGAAAATTCTCGAATACATGCCAGTGTCTAATGTGAAACCGGACACAGAAGCTGCGGAAGACGCGTCGCTTCTACTTGCAAATTACAACACAAAGAAGAAGTACAGACAAACTGTGATGTTTACAGCTACTATGCCGCCGGCTGTGGAGCGTTTGGCAAGGAGTTACCTTCGGAGACCGGCTATCGTATACATCGGATCTATTGGCAAGCCTGTAGACAGAACAGAACAGATTGTACATATGATAGGAGAGAACGAGAAGCGAAGGAAGCTCACAGAGATCCTTCAGAGAGGCGTGGAACCGCCAATAATTATCTTCGTCAACCAGAAAAAGGGGGCAGATGTTCTGGCTAAGGGATTGGAGAAACTCGGCTTCAATGCGTGCACATTGCACGGTGGTAAAGGACAAGAACAGCGTGACTTTGCTTTGGCGAGTCTTAAAAATGGTTCTAAGGATATATTGGTGGCCACAGATGTTGCTGGTCGTGGTATTGACATCAAGGATGTCAGTATGGTCATTAACTACGATATGGCGAAGACAATTGAAGACTATACCCATCGTGTCGGTCGTACCGGTCGTGCTGGCAAGACTGGTATTGCCATTTCATTTGTGACGAAGGAAGATTCTGCATTGTTCTATGATTTGAAACAAGTTTTGCTGGCTAGTTCTGTGTCTACCTGTCCACCAGAATTGATGAATCATCCAGAGGCTCAACACAAGCCTGGAACAGTCGTAACCAAGAAGCGAAGAGAAGAAATGATATTTGCATAAACATAACTGTTTATATCTAAGGAAGATTTTAGTGTAAAATTCATGTTTTAATTAAAACAACTGAATATAAATATAATTTATTTATTGTATTCCACATTTTCGATTACATAATCGCACTGAGCCAGACTAGTCGATAATAAATTAGCTACAATGTACGCCTTCACTCCTTGTTGTCTGTTTACAGTGCTGAAAAGATAATTAATATTTTTTTTATTTGTAGCCAAAATGACTGTGATATGATTAAGAACCTTGCTACTTTATTAAACTGCACCATTACTATGTATAGATATACTAGATATGGTTTACTAAAACAAAATGTTAAGATGCTCACCAGATACATTGCAATCATCTACACTATTTGTAATTCTGGTGCCTGAAAAAAAAAGTAATTTTGTATATCAAAATATATCTAGTCATAAATGCAAATAAAAAATGCAGGCACGGAACAAAGCGCCCATAAAAAATGTTTTAGCAGAAAAAGAAAACCCATCCATAACCTAGTAACATTAGTATGAAACACACCGAAAAAAAATTGCATACAAAATGAAATTAATACAAATCAATAGCATTTAACAACTTATTACATGAACAAGCTACTGCAAAACCTGCAACAAAAATAAAAGAAAAACATGCACACAAAAGCAAGCCATGCTGAGTAATCCAACACCTCTGTTCAAATTTCTACCTAGTCTTTTTTATCCAAAGGTTTAGAATCGGCTGCGTCCTTCACCGGAGCCTCATCCTTAGTCGGAGGAGGCATGACAGCTTGCTTGACTGACGCAGCTAACGAGAACGTCATATCGACGAACTCCGAAAAGCTTTTTGGAAACGACAAATCAGGGAATTTCACCTCCAGTTGTGGGTCCCCGGGTTTCACTGATGGAAAGGAACTAGTTGACTATCATACACAATATTACTTCAGAAAAAAATATGAGATAGGCATATTCTACGGCCTTTACTTTAAATAGTGGCCTTTCCCAAAGATTTCCACAACTGCATCCAGTGACCAGGGATTTCCTGCTTGAATTATTAATATTTATAACATTTATTGGACAGTGGTTCTCATTGACTTGCCACAGGAAGCCCATAGCTGAACATAAGCCTTCTTTAAGAATGTACTTAATTATTGGTTTTTGTGTCAGGGGCAAGTCCTGGCAAGAGTATCAACCTGCATGATATAGCCCTGTAAAGATGGCAAGAAATCTGTGGATGTGATCCTGAGCCTAACAAAATAGGTCAAGACTTAGGTGTTACTAGAAAGATAACATTCGTAGTTACCTCCATATAAAAAGTTGTAGGCAATGTTGATGTACTGTTTTGCTAGGTTCGAATTGCTTCTCAGCAGATCTTTCGTCTCCTCGGGGAAACATACCAGACCCATTGCAGTGGTGCCCACACCGGTGTAGAATACCCTCTGAAAGACATAGCATTTTATACTTATAATATTACTTTTACTGCTTACTAAATTAAGCTTACAATTCTTTATTTATAAACTATAAGAAATTAACATTGTAGAAATGAAAAATAAACACAATGGCTATATAAATCACAAGACTTTGTATAAACTATAAAGTATCTATTAATGGTATCATGTTTGCATATTTAACAGACCTGAGTGATGTAATATTTCTGTGAATATAGCACATAAATAATCGAAGTAACAATAAAGAAATCAAACTAAATGTAAATCAGAAGTTTATCATCAATTTCCAGTCATGTTAATCACATGTGTTCCTTAAAATATTTTGCAGCTGTCCAATATGTTTTTTAATGAAGTTAGCATACCCTAATGATGCCACCTCGCAGACCGAAAATGAAGCCAGTGAGACCACCCATCGCCACAGCACCATACCTCACTTCCTTGTTCTCTTCTTCCCTCAGGTATTTAACAATCCCTAGAACATAAACCATTGTTATGACTAAAGGCCTTATTAATGGACTGTTTAAAGTCGTATTTTAGTTATAGAATAGGGTATTTGACTATCATTGATTTTTGGTATTATTTCGCTTACAAACACAAATACTTTAAAAATAAAGCCTTGCTGTCAAAAAAGTATTAAAGGAGCTTGTAACTTATGGCAAATATTAATATTTAAAATTAAAGAGTAGGGGTGTAGTGGGGACATCTTCCTGTCTCTTTTACATGCGCTCACTGTAATGTATAATAACCCTAGTGACGTCACTATCTTGGTTTTGCATTTCTTTTCTATTACTCCCACTACAAGATTTAAAATGCTTCTAACTTGTTTCATTCTGAATAAATTTATATTTTTTTTTGTTTGTTAGACCATTGCTATGATACGTTTTGATAAATACAATAAAAAAATTGGGGTCAAATACCCTATTTTTATCCCTTTTGAACGACTTTTGAATTTAGTTTAAGCCAAGAAGACAAACCATTTGAAAACCAAAATAATTTTTAAATGTCTCTGAATAAGGCCGTAATTTTTTTAAAAATATTAAAATGGTATTTTTACCATATATTATTAATGACATACTAGGTATGTGTATATACCTAGCAAAATGAATTTAAAATGTGTAATAAATTAAAAAGAGTATAACTGTTACATCCTGTAATAAACATATACTGTAATATTTTAATATTGAGATGCTTGTACTTTTGAAAATCAATACATTTTCCCAATTTCTCCAGCTATATTGGAAAGACTTCAATTTTTCTAACTCACATTCAGTTTTGTCTTGGAACTCATGGTAGTTGTCCTGAACTGAGTGCTTGATAGACTCTGTCTGGTTCCACAATACCTGTGCCTGCTCACGAACAGCACGCACAGGTGTCAGCAGACTTGACTTGACGTATCCCAGTTCTTCTTCATTAGATTTTGACTGCAAGTAGCTGAAAAATAATGTTTTAGATATATGATTAATTCTTTACAAATGGTTGTCCCTATATGGATATTTGCGCCACATTAATGTTTAACATAAAAGTGTTAGTTCTAATAAAATTTCACATTACCACATTACCAGTCTCCTTGGAACAGTAATATCTGTCATTACTCATTTCTAATTGAATACTTACTCTCCATAATCAGCGTGGGGCGCTTCGTATATAGGCAGGTCGGAAGGCCTCATCGGGGGAGGCTTCACCGGCCCGCTCGGCTTCACCGGCCCGCTCGGCTTCTCCGTCACCGGAGTCGCTGCATTTATTGTCGGAATCAGAGCCGCAGCTCCGACAGAACCTAGCACCACTTTACGGAGCATCTATCAAAATTCAATTTCACCAAATAATTAATTATTTTAAAAATGAATAACAGTTAGAACCAAAGCCTTATAAATAACATGTTTTACCTCTAAAGAGATGTTACACCGCGAAAATTACATAAATAATCAAAGATTTTCGGATAGATCAGCTGGTGAAGGTCAGTGACATAAGAAAAGCAATGTTACCCAGAATTCAAAAACGATTTTACCACATCATACACCAGTAAGTTAAATTATAATTGAATTTATTTTTGTTTAATTTTATATTTTATTTGGAATTGAACAAAGCAATTCAGATGTTTTCAAAACTCATATGAATTCAAATAATTAATAATTTAAAAATATAGATAATTGTACTATTTTATATAATATATAATAATTGTACTATTTTTACACCCTTTTGTTCTGTTGTATTTAAAACAATATAATAATGAGATATATTTCTTTTTGTAATGTTTGTTTTGTTTATTATAATTAAATATTTTTTCAATATATCACTTGTATATGAAAATGGCAACTCTTAACCAATTTGTGCTGTCAAATCAATGTCAAATGGAAAAGCTGTCAAAACTGTCATGGCCTCGGCATGTCATAGTTTTCTTTCGTCTTTCTAGTTTCTATTGTGTATCGCTGTGATTTCTATGCATGCTCTAATTATAGTGTCAAGAAAATTAGATTATAGCTGTGAATTGAAAATCCCGTAAACTTAGATTTCATCTAAAATTACTATTTGTGCTACGTTTATTTTTTTTGCTCTCCTGTGACAATCGGAGGAATAAAATTATGGTGATCGTGAATTCGTGAGTACGGTTTTGGAGGATCGAAATCAATAGAATTGTTGTGTAACGTTCCAAATTCTTCTGTGTATTATATTTTCCTAAAATGTCCGGGATTCTCGCCGGTCACGTAACTAAGCCTAGGAGAGGTCGTCGCGTAAAGACTCGTTCAGGTAGGCTGGTATTTTGCTATGGTGTTTAGAAGTCAGTTTGGTTGCCGCTTGGGATTCCGACTTTGAATTTTGCTTGTTTATCATCAGTCATTTACTTTACTTTTGTTTCAATGACGCTCCATTGTTTAAAATGTTTTCTCAGGGTAATTTTAGAAAAAGAAAAGCAATTAAGTATATATAATTGAAGAACATAGTAGACAATGGAAACTTGTTTTGCTCTTACAACATGTATTTATTATTTTTAATGTTGTCTTTGTATGAAACAGCAATGGCATCATTTTATATAATTACTCTGATACCACAGTATCTGCTTTTGAAATATCTTTGAGCCTGTTTTCTACTAATATAAAGAAAATTAATAAAACCACTATAAATGGCTATTTGTAAAAGTGATTCAGATAAATAAAATACATAGAAATGTGTTATCAATAGAGTTAATATGAAGAGCAATATAATTTATTAAGGGAAGAAAATATATTATTTAAATTTTAATGTTAATTAATTGTATTCTATACAGTTAGTATTTCTTGAGATATACCAAAGTATACATAAACATCCTCATATTTTCCATGTGCGCACAGAAATTATAAAATGTCAAAATATTTTAAACATTCCATAAACTGGTTGAATTCATAATATTAGAGAAATTTGGGAATGGCTGACTTTTGTTACCTACATTATGCACCTGCAAATAATATGTTACTATAGCTATAAATATCACTCAAAGTATATATTTTTTTAATAAATAAGAATAATATAATACTGCAAAGATATTTTCCATAGTACATATTATTTGCATAGGTTTTAAATGAAACTACAAAGTTTTTAGTATTAGCAAACAGAATAAAATAATAAAATATAAACATTTTACAAAGACTATTCACCCATAATTTAAACAACCATGATAACTACAAGGTAAACTATAGCATTCTCTGATTATTACCAGGCAATACTGTATTTAACTGTTTATTTTGAAATCATTCCATCAATAGTTAATTTTAGAAATATTCTGTTTGCCAATACCACAAATCTCTACATTAAGACATTAGATTGAAATAGAATGCTTTAATAACACAGTCTATTTTCCAATACTAACATAGTTTCAATGATTCAGGGCAGTGAAGTGCATGATGTTTTTACCCTGACTATACTTGCCACGAGCCAGCTATCTGCGAGTGAAGATTGACTTTGGGATGAAATGGTACATAACTTCTTTATACATCTATCACTATTAAAGCATGCCATTTTGTTGTTGAATTGAATGGTACTTTTATAATAACTTATGGACTTGTTAATAGACAGTTTCATGCCTATTTATATGGTTGTAGAATGTATTGTCCCTTTCAAAAAACTTTTGAATTCAGTTTGAGCAAGGAAGACAACATATTTGATAACTAAAATTGGTTTTAAAACTGTCTGTGAATAAGTCTTTTAATATTTAATAGACTTATATAATTTTGCACAATATGCTACAATGGATGTCTTGTCATGTATCGGAATTTATACACATATTTTTAGCTATGCAGCACAAATATTTATTAATTTGTTTGGATTGGTTTCACAACTGGTATCTTAAGCTAAATTGATGCATAAGATATATGTTTTTATATGTGTTGCGCCTAAAAAACATATTCTGAACCAAAATTATTGTTATATTCAACTAAAAAAAATTGAAATGTGTGTAGAAATCTTATTTAATTTAAATATGATCTTTAAAAAATCTTGTGAAGGATAAAACAATTCAATTCAACAACACATTACTAAGGAAAATCAGAGCAATTCTGCATTAGAATAGAATTCATTACCTTGGAACATAAGCAGTAGTCATTAATGATTCGGTATTCCATGACAATGTCAAGCAATATACATATACATATTTACATTGCAATGGGCAAATCGGTTTGCAATACAACTATTTGCATGCACTTTGGCTTGTTTATTACGGTTTTGATTTACCTAAATACATATTTACTAGAAATATTAATTTGCTATTATTTATAACTACAGTTACAATGTTTGAACATTTACATGATATGCTTAGTCTTTTTGGCCCCTGATCTTTCAATTTAAAAGATTGCAACAATTTATAGTATCTTCATGGCACAATCTCTACTAGTTTTGATAACATCTATGTCTATGTGTCCATCCATCAGCCAAAGGAAGTGCACTGCTGAACATAGGCCCCCCCCCAATGTTTATGTGTAAATATTTAAAAAGCACAATATTGCCATATATTTTGTTAAACAATGGTAGAGTAATCGTCTTTGCGCTGATAGCGAACACTGTACAGTCCTTAATAGTTAATGGCAGAAGTAAGTTTAACAAAACTAATATTATTAGTTTAGTAATAGTTCCGAATAGGCTTTTTTTATTGCAATGTATGGCGAGACAAGCATACCATTTGCTTGATGGTAAGCGATACGACCGCTCTTGTAAGTAGCAAAACCAAAAACACCACGAAAAATAAAGCAATGCTTGGCATTCCACTTTGCTCACTATCTTGAGACATAAGATGTAAAATCCCACTATGTCCAGTAGAAGTTTGAGTAGGCTTGAATAAATGTCTAATGTTGCGGGAAATAAGCATCTCACCATCATGCGGGACGTATGCTCCATATCTAGCGGCTCAGCCCGGCTTCAACCGTGTGCAAATATTTTTTGAGTCCAGTCCACGTCAACAATATATTATAGTTTTCACAAAGCACGTGATTCAAAGAATATTTTAAGTATTTTTATAGATTCCTGACCCGTCCCACCGGAGCACTACATTTTTTCGGGATAAAATATAGCTTATGTTTTAACCATCAAATTTTATTAAAAATCGTCGAGCCGTTTTTGCGTGAAAGAGTAACAAACATCTATATATCTACATATCTATCTGGTTGTGTGGATCCATCCATCCATACTTACATTCTTTCACCTTTTTGATATTAGTAAGGATAGACAGCCTCCATAGCCTGGTAGGTAAGCCGACCGTGAAACGTGAGACCTTAGTTTCCCCGCACCGTGACAAATATTTGAGCTATGCACAGGTATTTGTTTCCGTTCTAAGTGTTTTTTGAGTCCGAAAGTATCTCGTAGTTTCTGATACCTACGGCACAAGACTCGGTTATATGTAGGGACAGAACCATAGAAATATATTGAGAGTCAGAACTATTTATTAATCAATAAAAAATACAGATTGGGAGTGATGTGTGATTAAAACGATATCAGCATTAGTTTCATATACCCAATATTCGGGCTCTTCATTTTAAATTTTCCCTTAAAAGCTCTTTCGTGTGTTGTCAGTACAAGAAAATTTTGTAATAGCAGGAAAGAGATTCAAAAGTCGTTTCACCGGTCGTTTTGTACGAAGACGCAGAGCAATGACTGCAGTTAACTGTCTCTAAACTCGACTGAATGTTTAAAGTCTAGTTTTCCCTGCATACTATAGTACTGTAATAACCTTAGATCTAGTCCTGTGCAGTCGTGGCAATGCGGAGTTGCGTCGTAAGACTGCGAATAAAAGTATATATTTTTTCATTTTTCTAATTAAAGTAATATTTGTAATCACCACTGGTTGTCCTTATTAATAATAAATAATTGTTTGCGACTAATCTATTGCAGCAATATAAAATAATAAATACAATAGAAATCATAGCAAGAACTGTTAAAATTTTGCGACTGTCCTTGTCCTTGTATGAAGAAAAACATGTTCATATTCATAGATAATTTCAGCACAAAAACGTGTATAATACAGGTGACGTCATAGTTTAGCTCGGGCGGTCTCATAATAGCTGTCGGTGGAAGGACAACCCCACTCTGCAAAGTGGCTATTACGATTTCCATAACAATGTAGGAACAATTGTGTCTTGCTCAGTCAACCTTTACATTAGCTGATGAAAATGTTTAGAAATACGTTCTTATTTCATTATTTGTACGTGTGAGTAGTCTTGATGAGATTCTATTTTGTGATGTTTTGACTTTTGTCCGCATTGCATCTTTAGTACAATATGTGTTACAACGCGCCGTGAGGGGCGGGATACATATAAACACAGAGCACGTATATTTTATATTTTAGAGAATCTTTAGAATATAATGTATTTATTTACTGCGTCTAACCAATAAATATGCTAATTAAGAGATCCAGGTTAATTGCGCATTAAACTTCTTTGAGCGAGGGTCCTAATCTTATTAGATTATTAAATAACATATTTTTCTGAATCGCTAACCCAGGATTCCATCTTTAAAGAGTTCTACCGAACGTAGAAATGATATACTTTGGCCCTGTTCATACCGATCACACATCGTCGAAAGTAATCCTTAGATGGCTATCGATATATTGAGCAATTATGGGTTTAGGCTGTGTAACGGAAAATAAATAAATAATTATAAATACATACATAGTCCTGACCCTACACCAAGATCGAGTCTTGTGTGGTGGATATCAAAAACTACGAGAGGCTTTTGGTCTCATAAACACCCAGACCCGAAATAAATACTTGCAGTCCATACAAAAATTTGTATCGGTGAGGGAAACGAACCCGTAACCTTTCGTTTCACAGCCAGTGTCTAACCAACTGCGCCACGGAAGCTGTCAAGCGTTAGCATATTTTTACCCCCAGTTCCTGTAAATTGAAAATATTGCTTGTTTGAATTTTTGAAAACTTCAACAAAATGATTTTACAATCCTACGAAACGAGACCGACAGTTGAAAAACTAACTATAAATCCTTTCTACGTTTTGTCAAGGTTTATTTATTACTGACATTGTATACAAAATAATATTGTTTCCGACTTCGGTCTGACTAAATTCAACATAGTTTTATAGAGACATATAGCCGTACTACAATAGAACGATGAGTAATTGTTCAATTAATGTATAAGAAAAGTAATTTAATAATAATAATAATAATAATAATAATGTTTATTGTTTGTTTTCAACAAAAGGTACAAGAATATAGATAAAAAGCACTAGACCCCACACTAGGATTCCCTGTGTTGTGGGATCTAGTCATTCGTCCAATACAGTTTGGGTACATGTAAGTTTACATAGCTAAAATAAATAAAACTAAGGAACATTCAAATTGTTGTGTGTGTGTGTGTGGGTGTATCTGTATGTGTGTATGTATGTGTGTGAGTGCGTGCGTGTGTAACGTAGAGAGAGGTGACTCTGTGGTGGTTATCAAGAAGATTTAATTAGATTTTCAGTATCCAAATAGCTCAGATCTGCTAGCCATTTGGTTACAGTTTTTTTGCAGTTATGGGTAGTCTGATATAAGATATTCAATTGGTAATTTAATTTAGTATATAGATGCGGGCCCATCTGGAGGATATAGATAGATTATTATCTTTGTAGAAGATAATAATCTACGTTAACTTGTCGCTTGCAGTAAATTTATTACCTGCTGCGTTTGAACAAAGTGTTCACGGGTATTGGCGTTCTTTCTTACCAGATAATGTCATACTATTTATAAGGTCAATTATCTTGGCCTATCTCCCATTAGGTTGATCATGAATGCCCTTAATTTTCATATCAATAATTTATCGCATAAAGGTGATATCTTCCAAAATGATTGCACAACACCTGATTGAAAAGAGATAGCTTTATGACAAGGTCAAATAGTGTCGAATTTCGTTACATTAATGAGATTTAATGAGAATCGTATTCTCGATTGTAGAGTAGACCCGTGCCCTGCAGTGGGACATATATGGGCTGATACAGAATGAGATTTCTGAAAGCCGATGGGCTTACAATACCTTTCGTAAGTGTTCTGAAAGGCTGGCAAAATATACCGATGTTTTTAGAGTTCTTTGTGGTAAAAGGTAATGCTTATATCCCACCATCAAATAATTCACTTCCTTGTATGTCGGTTTGAAAAAGATAATGACTTGTAAATGATCTTGTTTTCCTCTAGTTCTTGAATAAAAGATTTCAATTTGAAAGGCAAAACGTTCACGCTAGCTCTAAATTCCACGTTGTTTTTGAGAACAGGATACGTTATGAAATCGTAGTATTTGGCAAAACACAGCTATTGAAGTGTTTGTAAATGGCCAAAGAAATTTCCTTTAAGGTTTTAGTAGATACTACCAAATCCTATTTCCACCTACTGACGAGCTTATTCCCACCTTAAATTTCGGCAACGCATCTCCATACGCTGTGGTGGTGTAGATGTTCATGGATGCCGGTGATCACTTATCTTCAGTGAACTGAATGTTCGTTGGCCCCTATAATTTAGAAAAGAACTGCTACTGCATCCATCAATGTACCTGCTGCGATCACATTTTCTCTGTTCTGATTTGATAACACCAAGACTTGACTATAACACTGATTTACAAAAAAAAAACTCCGCGGATTATACATAGGCTCAATAAGAAATAATAATAGTGTCTCAGGCGTTATTATATATAATCTATTCGTTGTTAATCTATGTAGAAGATTGTGCCATGAGTCAATAGGATTATATTTAGAAACCCATAACCAATTTGTAACTCTTTATATTACGTCATCGACTACCTTGTAAGAATGTTGATCAGAGCCAAGATTAAGAATTAGGCGGGGGCAAGTTCGGACCCTGAACTTTTAATACACTCATCAGTCACACCCCCTCCTACCTTGAATGCCAAAAAGCTAAGCACTAACCTTATATTACGTAAAGATATAATCTTGCCCACCTAACGCCTTTGAAGGAGTATCTCGACTTTGCCGCTCGGTGTCAGTTATGTGCCATGCTGACAGGATATAGCCGGCTTAGGTTAATTAAAGTCTCTACAGACAGGACAGAATAGATTGCGTCTTATTAATTTATACGAAGTGATATACCTTATTCTAATTGCTCGAGCTTCTCAGTAAATACACGACAGTTGGCTAGTATGCTTCGTGTCGTGTATTGTTTTTGTAGTTTTACATCATTAAAATATAAAATATTCTGTGTAGAGTTTCTAGCAAACCACATTTTACCCGGAGTACTTGACAGTTGGCAAACCTTATCCATACCATATTCTCCGTCCAAAATTTTAAATTTAAAATATAACATTTTCTCTAATTGGTCGCAAATATCAACACTTAACTGTTGGCAAGCCTGCCTCGTATTCTACGTTCGTCGTTTAAATTTGAAAATGTAACGTGATTTTACGTGACATTTTGCAGTGTTAAGAATGATGGCAATAATGCAGGACAGAAATAGTGAGGAAGTACCGAAGGAGTTCCTTGAGACCGGGCGGACGGGACGCAGGAACGCGATGCCCGATATACTGCACCCGCAGGGCGCTGAGGTGACCACGGCTGACCTGCCGTCGCGGCTGCAGCAGCTGGTCACCACTGGTGAGTTGTCACTTATTCTTTTGCTGTTTGTTGGGCAGAGTTAAAATAACATAACTTGCGGACAACTATATGAAGAGCAATAATGTATCAAGATCAATACATCGTCATATAATTAATAAATCGGTAACTAAGGTTAGTCGACAGTAAACAAAATGTTTCTTCATAATACATATTCAAATTAATCTTCCTATTTACAAATGAGTTCGTAACTACAACACTGTTGACAACACAACATTACAATATAACATTCTACAAAATTTATCTCGCATGCACTTCCATAGGTGACCGATTGCACATCAATTGTATATCTGTAAATTATGTGTATCAGGCGTGCTTTTATCGAATCTACAACCACTGACGCTCATAGCCAACTACAGTTGCGATAAGCAGTTAATAACATTTGTATTTCTTTCTTCCTGTTTAGGTAAGACCAAGAAGCTTATACCCAAATGGAGATTGCATTCCGTTTAAAACACCGAAGCACAAAAATTTGACCTTAAATGCATTCGCTGTTGCCTGCTATCCTTTTCTTTCGAGGGACAATGAATGAACAAAAAGTCATTTTCATTCATTGTCACTCTAAAGAAAAGGATAGCAGGCAACAGCAACGTCATTCAAGGTCAAATTTTTGTGCTTCACTTTTATATACGATATGCAATCTCCATTTGGGTATAAGCTTCTTGGGTAAGACGTAACAAAACGAACCAGTCCATAGCACTCTGCCAACCAAGACTCAGTTGGGGCAACTTTGAGCGTACCTGTAACTTTGACAATGTCAATGCCATACATTTCGCCTCTGAAATATGTGGCTTTGACATTATCAAGGTTAAATTAAATGTCTTAGTTTATGCTACTGGGCTTTAGAAAATAGAGCAACAGTTATGTCATGTTCTATGGTAAAAATCTCTAATTAGTTGCACAATCATCAATATCGAAAGCAATTTTCAGTATCGATGAACACGTGCTTTTATCAAATTAATTATAAATTAAACGGCAGCGCCGTTATCGTTAATCTACAGGTTGATTCATATGACGCTAGATTTTATCTTTATAAATACCTACCAGACAAATGTCTCGTTTTTACTTTAATTATTTTCTGGTAGTATCGGTCCGGATGGCGATTAATGATGAAGGAAAATTTAGAAGTGTGTTTTGGATTCACCCTGTGTATAAGCGGTTGTGATAGTTTTGCCTGATTGTATCGAAGGAATCAGCTTTCGTCGGTGTATACTCAATTTGAAATACCCTGGAGACTCTACTGCCCTGTCCTCACACCCCCCCACTGCAACTCCTGAAACCAGTATGAACAGGGGCATGCATTTTAATACACCGAGCATTTAAACCCAGCGGGTCTCCGGGAATATTTAACTTGTTTTTAAGATGCCCTGCACTTATTATCAGGGGCGTACTGAGTAATTTATCATGCTCGTACGAAAGAAAACTGAAATTGTACTTAGTATCGACCACTTTACAATCATCAGCGGAAATGTGTGACATATTTGTTTTTTACTGATATTTTATTGTAGTATAGGGTGTGTAAATACCGGATATGAGTAATCTTTTATCTTTGAGCTACAGCCTACAACTTACTATTTGTGAAAACGTTTCCAGATATGAGATAGAACAAGTAATACGGCCGATAGAAAGATAATTCTCAGACGTGACCGACACTGAGAATGTCATTTCAAGTGGGGAAATATTTATTGTATTGTGTATGCAAAGTTTCAATACAAACCCAAGTACAATTAAAAATGCATGAATAAAAGGCCCTATTTTTATTGGTAATTTCAATACCCATATTTGGTAGACACGTTTTTAAGAATCTTATGTGGTGCCTTTTTGTAAATCGGAAAGAATGTGCGACATAATCCCGCCTCAATTTTCTGTCCAGATAACAATTTTATTCGTGATCGGCGTAACGTTTCATTTGCCGTTGTTTTCCGGCCATATATAGTTTTATTATTCACTCCCTTATCTGTCACGTCATATCTCGCATTCCTTCAATTTTTGGTCTTATCATACAAAATCCTTCCATGCAACTCATAAATTTTTTAGTCCTTTTCTTAAATCATCAACTTTAAAGCTAATCTTTTTTTTCCGTACTTTAAATCGATGAAAAAATCATACATCATCTATTGACGTCATCTCAATATCTCTCGTATGACGTGCGTCAATTATGAGATTACATCAGGCAAATCTTTATTTTCAGTGAGTCGTTGAAGTATAATAGGAGTTTAACATCACTTAGTTGCCAAGGATACAAATTGGAAAGGAAGGATATAAATTGAACGAGTAGACAATATGTCTGAGTTATTTTAGAATTTACCGTATTTGATATCTCCTTTTATTTCGCATCAAAATGGTAATACAAAAAAAAAAAACTGAGAATGATTTTTCACAGAATTAGATCAGTAATATGGTTATTACTATAACCATATTATTTTTAATCTGTAAAAAGTTATTTTTTTTAGCCATTTCAAATTTCGAATTAACGCCATCAGTAACTCATAATACGTATCAAATTTTCTTTACATATCTTTTTTTCGCGTACAAAAGGTCAGTTGTACATTACGAAGACATGAGTTTAATAATATGTTTCTATTCGTTATTGAAACGATGACCCCTTGTAAATTCAATAAATATTTATTAATGTCAGCTCGTAACAGTACCATATCTTTAGATGAGTTACACCAATCTGACGTCATTCATACAAGTGAGGCCATAAAAATTGGTTCTGTATTCATGAAGAAGTTTTCGCGGTCAAATTATGTCTTTAGTCTTGTGTTCGATTGATCTTAGCCTATTGCATCTTATTGCTGTTAATTCATATTTACAAGATCCCAAGTAAAGAGAAAAGTAATCCATGCCAGCATATGGATCTATAGCATTATTGTTTAGGCTCTATATAAATAAGTTTTTGTGAATAAAATTAAAAAAAAATGTTAAATATGTCTAGTCATGCTTGATTACAATTTTCATCAATATATTATGGTAAAAATCATAGCAACTAAATAAATAAATAAATAACACCCAACAGTCACATACATAGTCCTGACCCCACATTAAGATCGAGTCTTGTGTCGTGGGTATCAGGAACTACGAGAGACTTTTCGGTCTCACAAACACCCAGACCCGAGAGAAATATTTGTGGGCCGCACAAACATTTCTATCGGTGCGGGGTTCGAACCCGCGGCCTCTCGTTTCACAGGCGGCGTCTTACCGCCTACGCCACGGAGGCTGTCGAACTATATAGCTGTTGAACTATCAGCAATATATGAACAGATTACAGCTATTTACATATTCATAAAGTACAAATTGTTTATTTACACAGGCTCACACGAATTCATCTTAAAGTTTGTTCACCTGTCGCTCATTTATTTCATAAATAAATGGAAAGGCGTGCTTAGTTGTATTTGCATTTGTAGATACCGGGTCAGTCACATCGCGAGACAACATCGTCGATTACGCTCGTTACAAAATCCTTACATATCTAATCCGTAAATTAATAACGATTGACGTCTATTGTTATCGATATAATCTTATCTTTTTGTCTATTGCAACATAATCGTTGTTGGGGGAAATCGTATTGGTGATGTTGCGAAGAGTCCACGATACGTTCAATTTAGTTCTGATTTAGGTGAAGTATGAGGTTACCGACATAGCCGATAGGATTAGGAAGTTGAAGTGGCAGTGGGCCAGGCACATAATACTGATAGCTGTTGAGGCCAAAAGGTTCTAGAGTTGAGGCCAATAACATGCTGGATGCAGAACTTTTAACGGGTCGATATGGTGATGCTTCCGGAAGGCCTATATTCAACAATGGACTACCTGTGATTGAAATGATGATGATGAAAACTTTAATACTGGCGATTTAGCTATATTGTTTTTTCTAATATTTGAATTGTGATTTATTTTGCCGATACTAAACAATAGGCTTTAGTGTTTGGTACACTAATTTACTGTGCTATTGAATGTTTATTTATAAAAAATATTTATAGAGGCTTTCCCTTTAAAAAGAAATTATTAAAACCCGAGACAATAATATACCATCGCAAAAGTAACCAGATTGGTAATGATAACACTGTCGCATCTTTGCATGACAAGCAGACAGATAGATATATTGGTAGGTTGCCGCATATGATAGATGACGATGTGTCGGTAGAAAGGAGAAAACATTCGATTCCAAAATAGGTTTTGTCTATGATTCAAACCGTAACAGTTTGCCAAAATTATACCTGTCCTAAGAAATATAATTATATTACCTAGCTGATCATAAATTCAACTACTGGGCAAGTTATTTATTTTTAAAATTGATAAAGTAAATTTTGCAACCTGCAAATCAAATACAGAATGACTAACAAACTATACACCCTGCCATTAAATGAAGAACTTGTTGGAAATTGTAGTTGTTTTTATTACTTTCCCCGAAGTAGCACTATCGTACTTAAATATATAGTTAAGTCTAGACTAGACTAATTCAACGAAATGTTAAACCTTATCTTTATTCTATAAATATGCTTTCTCATTTTATTTAATCCAGACGCAGATAAACATTCGTTGAACGATTAGAAGATCTAACAACTTATTTAATGGTATTTAATTGCTGTGATAAAGACTCGGGAGTAAGTAAATTCTATCAATTCTTCTTTCTAGATAGAATTTTGTAGTAGGTAGGTATTTTCTGGTTTTAAGGACATTACAGCTAGAGTAACTACTAGACATATTGGGTCTTAACATGTTATGGCTCAGAATGGCGAGCGCAGTGGTATGCCTAGCATTGCTTTGTAATACATGGTGTTGTTTGGTGTTGCTTCTTCATTCGTTCATGAACGGTCGTATCACTTGCCATTAGGCGAATGGTAGGCTCATCTCGCCATTCATGGCAATAAAAAAAGATTTCACAAATATTTTTTTCGAAATCCGAAATCAAGCAGTCAGTTTTTCTGCCCGCGAGTTTACGAGAATATATTGATATTTTACTGTCAAGCTAATATCGTCGTTTGTTTTAAACTTCCTTCATTTGACGCTTATGCACTTTGCCGGTTAAATATTTTAATATACTGCATATAATGAAATGAAATGAAATGAAAATAATTTATTGAATCCATTAAAATGTTCAACATCATTTAGATTCAGTCATTTTTTTATCTACCACCCGGTTCGGAAAGCTGTTTTCACTAGAGAATAACGGGCAAGAAACTAAATGTATACTCGTCATTATATTTTGTAAGTTATATAAACAAAATAATGTATTGTTGTGTATGTAGTTCCTCATGAAATACAAAATCGGCTGGTTTTTAATGATGCCATCCTAAAATTGTCAATAATGACAACTGATTTTCTTTTGGGTTGAATCCCATGGTAGAAAATGTTGTGCTTGAGACAATTCCTTAGATGTTTATATGTTTCTGCATTCAATATTTGAGTTTTATAAATCTTTCCTTTTTCAAAAAAGAGTAAATAATATTTATAGCTGAAACCAGAGATATGCAGCTGAAGATGCATATATTTTCGATAGGCAATATTACATTTGACTTCCTATGTTATTTAAATTCAGATCTACTGTAGTCTATTTTCTATAACAGTATAATCATTGATAAGATTGAATTATTTCATTAACTACACATATTTGAATAAAGCCTACTCGGCACCCCAAGTAATATTTCGTAAAGTTTGATTCTTTCAACATATTCGATGAAATATTGGCTCCGAAATCACTATATAACACATGTGGTGCGCACGTTTTAAAAGGCAAAACGCAGTACATTAAAACAGTAATGGATTTAGCCTACACAAAGACAGTGATTTAGTGTTACTGTGAACAAAAATTTATGAGCTTCGCGTTTACTACGGTGAGTAAGGTCACCGAAAAACCTATGCCAGGTGTATCCGCTCAATGACCACCTTACACTATGGTGAAAATCATTATAGTAATTGTAACGAGTCTCAAGGTTCTGCCTTTGTATATCTGGTTCCGAGCAGTCTCTCATTATCAAGTCTCCAAGATTTTTTTTAGAGAATACTCTATTTGGATTGCGTTACATTTATCAAGAAATGTTTTTTAATATTCAATGTTTACTCGTTGGAGTGCGTTGTGACTTGTTGGTAAACGGACCAAGCGCGGCTGGCAACTTGTTCGCGGTGGTTGCGGGTTCGAATCCCAGTGCAAACCTCTGACTTTTCGGAATTATGTGTGATACTCAATCACCACGCGCCGGTGAAGGAAAACATCGTGAGGAATCCTGCATACCATAGCGATTTCAAAAAAATCTATGGTATAGCACTAGGCCCGTGGTTCCTAACCTTTTTAGGTCCGTTACCCCTATGATCTAACTAGGGTGACTGATTTTACCCCTCCTCCCAAGCATAAGTTTGGTAATATTATATTTTGTTTCACTTAAGACAAAAACAAGCTCATTGTTACCCCCGCAAAATACAACTTTTACCCCCTCTCGGTGGTAATTACCCCCAGGTTAGGAACCACGCCACTAGGCGCACTAGCCCATTGTGGTGGACTATATGGCCTTACCACTCTCATTAGTACGTATCGTACGTAATGTTGTTTGTCGAAGAGGCCCGTGCCTTGCAGTGAGACGTATATTAACAATTAAAAAAAAATACACAATTTTTACTCATTCACCAAACATTTAAAACAATGGGTACCGCTTATCAATAGAAAGTTTTTTGTCTACACGTAAACTGCAAGAAACTTTTTTATCTGCTATACATGGGCGTAGCCACGGTGGGGCAGAGTGGGGCACATGCCCCACCCTGGCTTTGGCCTGTAAGGTACCTAACCAAACCTAAAAAAATAAATTATCTGGGTAAACTACTAGGCAGGTGAGCAATAAGTGTTTAAATACAGATACAAGGTGCTATAGGGTGTAACCTTCTTGTATAAAAAAAATAACTGGGGTAAGACGTGGATACAGTTTGCTAATTATATATTATTTTAGACTGCTGCCCCACCCTGAGCCCATGGCTGGCTACGCTCATGCTGCTATACGTGTAAATATTTCCCGTATGGTATGGTACATTGCGGAACAGCCACCGCCATTAGACGATTAGCTATAAAAAGAAATCGATCCTAGAGCCGCCAGTATTCCAATTTGATCCACTACTATAAAACCATTGATTACGCAGCATACCGTACATATATGTACCTACAACTAGTGTATATCTGGAGGTTACTTTATAAAAGATACGAACTTAATTGTTCGGATGTTCGGCGTCCGGAGTAAGATATACTTCTAAAAATCAATACTATTTTCTATTATACTTATCATTTTCTCTGAACTAAGTTTATGTTTGCGACGTACGATAAAGGAATCCAACATTTTGTGGAGTATCTAGGTACATTAGTGAAGTTTTACTTACGGCATCTGAACATAGCACGAATAAGTTCACATATACGAAATTATATAGTTTATCAACTTATTCGTCGTGTATGATTTATATATAAGTATGTAAATGTCAATATTCACTCCTAAAATCCAATTAATCTCTAGAGATAAATAAGTTTGTAAATCCGATATACAATACTAAAGCAGACCACAGCAAAACGTATAAAGTTACCCTCGTTTTGATATTTGTGCGGCTAACAACCTTTAGAAGTTTAGTAAGGACAGTTCAGTTCAGTGAACCCGATCGGCTTGTCTCGTCTGGTTGCTGTCGGATGGCCCTAGTAGTTTGAAGGACGGAAAATAGGGAAAGTCAACTATCTATAGTAGCTAATAATTGAATTTAACATATTATTCTTTCCGCATGTTGGTTTACTTTTTCAACACCGAAAGTCTACTGCTGAAGGCTTTCCCCGAAGGATTTTCATGTCAAACTGTTTACCATGTCTTGTTATTAACGTTATTTCAAATTATATGTAACCTTGCCCTAAATAAAGGGAAAGCAATATCCATTTGCTTTTCAATTTTCATAATAGTAATTTCAATGAAATTATAATGAAAAACCGCTCATGTCATTGAGTAATTTGATGCCTCATAAACCCGCAATGTACTTCGTAGTACGTACAAAGCTTTGTCACGGCAATAGTGTCGTTGACCGCTAGTGTTAACTATTTTATTAGCGTTACATTAGGTTATCTAAAAAATGTCAAAATTATTATTTGAATAAGTAATTTTATTAAACTATTCAAATATGAATACGTGAGTAATAGAACAAACACGTACATATTTACTATTTAGTTTGTTACATGCGTTAACGATATTTCTGCGGTACCGTATTTATAATTAACAGCTATACTAAAAATAATAATTAAAGTTCAAAAGCTATACTAAAAAAAATCATATATCCCAAATTTTTGAGCTTCCCTTCGCATTTTGTGCCAATTGCTATTTTAGCTATCGCTTTTTTGCGTCCTTCGCTCAAACTGAATTCAAAAGTTGTACGAAAAGGACAAACATTCGGTAGCTGAAATAGGTTTTATGAAAATCTAACACGTAAATAGGAACGTGCTTGTAGCGCACATAATTATTTGGTACGATATCACGATCTTAACGTAGTTAAAATCTTGTCTTTTTTCAGGTATGTCAGAAACTACGAGCGATTTTAAACCTTGTTACTATAGTTAGTGCGTAGAATTTAAATAAATAACTAAGCTATGCATTGGTCTCCGGTCATTACTTTCATATGAAGATACATTTTTATGGAAATACTCTATCGCCTATGTTCATTCTAATAATGAAATAATTTTTCAAATCGTTCCAGTAGTTTCAGAGTCTATTCAATGCAACCAAACAAACATTTACTCTTTATAATATAAGTACACTTTGTTTATAGTGCGATACGACCGCGGATCGCGCGGGTTCACTACACTGACGTACTACGACTGATAATCTGATATCGCTTATCTCTGACGATATTCGCACGATCAATTACGCTGACATGATCGTATCGCTGCGATCGGATAATCATTGCAGCGTTGGTATTGTTGTCATTTAGTAACTAGTTTGCTGCATTATCGCTATTAATGATAACCTTTTTTTCCAGTGTGAAAGGAAAACTTCCGTGCTATCGCTAAGGGCTGATTATACAATCGTTAGAAGATCGTTTAGATAAAGTTGTACGTTGAATAATTTATGAGCTGATTGGATATGAAAGTGACACAGCTGGAATTACAACATCTGATATTTTATTATCGTAAAATTGACTACAATGTAATATTTTAAACTACCCTATGTCAATAAATAAAGTTGAAATTTGAATCCTCAGCTATCAACAAAAGCGCATAGTATTGCCACTGGGCAGCACAGCCAGCCATCCAGCGTACAGTCGTGTCACTTCCTCTGGTTTTCTGTCTACCGTGGTGGTCGCAATCCGGGCTGTGGTCGTACGGGAATATTTGAACACTAGCAAATTTTATAATCTGTTGCTTCCTTCGATTATATTGAGCGTATTTTGAACAGATGGCAAGCAAGGAAGCAGGTGTGGCACGATTGCCAAAAAGGCAATGTAATGTTTTGTATTGGTCATTTTGTTGGAATGTACTCATGATATCAGCAATACGTAATTTTTAAAATAATATGAGCTTTTTAGTTAATCACCACGCGTTAAAACTGTGCAGAAAAACATTATGAGGGAATCTGCATACATGTGATGTCTACCAATCCGGACTAGGTCAGCGTGGTGGACTATATGGCAAAACTCTCAATCGCACTCTCGATTGTAGAGGAGGCTCGTGTCCCGCAGTGGAACGTATATGGGCTGACACAGATACAGATATCAGGTGTATTATTACCTTTTGTATTAGAAAAAATGTGGGTCAGAAATGAAAGATAATACATGTGTTTTGTCATCGACGCGTGGCTAATATCCAATGTTTTTTTAATGGCTCGTCGCGCCGGTAATTCTACACGTTGCGTCGTCCCTGCTTCGCTCGCGTACACACACATTATGTTGCAAATTACTCCGACGTCTATATACGTGATGGGTGCTATTTTTAGTATTTAATAGGTAAATCCATAATGTCACTCCTGAAGGGATAGACAGATCCCAGAGGTGCCAACCGCCATTCACAGGTCACAATACCTGGCAGAATGGGAATCTCATTAAAGGCCTAAAGTTGAGTACAGTATGGCTTAAAATATTGTCATGGTTTTATTTAGATTAGAAATGATACGCATCCCATAGCGACGTTGATCGTCGAATCACAGAGTGTACTAAGAGCATGTTGACATATTTTCATAATGGTTTAATATGACCCATACAAATATTTCTAGCTTTATTTCTTTTTAATTTCTAAAACATATAAATTCCTGCAAACTTAGTGTCGTAGTCCAGTATTTTGAAATCTAAAGTATTTGAAACGCAGCTTATGTGCAATTATAACACATGTTTAAAAGTAGTCCTGAGTACAACACAAATTGGCCAATTCTCTTTCGGTCTTGGCCAGATCATACGTGATTTCTCGAATCTAAAAAATTATTCAATGTGTATTACATAACCAAGAAATCACACATTAAACATCCTGGTACACACTGCATATGCATCAGACTATAAACTGCATGATTTATCTTTAGGCTTTAACTTTTAACCCTACATGAACGTTACGACTTGTTTTTTCTCAATATCTCTCATATCGGCTATATCTATATTTCAGCTGATCAACGCGACAGGTCAGTTTTAACCACGTATTTGGTAAACATGTTTATGTATCTACCAAAATAATCTTCCATTAGTAAAAACTAGAACCGGTGTCGACCTCCATCGCGCCTTATACAATTTATTCGAGTGAAATTTGCCACTGGCTAGCCTTGATGTTGTTTTTAATGTTCTTTTAAATTAAATATTATAACCGGTAGACATTTTCCGGCAGAAACCCAGTTCAGCGACAGAAATTTACGCTGGAATGCCAAAATGTCGGCTCAGCTGCAAGGTTCACCAATAATGCCAATAATATGTTTAATTCAACTTACATATAAAAAAATATAATATAAAAATAAAATAAAATATACGTGAAGCCGAATTGAGAACCTCCTCTTTTTTTTGAAGTCGGTTAAAATTAGTTTTAAATATTTCATTTTGTTATCTGTTCTACAAATATGCAGAAGGGAATCTGCCATGATGGATAGCGATATGTTGTCTTTCCGTGTGTAAATAGTACACCTTATGCGTTAATGGAGAAGTTCACAATTACACTATTTTACCAGTACATAATTTTAAAATTAAAATATATTGCAAAAGAATCACTCATGTTTATGACAATAATTCAGGCATTGCAAAGAACATCATCGTGGTTTAAATGGGTTAGGCTACGAGGCTGAGTGACTTAATCACTCAAAACACGGCATCTAGCAATTTTTTTTTTTTTATTGCATTGAATGACGAGACGAGCAAGCCGTTCGCCTGATGGTAAGCGATACGACCGCTCATGAACAGTAGCAACATTCCACTGCGCTCGCCATCCTGAGACATAAGATGTTAAGTCTCAATATGTCCAGTAGTTGCTCTGGCTACAATGTCCTTCAATCCGAAACACAACAGTGCATTTAAGCAGTGTTGTTTCACGGGAGAAATAGACATTGCGGTGGTACCTACCCAGATGGCCTCTCACATATGATAGACCTACCACCAGTATTTTCGCGCGGAAGTTTAAAATGCTAATTTAAAGGGGATTTTTATGGGTCCAACCGGATATTTTTTTACTATTTTGTTTTTACCTTTAAGGAACAATTCACGATAGTTTTCAAAATAGAGTGGAACACCATACTCTGTTGACCAGTTATCACCCGTCAGTGAATATTCAATCTGATATTAAAATTTCATCAGGTAAATTGTAGTAATTTTTTCGTGCGAATATAATAAAATAACATTTCTCCTGCGTTACAAATTGAGGCCATTACCGGGCTCACAGGAAAGATAAAACCACCGCTATGTATGGAAATGTGCGGATTCATTTTAAGGCTTTCTTGATACGTGTGCTTTGTTTATTTACACACCACACAATACAGATACACTCTCGCAGATAACACGGTTACAACGTGTTTGCGATGTCACATTTAGTAGCGTGGAAAAATTGTAATCGCAATGTGTTGCTTTCACACAGTTTGATCAATTATTTATTTAATAGGTAGAATGCAAGCAAAAAAATTAGAGCGCAATAGTGACTCTTGTTATTTTTATCATGATTACCGATAGAGTTAAATAGGAAATAAAACAAGGAAATAATAAAAATATCAAATGAATATGATGATTAATTCGCTGGATTCTCGAACGTTTTCCTAGTTGTAGATCTTAAAATTCCCAAAATAAATTCTGGCATATTTACTGTTGCAATAGAAACATTAACACATACATAATGTAAAATCCCGAACGGTACGTTTCCATCGTTCCTTTTTACCACGCCCGAACAAGCTCTGGAATGAACTCCCTGCTTCGGTGTTTACCGAGCGTTATGACCTGTCCTTCTTCAAAAGAGGCTTAAAGAGAGTCCTATCCTTACGGTAGGCAGCAACCTGGCAGTGCTGGATCCCTGGCATTGCGAAATTCTATGAGCGCCGGTGATCGCTTACCATCAGGCGGGCCGCATGCTAGTTGGCCTGCTAATGGCAAATAAAAAAAAACAATGTAAATGTAATTTAACATATGGACTTCTATTATTTCCAGATCCGGACAACCCGCAGCCGGGCTCGTCGAAGACCGACCTGGACGTGAAGAAAACCGACGAAGCGCCCACGAAGAAGGACAGCTGCAGTTGAGCTGTCTCCCCCGCGGTGCCCCCGCACCCAGGACTTGCCCAAAGCTGAAGTAATCTCAACCAGGTATAGTGACGGCCCCACCTTCATAGAAAACTAGGTACAACCGAGGGCTGTACGTCGAATTTATAATGTATGTTGCTCATGTGATTGCCGCAATTGTACGGTCATGTTTATATTATGCACGTTGTGTAGCTTTACTGGTTAGTCGTAGGCGTAAGATGGATCTCCAGGTTGGCGGGTTCCGCGAATAGAATATTGAATGCATAATAAATGTACTTGATTCCAATGAAATGTAATATGAGTATCAGCAGTATGTGAGTTGATACAGACAGACAAAATATAAGATTTTACAAAACAAATGGGTACATGTGATCGGTTTGATTCGGTCACGCTTTAATAACTTCAAAGCTTAATGGTGCATTCGGTCCATTTTCTATGTTTATAACTCGTGGAAAAGGCTTTAAGGTGTAAAATGTATCATTGTATTCAATGC
This sequence comes from Hyles euphorbiae, assembly GCA_023078785.2. Classification (NCBI taxonomy): domain Eukaryota; kingdom Metazoa; phylum Arthropoda; class Insecta; order Lepidoptera; family Sphingidae; genus Hyles; species Hyles euphorbiae. The sequence continues at coordinate 3,500,926 of CM041043.1, read as the reverse complement.
TGCGATCTAACATAATCATAAAAAAAATCGCGCTGAACACCAAACTGTCCCATTACTTAGAAGCGTTATGAATGCAATTGTCTATGACAATCGAAAGTTATTATAAAACAAAAATGGTGATTATTTATGTACGTACCGGCTCTTCAAATACGTATGGCCAGATTAATAATATTGTTTATAAATAATGAAGTAATCAGGTAAACAAGAAAATATATTTTTTTTTTTTTAAATCCTTCTCCCATTTGTTGGGAAGGCAAAGGGTTCTTGCCCATACAGCCTCGTCATTAAGAAAATATAAATTAAACAAAGGAACTTTAAACAAGGTAGTATTTTAAATGTTTTATCGGAAATATTTGGGAACATCTTCAAACAAATGTCACTTTGACATTAAAGCATTCAGATAGCGGTCGGATACGCTTATAAATTAGTTTCATATTTATTTATGTATGAATGCTGGCCATTTTACCATTAATAACAAAAAATTAAAACATGTCATTTAAATTAAAATAGAAGATCAACTAAAATACTATTGAGACTTAAAAGTCTTGTGTGTTTCACAATCGCCTGATTTTTATTTATTTATAAAGTAATATAAGTCACTACAAAACGCTTACATTACAGTATGTACTTGGTGTGTGGTATATGTACGTATTTTTGTTGTAACAATTAGTACGGCGAGTTTAGATTTAGTTTTAATGGCGGCTAAGATGTCTGGTAGCATTTGATATTTGTAGAGTAATGCATATTTATTTAAAGATGCGTCTAGTGTAGATGTGATGGTAGTGTTGTAGTTTCGAGTGTTTGATCGAGATTAGAAATATTGGATTCATAACTGGAATTTTAATGGGAAGTTTTTTTAATTGATAATCAGTCAATTTTAATATTCCCTTCATAAAATATATTTTCTCTCATTCGAAGAACTTTTTCAGTTGATTCTCGACTCCATTTGAAATTTAATTGTACAAATTGAAAATTATAATGTTTCTCAATCTATTCAGACTCCGACAGTATGGCTCTATAAATATATTATTCACATTGGTAATTTGTTTTTCATGTTGGCAATGATGTATTTGTTACGTGCAGCTATCAAATGATGTTATATTACATTATACAACTTAGAAATAATGAAACATGAGGTATTTCGTATATCATTGATAAAAGACCCAATTTTATAGGATTCGTTATTACGGACTGTTATGGGCAAAATATATTACAATCCATTACATTATCTACTAGCGATACCTGTATGCTCAGTAGTTAAAATTACAATTTCAAAATAAAAGTAGCAATGTAGTGATATACCTTGGTCTAATTTATATGGACAAAATATTTTATCTAATTTGGAAAAGAAAGTATTTATTACTATGCTTCTGTCTTCAGATAACACAACTTTCTTAATTTCGAATTAATATAATATTTAAAACTTTTTGCGGTATTTGTGCTAGTGACAAGTATATGGATACGCATATATGTGTATCCTAATATGTTGTTGATATTTAAGATGGATTTTAAAATATCGCGAGAATCGATCTGAAAACGTATTGATGTCCAAATAAATCAGTCTTAATATATGCTAACATCGGAAGTTCGGAAGAAGTAGGTCGTTTAGTAGTGCAGATTTTTAAAACTCCTTTTAAAAACTTCATTAAAACATATAATACCAAATAATGACGCTGGAGTCAATTCTACTAACATAACAACAATTAATTCAAATCGTCTCGCATCGAGGCTACTATCCTTCTCTTTCTCTCTTGAAGCAACATACATTTGACAGAAAGAGACAAGTCAATTATTGACAAGATACTTTTGAGGCTGTTTTAATGTAATATAGCTATAATTGGACATCTTGTGTGAAACGAGGTGGTTTCTATTATACTTTAATTATTTATTGTTGTTCTGGATATACAGGTGTTGATTTACTCCGAATCGAATATATAGTCTTAAATAAATAATTTAAATAACAATTAAGACTTGTTTAAATCAATTCGGTTTCTGATTAAGCTGGTATATTATCGTTATCCCTCATGCCAATCGGTGGCGTTAGAAAATACATATGGCAACACATTATAAATTACACGCAAATGTTTTATTGCGTTAATAATGCAAATGTTTTAGTGCGTAATTTTTATCCCGGGCTGGGCAAAGTGGTATTGGATTTTTCTATGCATTATCAGCCCAGAGTAAGGAATTTGTGCCCGATATGGCGATGGGTTCGCCACCTATCACATTGTGGGACGGAACATACAAGGCGAAATGTGCATGTCCTGGCACCTCTGCCTACCCCTTCTGAAATATAGGCATGAGTTTATGTATGTATGTATGTTTTATTGCACACAAATTGAAGTACAATACTCAAAATGTATTGTTCCTCTAACGCCATTATATTGTCATTCTGTAGGGGGGTAACGTTGATGTTTCATAAAGTATTTGGCTATACCCTGTACAAGTAGGTACAAAGTTATTTTAATAATTAGTTTGCGACATAATATTATATTTTAATACCAATAGACTTTTATTTTATATATCATTATAAATATAATTTTCGGAATCTCACCGTTTAAGCAATTGCGCGGGTTCACACCAAGTGTCCAAAATAATTTTGCAAAGATGGTTTTTGTAATCGACTAGCATTGGTTATAATAGCAATCGATTGTAAAAATCTAGTTAAATAAATTACCGTATTGCTGAAGTCAACTTAGGCTCAACTTTGTAAACATACGTAGCTGTAATATTGAAATCTTTTGCCTTACTATATATTCCTATCTATTAGAACATCGAATGATCAACGCTCTGTAGGCCTATTCGGTGTTTCGATGTCGTTATCTATTATCCACACGCTGTCTCCAGTAAACATTCGTATGTAGTTATATTGATATTATTGATCTGTTGGCAAATATCGATTTATCATGCGTATTTTCATCTACATGAACTCGAATCTTCACTTAATTAAATTATATATTAAGATTACAAAATAAATTGGATTTTATTTGTAGGGACTAGGGTGTAATAAGTATCATTTTCAAAATAATCGATTATTTAATGTACTGGAATTATCGATAATTGTCAAATCTGATCAATATAATTCTACGCGCAAATACTAGTATTTTAAGCGCCTGTATCGATCTATTGCACATGTACTCTTAGCCAAACGTAGTTTTAGCGTAAACCAAACCAACGCACAGAATCTGTGACATTTCTTTTTTACGTATGTACATTTGTATTAGATACAATTTTCCTGTTTAAAAACGTACATGTTTTATCGATATTTAGCGAGTAATGTATATTGTAATGGTATGTCAATTTATGTGATTCAATTGTATGTTTTTCATGTTAAAGTGTTCATAATGTTTTAGTTGTATTGCTATTTAGTGTTGTCAGTAACAATGTAATTTTTTAATGGTATATCATGACCGCTCCACACTAAAATTAAGATGGTGCTTTATGCTCCTAATAAATGCATTGCTACGATCGATGAGATGTCTCTCAATTGATATACCTTTAAAAAGTCACCGTATATTCCGATTATCATGCCTAGCGGCGGTTGAATTAAAATAACGTTACATAGCATGCACATAAATTTTTTAGCTCTTATATTAATAAATACTAGTGCTGTGACACAGTATCGAAATCCATAGTTTTAACTCTAAAAGTAATAAAACGTATCAATATTACACCATACACGTCCCTATCGTAATAGTTCTGACTACCGCTAATTTTAGATCCCATAGTTTAATATTAAATAAAAATCTTTTATTGATACTTGTGTGATGTAGTGTGGGTAGCTAAATTAATCGACATTTTAGACTATCGTAATAATGCTATTGTTACGATTATGCTAATATCAGGTTTCCAGGAAGTAATACTATGATAAGTGAAGTCGATGATTTTATGTCAAACTAATTAATCAAAGGACATGGACAGTTTCAGTATGGCGCTGTGCCTAGTCCTGTACATCAATGAGTTTTGCATTGTTGGGATAATGTTAGTTCCAAGATTATTACACTAAAAGTTTCAAAGCCTAGGAACTTTAGGGGTTTTAGATATTTACAAAAATAGATGTTATTTTGAGGTTAGGTTTGTAGGTTATCTGTCAATTTATTGAACTTGATAAAATACGTTTACAAATAGATTTTGTCTCCCAATTAATAATTAAAAAGATATATAAAATTATGAAATCACTACATAGTATAAAACAAAGTCGCCTTAAATCTTTAAAACTACGCAACGGATTTTAATGCGGTTTTTTTAATAGATAGAGTGATTCAAGAAGAAGGTTTATATGTATAATACGTACATATTATTGTACAGAAATCTTTTTGTACCCGGACAAAGCTGGGCCGGGCCGCTAGTTATATAATACACTAAAACACATAAAATCATTGAAATATATAAACCTGTCTTCTTAACGAATCCAGGGCCCTTGCAGACACATTTTTTTTCATGAAAAAAAAAATATCTTCATCGTCGTACTTTATTTTTATGAATGCGTCAATAGATTTAGATTAAGTTTACAATGTATACTGTCGATTATTGAGGAGGGCTGTGCCCTGCAGTCTTACGTATACTAATTCTTTATACTCGTGAGTTGCAAACAGATTATTCATGAACACACGCACCCTATACACCCAACAGTCACATAAATAATTCTGACCCCACACTAGTACCGATCCTTGTATCATGGGTATCAGGAACTACGAGAGATTTTACGGTTTCACAAACACCCAGACCCGAAACAAATACAAGTGATTCACATTAGTCTGTCACATTTAGTGCGGGAATCGAACCCGCGTCCTCTTTTAAACACTTGGCGCAGCGTGAAATGAGCTACTGGCAGCCAAGATTACTTGCAATCCTCCCACGCATAATTATTTAAGTCTCAATCAATACAGTGGGTGCTTTGGGAGATAATATACACCAAAGGATGAAATAAATAAAAATCATTTTTATCAAAACACATATTTATTATTAAAAAATACATTGACAGCCTTCGTGGCGCAGTTCGTTATCTTATAACTCGCGTGCACCTGTGAGCACAGAATTTCTCTCTTTGAGTTCCTAATCGTTCAGGATAAGTTCCTCATCATGGCCTACAACCTCCGCTTTATTAGCCACCCCGAACCTCGCTTTATCAACCTAATATTACTGACACTTAACCGAAACTGAATACAACCAATGAATCAATGAATCTGTATACAGTAACTAATACTTGCAGTGAACGCTCTAAGGGCGCTCTCTCAGACAGAATGTGTAATATATTGTTTATAACTCGCATACACCAGTGAGCATAGAACCTCTTTCTTTGAGTTCCCAATCATTAAGGATAAGTTCCTCATCGTGGCCTCCAACCACCCTTATACCCACCCCGAACCTATCTTTACCAACCTAATATTACTGACACTTAACTGAAACTGAATACACCCAATGAATCTGTATACAGTAACTAATACTTGTAGTGAACGCTCTAAGAGCGCTCTCTCAGACAGTATGTGTAATGTATTGTTTATAACTCGCATACACCAGTGAGCATAGAACCTCTTTGTTTGAGTTCCCAATCGTTCAGGATAAGATCCTCATAGTGGCCTCCAACCTCCCCTATAGCCATCCCGAACCTCGCAACAAGATCAACCAGCCTAATATTACTGGTGTCAGAACTATGTTACATTAGAGCGACTATATTATATTAATATTCAACAATACGTACAAAAATATCGTATTATTTATTTATTTATTTATTTATACAGAGCCCAGCTTAAATACCGGATCGTGGTCATTACATGACAACAACATTCTACTGTTCTGTTGAAAACCAAGCAGCTGCAATAATATCATAAGATGGCATCTAATGGACAGTTGCTAGAAGGTTCAACATCGAACAAAATATATTATGTATAATATATCCTTTGACTTATATGCCTCGATTTAATTCGTCCTCTTAATAAATAAGGATTGTTTCCCCCAATATGTGAGACCAGTTTTTCAGAAAGATCACGTTCTGGACACACTTCTATTTCATATGCGCCATTCCCTCTAATATATTCGCCATCATACGATCGCGATTGCTTTATTTGATAAGGCCCTAAAGCAATCAATAACAATTGTTCATGAGTTAATCTAGGGAAATTCCCCAATTGCGGTAGGTTACCATAGATTCTAGTAAACATGACCCTACACCTATTTAAGTTGTAATCATTTACAAAATCACCTAAATAATACCTTTCGTCCATAAATCGCAATGCTCTTTGAATAATTTGCCCACACAGTGGGCTATCTACAAGAACAGGATGATATTTATTTAGAATAGCTGCTGCTATCTTGACGGCTTGATTAAAATACCGTTGCCTAAACAATTTAAAATCCCGTTTAAATCTCCCATTGACGACCTCCACAACCCATCTACAAAGAGTTACCCGTCTACTTTTGTTGGCTTGTGAAGAAGACAGTTGAGTTTTACCTTCATTTAGTGATTCTGGTTTATAAACCCTTTAATTATAACTTTCTAAAGTAGTAATTGCATCCCGAAATTCTCGACCAAGAACAAAAATGTCATTGGGTTTAAAAAGTCTATGAAATGACCCATTTTCATTTTCAAATAAACTGGTCATCATTTCTGCATCAGTCTGAGTTACTGGGAATGGACCTACAGCGTCAATTATGTGTCCATCACAAGAAACAATCATAAAGGGTTTGACTAAATTATCATACTTATGTAAGCTTTATGTTTTCTTTTGAAACATATAGTTTAAACATTTCTGAAGAAAAATGTAAGTGCCATCAAATATAGCTATAGCAGGTCTACTCTCCAGGGCTGATTCTGGATCACTAAAAAGTGCATATGGTATTTGTAAATTCCTGGCAACAATATCAGAATGACTAACATGTTGCGGTCTTAAATGTTGTGGTACAAAATGATCATAAAGGCAAGTTCTCACTTTATTCATTAAGAGTTCTAAAGTAAAGTTAAAAGATCTAGGAATATTACAAATTGTCGACAACCTTCTACTACTTTCTCCTATACGCAATTTAGATAAATAAATAGAGCTCGTTTTGGTTTCCTTACATTAAGTGTAGGTAAACCATTAAAAAGGTTCAAGAAATCATTTGATCGAAGTCCTGTCCAATAATGACAGACATGGTTTGGCATATCTTGAATGTTTTCAAAATTAATTAATTCCCCTGTGGAATTTCTGTATCAGCCCATATCCGTCCCACTGCAGGGCACGGGCCTCCTCTACAATCGAGAGTACGATTGAGAGTGGTTAGGCCATATAGTCCCCTGTGGAATTTGATATGTTGATAATATCCTCTATTTGGTTGGCATTAAAATAAGAAAATGTTGTGATATTTTGTGGCAACTCATTCCACTCACCTGCATACAAATGTGATTCACACACTCTAGAATTACATGGTACATAAAAATGATGATCATTCAACAACATCCTTTTGATATAGTTAGGAATCATAAAAAATGCCCTGTGATTACATCTGTTAAATATACAATGAGCAGAGGTATTTGACGCCCTTTTATAGTTTGGCAATTTTATTTGAGATGAATTACGGGATGGTAGTGAAACTGAGGGAAGAGGAGGTAAAGTAGGAGGCACGGGACTGAGTATCAATGTATCTTCTTCGTGCATAATATTGTCTAAAGATTGACTCATTTCTTCTCTCAATCTATCATGGTGTCTATTAGCCTTCATCCAACAGGGATGGCAAACATTATTCATTGTTATTCCCTAAAACAAATAATTCTTAATATTAATTTAAATCTTCAATACATCTTCTTTTTATTATTATTATATACAAAAACAATTTTGTTTGTTTTAGTATATAATAATGTGTTCAATATATGTATAATAATGTATTAAATAGATTTAAGTAGATAATATTATTTCCTGCATCTAAATCATTTTACAATTTGTGTTTATTATATATATTTATGTAGTATTATATATGTATGTATTTATGCTATTTATCATGTATGTATGTATGTTATGTTGGTGTATTTTTATGTTTAGTTAGTATGAGTATTATTTAGTTTCCTCTCTTTTAATTATTTATTTTACACTGCCCTCTCTTTCTCCTTCTTTTAAATCCATCCCGTGGTTGTCTGTAAGACATTGCTTTAAGCGATAAGACCAACATTTGTACTTTTTATTTATTAGTTTCTGTATGTTGTAATTTGTTTAAGTGCACAATAAAGATTTAAATAATAAATAATAATAATAATGTGTATACAGCATTTTATGTGTTCTTGTTTACTGCATAAAATATAAAAATAAATGTTTATCTAATCATAATAAGTACCTGAAGTGATATAGCAAAATGAAAATTCTGTACAAGTGGATTCCCAGCTTCAATAACATGATGTTTTATATTCTATACTGATCGACCACAACCAAGACATACCATGTTATGGCCCAATAACCGATCAGATGTACCTTCTGTAGTTAATAATAGGTAGCACGAATGACAAATATGTCCATCTGCAGGAAGCTGAAAAAAATATACTTCATTATACAAGTTTAACATTATAAGCATAGCATTGCTGATGTGATAAATATCCATTTTAAATACTAATAGCTACAATAAATCATTTAAATATTTTTGTCCACCCTAAAATGCTTTATACATAGATAGATCTTTCATTGCACACGCTGCTCGGTTGTGGAATAGTTTATTAGTAACATTAAAAAAGACCAAATCTAAGTCCATCTTTAAAAGGATGGCCAACAAGCATTATTCCTAGGTTGAATGAAGACATTAAAGTTGTATACCAATTCTTCTGCGTAATCAAATCAAATATATTCATTGTGGAACTTGGTTACAATAAGATGTTACAATATGTTTACTTGAAATCTACAACCTGCTACGTTGGCATAATAACAGGATAAGGGTGAATGGGCTTGGGTTGCGGTTTGATTACTTTCATTGGGTTCAGTCATAACAGTCTCAGAATGTTGCATTATCTTTCCATGGGAGTGGTACCAGGGAAGATGGGGCACTACCCCCCTCCCCTTCCAACCCACAACTAGTTCTAGATTACCTATTAATTGGTTTTTGAATTTCACTTATCAATAATCATTAATAATACTACATACTACCTTATATGTTTATCATTTGTATAATTATATTATTTGGTGACTTCGTTATGTACCTACTTAAGTCGCTATTTTTATTCAACTTTTTGAAAAGTAAGTTAAGTTCAGTATAATATAAGTCATACGAATGTTTTCCATGATAATTAACTCTACATCACCCTGTTAACTTTGTAGTCATCTCACTTGATGTTTATATTACATAGCTTGGTTTCAAAGATACAGGCACGCATAGTTTGGGACCAATAGAAATAAAACATAATGTAAATAATTCACATTTTGGATACAAATAAATTATTCTATTCTTGTTTCTAATCAAGAGAAAAGCGTTAGTAATGTTTTATAAGTAGACCTAAGTACCTACCTCAATTGATATCCATCGTTAAAGCGTCGTTCTGGAATGAACTGACAATGTGGAGATAGCATGTCGCTTTAACCGCTCTGTCGCTATTCCACAATTAATGCACCTCATGAAATACGAGAACTGGCAATCCCAGTTCTTGTAGCAATGGTTCACAAATTAACATAACCCTTGAACTTCGACAAAATAGAAACAATAACGTTCAATGAGCGCTAGAGTCTAGGGATGTGAAAATATAATCGATTATTTAAAATCAATCAAAAAAATCGATTACTTTTTTTAAAATATTCGATTTTTATTAATCGATTTGTTGACCAAGAATAATCGATTTTTTATTTCGCTATTTCATACTTTCGATTTTTTTCAATAGTCGCAGCATTGAATTACTACTTACTTATTACTTACTACGTAGCTTTGGATTTATACATTGCTGCTCCTTTGTCTGATTTAATAATTAACCCATTGGCTGTATGGAAAAGCTATGAAGGAGCATACCCTAAACTTGCAAAGTTAGCTAAAAAGCATTTACTAATAACTGCTTCATCAACTCCAGCAGAGCGCCTTTTTTCTAAATCTGGAAATGTTGTTCGTAAAACAAGGAATCGCATCTTGAGCAAACGATTACCCAAACTTCTATTTCTCCATTCTAATCTTTGCCAAGTGATTTATGGCAGTAGGTTGATGCATCCGTAGCTTTTTATTCCGTTAATTTTGAATAATATGGTTGTCTGTAAGACATTGCCTTTGAGCGATAAGACCGCCAATTGTACTTTTATTATTGTGATTTTCATTTTATTTGTATTTTTTTTTGTGCAATAAAGTGTATAAATAAATAAAATAAATAAATAAATAATAATAAATAGAGACGATTTTTGTTATTTAGTGAAGCGTATCGTTAGTTGAAGATTTTTATTTTGTTTTCATGAAAGAAGTGGATTGTTTTTGTTTACATTTAGTAAGTTTTTATTTTAATTTTGATTAACAAATAAAGACTAGTATTTATAGAGATGATTGGTTGCTAGATCACCAAGATTTACTTTTCTGTAGTAACAGTAATTTATTAACATTACTTTATACATTATTTATTAACATTAGGGGGTTAACGTCACTCGCGTCCGTAGGCTTTGACTCTAGATTCCCTACACGTGACCCCTGGGTAGTGCAAAATGAGTGACATAGTGGTGGTAGGACTTATGTGTCCGCCCGGGTAGCGACCACCGTCCACGAGGCGTAAAGACCGCCATAGTGATCTCCGTAAGGGGATCGCGTTCCGGGATCAGCCAGTGGTTTTCCGGTTTCTTCGAGGATCTTAAGTCCGGGCATGAGGTTGTACCGTGTGGGTATTTTCGGTCCTTTGTCGAAGGGAGGAGAGTTGATCCGCCGGCCAGGGAGACCTGTAGAAACGGTTGTCCGCTGGCCGCCCGCGGTATAGTACAGGGGCCCAATCGGGGCTAACCACCTCGAGAGGCTGCCTCACCATGCCGCGCATAATCTTGGGTGGGTACGTCGTGCCGGTTGGTGACCGGAAGTGGGGTCCCGGCGGCCCATCCCGGGAGGGTACGGGGGCCCTTCCGTCCGGCGGATCAATTCGCTTCCTGCCGACCCTTTCGTGCCGGTGCCCATTCGGCCTTCTTAGTGCCCGAACCTAAGATCCTCGTTGCCTCTTCACCAATCCCATCCTTTCTACCATGACAGTGCAACTAAACAGAGCAGGTCCTTCAGCGGTGCTTAACCCCACCACCGCGTTCACTATGGAGTTCACTAACATCCGCGGACTCCATACGAACCTCAATGCCGTCCACCACCATCTTGAGACGGCCCGGCCTGCTTTGCTCTTCCTAACGGAGACGCAGATTCGTTGTCCGACCGATAATTCTTACCTGTTGTATCCCGGTTATTCGCTTGAAGTAAACTTCAAGCCTAAAGCCGGGGTATGCTTGTATGTTCGGTCGGACATCTGCTGTCGCCGTTTGCACTGCATGGAGGACCCCTCCTTCTCCGCTCTGTGGGTGCACGTGGATCTAGGTTCCCTGAGCCGCATCTACGTGTGCCTTTACAGGTCTCACAACGGGGACGATGAGACGACTCGGCTGTTCAGGTATCTTAGCCAGGCGGCTGATGACGCGCAGGCGCAGTTCCCGTCGGCCGAAATGGTGGTCTTGGGGGATTTCAATGCTCATCACGAACTGTGGCTGGGCTCCTCCAAGACTGATCATGCTGGCAGAGCTGCCCATGCATTCGCTCTGACTCATGACTTGACACAACTGGAGAACCAGCCCACCAGGATCCCGGATGTGGCGAGTCATGCGCCTTCTTTGCTGGACCTTCTGCTGGCGAGTCACCCAGCCGGGTATCATGTGACCGTTAGTGCGCCTCTGGGCACTTCCGATCACTGCCTGGTTGGGTCGTCAGTACCGATCGCATCACCTCCACGTCTCGTGCAGGTTAGGCGAAGGGTCTGGCATTACTCGTCGGCAGATTGGGATGGTATGCGAGAATATTTTGCATCCATCTCTTGGAGGCAGCGCTGCTTTGAGGGTAAAGATCCCTCAGCGAGTGCCAACGCTATTGCTGACGAGATCGGACTTCTCTCTGAGATCGCCAGTAAGGGCCGTGGACGCTCCTGGTTCAATCGTGCATGCGCCGATGCTGTCGGTGACAAACAGGCGGCGTATCGCGCTTGGATCAGGGGTCGCGCCATGAAGGATCCCAATATCAGTTCCCTCAAAGAAGCCTATAACCGTGCCTCCAAGGCCTGCAAGAAGGCCTACGTTAGGGCGGATGCCCAGCGCGTTAGCAGGATTGGGCGTGCGTTGGCCGATCACCCAACTAGCAGTCGTGCTTATTGGAGGTTAGCCAGGGCCGTCCAATCTAACTTCTGCCGTCCAATCTAACTTCTGCCGTCCAGCGTTGCCGCCGCTGAGGTACCCAGAAGGGTCGCTGGCCCACAAGCCGCAAGAGAAGGCTGCCTTGCTGGCAAATCTCTTTGCGGCTAATTCCCGCCTCGAAGACCGTGGTTCCCAGTCGCTGCCTACACTGCCTGATTGCGGTTTCTCAATGGCAGATATTCGCATCAGGCATTGTGATGTGCGGCGTGAGTTACGGTCTCTCGATGTGCGGAAAGCCAGTGGTCCGGATGGGATACCAGCGGTGGTTTTAAGGGCTTGTGCAGCCGAGTTGTCTCCAGCACTGACTCGCCTCTACCGAGCGTCCTACCGCACAGGTGTTGTGCCGGAATCTTGGAGGGAGGCCAATGTGCAACCGATCCCCAAAAAGGGTGATCGATCGGACCCTACCAATTACCGCCCTATCGCTATCACCTCAGTGATGTGTAAGGTCATGGAGCGGATCATAAACGCTCAATTGGTCCGCTACCTGGAGGATCACTCGTTGATCAGTGACCTACAATACGGATTCCGCCATAATCGATCGACGGGTGATCTTCTAGCGTTTGTCCTGCATCGCTGGGGTGAGGCGATAGACCGGCGTGGCGAGGCTCTTGCTGTGAGCCTCGACATTGCCAAGGCGTTTGATAGGGTCTGGCACCGTGGTCTTCTGTCCAAGCTTCCGGCATACGGTCTACCCGGCAACCTGTGTTCGTGGATTTCCGGCTTTCTGCATGGGCGTAGAATACGTGTAGTCGTAGACGGACACGCTTCGGCGCTCATGTCGGTAAATGCCGGAGTTCCTCAGGGCTCGGTGCTGTCGCCCACCTTGTTTATTCTGCATATCAATGACATGTTGTCGCTTGGCAACATTCATTGCTATGCAGATGACAGCACGGTTCATGGGCGATACCACTGCGGGCCTCCAGGTTGCCGTGTCGAAACTGTGAAGGGACGCGAAGATCTTGTCATTGAGCTCAACCGGACCTTGGATCTCATTTCTACATGGGGTTCCAGGAATATGGTTGAGTTCAATGCCAAGAAAACCCAGGTGTGTGCGTTCACGTGCAAAAAATCCCCGTTCTCTCCCCTCCCCTTTCTTCAGGGTACTCCCCTCTCAGTGCGGAATGACCTGTGTATCCTTGGTGTGGATATCCGCTGTGATCTCAATCCAAGGAATCACATCGAGGGCGTAATATCTGCCACATCACGCAGGGTTGGAGTCCTGAACAGGGTGCGTCGGTTTTTCACGCCCGGTCAGCTTTGCCGCTTATATAAAGCGCAGGTCCGGCCGGGTATGGAGTACTGCTCGCACCTTTGGGATGGATCCGCCCAGTACCTGCTCGATGCCTTGGATGGATTGCAGCGGCGGGCCATCCGCATTGTGAATGATGCAGACGTTACGAGCAACTTGGAGTCGCTACAACTCCGGAGAGATGTCGCCTCTCTAAGCGTGTTCTACCGCCTGTATCACGGTGAGTGCTCTGAGGAATTGTTCAACTTGCTCCCCTCCTCTCCATTCCTAACCAGAACCACGCGTGCTGGCTTGCGAAGCCATAGCTTGACGGTCCACACCATCCCGGCGCGAACCAAACGGTTCTCAAATTCGTTTCTGTGCCGCACCGTCAGGCTGTGGAATTGTTTGCCGGCGCACGTGTTCCCTCCTTCCTACAATCTTGGGTCCTTCCGCCGTGGTGTGAAGAGGCACCTAAGCAGGCCGGCATAATTGTTTCCATTGGCATGGGACTGCCGTCCGATGCCAATGGATACTCTGCCTGGGCGGCATTGGCACTTTCCATCAGGTGCAATGCCGCCACTATGCCAGGCCATTATAAAAAAAAAAAAAAAAACATAACAAGATTGAATATAAAGAATCCAATCTGCTCAAAAATATGTTATTTGTATAATAAATAATTATTTCATACAGACTAGTAGCTTTTGATTATTGAGTTGGGTTGTTTTATTATTTTATCAAAAAATCGATTTTGACTAAAAAAGTCGATTTTTGGAAAATTGGTTATTATTTGGTAAAAAAAATCAATTAATATAAAAATCGATTTCTCCCCAGCCAAGTCACATCCCTACTAGAGTCGTATTTTACCACAGATAACGTACAAAACTCAAAAGCTCGGCTCCTGTCAAGTATTATAACGTAGCGTTTAGTTGTTGCAATGAAAATGTGTAAAAATGGGGAGAATATATTATGTGTAAGTATATATGGCAAAAATGACTTTATATATATATATATATATATATATATTTAGTATTGATAATGAATATAACTTATTACCTACATATAGATTTTTTAGGATCATTTTACGAAAAGGTATTATCATTTTCCTACACTTGCTTTACTGCGAACAAAACGTTTATGTGGGGCCAACAATGGCGGAAATGAGTAGATATCAATGCAAAATCTTATTAAAATTTATTTTACTTCCTCAAGTTCTACAGAAATGTGACATATTCTATAATTAATAGTTGATTTTTTATATACATGTCATTATTGCCTTATTTCTGTGCATGATAAAGAGTAACTAGGCAGAAACTGTCCAGGTCCTTTGAGAACTCGGTAGCAACATTTTGTTTTTAAATCAAGCAGTTAAAGGTTCTTTATCAACATAGTATAATTATCGATAGTTTACCCACCCGTATTTAACATAAAAACAAATAAAACTATGAGTTTGTAAAAATATTTATTACCAGTCATTTGGTTATATTTAAATATCTGAAATATAATTGTAATGGCATTTGTTATTTATAAGGACATGCAAAGCATAGACCGCTGGTCTCAATTGTACCTGATTGAAACTATTGCAGTTTGTACTTACAGTTTAGTAAATGGCATTGAAGGGCAACTACCTAATCACACTCTAAGTTTCTCTAGCTAGAGCTATATCGTAGACAGTTTTTACTGAAGCATACTGCATATATGAGCCTCTGCAACTATACAGTAGTTCATATTTATTCGTAATATCACTTCGAATTACAGTTAAATGGAGCCAATTGAAAGGAATAAATTGAATTATACAGAATTCATTACGCAGCTTTCAGTTCTAATTTTCAAAGTAAAAGTGAACGTAGATTATGAGGCTTTATGGATTTAATTTTACCTTATTAATATTAATAGCATTCCACTGTGCTACAGAAGGAGGAATCTAATAAAACACAATATTGTAGCGTCAATTTTGTAATTTTATAGTCTTTTACTGAGGCAAGGATATGACTTACCTTCCGCCAACATTGTGTAGCTGTAAAATCCTTATAGATCTCCTATTTTGTTTTATGTTAACAATTATATTATAATTATTTGTTTACGCGGGCTGTGTATGTATAAATATTTATTGAAGATTTTGTACCATGTAGTGTATAGTGATGCATTTTGTAACCAAACATGAATGTTATCTATTTATACGTAGTATTAAAACTTGAATCGTAAAACTGTTTCTACAAGTTGTGCGTTTGTAAAATAAGTTAGTATGTGTAAATGCTTATGGATCTTTCAGTTTGCAAATATTTGTTACTTTTGTCGTGATCAATATTAGAATATTTCACAATTTTCTGTAGAAAATATTGTGAAATATCTAATAGTTGAAAAACAAAAAGGAGGTTTCATACCACTTTTAAAAATAACATCTTCATTCCACAGACAACTGGTTTGTCTTTAAACTACATTGTAACATATCCATTTATTGTTTGAACCATGGCAACACAGAATGTCATATTTGTCTATTGGAAGACAATATTTACGTGTAAAATTATTTATTCAATTTTAATGTAATGTAGCTTTTAATTAGTGTTGTAACTGGAGGTTGACACTCGTCTATGCGGATACATTTTATGAATGTGGCTGACAGCTGACTTGTGTGTCCGAGCTATTAATACATTACTGCAGCTAGGATTAATGCTTTGGAGAAAAAAAATGTTGAAACAAACTTGAAGTTTAGGCAGCAAATATGGCAACTCTAAAAATGTTCGTTCCGATTGATATATTCCGAATATATGTATATTGATATTTGCCATAATAAGGACTTGTATAGTATGTATACATTATACAAAGTTATCCGTTAGGCTACTTTCCCACGGCATCCAGTTCGGTGGGAACGGTTTTTTACGGAATCCTGCAAAAACCACTGCTGTGTTCACACACAGTAGTTTGCATCCTGTTTTTTGCGGTAGGGCAACGAGCGGTATAGGTGTACTCTTCACTCAGCCCGTCCAGTAAAAAACAGTATGCAGGAAGCTGGTGGGAACACTTCCATTAAATTATACGTGTAATTAAACTGGATCCTGCATTTTACTGGACATTGTCATCCAGTTTGTAGTGGCAAAACCGAATGTAAAATTCGGACGGATCAGTTTTTTGTTGGATGCTGTAAACAGGATAATCGTGTAAATGCTAGTATTGTAGCACGTGCTACGTGCACGTACTAAACGGGATCCTGCAAAAAACCGGTACCGCAAAAAACTGTATGTTGTCGTGTGAAAGTAGTAAATATTGACTTTTGAAAGCGATTTCAAAATGAGCCATAGTGAATATCTGCTCAAAGCAGGCAAGTGTCTTATTTTTGTTAATTTGCAACATTGATTTCTTAAGCATTGTAAAATATGTAATGGTCTCATTATTTCACGGTATCTTGAGATATATCTCTGAAGGCGCAAATAGCCACTGTAATTCCTAGCTGCGGCGATGTTTTAATGTACCGAAAGATGTATTCACTGTCGTAATTAACGGTGCAATTAAGATCAACTTGTAATTTAGTGGAGGTTTAGAATTACCGAATTTGTATCGTTTTGTATCTAGTTTGTTGTCAAGCAAACGGAAATGAAAATAAATATGGAAAAATATACATGTATTTTATTTTAAAATCCGTGTATTACTGGTGTGTGTTCTAATGTGGTTGTCATAACTCAGAATTGTAAATTACGCGGAAATCATTAATTGAATGTAATGTTAAATAAATTGAATAACCGAGATGATAAATTATGTAATAATAATAAAATATAACTCTATTTTTTAATGTTAATTATAAAAAGGTATATCTAAAATCCAACAGAGAATTTAGTAAAACCATTCTAAATTAAACAACTTAGAGACGTTTTAAATCTTCTAGTAAGAGTGAAAGAAAATAATTGCAAAACAACACTATTGATGTCACTAGCCTTGCTATGCATTACATTAGGAGCGTGTGAATGAGATGGCAAGCTGTCCCAACTAAGCTCCCTTTTTTTAAATACTAATATTCGCCTCTTTTACTAACATTCATCATCATCATCATCATATCAGCCACAGGAAGTCCACTGCTAAACATAGGTTTCCCCCAAGGATCTCCACATCGACCTGTTGGAAGCGGCATGCATCCAGCGACTTCCTGCAACCATAGCCAGATCGTCCGTCCACCATGTAGGCGGACGTCCGACATTTCTTCTTTCTTCTCCACTCAAGAACCTTTCGGCTCCAACGGCCATCGGTTCTACGAGCTATGTGCCCTGCCCACTGCCACTTCAACTTACCAATCCTATGGGCTATGTAGCCTTCGTGCTCTGATCTTGTACTCGGACCGACATGGTTTATAACATTAAAAGTAATTTATTTTAGATTGAAGGTGCCGTGTCTAACGAATGTTGGAGACATAATAATGAATTTAATTTACCGACAAATACTTCTTTCCTAGTATTATTAACGACTGAACGTTCGCACGTCATGAAGGTCTCTCATCGAAAATCAGCGTTGCAGTGCTGCTCAGGTGGTGCTGCAGCATACTAGCTGAATGAGAGCTATCTTTGCTGGCGCAATATTTATTTATTTGATATTAATTTGTTTAACGTTAACTGTTCTATATTAACTCCTCTGTAATTTATTGTGCCAGTCACAAATATTCTTTTTTTTTCTTTCTTTCCTAGTACTGTATATTGTGTCAACCCACATATATAATCTAACAATCGAAAATATGATTGAATGTAGTTTGCCATATAGTCCACCACACTGGCCCAGTGCGGATTGGTGGACTTTACATATCATAGAAATTCTTACAAAACGCTATGGTATACAGGCGTCCTCACGATGTTCTCCTTTACTGATATAGTGCGTGATGATTGACTATTAATATACATGTATCCGAAAAGTCAGAGGTGTGCCCTGGGATTCGAACCCGCGACCAGGGCCGTCTTTAACTATGATGGGGCCCTGGGCACAAAAGAATTTGGGGCCCTTCTGAGAAATAAAGAGGATTAAAATCTAACATTTATCTCCTAAGATCATTTCATATCGAAGTTATGTATCAATCTTGTCGGTCTTTTTGGTCGCTCGCTAAGGCTGTGGAGGTTAATTTCTGCCTGTCCAGTCTCCCACCACTGCGTAAGTCCGATAACAGTTTGGCCCACAGTGCAAAGGAGAAGGCCGATCTCTTAACCTAATTCTTTACCTCAAACTCGATTTTGGGTGACGGGGGAGCCACACCGCCGAACATTCCGCGTTGTGAGAGTCTCCTATCTGACATAAAAATAATCCAGCGTGCTGTCAGACGGGAGCTCAGGCTTCTTGACGTCCGTAAGTCGAGTGGGCCAGATGGTATCCCCGCAGTGGTTTTTAAAACGTGCGCCCCTGAGTTAACACCCGTGCTCACGCGCCTTTACCGTCTTTCCTATAAAGCCAACCGGATTCCGGCTCTGTGGAAGGTCGCCAATGTACACCCTGTCCCCAAAAAGGGTGACCGATGAGACCCTTCAAGTTACAGGCCGATTGCTGTCACATCCCTACTCTCCAAGGGCTTGGAGCGAGTTATAACCACTCAGCTCTTGAGGTATCTTGAGGATCGCCAGCTGATTAGTGACCGCCAGTACGGTTTCCGTCACGGTCGCTCGGCTGGCGATCTTCTGGTGTACCTCACGCACCGTTGGGCGGAGGCTTTGGAGAGTGGGGGTGAGGCGATTGCGATCGGCCTTGACATTGCGAAGGCGTTCGACCGAGTGTGGCATCGCGCCCTTCTGGCGAAGCTACCTGCGTATGGAATTCCTGAGGGGCTCTGCAAATGGATCACCAGCTTTTTGTATGGTCGGAGCATAAAAGTCGTAGTGGACGGCTGTTGCTCCGAGACCAAGACCATTAATGCTGGTGTTCCACAAGGCTCGGTGCTATCACCAACACTCTTTATCCTGCATATTAATGACATTTTGTCTATTGATAGCATGCATTGTTATGCAGATGATAGTACGAGTGACGCGCGGTACATCGGCCAACGGGATTTTATTATGGAAAGACGGTTTCAACTTGTATCTGAAGTCGAGAGCTCTCTGGGGCGGGCCTCCGAATGCGGTGAATTGAACTTAGTTCAATTTAACCCTTCGAAGACACAAGTTTGCGTGTTCACTGCGAAGAAGGACCCCTTTGTCATGACGCCACAATTACTCTTACTCTCCTAGAATCCGAGAGTATTGGGATCTTTGGCGTCGAAATATTAAGCAAGGTCGAGCTTAGGAGTCATTTGGAGGACAAAGCCAAACTGGCGAGCAAGAAGTTCGGAATTCTGAACAGGGCCAAGCGGTACTTTACGTCGGGTCATAGATTGACGCTTTACAAAGCGCAAATCCGGCCTCACATGGAGTACCTACTGCTCTCACCTCTAGACAGGTGCCCTAAAATACCAGCTCGATCAATTTGACTCCTTGCAGTGACGAGCTTGTCGAATAGTCAATGATCCCGATCTCACGGACAAATTGAAACCGTTAGGACTGCGGAGAGACTTCGGATCTCTCTGTGTGTTTTATCGTTTATTCCATGGGGAGTGCTTGGGCATTGCAATTTTTCTAAAATAAATGTAGCCTAAGCTAATCCTTATACTACTTATTATATCAGCTACCTGACAATGACAATCCCGTCAAAATCGGTCAAGTCATTTCAGAGATTAGCCGGAACAGACAGACAGAAGGACAAAAAAAAAATTAAGGTCATTTTCGTTATAGGTATCGTGTATATGTTACATTCTTTCTCTGCTTTCGGCATCTCGGGCCGAGTACCCCGTCGGGCCTGAGGCCTTTCAAGCTCGGGGCCCCTACCTTGGTGTTATACAAATGTTTTTATGATGCAAACATACTACCTATATAGTATCATTACTATTTTTGTGAAAGAGAACAAATTTATAGCATTTCACTTTTAGTTTGGAGGGATCTCTTTTAGGATGTGGAGTTATATTATCACTAATCTACTGATATAGATGATTATTACTTCTTACAAATTTGTAAATATACGTATATATGTTGTAGGAGTCGTGAAACGTGTGAGTAAATGTGTGAGGAAAATTTTCGGTTTGTCTTTTTTTTACACTGGCTCTTTTTCGGGGCCCCCCTGAGGATGGGGGCCCTGGGCACGGGCCCCGTGTGCCCTTAGTGTAAAGACGGTACTGCCCGCGACCACCACGAACATGTTGGCAGCCGCATCTGGTCCGTTTGCCAACAGGCCACCTCGCAAGCATGATGTTATTGTATTTTATAGTGGTTGATACTAATACAGGGATTAAATACTTTCGTGTTTCATCAATTAATGTATTGTGCGACTTCGGGGCACAATGATTGTAGTATAATAATAATTGATGGGGCCTCACAATCATACCCATAGGTAAATGGAAGGTCAGATAACTGTCATAAAGCTTCCATATGCCAAGGACGCCTAACAATTTCAAATCACACCCAACGTGTCATACTCATAGTAGGTAAGCAGATGCCAATCTGATGACATCACGCTATTAGCTTTCTGTCCTGAATTACTGATGAACCCTACCTACAAACAAGGGCAACATGACGCTTATTTGGCATGAGTATAATATTTCTAATGTGTTAGCCTCTATTCCTAAAAGAAAATAGTCAGGAAATGGATTACACTGATGTGCTCTACGGGTTCGATGGGAACAGCTAGTATTCCTACTTAATAAATATTGTATTAGCGAATAAAGGGGTACTAAAATGGTTAATTTGCTATGATCCACAATATCATCTAAGTAATCTGTGACCCAAAAGTTGGATCTTGTGTAATTTACTCAGCTGAGTAAATAACATAAATTAATGATTTATGCTAATTAGTGTTTTTATAAAATAAGTTTATTGTAATTAGAATATTGATAATGATGAAGCATTACTCATAATGACAATGATTCAGAGCACCCTACTTTACAAACGGATGTGAGAAGACAGGTTGTTACTCAGTTCATTGGCGGATGTTAAAGATTTTTAAATTGCCCTCATGCATCAAATAAATGCTTCTTTAATAGGTATATACCGTCGCAATAAATCAGCATTTGTTCATTTACATAAATCATTTTGCAGTATGTAATAATAAATACATAATTTAAATTAAAACAAAGGGATGTCCATAACCATCATATCCACCTGTTTCATCCATGTTTCATCTCAAGCACAGGGGTAGCCACCGTGTAACCTAGTATGAGATAGCGATATTTGTGGGAGTGTGGCCAGGTTGACACGTTTTTCCTAAGGTATCGGGAAACTTTGACCGTTCTTTAAAAAAATATAATTGCTAAAATATCGATATTTTAACTTTGAGGGGAACTACAATGCACTTACATACCTGGGTCGTCAGCCATCACCCAGAACTAATAAAAACACTGTATAACATAAACATAATTTAAGTAAATATTTAGTTCTGAAAATAAAAACGATTGTAATAAAAGCTAATAACAAAACAACATCTAGTCCGCCCCGTGACCACGAAAGTTGTAAAGTAATCGAAACGTCGCGGGGAGAAGTTAAAAAAAGCAAAACTTAAACCAAGGGCCCTACTATATTCATCGAACGAACGAACGAACGAACGAAGGACCCTACTATGTTCAACGAAACGAAGTTCGAAACTTCGGATGATCAAAGTTTATATACGATACGAATGTACCTACATAAAACTTATGGTCGTTATTGATTTATGGTCGTAACCATAGACTTATAGTTACGGTGTACGTTATATATATACATTCGTATCGTATAAAAAACTTCGTTGGTCCGAAGTTTCGAACTTCGTTTCGTTGAATATAGTAGGGTCCTTCGTTCGTTCGTTCGTTCGTTCGATGAATATAGTAGGGCCCCAAATCCGCGATAAAATTCGTAAATAGTTTTATTTCAAAAACAATATCTATTGTGCATCCATATACAGTTCAAAACATATAAGGAAAAAGTTTAAAAAATAAAAGATAATTATTGAAGTTTGTTTTTTAATATGTAATTTAAATCTATTAATATCGTTTGTTTTAGGGAATATCAACCTTTGGACCGCTGGCCACCCCAAATAATGTAAATATTTGCCTCCAAAACGTCAAATTTCCTGGAGTCAAGCGGTTACGCCGATAAGGACAGGTTACAAAAGCTTGCATCTCTTTCTTACATGAATGTTATGTATAAATCTCTTTCGTTTTGTGGAAAAGGGATAGAACATGTGACTCCGTCTATTAGTTTCTCCGTCTACGATCTCAAGTCTCACAATGCACAGATTAAAAATTATGTTGATTGATGTCGGTTTGACAGATGCCAGTGTCATTTTTTAAAGTTGCCAGCAATTGCATGTCATTATATACATATGGTAGAATTTACACAATACAAGGTCTCTCATATTATAAAAAAAATATTACAATCCTTTATTAATTCGTTTAAAATTATATGAGAAAAGCATAACTATTTATAAATACGTATATTTTCGGGAATAACATTGTTTTTCATACGAATTCTACAACAAAATTGTTCATACAATGATACAATGGTATTTGTATAGGTCTTTTTAAATTTTATACCTGGTAGCACGAAAAAAAAATCAGAATTATTTCATTCACATACGGAGAGAGAAAGTAAATTGCAAAATCCAAGTTTTCCTATATTATATACGGTGTAATAATGAAATTAACATTTCCGCGTGCTGAGAAATGCTCGTAATTTCTTCAAGTGTGTTTTATATGTGCCGAATAAACAGATCGTTATGGTTAAAATGCTGGAACTTAGAATTCGTGGTGCCATCAGTTTTCGTGTGTGACTAGAGTAATTTTATGTGTGGTTTGGTGATATATAGGGCAAAATGCCACGAGGAGAGAACAGGCCGAGTATCCTGCTGTCTAGGGAGGAGAATGACCAGGTGTTCAGCCTCATAGGTCCGAAGTGTCAGGTGGGTTTTGTTACAGGTTGTCGCTGAGCGTGATTCAGTGCCTGAGATTACGTATCTGTGCCGTATCTGCGGATTATCAGTCGATATAGGTCTGATAATGTATTTTCTTCGTATTTTCGCCCATATTTAAATATTCTAAGAAATTATGATTGCAATAGCTTTCATATATTGAGAATGTTTGTTTTAATAGTGTTTCAAGGTTCCTATATTTATAATGCTTTTAATTAATAAAATAACTACAAAATAATGAATTTTCCTATTACACAACATTGTAATCTTTGCCCATATTACTATGTCATTTAAAAAAACAGTAGTACAGTATTTTTTGTTTTTTTTTTGAAAAGTGTATTATGTGTATTTTATTTCTTACAATAATATGCTGTAAAACTGCCCATCTGAAATGTGACAAGAAGTCAAAACTATAGGACGAAACAAATAACATATTTTACAACTCTTCTGGTCATTTATGACATAAGTAGTTATATATTCTACAAGTACATATGTTTTGTTCTGTTTGTACACAATATTATTTATTTATTCTTAATTATTGGTCTTTAACTTTGCATTGTTCAATCCCATCATATAATATTAGCCTGAACTATTTTATTAACATCTTCAGTAGGTAGTTGTTGAGTCAAGGAAGTTGCGGTCTACACTAAGTAACAATTCAGTTGACATTAAATGTCTCTCAGCCTTATTTATACACAGTTCTACAGCCAATTTTAGTAATCAAATCTCTTAGAGTGACGAATACAAAACATTTGATAACTGAAAAGCGTTTAAAAATGTCTTTATATAAGGCCCTGAGTATGTCAGGTAGACTTAAATATAGAGAGCAACCTCATGGGTCTGGCAGAAATCTGTATAAACTATGAGTTGTTTTATCTGAGGATAATGATCTGGTTTCGGTAATTTACTATGCTGGAATTTTTCAGTTATAAAATTTCTACATTACTTTTAAATTTTAGTGGCACTTTTATACAATAGTTAGAAGAGGGCAAACATTAGTAAAATTTATATGTATATGATATTTAAATTAATTTTAAAATCTTTAGAATTTTGATTATGAAATCCTCACTATTCTTTTAATCAAAATTGTTTTTTATGCAATCTGTAGCTAAAAATCCTTATTTAAGACATAATGTCAACATAAACCAAAAATATACATCAAAGTTATAAATAACAAGCACTATATAATTGTGATATAGATATATAAACAGAATAGGCATTTAAATAGGTGCTCAAACTGAAATAATTAGTAGTACTACTACCTGGAAGGAAAATTAAAATACTTTTGGATTTATTTTTAAAAACTTCAATATATTGTTACACATTCATTAACTTTATTACGATACTCATACATAGTAAAATCTTTTGTATCCAAGTTTGCAAGTAAAATGTGTGGAATACTGTAAACCGGATTGCATTTATAATATTATCTTTATCGTGAGCTATTGTAGGTTTTAGTAATTGTGCCAAACTTGGGCACATGAATTATTTCTCACAGCCCAATTTAATTAAAAGTCTAACTTTAGAAACACCATTATTCTCTTATCATATCTTTAAAAACTACACATTTAAAGAATAAATAATTTTAATATAAATTCCATCATGTAAAAATTAACCAATAGTTCTTATTTAGTTTATTAAACCAGATTTTTTCCTTCACACATGACATTGTAATTCATAAACAGGTCCAGGTGGGAAAGTAGCATGCAAAGCTTGTTACGCACATCAATTTCACCTCATAAACTTTATGGGGTGAAAGTTATGAGATGAGTACATCTAGATAAGTGCACTTGTATCCTTATCTGGCTGGTGGGCTTCATACTCAAGCACCTATGTACCATAGCAAAGTAGAGTGCCCATTCACAGTATCAGTAAAAATATTGTTGATACCACCTTTTGCATTTTGTTCTTACAGCGGAAGACAAAAAAAAAACCTTTATGGACTTTAAGTTAATTTCTTAAAGAACTCTAGGCCTGGGTCGCAATTTTGTTAAATTATATATTTTTCCTTCCTTTTTCCCGAAGTGCGTGGTGGCCTGTTGGTAAACAGACTAGACGCGGCTGCCAACATGTTCACGGTGGTCGCGGGTTCGAATCCCAGGGCACACCTTTGATTTTTCGGAGTCATGTGTGTATTGATAGTCAATCACCATGCACTAAAACGATGAAGGAAAACATCGTGAGGAAACCTGCATACCAGAGCGATTCATAAAAAAATCTATGGTATGTAAGTCTGCCAAACCATATGGGCTAATACAGATACAGATATATTTTTCCTAACACAAAAAAGCAGGTTTCATCAAGGCACAAAAATCTTCGAAAGTTGCATAGTAAAATAGGCATTCTTCTCTGCTTTTCTTTCTTCTTTCTAGTAGGCCAAGTTTGATAGATAATTCAATAGGTAAACCAAAGATTCATGTTTGTTGAGACTATGGGCCACTAGTATGTGTTTAACTTATGGGAGAAATGAAGAGAAAAAAGTTAAAATTGGAAACAATTGAATGTGCATTTCTTTCCATGCAGTAACTGGTAATAAAATAAAAGGTTAAAAATAAAGATGTCCTGATATTTGTATATTATAATACTTGATATTTCTATACAGTAGTTAGGCTAGCTCTTGTATGTACCACTCCAATAAATGTATGAAATTTTTGTGATGTAACAATAATTTATGCATCAGGTTAATATTATGAGTTACATTTTATAGTGAATTATTATCTATTGTACAGTATCTAGTTTGTAACATTTCATAACATTATATAGATATTTCCTTTATAGGTATTTAAAGGTACTCAAAATCTCCAGTTTAGTTTTCTATAAAAAGTGAATCATAAGTTGGCATTAGATCAATGACATATTATAAAAATATTATTAGTCATAATATTTCCAAATAATATTGTTCTAGACTCTACAGAAAGATACCAGCTCATCATGAAATTAATGAAAATTGTAAGAAACAAATATTAAATATCAAATATCATGTCTATTTTTCAGTTTAAAGTTAATATTAATTTTACACCTAAAATATATATAATAATTAATAAGTAGTATCATTACATAAAATACTCAATATCAACTCAAGTGTTAATTAAATTTATCAATTCTGGAAAATAATTAATGAAAAAGACCATGATAGAATGAGGTCTAATAATTAATGACTTAATTTACCTCAATTTAAAATATATTTGCTACAGGTACTTAAATAAACCTTTAAGTAAAGAAGTATGTATTTTACTAGATTTAAGTTAAAATAGAATTCATAAAAACGATATCTTTCGCTAAGTAAATATTGTGTTACATTCAGGAAAATTGTGAATGTCATAAGAATATTTTTTTGTATTGGCATAGGCCATAGCATAATGACCATATCACACAGGATGGTACTAGGTACCTGCAGAGCTATAAAGGTATTGAGCAAGTACCAGTAACAGTGCAAGAAGTTATCTCTCTAACTGAAACAATTATGATAGTCTGCTTTATTTGTCTTCACCCTGGTCTTCTGCTGGGCCAAAAATGCAATCCCTTGAGTGGGTTTCTATTGCCAAATATATGCCCCGCGTATGATGCGGCACTCGTTATCTGGATGGGTAAGAATTAGCTACTAACACCATTGACGTCACATTCGATTTCTTCGCCACTGTTATCAAACTTCGCCCCCAACACATGTTGGATAACAATGATTAATTGACTTCATTATGTTTAAAACCAGCCATTACTTATGTAACTGATCACCATGCCCTTATCTTACATTGTAAAATTGGCTTAGCTATCGTTTATCATAAGTTATTTTGGATAATAAATATATTCTTAATCGTTAGCCGGCGTTTACGATAAACCCAGCGAACAAATAAGTGCAGCTAATTCACACGATGTTTTAAATCACTTGATGCCTCATCAGAAGCTTTAGGCCGCGTTTCCACTGACGCGGAGCTGGGCGGAGAGGAGCTTAGCGGTGCACAAATTGACCAATGACTATGCTTGAAATATCCGCTACGCTTCAATGGAAACAGTACGAGCGGGGTGGAGCAGAGCTGAGCGGATATTCATACATCGAGGCGGTGCAGTGCGGAGGACAGCGAGCATTGGGGTACAGAGCGGAGGACAGCGGGGCGGTACGGAGCGGTGCGGAGCGGGGCGGTGCGTGACTCGCGTGCAGTGTGTCAGTTGTCTTCGTTATCTTCGTCTTCAAGTAGAGAAAGATATAAAATGATTGCTTTTTTCTTTTTAAGCGACAACATGATGTATGGTCTTTCCGAGAGATTGAATGTAACTAAGTGCAAAAATGCGCGATTCCAAAAGTATGCTCCACTCCGCTCACTGACCACTCACCGCTCTTCATCGCTCCTCTCCGCCCAGCTCCGCTCCTCTCCGCCCAGCTCCGCTTCAGTGGAAACACTGACCACTTTTCACCGCTCTTCTCCGCTCCTCTCCGCCCAGCTCCGCGTCAGTGGAAACGCGGCCTTATGCTCGCTGGTCTATCTTACTATAGCAACATAGCAATACTTATTACATACAAGAAGTCCACTGCTGAGAACAAGCCTGTCCCAATCAACCAGAATCCCATATATCCAATTAATATCTAAAATGCTTACAAAAGCAATCGCCTTTTTCACAAACGGTTTGCCACCTTTGGCAATGTAGTGTAAAAACAGAGAAATAAGCAAGGGTAGGATATCATAGATCAGCATTCTCAATGAAGGAACAGAATACAGCTATATAAAAGTGAATTAATTTCGGTCATGTCGATCCTGTCATTTTAGATTTCAATCTACATCGTTGCTCTTCATCTTAAAACTATTTATTAATATTTTACTGCACTAGCACTCGATGTGACTAAACGGTACCTCGGATAGGACATGCGGTTCCATCTAGATAAAGCATGGACGGGCCATATAATAAGAAGAAATATTTTAATTTATTTATTTAACGCTCTTTATTGCACAAAATACATAAAAAAGAACTATAAGATATATTTTACAACTTGACATTATAGTCTACAAAACTCAAAATACGCGATTAGTACAATTAATATTAACCAATCCAATTTCATCCACAGAGCCTGGCGACAGCAGTAGTGCAGCTCTTCACGACAGAAGGTCCAGGGCACTCAGAATGGAAGAAGAAGGACACGGGGGTGCTGTGCCTCATCAAGGACAACGGCAAGCGGTCGTACTTCTTCAGGATCTATTGCCTGTACAGGCGGTCCATGATATGGGAGCACGAAGTGTACATGCAGATCGAGTACAAGAGCCCCAGGCCGTATCTGCATACTTTTGAAGCTGAGGTGAGACATTTTCGTGGCGAAGTTAAAACTGTAAATGTCCAGTTATTATGATGATATAACGCTGTATCGAAGAACTCGTTCGCATACTATTTTCGACTGAAAAATACTTTAATATTGAGAAATATTGCTTAACTGAACGTCCTCTAGAGATCGTTTGTGGATACTATTTGTTCTATAGAAGATATAAAATAGTCTTTTACTATAATTTCTTGCTGTAATCGGTCGAAATATTAAAGTAATGTTTTGTTCTTTAATTTGATATTTTGATCACCACACCATAGTCTATGGTCCATTAATTCAAATCCACATCTCGTTAACAGCGCATACATATTGGGTCACTCATCTCGACGTTAATGAAGCGATAATAAAAAATCCTAAAATATAATTAGCCCGACCTGGGATTGCAACCCTGAATCACACGGTTCATAGTGCATGTGCGCTTTCACTGGGCCGTGAAGCGATGAGTAAGGCTTAACGAGAATGTATGGATTCTCCGGTACAGTAAACAAACCAGTCCTTAAAATAACCCCATGGCATTACATAGGGGTTATTTGTTTCAGGGTCAGTGCTTAGATCTTTCTTGCTTAATATTGATTTTGTGTTAGTAAAAGATTATTTATATATTGGTGACTGTCCCGCTCTCACACCCACCAGTGTAACTCCTGTGAGCCAGGATAAACAGTGGCACTTAATGTAATGACACCGAGCATTGAAGCTCGCTGAGTCTCCGGGAATGTCTAATTTGTCTTTAACCCGCAACAAAATTAATCAGAAAGTTAAATTAATAGGAGGAGTTGGAAATAAATTATTGTCCACTTCCCTCCGTGCAAAGCGGGTGAACATTGAACTAAAGAGGTAAATAGCCAAAAGTCTTTCACAGCCGGAGAAGCACCACGGATCAAACAAATCATTATTATATTTATATGAGATCTATTATGATTTACCTATTATGATGACCTATTTTGATTGTTTATAGATTATAAAATATTAATTAATTATTTATTTTTTTTACGAGTCGGCAAATTTTTTACAAAATTTGTTAGTGTTAAGAGCGTTTATACCCTGTGCGCGCTTTTTGGCTTAAAAACAGGACTTTTCAAATGAGTTAATAGCCACCAATAAACAATTTAAAGGAAAAATAATTAGTACTTATTTTAGAAAAGGTTGTCATCTAGGGATTTTGGTGGAAAACATTATAGATTGATGAATAATTTGTGAGTACTATAAGGATTACTGAACACAAATTTCGTTATTTAGGCTTTAAATGGCAATTTAGAAGCTTAAGATATCCGAAACCACTAAATATAAGATGAAAATAAAAATATTATCAGACTAATAAGACCCTTATGGAGGGATTTTGCTGAGAAAAATAATCTTTTTGTGTTTGGTTCCTGAAAAATAAAAATTTTAACAATGCGAAATTATTCAGAAACTCTCGTCAAGAACATATTTTTTTTCACCAACTTATCGTACATAATTTTTTATAGCAATTGCATATTATAATAGAAGAACATCTTATCAATAAATTACCATTTTTATATTTCAACAAAATTAGTTTTCATGTTTTCTACAAATATTTTAAAAACCACTATAAAACACGCTGTCCGACGTGGCTCAAATCAGACCGCCGCAAGGCCTTCTAGAGGGAGGACGTATCGCTCGTCGCTCCGGTCTAGCTGCAGTCGATTTTTGCCGTGCGTAGTAAAAATAGCCACGAGCGGACTGCGATTACCACATCTTAGTACTTTGGTAGTAAAATATTTAATTATTTTTATTACCTACAATGATTTTGTAGTGAGTATAAATTATGTTTCAGGTAATATAATGGGATGTAATTCCGAGGCTAAATTATGTTATGTATTGTAATATAAAATTAAATATATTTCGTAATTGTAAGAGGTTGTAAGGCCTTTAACACTATTTATGTGTTCGAACACGAAATGGTTAATAAAACGTCCGTAGTGTCTACTGATTGAACACTGATTTGAATGCAACTTAACAATGTAATAAGAACGAAAATATGATTAGTATCTAAATTTGTATTATTCTTTGCTTGCACAGTAATATTTGTCTACTTATAATGCAAATAAAATATTTTTATAATATTATATTACAGTTACATTTCAATTGAATATTTGAAGCGCACGGATCAAAGTTGTTTGCGCCGATTGTATAGCGAGCCGACGCGGCAGCTCTACGCACACAGCTTTGGTCGCTTATGTGTGCGTGAAATTAACGAAGAAATACCTATAGTTGACTTTGCGCGCAAGGTGTATACGCTCTTAAAAGATCCACAATTTATTTTCTGACGTCTGTGACGACGGCTATCACGGGGGAAGGGTGCGGTACAAAGTATGTGGATAAGAGATAGAAATGGTGCCTAATCATTGTTAATCGCTCCAAAATCATTTTTAAATAAATAATATTGGCGTATGGCTGACGAGCCTCAGGTTGCCGACCACTGGTCAAGTTAAAAGTTGAGGGTATTGTGAACAGTGAGGTTCTCTCGTTAGTTTTCAAGCCTATACATTTTACGTGAATTCCGATTCTAGAGATTTGTTTATGTCGTGTAGGCTTCAGTTTGTAAAAATAAAAGCCTTTTTCGGCAATTGCTTGATAATCATGTGATGTCTCTAAGGAGCACTGGTTCCATTAATTATGCTTACGTTAATTATTTCTAGTAAATAAACTATTTTATGATGTTACTTCTCGCGTCTATGACTAACACAATCGTTATGACTGCCTAGCGCTATCAATGACGAAGCCTGCTGCCAAATGAGCTGTCGCAAGTTCATTCAATGCACTGAAATAATGTTTGAGTGTTTCTCAAGTAAAAGTAAGCATTACTTGGTGTTAGACCGGTTTTTTATAGTTTCTGAGAATCAGGACATAATAATCTTTCAATTATGTTAGTGTGGGATCAGAGTTATGAGTGTGACTATTGGGTGTGTAATATATATTACAAGCAAAGTTTGGATAAATTATGCATCGTTACATTGTTGTATTTTATTCCGTCAGTATGAATAATTACGGGTGTTCCCGTACCTCACTCGAACTAATTATATAATACTAATTTATTTATTTATAAATTCTTTATTGAACACCACATACAGTAATAAGATAAAAAGAAAAAAAATATGACAACACGTTTAAATAAAGGTGACAATTGGCGGTCTTATCGCTTAACGCGATTTCTTCCAGACAACCATTAGATGGATTAGGTTGAAGAAAAAAAAGCTACAAAGAATAGGGTCACAAAAAAGGTAAAAAAAGAAAGAGAATATTAATCATAAATGAAAGTAATATGTACAAAATATGAGGAATTAAAATATATATCGACGCAGGAAAGCGATTTTGTCGTATCTCGAAATAAGCAATTTTACACCAGGATCACAAAAAAATTAATTAAAAAATGAATAACCACTAACTTGAAAACTTAGGAATACCATTTCTTTGTTAATAACATTTTCAAATAAAACCTTGCATTTTCACAAGGAAATTCAATGCGGTATTTTTTTTATGAATTAAATAAAATATAAAACGCACATATGCATTTTTTGAGATACGACAAAATCGCTTTCCTGCGTCGATATTTTCATTAAACATACATAGACTGCATAAAATAAAAATATCGTATAATATACTACATAAACTACAATAAAATATAAAATACTGATTTAGGGGAAACATGAAAGTAATAATAAATTTAAAGTGATAGATAATGTGCTCTATATAATACTAATGGTCGCCCAGTGGTCGAAATTCGACCAAATCAAGAAGAGAAAAAGTTTTTACATGTATGATGATGTTGTTATTCTGATAATTCGTGCACATTTAAATGTACCTCTCAAAATCACTTATTTATCCTGAAGTATATGCAATTACTTATATTTTTTTTGTACCTGAATGTTGTTATTGCAGATTACTGCTACAGAACTTTCTTTATGCATACAGGGTATATCAAGACTGCTACCGAAAACGAAGCCGGGTGGTAGTTTAAGCGACTTCAGACACAATGCAACAGAAAAAGTTGCAAAAAAAAGCGACAATTTTTTTTTCTTATTTTTTTCCTATGGCCATATTTGGGTGGTAAATACATTTTTTCCTAAAATAATAGTGTATACCCTTTTATTTATAAATACTCGAAGGTATAAAAGAGTTTAAATTATTATTTTAGCAAAAACTATGGATTTACCACCTAAAAATGACAATATTTAAAAAATCATAAAAAATAATTGTCGCATTTCTAGGCGAAATTTTTTATTAAATTGTGTTTGTAGCCACTAGAACTACCACCCGGCTTCGTTTTCGGTAGCAGTCTTGAGATACCCGATATAATGATAGTCAGTGTACATTTAAATGTATCTTACTGCTACACAATTTGTATGAGCGCTCGGTATTTCACGTGGTATTCGTCAAATAAAACTTTTCTGTTTGACATTCAAAAGAAACAATTTGACCAAAGAGTACCTATGTATACGTGAACAAATACTTGTGTATGCGTGTGTCAAATGCATACTGGTTTGTGTAATGTTTTATTTATTGATTTAATGTACTTTTTACGCATTATTATTAAAAAAATATATATTAAATGAGGCAAATAATACTTTTTTTTATATGTCTATGTCAGAAGAACAAAATCAAAAAGAAAAGAAACAATTTGACACCAGAGTATGTATGCGTGTACAAATACTTGTGTATGTATGTGTGTGTGAAATGCATGGTAGTGTGTGTAATGTTTTATTTTTTGATTTAATGTACTTTATAGGCATTATTATTGAAAAATATTAGCGTTCTGCACTTCTCCTACACATAAACTATAAGTGTGCCAAATTTTATGCTCCTGCGTCCGCGCAATTTTCGTAAAAAGGGATCCAAAGTTTTTGCATCACGTATTAATATATAGATCTGTTTATTTTATAAATATAGGTTTCTCTGTCTTATTCATCTGTAGAATGGTAGAATATTAAAGCATCAAAGCTTGGCATTCCATTGCGCTCACCATCCTGAAAAATAAGATGTTAAGTCTGAATATGACCAGTAGTTACTCTGGATACAATGTCTTTCAAACCGGAACACAACAGTGCGTTTACATAGCCTATTGGCGGGAATAATAGACATTTGGTTGGTAGGTACCCAGGCGGCCTCTTACATAATTTGAGAGACCTACCATGAGTAAAACCATTTTATAGGATTTGTATTTTCGTTTCATTTTGTATAACCTGCTTCCATCCATCCATCCATCAGCCAAAGGAAGTCCACTGCTGAACATAGGCCTCCCCCAATGATTTCCACAGAGACCTGTTGGAGGCAGCCTGCATCCAGCGACGTCCCGCGTATCGGAAAGCGCAGCGTAGGACGTCCACCTACAAGATGGTCCGACGACCTGATAACCTGCTTACTTTGTTATAATTATTTTGAAGCTGACCCAGTTTGATGTACTGAGTTATTTCGCGAGGTTGAAAGCTGCGGAAAAATGCGCCATCAGCCTGAATTATTTTAACACATTTTACCGCAAGCTTTTTACATTTTATTTAATTAGTAAATAGTGCCTATTGACCGACCTAGTTTAACCCAGATTATGCTCCATACCTATACAAGGTGATACTGAAACACCGTTAAATAAGTTACAGATGTAATCAGACTGCCACGGTGGCAGAATTTTACTATGGTATGATTATAAAGCTGAGGTCTCGTGTTCGAGTCCCGAGTCGGGCGAGGTGATAATGGTTTTGGATTTTTCAATTCATTATCAGCCTGTAGTCAGGAATTTGTGCCCTATGTCACATCGCGGGAGGAACCATTCCAATCGAAATGTGGGTGTATTAGTTGGTACCAGCACTTCTACCTACCCCTCCTGGGAAAAAGGCATGAGTTTATGTGAAACAGTTAAACCCGTATGGTACTATGTTTGAATATTCAGTTTGAATGAAATTAACGCAAAATTAAGATGCCGAATAGCCAAAAACTACTCAACGAAAAATTATGAATGAGTTTTGACAGCATTCTTTTATGATTGATCTACTGTTCGCCTCCTCTATGGCCTCACATACCAGTGAAAGATTACTGATATAAATAATAATAAAAAAATCCATCCAACTGTCACATACATCCTACAGTCCTGACCCCACACTAATATCGAGTCTTTTATCTTGGGTATCAGGAACTACGCTAAACTTTTCGGTCTCACAAACACTCAGACGCGAAAGAAATATTTGTGGGCTGCACAAACATTTCTATCTATGCGGGGCTCGAACCCGCGGCCACTAGTCTCACAGGTGGCGTCTAACCAACTGCGCCACGGAGTCTTTCAAAATATAATTCAGGTTTGATTGCCGATTTCCGTTTTCGTAAACAATCAAATAGTACCCGACTAACACATATTTTTACTACAATTGTAATTTGTATTGTAGTGTCAATATTATTGAGACACTCGTCACAGCCCACGTCATAGCCAGGATAAAAATATAAAGCGTTGTGGTATTTGTAAGCTATTTTTAAAAGTCAATTAGTACTTGTAATTTATCTGCTGGTTTCCTTATACTGCAATGTTTACACACAATAATATTATCAGCCAATATTTATTCTAATTTCTACTGCTGGCTTGGGCCTCCTATACCATTCAAAGAGGCTTAGGTTTTAGCTCACTGTGTTTGTTTAGAGCGGGTTGGCGAATTTTGCTTATGTGCAAGTTCCCATATGTTTTGCTCCATCATTCAATGTTAATTGACGGTCGCAATTTGAAGTCTCCTGCGCCGTTTTCCACCCCTTCCACCCGTATTTTCTTGATAAACCTCTCGTTAGCCGTTTTTCGTCAATCTTCACATTATGAAGCCAATTAACCTTAATGACAAACCACTTAATCTGATGACCGTTTTGTGGCGTAGTTAATTTAGAGGTTTTAAAGCCCAAATACTGGAACGCAACTTAAATATAAATGGCGCTTAAGAGCGTATACACCTTGCGCGCAAAGTCAACTATAGGTATTTCTTCGTTAATTTCACGCACACATAAGCGACCAAAGCTGTGTGCGTAGAGCTGCCGCGTCGGCTCGCTATACAATCGGCTCAAACAACTTTGATCCGTGCGCTTCAAATATTCAATTGAAATGTAACTGTAATATAATATCATAAAAATATTTTATTTGCATTATAAGTAGACAAATATTACTGTGCAAGCAAAGAATAATACAAATTTTGGATACTAATCATATTTTCGTTATTATTACATTGTTAAGTTGTATTCAAATCAGTGTTCAATCAGTATACACTACGGACGTTTTATTAATCATTTCGTGTTCGAAAACATAAATAGTGTTAGGGGCCTTACAACCCCTTACAATTACGAAATATATTTAATTTTATATTACAATACATAACATAATTTAGCCTCGGAATTACATCCCATTATATTACCTGAAACATAATTTAAACTCACTACAAAATCATTGTAGGTAATAAAAATAATTAAATATTTTACTACCAAAGTACTAAGATGTGGTAATCGCATTCCGCGCGTGGCTATTTTTACTACGCGCGGCATAATCGACTGCAGCCAGGCCGGAGCGACGAGCGATACGTCCTCCCTCTAGAAGGCCTTGCGGCGGTCTGATTTGATCCACGTCGTACAGCGTGTTTTATAGTGGTTTTTAAAATAATTGTAGAAAACATGAAAACTAATTTTGTTGAAATATAAAAATGGTAATTTTTTGATAAGATGTTCTTCTATTGTAATATGCAATTGCTATAAAAAATTATGTACGATAAGTTGGTGAAAAAAATATGTTCTTGACGAGAGTTTCTGAATAATTTCGCATTGTTTAAATTTTTATTTTTCAGGAACTAAACACAAAAAGATTATTTTTCTCAGCAAAATCCCTCCATAAGGGTCTTATTAGTCTGATAATATTTTTATTTTCATCTTATATTTAGTGGTTTTGGATATCTTAAGCTTCTAAATTGCCATTTAAAGCCTAAATAACGAAACTTGTGTTCAGTAATCCTTATAGTACTCACAAATTATCCATCAATCTATAATGTTTTCCACTAGATGACAAATCCCTAGATGACAACCTTTTCTAAAATTAGTACTAATTATTTTACCTTGAAATTGTTTGTTGGTGGCTATTAACTCATTTGAAAAGTCCTGTTTTTAAGCCAAAAAGCGATTGCAGGGTATAAACGCTCTTAACTACGTTAATCCCGATTAAATGTACTGGCTAAGTGGGCCGTGCGCTGTTAAGAGCAACTTATTATTTGAATGGCGTTCCAGTATTCGGGCGTAAAAGAGATTTATGGGTCCATCCCCGAACCGAGTCAATTGTGTCGCCCAAAAATATTCGTTTTGGGTCTGGGTATTGTAATACCATAGGTGTCATAGTTCGCATTACACTTGGTATGTTTATAATTATCTCATGACTATATACGCATATAGTCAAATCACACGATTTACATGTATATTTATTCTTTTAGCCTGTGTCTCGGTTATTTTTCCCTTTGTTTTGTAGTTTTGGGGAGGGGTTTTGTATCGCTCTTAAATTATCAATCATGTTGCATTAATTGAAGGACACTATACTAATCAGATACCCTAAGGCACGATATACTAGATAGGCATAGAAATACAAATAAAACATGGTATAATTATGTATGTGTCTGGTATATAATATGTTACGCATTAATATAAATTAGTCACAACATGACATACAACATATTTCTATGTTGTACGAGTGCAGCAGACAATACGCTACGCCACGACATTCAGAATGAAGAGTCGACGACCTCGCCGCGCGACATGGTAAAACAATCGCACCGCGTCACTGCCAAATCTATTTGGAACTGCGCTCACCACACACATACTAGATTTTACAATCTTGCTCCTTTATCTAGATTCTAGCAGTTTAAGCCGTAGGGATAGGAAATAGTCGTTTCTAATTTATCGAACAATTAACTTTGGCTTCATGCAACAAAGACGTGGATTCGGTCTTCGGAGCTGTATAAACGAAAGAGTAACAAACACTCGCATTTATTTAAACAATTTATGTATTTATTTACAGAATTTTTACTATCATTCCATGGAGAGAAGTGAACCATTTCATGGACTGGATACGAATATTTATCTCGGTTTCGAATTTTAGCTCGAATTCTCGTTTCGTTACTTACCACGAAAGTTTATAAGACGTTTGATTACATTATTATGGCGGAATACTACAAGTTTGAGCTAAATTATGTGAAGTGATTAAAGGCTTTGATTTACGATGTCCAACCGTCTACATACATACATACATAAACTCACGCCTATATCCCAGAAGGGGTAGGCAGAGGTGCCAGGACACCCACATTTCGCCTTGTATATTCCGTCCCACAATGTGATAAGTGGCGAGCCTATCGCCATATCGGGCACAAATTCCTGACTCTGGGCTGATATTAAATAGAAAAATCCAATATCACTTTGCCCAACCCGGGATTCGAACCCGAGACCTCAGCTTTGTAACCGTACCTTAGTACAACTACGCCACCGAGGCAGTCTACATAACTTTAATTTTGAAAATGTATCCCTCAAAAAAGCTCTCAAGGGCTGAATTTGTTCAGACCTGGGACATCGTGGTTCTCAGTACAAATTACTACTAGACTAATGCTTATAAGTACTGACACAATTACTCATATGATGGTGTATTTACCTCAAAATAAACACCACCATGGGATCACCACAACTACATAACAAAAATATATAAGGAAAATAATTAATTTTCCCAACAACAACAATTGCGATTGCTATGGCATGACCACGTCATAATGATTCAAGAGTTAACAATGGGACACTCTTAGTGAAAGCTATGACCAACACACACAAGAATTAGACGCCGTGGGACAGGAAAATGATATTTCCTTATATTTGCAGTAATTTAATTACTTATGAGCTTGCTGGAAGATTGCTGGAGGCACGGTGCAATGTACAATGGAATTTCTTTCGTTGAATATGAATATACGACGGCTAAATGTTATTCTGCATCTGTAATCATAACGCGAAGAGTTTACAAGGACAACAGGAGTCCAAAGGACACGCCATGCCTAGCTTTTCCTGTTTCAGATTGTTTTCACTTACAGTCTTGTCTGTGTCTGCTTATTTGACGTCGATTTTTTGAGAATAGAATTGCTCGTTATTATTGTTAATACAAACCTTTGGGTATGAATATGGGTTGTTTCCTTACACATTTTAGGATTTAGATACACATGAAACAATGGGTTTTCATTGTTATTTACACAATTATTGATACGGAAATTAAATTGTGGTCACCTTTAGGTGCTTTTGTTAGTATATTTCGTGTAAATATATTTTTTTGGGCAAATGATTCGTTTATGTTACTTAAATTATCATTGTAATAAACAAATGCAATTTCGCCAACTTTCGCTTTTAATAGGGTTGTGTCCAAACTTTGATCTCGAGCACTATTTAATGGTTCCTAAAAAAGAAATACAAATTCTATAATGACAGATATCAATATTTTTAATAGTGCGGTGAGGACACTCTTTGTCTCTGTCGCATGCATGCACCTTATGGAAGATGACGTCATTTCGTGCATGTTGCATCCTTTTCTATTACTCCTACCACTAAATTTTATATATTTACAAATATAGCTAGCTTATTACCAAATGGATTATAAAATTTCTTCTTGATTATGATAACCATTCGATATAAACAATCATAAAAATTATGGACACTAGGCTATTGTACCAGAAGCTCGTGTTCTGCAGTGGTATTAATAAATATACAGGGAGCGCAAAAAAATGGCGCACCTGCTCAGTTGGGTACAAGGGCATAATATTAATATCGTAATAAAAAAATAATATTTGGAAAATACCTATCCGTTTTGAAGTTATGACCGTTTAAAGTTTTAAGTTTAATCACCGCTTTTTCGCATAAAACCAGTTGGAATGGATGAAGAACAAGATTTAAACACATACGTATTTTTCGTTTCGTCGTTAATTGAACGGTTAACGAAATATACCACGAAAACCATTTTTAACAGCATCAAAACTTTCTTAGACTTCGCTTTAACGGCTGTTTACAAATGGGTAAGGTCATGAACTCTTAGCTGTATAATTTATCCTTCTCTAACTTCAAAAAAGGATATTTTTTGTTTCATTTCAAATAAATCAATCGGTTAAACAGGGACGTACTTAGATTTAATCGTCAATAAATTAACAACATAATAACTTTAGGTGCAGTTGCATCGTGTATGGATTGACTATTTTGTTTGTCATTATTTTCCTTAGTGTCACAAATCCAAACTGAAAGACACCAAGAAATCACACTGGTCATCGCTTAAATCATGTAAGATGCGAATTTAATTATAATTAGAAAGGTTTTGGTAATATTAAATTTTCTAAATAATTAATATTCATTGAAAAAATAATCTGATGACACTGATTAATAAAAAATAAGATTTTTAAAATGATGGCCCAATTCGGCCCTATTAGTCAAAGGAAGCCGCCGGTCATAGTGTACTTCGTCGGATCCAACGCGGCTCGATTATTCTTCCTTTGAGGTTACCGCCGTCCTTTGTGAGCGCGAGCCGAAAGGCGGCAATTTCTTTGTCGGTAACTTTTAGCATTTTGCAAAAGAAGACCGACATCTTGAGGTGTGTTCACACTACACACTTGATATAACTTAATTTGATTAAGTACCTACTCCGATATAAAAGTTGCGTTAAAAAAAAGATCTTATTGGACTGATAGAATGGTCCTTACTTGCTCAAGAGCTTATAATATTATTTAAATATGTCATCAACCGATTTAGTCAGTTACAAATTGCCTATTTACTTTTGCTTATTATTGTATTTAACATTACTTTAATGTGTTTTGAAAATAATGTTACTTTAAAGTGATAAAATTTCTTCTAAATTCTTATACCTAGAGAAATGTCGTCTACCATTATAGCATAGAATTTGCATATGAGACTTCTGTGAGATAAAATTAGTGAAATCAATAAACACTAAGCACTAATTTACTGCACTAGAGATCCCGTGCCCTGCAGTGGCACGTATATGAACGGATACAGTACTAATACTAATTGTTCACATGAATTATTATGAACTCAAATAGGAAAGCTTTATATCTAATGTGAACAGGCCTTTATCTTTCAAAAATCAAAATAATAATTTATTTTTTATTAGTTGAATTCGGATTGCGATCGCGTGTGCATGTATTAGTCGTGTGCATATTATTGTAAATTCGTTTACAGTTATTTGTCACTATGCTTTGAACATTACCCAATTTGATAGCTTTTGATGTAACTTGTGTTATGTGAAATGTAAAAGAAAAAGTGATTTGTGCTACCAAACTGTGACAGTGTTTTCGTGCGGGTTTTGGGGGATCCTGCGCTTCCATCCTTGCCTATCAAGGTCATTACGGTTTACATTACAAGGTCAGTTAACTATTTTAGTGGTCATTAATGACAACTAACCAGCCCATATGAGTCACCGACGGCCTCCGTGGCGCAGTTGGTAAGAACTGCCTGTGAAATGAGAGACCGCGGGTTCGGTTTCTGCCCCGAGACAATTTCCATGAACCATAATTATTTTTCTAATACCCGCGACATAAGATTTGTATCTTAGTATGGGGTTAGTACCCATGTATGTGACTGTTGACAGTATTAATTTAATATCTTTTTTATGTACCCTGAGCGTTATGTACACAATCGCACGACTTATAAGTAAATAATGAGCTCTGCTTATTTATTGTTGAGTGTCTACCGTTCAGTTGTAAGGTTCAATCACTTTAGCGTAATGTGTTAAGGGTTAGCATATGTAACGTAAATTTTTTTTTTCTCGGCATCTTTCTTAATATTCGCTAGCGCCATGCAAATCCGTCTTAATTAAGATGCCTTCACCATATACTATAATGTATATTGGCAGGTGCGCCGTTTTCTTGTCCACCCTGTATTATCAGTAAACATCATTTCCATGCTTATTTCTAGTAACTAATATCAATGCAAATTTATTTTCAGGAATACATGACCGCGTTCAACTTCGCGAACGAAGATGAAGCGCAAGTACTCAAGAATATACTTATCGAGAAGATCGAGCTGAGGAAACACAGGCGGGAAGGTAATACTATCAGAACATTTGAATATTACAGGAAAATTTCGTGAGAATACCATCATACTGTAACCTTTTTGGAAGTAATGTGAAGCGTTAGTGCTAATTTTTACTTGACCGAACTGATAGCTACAACGAAAAATATTTTTGCAATATGGAAGAAAACAACGGTATTTTAAAACATTAAAACGGCAACGACAAAGCTACTCTTCCAAATATAACTCAGGCGTAGCTTTTTGTTTGATGCAACTGTTAGTTCAGTTATTTTTACCTACATAGCTTCTAATTTAAATCATATCATTCGAGATGCCAAATGTTAAAGTTTCTTGGTGCAACTGATCCTTATGCCACCCAACCAAATGAGCCTATTTGTCTTTCTCATTATTAAGAGCACTCTATCTTATTTTCGCTCCTTTGGGTACCGCGGTGCGGCCTGGCGCATGCGCAGTGCACTCAGATTTTGTCCCC
This sequence comes from Hyles euphorbiae, assembly GCA_023078785.2. Lineage (NCBI taxonomy): Eukaryota > Metazoa > Arthropoda > Insecta > Lepidoptera > Sphingidae > Hyles > Hyles euphorbiae. The sequence continues at coordinate 3,458,576 of CM041043.1, read as the reverse complement.
GATGGCCTCAGTATAATACCTCAATGGATTGTAGATGCTGACGCCATAGTCATAACAGCTGACGTGGTCAACAATACATTATTTATTAGTAATGTTTATGACGATCGGTATGTTTACCAACAACACGGGCGCTATTAGATCACACGCGGTTTATGACTTATTATTAGATTTTATTCATTGTTTTTTCAGTTTCGTAAACATGACAATTTTACGGAACTGAACTTAATGTAGTAAAGCCATGACTCAGCACGAATTGTCAGGCTCGTCTGGGGTCTCACAGAAAATAGAAATGAAGCGACAGCGCGAAATGCGACAGCGGATGCCGGATACCCAATATGAGACTATAAAGAGGAAATAGGTCCTCTTCCCATCCTACTCTCCTCCCCATTTAATAGGTCGGCAACACATCTATGATCCAAGCGTTGTCGATATGCGTGGGTGCCAGAGATCACTTACCATCAGATGGCCTGTTCGCTAGTTTGCGGGACCTCAGCGATAAAAAAAATTGTTACCTATTTGATTGCAACTGCTTAAATATAAATATTATAGGTCGATGTAGAGATGGTGGAGGTCTATTCAGCAGTTGTATTCTGTGGCTGAGATGATGATGATGAAATATAAATTGATGCTAAAATATTATTCAGACTCAAAAAATATTTATTCATTGGACACAATCCAAACCCCATATCCGTAATTACTCCACAATTAATTACTCTTTTATCGATACAGAGCGACGGCAGCGCTCTATGATGGCCGCGCGCGCCAACAGCGTGCACAGCACCAACAGCGGCGGCAGTGTGGCGAGCAACCACGCGCCGCGACACAACGGCACGCTGCCGCCGCCGCCCGCGCCCGACCCCGCGCCCGCGCCGCTGCCGCCCAAGACGCACATCACAGGTATACAATCTATTTAGTTTTTTTTGCCTTTGTAGGCTGATAAGCTTGCGGCCCGCCTGATGGTAAACGATACCACCGCTCATGAACAGTAGCAAAACCAAACACCTTGAATTACAAAGCAATGGCTGGCATTTCATTGCGCTCACCACCGTGAGACATGAGATGTTAAGTCTCAATATGTCCAGTAGTTACTCTGGCTACAAGGTCCTTCAACCCGAAACACAACAACGCATTTAAACCACTGTTTGGCGGGAGAAATAGACATCGCGGTGGTACCCACCCAGATGGACTCTCATTGAGAGACCTACCACCGGTAAATTGTGTATTGAGGTATATACTCAATCCTCTCATTACCAAAATGTAGAATCGAATGGTCTAGCCATGCTTTTTATAACGGTATCTGTATCAGCCCATATACTTATACAATAAATGATAATATCGCACCTTTAGAATGATGTAGACCTAACTAAAAAGTCTTATTTTTTGAGAAACGCTCATTAAAGATTTGTAACATTAGTTATGGAAGATACATCGAAAAGACGGAAGTATACATTTTTCTGTCTTTCACACGTCAATAGGTCCTTCTTCAATAACAAGTCGATGGATGGATAGTAATTTTGAGCCAATATATGATTAAAAACCAAAATCTTTTTTTTTTACTTTAATTCTAAACATGCGATATAATATCAATAATTTTTGTCAGCCCCTAAACGCCCAATGATAAGCATGGGAATTATCTACACTCGAAACAAGTTTGTTACAGTATGATGTTATACGTAATACATCAATGTTTAGTAACTCAAAAGTCGGAAGAATTTGTAAAATATCGATAATTTAAATCAGATGTATCGATAATTTGGCAAATGTATATATCGATGTTTTATATCTTACCAAAGAGTTTATCGACTACATATTTGTTCTGTGGGATAAAAAATCTAGTTTATTAACGCATGGTTTAATTTATTTCGACAGGTTCGTCATACACGTTGAAGAGCTCCGGCAAGAAGCCGAAGCCAAAGCCAAGGAAACTGACGAAAGCCGACATCGGAATTCCGCAGGACTTCAAGCATATATCGCACGTTGGATGGGATGCGAATAAAGGTAACAACCACATGGTTTTAATTATCACTCTCTCCTACATAATACAAAACTTAAGGCTTGAGAAGTATAACTCTTTAAAAGATGCTGTCTTTTCAATAGTGGAGAAAGGGGATGTGCTGTTTCTTTAAATGGAATATAGTTATGATTTAAATGCAAATTAAGACTGTAAATATATAATCAAATTACTTATAAAATTAACCACTTTAAAAAATGAATGATATGCGAATACACGGCAATGGTAGCTAATTAAGAACTGACTTAGTAAGTAACATTTACACCGAGTGTATTGCGTAACGGATTCGTCGTACAGGCAATATCACATACAAAAAAAAATGACACAGCTAAATTGTTAATAGGGTATTACGGCAATTTTTGAAAAGTATCTCAATTATATCCTGACGTGCTAATAAACCAATAAAAATATATATTTTTTTTTTTGAGATTATTAAATACCTTTAAACTACATTTAAATTTTACGTTTTCAAAATTCGCGCGTAATTTCACAAAAACAATTATGCAATGGACGACATTTTTGGTCTATGGTCATGTCGTCATATCGTCTGGTAAACAAATGTGGTTATGTTATTTGTATGTTTACGAATAAGTGTTTGTGTACTACGTAAGTGTTTAAATTTTATGATGAATTATTATTCTAAATATCATTGGTGTGCTGTTCCTCAATGCAAGAATACTAGTGTAAAAACACCGGACAAATTATGGATTCAAGTGCCAACTGATTTAAATATGAGAAATTATATTATAGAGCTTACTATCAGTAAATTTGTGGTGTTTCCCTCTACGAAACCGGCTTCCATGGTAGAAAGTATATTATAATAGGGTATTTGACTAATTTTCAATAATGGTTTTAAACTATCCTGTACCGCATATTAAGCTCACTACATTGATATTTCCGGAATATTTTACTGCATTATGAAGAAAAACAATGATAAAATTTAAATTTCCAAAAGTGCGCCAAAAACGCTGTTTTTAATGATGGCGCTGGTTGTTTGACGTATGACGTCACATCGCAATGAACTGCTTACTTGTAGTATAGCGACGAAGCTTTTTTATGTTTTCTTCATTATTATTAAATATAGCGGTGTATAAATGGTGTGTAGTGTCACAATGCACAAATACAAGTACAAAAGGTCCGAAAAAACTCTTTTTTTCAATTCCAACGAATCCGAAAAGACGTAAACTGTAAATAAATTAAAGTTTATTTCTGAACCAACAAGCAGTGGAACAATAAAAAATTGCCATAACAACTACAGTAGTTGTGTGTCTGTGTAACTGTGTCGCAGTTATTAGGCGCTCCTTATAACATTAGCCTTCATAGGTTTCATAAATAACATGGTTTAAATAACGTGATAAAATAATGTAACTGTGGTTAGAACTTGCTAGGGGAGCCCCAAAAAGGATTTCATCCCATGGACACGTTTTTATGTGTGAATATTATTTCGATGTAAATATTAATTAACGTAGTATATATTCTCAATGGTAACTAAAATTATTTGTGTTCATTAAAATAAATACCATGATAAGTTCATAACCGTCGCAATCGCATCGTCTCTATAAGATAAAAATAACTTTAAGTAGTAAAATATGGATATCAAAAGAAAGCTTATAGTATATACTTAATTTATAAATGGATTTTATTGGTATGTAATATGATTTAATGGGTGAAAACATGATTTGAAAATGAAATACCATTGAAATTCGATCTGTATAGAATTTTTATTATTTGTTTACAACACATTTGAATTATATTTGTACAATAATTGTCACATCTTATAATTCTGCATAGTTTTAGATACTTAAAGCTATTTTTTATTTCCCTGTAGTTGGAATAGGTACAAGGATATAATGCTTTATGTTTATGAATATTGAAAACGCGGGAATCGGAAGATTTCTGTCAAAATAAGTGACAGTGACGTGGACGTGTGAGTGGATAGGATTCCCTTGTAGATATGTGAAACAAAAATATATTTCGAAGTGTTTTTCAACATAATCTAAAATAAGATTATTTTATAAATAAATACTGTTACTTACAATGCTGTTGTTAAAATTTTAAATACGCAGCATATTAATCTGTGTTATTTTTAAAGAAATGTGCAACCATTAACGCATCTCTCTTAGGTAGGTTGCTGCTATCAGCTGGTACAAAATTTGACTCCATTCTGAGACTCGCCCCCAAAATGGCTTACGTAAGTCTAAAGATTTCTTAAAGTTTGAATACTATTTCAGAAAAATCGCGAACTTCAACCACAACTAACTTAGATGTAGAATCACAAGTCCCAACTACTTACTGCAATGAATGGACAAAGCGTTTTACTGCGCGATGACGTCACGAGAGCTGCAACCAATCACAGAGCGTTTTGGTCACAGAGAAAATGTCTTTTTTTAATCAATTTTATTTCGTGTATTTTACAAAAAGTAAACTTAATTTAGTTCAAATTATCATGAAATTTGCTTTTTTATGCTATTATCTTGCAGGATGACCACAATTTGTAGTATATTTTCAATGTTGTCAAATAGCCTATTACGTTAACGTTAAACCTTAAACGTATATTATATTAACTAATATACTTTATTAGTAATACTGAAATCGGAGGATGCCAAACTGTGATGACAAATAACACTGAGTGACACTGCCAGTGTCACTGGTACTGACAAAGTTTACCAAGCTATTTGACGTCATTAACATGGCGGCTACATTTCATTTTGTTTCGAACAGATTTTTTTTTTTTTCCAACTGATCTATGCTTATTATATTGCATTAACACATTTTTAGATTTTTTTTCCTTTTATGGTAAAATACCCTATTCATGTAGGTTTTTGGGAGGTTTTTGTATCACCTATATCGATACAAACATTTGACACTGTTTTCTATACTGGTAATACTCAAGCTCAAATACTTAATATTAAAAGTGTTGTCTTTTTCATTGCCTAGAGCACGACAAAATTACTAGATAGCATAATAGGGTACTGTTTACAGTTCACACCCTGTGCGCGTACAGAAACCAGATTGATTTTCAAACATTTAATGAACTAGACAAAATAACAAAATGATTGTGAAATGTGAATGGGGCGATTGAGGCTTGCATGGCGCGCGTCCCGGAGCAAAAGTGAGACTGTGACCGCCGCCCGCGCCGGCACCTCCCCCACGCCGCAGGCCGCCCCCGTCGTGGTCCGGCGTACGGCGTCTCGTCCCGCTTGCACCGCAGCCCCCGCTGTGGTTCCTACTGTGGAGTACACTCGAGGCGTCAACACACCCCATTTCATCGAATTCAAACACTCAATTATCCAATCCCATAAAATAATATACCTTTTTCTAACCTCCAGGTTTCGACGTGGAGACAACAGCGCCGAACGAGGAGCTACTGTCGTTTTTCAACATGGCCGGCGTATCGGACCAGCAGCTACAAGACCAGGAGACCAGGGAGTTCATCTACAGCTTCATCGAGTCGCACGGAGGCATCGATGCGGTCAAAGAGGACCTGCATACTAGCAACGCGAAGCCTGCTAGAAGTATGTATATTTTATACTGTCGTTAAATGGGTGAATCGATTAATCGATTGTGCTTTATCGATTTATTCATCGATGATTTATGATATAGATTTTTTACGATTAATTTGGTATTTTTATTGTTTTATTTAAAATATAGTATATTTGTTGGTAATAGTATTTAATAAGTTCAGTACTGTAGTTAATTATTGAAAATAAGATTTGTACACTAAAAAATGTTCCGTTGAATTTACAGCATGTTAAAATTCATAAAAAGTCATTGTAGTCTCTTTCCAACAGTTTTCTTAGGAATTATTCATAAAAAGAATTTTGCGATGCCTTTTGTATACTGACTAGTAAAATTATTGTCTCTTTCTTTTTTTTTGTTGTTGTAATGAATGGCGAGACGAGCAAGCCGTTCGCCTGATGGTAAGCGATACGACCGCTTATAAACAGTAGCAAAATTCCACTGCGCTCGCCATTCTGAGACATAAGATGTTAAGTCTCAATATTTCCAATTGTTACTCTGGCTACAATGTCATTCAATCCGAAATACAACAGTGCATTTACACTGCTGTTTGACGGGAGAAATAGACATTGCGGTGGTACCTACCCAGATGGCCTCTCACATATAAGAGACCTACCACCAGTAAAAAGTTTCTTCAGTTCTAGGAAGTCCATTGTTGAACATTGACCACCCCAAAGAGTCTGATCTGTTTAGTACATCTCGCTGTAATGTGATATTGTGTACAGGCAGCAGTCGCGCGGCGGCGCCGGGTCCGGCCGCGCCGCCCGCGCCGCCCGTGCCGCAGCGCAGCCCAGCGCCACAGCACCCGCCCGCGCCACGTTAGTAACAACTTTATACGATAACTTTACGTGTTACATACCATTATTCAGCATTTTGATCACTTACAACGAAGTGTTACTTGTCGATACTTACATAATATGGTTATACTTTTATACACTAACTTATCATAATAGATACTATCATTAATTATTATTATCATCATCATATCAGCTTCACGAAGTCCACTGCTGAACATAGGTCTCCTCCAAGGATCTCCACATCGACCTATTGGAAGCGACCTGCATCCAGCGACTTCCTGCAATGTTATTAATGATTATGTTCACATTCAATTCGTTATAATTTATCGATACTTGCATAATATGAAATGTCGCGTTTTAAAAAATGATATAGACAAATATTTTTACATAATAAAATATTTTTCATACATATTTTTATAGTCACTAATTACAGATTTATCTATCGATATCCTAAATTGGTTTTTATCGATAAAACATCTTTCATTATTCATAATTCCAGAGTCGATAACTAAAAACATTGTTATGAATAATTGTCGTGTATACTTGCAGCGTCTCGTGCGCCACCCCCTCCCCCCGCAAGAGCGGTGCCCCCGCCCCCGCCGCCGGTCTCCGCGCCGAGGGTCCCGCCACCACCGCGGCCTTTGCAACGTAAGTAACACATTCAATAATTAATACATCTCTACTGTATTGTATTGTCCCACAGCAGGCCACGGGCTTCCTCTGAAAATGAAATGAAAATTAAAATTTATTTTCGTCTAATACGTCAAAAAAAAATCATATCGAGAGAACGATTGAGAGTGGTTAGGCCATATAGTCCACCACGCTGGCCTAATGCGGGTTGGCATTAATACATACATAAGTAGTATTCATTCGCATTCCTCATAAGAAGTGATCAGTTTAGTATGTATGTACATATATTATGTTAGCTATATGCCATGTGAGGATAGTCGTCATCGTTCATATTATTTAGTAACGGGTAGTTATAAACGAAATAGTAGAAATTGTCTAGTGATTAGTTAGGTCAAGTATCTAAACATAGACCGCTCAAAGAAAGTGTTTTGTATAATTACAAACTATCAAAATTATAATACAATCCTGATTTGTCATAGGACTTTTTTTCAATTTGAAACAAAACTATGCATTTAAACTGCTTTTTGGTGGGAGACAGACATTGCATTAGTATCCACCCAGGTGGCCTCTCACATATGAGAGACCTACCAGTTACTCTATACACTTATTCTACATATCGATAAATAAAACTTCATGTTGTAACATCTCCAGCGCCGTCCACCGCGCCGCCGTCGGTGCCGCCGCCCCCGCCGCCGGGCAGCGCGCCGCCCCCGCCGCCGCCGCCCCCGCCGCCCGCCGCGCCGCCGCCGCCCCCCGCGCCGCCCGCGCCGGACTCCGCGCCCGCTGACACGGCGCCCCCCGACCCCAGGGCCGCGCTCATGGAGAGCATACGCAGTGGGAATAAAACGCTTAAGGTAAAACAATATAATATATTTATTTATCGTAGATTTAATTTACTTTTTGGAAAGCTACAGACTAATAACAATATTATAATATCTCACTATCTATTCCTATTGCTAATTACAAGCCTTCACATATGAATATACAAATATGAATACCTAACCTAATATATAATAGAAAACACCATAATTATAATATTACACTACAAATATTTTTATTCATAATTGTTTTTATTTATATCTTTTATTGTACACTAAGTAAACTTAATAATAGAATATTAAATTACGTAGTAGTAAAAAGGCAGTCGTAGAGCTCGAAACAATCTCTTACCGGACTACCTTGGGATGGACTAAATTATATAGCATGTCAATTATTTGTTCATAGTTTGTGAATTGGTCATTCACGCCCATTTGAAAAAATCCTGTGTTAAAAATAATAATACGCTGATTACGACGTTAAAATAACAGACTTCACATGTTGGGATAGAGAGTATTGTGCATGTAAAGAATTGACAAAAAGAAACCACACCATTTGTGTGACCCGCAGTCAACGACTTATGCTATAAAATATTTGAAGTTTAACTTGGGCAACAGTGTAAAGGTAGACAAAATACTTATGATTTAGTAACGCCAAGTTTCCACACAATATTTGAGCAAATAATGGAAATATATTTCCCTGACAGAAAGTGGAGGTTGCAGCCAAGGCGCCGGTCGTTGAGGACAACAGGAGTAACCTCTTGAGTGAAATTAGACAAGGCATAGAGTTGCGATCCGTAAGTATTGATCATACTATTACTTCTGTTTTGTGGATAACTTTAGATGTTAAGAGCGTATACACCTTGCGCGCAAAGTAAACCATAGGTATTTCTTCGTGAATTTCACGCACACATAAGCGACCAAAGCTGTGTGCGTAGAGCTGCCGCGTCGGCTCGCTATACAATCGGCTCAAACAACTTTGATCCGTGCGCTTCAAATATTCAATTGAAATGTAACTGTAATATAATGTCATAAAAATATTTTATTTGCATTATAAGTAGACAAATATTACTGTGCAAGCAAAGAATAATATTAAAATTTTACCTTCCAATAAAATTTGTATTATGCTTCCAAAGACGTCCGAAGTCCCTTATGAGAGTACATCGATTCTTTCTCCTTGCCTGGTCGCTAGATGTCGCTACTTCCGCCACCTAGATGCACCTACAGCGCCACCTACCGTTTTCCGGCTGCATCTAAACCACCTACTAAATACAAGCCGCCCTCTATGTCATTGTATGGCTCATAATGGTATAGCCCCAGGAAGACATTACTGGGACTTCGGACGTCTTTGGAAGCATAATACAAATTTTATTGGAAGGTAAAATTTTAATATTATGCGTTCCGTTTGACGTCCGAAGTCCCTTATGAGAGAGTGTTTGTTATCTCCTGGTGGCTTGTATTTTTGGTAACGATTTTAAATTAAAACGCAACAATGTGATTGAACATATAATGTAATGTAAATGCATATTGATTTAGATGCTAGGTATAAATCAAAATATTTCTCTGTAAGTATTATGAATCATGTTGAAAATATTGTGATAAGGATTTTTCTGAAATAATTTCTCTATTAGACTTATTAATTTGTTTCAGATAAAACTTTTTAAAAGTACATTCATGCTGCCAATTAGCTTTAGCTAGGATATCATTAATATGGTAATTTTCTACCCAATTTAAAGATGAGACTGCTGATCTACAGCTTCCAGCTGAAGCCTGAATACCAGCATCAGCTAGAAGCCTCTTCATCCAACCCCCAATCATAGCTGCAGTAGCTGGCCTTGTAGGACTTCTAGTTGCTAAGAATAAATTAGTAATATTTTCACGGCTCCCTCGCGTCATATCTACTAGTGTACGTAACCAATATACTGCATCGATGCTTTTATCCGGTGCGACCAAAAATGTCCAGCTAGATTGTTGATATGAGGATGAATCAGTTTTCGACCCAAAAGCGGGGTGCAAAGTAATAGAATCAGTGTTATCTATAAAATGTTGACTATCAGTATGTAAAAGAGTAAGATCGTGTACTCTACGGCCAGAAGATAATAGTAAAATAGCAGCTGTGTGTCTAGATACTTGATATAAACTATTTAAATTTACACTGTAATTCTTTAACCATCTAATCAAAATCCTTGCATCCCAAATCGGTAATTTGGAAGGCGCCGGTTTTGCCACGGAAATAGCTTTCAGTATGTGTTTTACTATCGGGTTTGCAGTAATTTTAACATCAGATATTGTTTCGCAAACGGATGCAATAACCGATTTATGAACAAGAATCGTTCTGTAAGAGAGACCACTGGTCAAAAATAGATAACCGAGATACCTCGCTACGTTTACAGGTTCCGGCAAACGAAAATTAATGCTATTTTCTTGGCAAAATCTCACCCATCTGCTCCAAATGGGGGCATAAGTCTTTATTGTAGACTGTCTCCAACACGATGACAATAACTGTTTCTCTTGCGGCGTCCATGTATCCGTCAGGGCATCCCACCCGAAATGAGCCAGGCTTCCAGGTGTAACTTGCCGACTTGTGCCGGCGGTAGCATTGTCGCTGTGTCCACCAGTGTCTTCTCCAGATTTTTGAGTTTCACGGGACGTTTCAGAGCCCGATTCTTCAGGTCTGGCCTCCAAAAGGGCTTCGTCCACCTGGGTGCTATTAGAATGTACTGGCCTGAGGCTGAATTGAGATGATCCAGTACCCTGGGTATTAGGCTGGGCGGCGGGAACAGCCATGCAAGTCGGTAATGCCAGGATCTGCTGAACGCGTCGTGATAGTAAGCGTTCGAGTCTGACAAGTCTAGCGAAACATAGTTTGCTACGACATGTGCTGTTTTTGACGCAAAGAGGTCTAGGTCTGGCGTGCCCCACATGTTGAACAGTCTCGATGTTTCCTCGCCTGTGAGGTGCCACTCTGCGGCGGCGCGATTTCGTGAGAGGTGATCTGCTTCGGTATTGCACAGGCCTGGTAGGTGGTGAGGCCGAAGCACAATGTTGAGGTGGTCCGCCAGTTTCAGCAGCTGTTGGGTCAGATCTAGCAATTGACGAGATCGTGTTCCTCCTTCGTTTTTTATATAGGACACGACTGTTTTGTTGTCGCTCTGAAGAATCACTGTAGAATTCTGGAGCTCCATTGCTTTGGCTGATATAGCGGCTATCACAGCATACATTTCCTTCAGATTGCAATGCCATTTTGACTGGTGTTGCTCCCATAGGCCTTTTATCATGTCGTTGTTCACCAGGGCTCCCCATTGAATGTCCGACGCGTCGGTGATGACGTGGTTCGTCGGCATTCTTTGGAGATGAATCGCTGACCTCTGACTGATGTTCTCCACCCACCATTTTAGTTCTGTATGTACCTCTTCTGGGTACTGAATCTGCGATCGAGGACACTTTCTGAGTTTGTTGCTGTGTCGCTGCAGTAAGCGGCAATGCAACCTTCCCCGTGGGGTGATGAAGGTTGCAAAGTTGAGATGACCTAATAGGCGTTGCGCCTGTTTTAGGTTCCAACTGCCTGTTTCGAGTCGTACTCGCAACATCTGACGAATTCGTTGTATTTTCTCTGAGGGTAGGAACTTTGTGTTGGATTTGGTGTTCCATGTGACTCCCAGAAAATCGATTTGCCTCGTTGGTGTTGTAATCGATTTCTCCATATTTATCCACCAACCCAGACTGCTCAAAAACTGTATTGCGATTTCTATATGTGCTGTAAGCGTATTTTTGTCTTGATGTACTATCAGATAATCGTCCAAATAAACCACTATCCTCAGTCCTTTTTTGCGGAGTATGTCTGCGGTCCAGTTCGTTACCGAGGCGAAAATCCGTGGCGCTGCTGCCAGACCGAACGGCAGACACGTCATCTGCAGCAGTTGACCTTGATAGCTGATCCGGAGAAACCTTCTGTGTGGATCTTTTATTGGCAGGTGGTAATAAGCCTGACTTAGATCCAGTTTCACCATCCAATCTCCGTGTTGTAGAAAATTTGGCATTTGGTGATGGTGGAACAGATGGAAATGCCTTGGTTTCAAGTACTGGTTTAATGCCTTGAGATTGAAAATTGTTCGACTTTTGCCGTTGGATTTCGGAATTATGAATAGAGGCGATATAAAAGACGGTGTCAGGGGAGCCGGCTCTAAGACTTTTAACTGAATTAAATTTTGAATTTCGGTTGACATTAACTGAGATGTTGGAGTTTGATACTTTGTTAAAACATCTGAAGTTGGGAGAACTAATGGGGGTGTCTTGTTGAATGGTATTCTGAGACCTGTTATCAATTTCCATATTGAAGTTGGTGGATTGAAAAGAGCCCAAGTGTTTTGAAAGCGTCTCAGACAGCCGCCTGAAAACCCTGTCGAGTCATTTATTTTTATATCCCGATCTTTTACCCTCTGCCTTATATTTTCTCCCTCCCCCCCTCTTTTTGGCTGACGAGTTGTTGTGAAAGAATCGTTCGGAATCTTTGTTTTCAGCACGTTTGGGTTTGTAATTGTTATTCGGCTGGCTCCGAAACAACTTTGCGTCAGCAGACGAGGTCGAGGGCTGTGGCGATTTTGCCCGGGTTCGTGTAGAAGATGGGGACTGTTTTTGTAATTTATCTACTCCACCAATTTTCTGTAAATATGTTGACAACTGACCGGGGTCAAACATGTACTCGCAAGACGGCGGAATCCTACTCAGATCTTCTTTCATATATTTATCTTTTAATTTTTTAACTAAATCTCTACGGCGCAATTCTAACATTTCAGCTCGTTTCCCGCAAATCACCTGTAGTATATCGTGAGATATTGTCTTATATTCGGAATCACTACCAAATAGCCGGTTTAACTTTTCATAAATAGAGGACGCATTAAGCTGGATGTCCCTAGAGTCAGACCAGTCAACTAGATTTTGTAATGCCGAGTTTACGGCTTCATTTTGGGCTAAAAATGCATTGGATAATGCGGCAAAACTACGTTCCATTTGAAACCAACGTAACGGGGCAAAAGGATCCTCCAGACGTCGCAGCTCCTCATTTACTCTTAATTCGGTAAAAGCTGGAAAAGCCGCGTATTTCTTCTGAACGTCTGTATACCGAACCGCGTTCCAATCAGGTGAGTCAAATCTTTGCATAACCTTAATTTTTTCAACACGTGCGCAATTTGCTTTTGGTACAGCCGGTTCTTTGACAGACACGTCCAAGTTGACAATACTACTCGCATCTAATTTGGGTGGATTTAAAAACTGTTCATTAGATATTGGTAGCGAACTGTCCCGCAAAAGCGAAGTATGTGGCATGCTGTTGCTATTAGCTAAAGGCATTTGCGCGGTTAACGGCGGGGCCTCCGTAGATGTAGCGAATTTGGCCGTTAAAATATTATTCAAATGACTCACCAATTGTTGTGACAAAAAGTCAAACCTTTCCTCCAGATCCCGTGAACTGGTACGCCTTTGGCGTTTCCTTGGTGGCCCTTCTTGATCCGACGAACAATCCGAAGAACTATCACTATCATTTGAATTAGATGCGATAACCTCTTTATCACTCATTTTTTCCAAAGAGGTAAAGGTAACGGAAGACAAACTAACTTGAAAAATGTTTGAATTTAACTTTCTACTTAAATCTCGAAAGCTAATTAAACTAATATAAAATTTGCGACAAAATTAATCTAAATAATTTAATAACTAATAAATATAGATTTTTTCGTAACGACCATGTGCTCGGTTCGAAAAACGACGCAACAATGTCATAGAGGGCGGCTTGTATTTAGTAGGTGGTTTAGATGCAGCCGGAAAACGGTAGGTGGCGCTGTAGGTGCATCTAGGTGGCGGAAGTAGCGACATCTAGCGACCAGGCAAGGAGAAAGAATCGATGTACTCTCATAAGGGACTTCGGACGTCAAACGGAACGCATAATACAAATTAAGATACTAATCATATTTTCGTTATTATTACATTGTTAAGTTGCATTAAAATCAGTGTTCAATCAGTAGATACTACGGACGTTTTATTAATCATTTCGTGTTCGAACACATAAATAGTGTTAGGGGCCTTACAACCCCTTACAATTACGAAATATATTTAATTTTATATTACAATACATAACATAATTTAGCCTCGGAATTACATCCCATTATATTACCTGAAATATAATTTATACTCACTACAAAATCATTGTAAGTAATAAAAATAATTCAATATTTTACTACCAAAGTACTAAGATGTGGTAATCGCAGTCCGCGTGTGGCTATTTTTACTACGTACGGCCAAAATCGACTGCAGCTAGGCCGGAGTGACGAGCGATACGTCCTCCCTCTAGAGGGCCTTGCGGCGGTCTGATTTGAGCCACGTCGGACAGCGTGTTTTATAGTGGTTTTTAAAATATTTGTAGAAAACATGAAAACTAATTTTGTTGAAATATAAAAATGCTAATTTATTGATAATACTGTATTTCTAATTCAAGAAATCTCATTTGACATTTCATACTTTTATCATAAATAACTTTGTGAAGACGTAACTCACACAATTTCAATAAAACTTTCCGTAAAACCATAGAATTATGAAGCTATTCTTATTTTATTACAGGATTTACAATCCATAATAACTAAATTTAAATATAAATCCTTTAAATAAAGCAAAACAACCATTTTAAACAACATACTTTTTTACTAGACGTCATTACAAAGTCACGTCGTTAGGTCTTCCATGTGTAGAGTTGAGACTATGCAAACGGATTTGTATACGCATAATCGGTAAAAATATAGAAATAATCGAGCAATTTTAATCCAGTTGTTTTCTAATTTTAAAAAGTACTGAATTATCAGCTAATAACAAGCATACTATCACCAAACAACCATCAGTAAATAATGTAATAATAATACGCGCCATACAAAAACTGGCCATGTCCTTTGTTGAAGTTACATTATGTAAATACAATATATAAACCTAAGAGAATCAGCAATCGAAAAAGGCTTTCAATTGTATCCTTCGTATTATAAATTTGGCACGCACATATACAAGTTTTCCTTGGTATTTGTTAATTTATTCGATTAATTTATTTTATTTGTGTCAAATTTACTAAAGATAATCGGAAATATTGATTTTTATCTTTTCTTTCGAACTGCATAACTGAAAAAATTGCAGGTCGATACAGACGTCCGAAGTATACAAATATAGTAGAACAGACCAAGATTCAGAAAAATAAGATTTCAACGCAGGATCTAGCAGGATTTCGTAGAAATTTAGGGTTTTATAGTGCGTTCCATACATCAAAAATCTAAAATACTTTTTTTAGCCAAAATTATAGGGTTAAACAAAAATGTACAAAGAATAAATATTGTAAGGAATGATAATATCGAACCGTTGGCGTCAAAATAAATTGGAAATTCCGAAAAAAATCGTGTCACAAAAAATTGCCATTTCGACTCAGTGGGCCGGGCCGCTAGTAATAAATAAATCATTGCTTTTGTTCCTTAATACTAAAGTGACTTATGCAATTGTGGATGTCTCATTAGGATAAAGATGTACATAAAAAAAACGAAATAATGTAAACTAAAAATATAAACTGTAATCGATTAAGAAATACAAATAAATAGTATCGATATCTCGTTAATAATCGGATATTGTACTAACCGATTTATTTGACATCATCCCTATTTCACAATTTTGAGATATGTCAAATGGAACTTTTATAATTAGATAGATAGTATGTTCTTCTATTATAATATGTAATTGCTATAAAAAAATATGTACGATAAGTTGATGAAAAAAATATGTTCTTGACGAGAGTTTCTGAATAATTTCGCATTGTTTAATTTTTTATTTTTCCGGAACTAAACACAAAAAGATTATTTTTCTCAGCAAAATCCCTCCATAAGGGTTTTATTAGTCTGATAATATTTTTATTTTCATCTTATATTTAGTGGTTTCGGATATCTTAAGCTTCTAAATTGCCATTTAAAGCCTAAATAACGAAACTTGTGTTCAGTAATCCTTATAGTACTCACAAATTATCCATCAATCTATAATGTTTTCTACCAAAATCCCTAGATGACAATCTTTTCTAAAATTATTAATAATTATTTTTCCTTTAAATTGTTTATTGGTGGCTATTAACTCATTTGAAAAGTCCTGTTTTTAAAGCCAAAAAGCGCGTGCAGGGTATAAACGCTCTTAAGAGAGTAAAGATTTTTTTTTTGGTACTATGCTATTTTTCTATCATTTTTCTACTTATTTTGTGTTCATAGTATCGATAAATTTGCTATTTCTTCAAAATAATTAATTCATAACCCTGACTTGTATAGGAATTAAACACAAATCATTGAAGTGGCATTCTAGACTCAAAAAGGTTATCATATTATTTATGTAAAACTTGCATTTAAGCTGCGTTAATACTGAAGCGGAACAGAGATATGTAGGCTTAAGAATAATTAGGTACATTGATGATCTTAAATAAATATTATGAGCTCTCAATTACATTGATAATTGTTAATTAGTATTAATTTAAGATAATTTACATTGTCATTAATTTAAAATACAATTACGCAAAATATAGAAAAACAAAAACACTTATTCTAACACATCATTTAGGAACTGGTCAATATTGTAATAACACTTATTGATAATACATCTATGATAACATAGATGCTTATGTAATTAGTCGATTCGTGTTCTCTTTCCACTTTACTTTGGTCTGCTTCGGTGGAAACACACCTAAATATCCTACAGCTGCTAATATAGCTAATATAATATGATGTGTTGTGTATGTGCAGGTGTCTCGCACGGCCAGCAGCGGCGCGGGTGCTCCGGCGGCGGCCGCGGAGCCCTGCGGGTTGGCGGGCGCCCTGGCACGCGCGCTGCAGGAGCGCAGCCGCGCCATACACTCCGACTCCGACTCGGACCTCAGCGACGAAACCACCAGCGACGGAGAGTGGGACGAGTGAACCTGCAACATGTAACATAATACATAACACACATACTTATATATAATATACAGGTCGTTCAGAAAAACTAATTAAAAACACAATATCTACCACTCATACGCCCGAATACTGGAACGCAACTTAAGTATAAATTGCGCTTAACTACATTAATCCCGCTTAAATGTACTTGCTCAGTGGGCCGTGCGCTGGTAAGAGGAACTTATTATTTGAATAGCGTTCCAGTATTCGGACGATAGTCATACAACCATTTAAGTATACAGGTGGCTCGGAAATGTAACGAAAACTAAGCAGATAGGGGCCATTATGTGCAAGGGGTTACTCTATACAAACGATACAAACTTCGAATGTTCGGACGGCGTACGTAAAACTTCACTAATGTGCTTAGATACTCCAGAAAATGATGGATTCCTCTATCGTACGTCACAAAAATAGACTAAGTTCGAAGAAAATTATAAGTATAATAGAAAATAGTATTGATTGATTTTGAAAATCTTATATCTTACTCCAGGCATCGAACATCCGAAATTCGAAGTTTGTATCGTAACTTCTCAGATTGTAATGTTTTTGTGTCGTTGTCATAAGTAATATTTTTTTATTAAGATCATAAATAAATATTTTAATGATAATCGTTAAACACGAGTGAAAAATAAAATATATTTTTCTTACTTTTTTTGTGACATTGTATATGTCAAAATGCCTCCTGTCACGAGTACTACCTGCTTCGATTTCGTCACAATTTCTAGGAGTTCTTGTTTATACATACAGTACGGCATTCATCCACGATCGAAAATGCGGTTGCTCCCAATCGCACTTGCCTGCAATCATTATCATATACTTACATAAATGGATGTTAAATACACAATTTTTCATCTATTTCATTGTATATTTTAGTATGAAAAGAGCATGTTTGTGCTTTGTAATAATGAGACATTACTTTGAAATCCTTTTTATTCGTCACAGCTCGTCTGTAGAAAATACCCGTGTTTATAAAAAATACTGTGTATTATCAAATTTTTACTCTTACGAACATACTACAACAAAATTAATATAGAATTTAAATAAAACAACTTAAATAAAATAAATAAATAAATAGTATTGTATGATTTTACCAATCACGCTGGTTTTTAGTTTTCATCCTTTTTAAGGGATGCTTATGTTTATAAGAACCAATCATAATTATTTATAAACCAGCTAAAATTATACTAACGCTAATATTGAATCGAGTTTGTAGTCCAAATGATCAAAACAATCGATATAACTTAATTGTTAAAATTAAATCGATTTCGCGCTGCCAATAACAATCGATAATAATTATTGAGTTCAAATAAGACTTCTTTAATCCCAACAATTTACTTTAATCGACTTTACGCTGCCAATTATAAGCGATACCTACAACAAAAAATAAGACTTGAAATCATCCAAAAAGTGGTGTATACGTGACCACGAAAAAGCTTTACTATAATTGTCCAAATTTATTAACTGTTGATATGTTGTTATTTTAAATGGCTTCTGTTGAACTTGGCATAGAAAAAATCTGCATTTATTCAACTTTAATAAATACGTCAATGTATCTTTACGTTTGTATTTTCTAAAATCTATCAAATTTCTTATATTGAGTATTAAAATTTTATCGATATGTTGACATCCACTGAACAACTTACTATATGTATTATCATTTAACTTGTAGCCTTTCATAAGAAATGTGGATTTATATGTCCATTTATATTATATATGTCTTAATTTAAAACACATTTAAAAAGGAATTTACATTCGCGTCATTATCGAGCGAGTTATCGGAAGACCAAAGTACTGGGCATTGTCGATAGTGAAAACCAGTACCCGTATCGTGCCTATGTAGTATTATTGGTGTGAACTAGTCAGGGTGGTAAAGATACGCCTTACGCGATGTCTGTCGACTATTATTGACATTTATATCGACAATGAATATAACGAGTTGTCGATTTTAATTTCGATACGTGTATAACTTATATTGTGGTAGTGCCGGCCGCTTGAAATAATGGTGGGTTTTATCCTACTATAAGTTGATTATTAAAGGGGCAAATACTTTAGTGGTAATTTAAATTGGAAAGTGTGACAACAGATGTCTTGTTCTAAGCCTTAATCGCGTCAGCCGGCACTAGGTCAATTAAAGTATTAAGATCGTCATAATAACGAGGGAACTTGGAAGAAGTATAATGTATTTTTACAACCAAGTTATAAAGGATAGCGAACAATAATTTGTAACTAATTTTCGGGGAGTCGGTCACATGCTTATTAAGATTAATCGAAAAAGTTTGAAAAGTGAAGGATGCCAAATATTTAGTACTCTACGAATATTTACTTAAAAAAATATATAAAAAAATAACTGGGCTTAGACCCCGTTTAACGTCCTTCGAATACAGACAAAATATAATCGACTAATCTACACGCGGTAATATCGATAAAAATACCGCACTATCGACTCCCGAATTGTGTTCAAAAAAACTTTTCAAATGTTGAACATGTTCACATAATATGTAGATATCTTTTCAATATATAATTTTATATAAATAATTAATACAATAATTTTAATATTTGACCACGGTTCTGTTCTAGTTGTTAAACCGCTTGGCGATGTTGTATAGTAAATGTATGGTCGTTGGGAGAGGGAAACGTCGAGTTTTAAAAATTAAGACTAGAAATGTGTTCAATTTGTACTGCTATCAATATTATCGATACGAAGTTAAAATTGGCTTCAATACTGCGGTTATGTGAACTCATACCGATAAAAACGGTCTGCGGTTCTATGTACCTACAGAAATTTTGACGATTTTTTTAGGTGTCTTTCTATGTTATTGCTATGGACATTCTAAAAAACTTCTAAAAGAAAAGATGTAATTTTCAATTATAGTCGGATAAGTCAACCTCTGTAATCTTTGTTATTCTTTATTATTTTCGATACTTTAAAGTAAATATTCGGTATGTACGCACTCCCTACGACTGTGCATATAACACATAATGTTTTATTTGAATGTAAAATAATGAATAGAATATAAATGTATATAGTTGTTCGTTAGGTCAACGACTGAGGAGAAACAATGGTGATTATAATGTTCGTGTAATGTTTAATTATATAATGTAGTTAGTTAATACTTTGTATTGGGAACGCAGTTGATTTATCGACAAAATGCGGCCAATGATAATTTGGACGGACGATTAAAAAAAATATGTTAAAACACAGTAGTGCAAAAGCGTTGTTGTGTTCCGGTTTGAAGATCATTGTGGCCAGAGTAACTACTGGACTTATTGTGAATAATGCCAAGCATTGTTATTTGCTACTGTCCAAGCGGTCGCTTCGTTTACCATCAGGCGAAGAGCATGCTCGTCTCGCCATTCATAATAATAAAGAAACATGTTTTCTTAATTGCATCAAAATGTATTCAGCATATTTGAATAATTATGAATTAACAATATCTCGTGCAAATATTTTTAAAAGTATCACAAAGTAATCAACTAAAAATACTTTGTCATATAAAATGTTTTTATAGATACAAAAATACTTTTAAAAGTATTTTTTGCTCGAAAATTATCTACCGCTAATAAATTAACTGTGTTTCTACCAATACATATTTAGTTGTAAGTTAACACGTGTAACACATGTAAAACCAAAATTTAATATACTGTCAACCCAATTTACACTCAGCGTTGCGATGCAAAATCCTTACTAATATATAAAAGCGAAAGTAACTCATGTCTGTTACCTTTTCACGCCTAACGAACTAAAACTTAATGATAGTAGGTACAGAGATAGATTAGACCTTGGGAAAAGGACATACGATACCTTTTGTTTGGGGTGGACAATACACAATGGGCATATTGATTAAATTCGGCTATGAAACGAAAGGCCGCGGGTTCGAACTTCCAGCCCTGCAGTGAGTCAAATGTTTATGAGTTCCACATACATTTGCGAGACCGAAATGTCTCTCTGATTCTCTAAGCTGTAATACCAGACTTATATTTTAGTTTGTATATGCCTATGCAACTGTTGAATGTATTTATTATAACGGCATGCATTTCTGGTTTTCCTTGGGTTCGAGGCAGGGAATTTAAAAACTTTTATTTTGTCAAAAAATGGAGGGTAGTTTGTAATTTAGTGCAACGTTCTATGACGTGTCGCACCGCTGAGTGTAAAACAAACCCTATGCATTTCCTATTCACTTGTATAACGTTAACTAAGCTCAACATTATTTTCACAATAATCGTCATAGATCACATATTCGTACAAAATGTGTTATGTTCATATTAATAACTTGAAGAAAAGCAATAATTATTTTAGTATAGACTAAATATTGAGGTGTTTATTTATTGTTCGGTGCATTTTCTAACACAGACGCAGTATTGTTTTGAGAAAATTATATTTGGGTTTTAAGATTCAGGGGATTAATTTAAAACATGGTAGCCTGTTCTTCAATACATGTTCATAAATATTTAACGCACTTATGTCTTACAATAGTTCACTTTATGCACGCCACACGGTGGGACGGATTTCGAGGCTCCTTTACATAGGATTTTTCAAATTTTTTTTACCTTTTTTCTCAAATCTAAGTATGAGGTATTATTGTTATTACCATAACATTAACTAATATTAGAATTTTGAACCGATTGGCATCTCAAATATTGAAAAAAATGACTTTGAAGATTTTAAATGTATGAAAACGGATTTTGTTTTCGTCCTAACTTTTTTTTATATTAAGATGTAAAGCTGAAACTTTTAGAGATTATAACTTGAACCCACACAAAGCCATACAAATTTTGACCTTGACCCCGACCGGTCCCGTTTAGGAGATATGGGGCAAGCAAATATGCACATTTAGCCCGCATTTTGACACGGGCTAATGTGTTTGCCTTTTACCTTTTTTCGCAAATTTAAGTATAAGGTATTATTTTAATTACCATAAACTTAACTAATGTTAGAGTTTTGAATCGATTTTTATCTAAAATATTGAAAAAAATGACTTTAAAGATTTTAAATGTATGAAAACGGATTTTGTTTGCGTCCTAACTTTTTTTTATATCAAGATGTAAAGCTGAAACTTTCAGAAATTATAACTTAGACCCACACCAAGCGACACAAGTTTTGACCTTTACCCAGCCCCGTCCCGTTTGGGAGATATTATGGGCTAAGGAAATGTGCACATTTAGTCCGCATTTTGACACGGGCTAATGTGTTTTTTTTTACTTTTTTTTCGCAAATCTATGTATGAGATATTATTTTTATTACCATAAAATTAACTAATATTAGAGTTTTGATCCGATTCTTATCTCAAATATTGAAAAAAATGACTTTAAAGATTTTAAATGTATGAAAACGGATTTTGTTTTCGTCCTAACTTTTTTTTATACCAAGATGTAAAGCTGAAACTTTCAGGGATTATAACTTAGACCCACACCAAGTCAAACAAGTTGTAACCTTGACCCCGACCCGTCCCGTTTGGGAGATATGGGGTAAGGAAATGTGCACATTTAGCCCGCATTTGGACACGGGCTTAATGTGTTTAACACTAAATGGGGATTTGACGGTGCTTCTGGATATAGCAACTATAAACAAAAATTGGACGGTGACGATTCCAACGTATTTATGTGTTCATTTGTTCCATTGAAGTTGACAAGAGATGACACTGCTGAAGCGGTATGGGAAAATCCGAAAGCTTCTTCCAATGATATATTATACAAATACGACGTAGATATCGCACTAGCACTTCAAAAGTGAGGCGTTCAAATTCGGGCAATTGGTGTAATTTCATCTAGTCGCATAGCAACGGCGACAGAGGGAAGACCTCAGTGCTGTCAACATAATTTATTTCGAAAATATTGTCTAAAGTGTCGAATTGTGTGTTTTAAGAGTGTTAAAACAATGGTGCAAAAATATGAAACTAAATGGGACCTATACACCACACGTAAGTATACAAAAACCACACAAATATTAATTTTTATTTTAAATTAGCAAACACCGCCTTCAATTGTGTAAGAAGGATCGCCTAATACAAAGATTGTTAAGTGCGATAGGGACAAAAAGCGTACGTCATAGATTAACAAGTCAGAAGCGAAACCGATCATACAGAAAATTGACGATGACAGTTTGAATGGATTTGGTTAATTGTATATTTGTTTCTAATTCAATCATATTTAAAACAATTAAGTTATTTGTTATGAAATATTTTCATAATAAATAACTTAATCCAACCACGAACATTACAAAATACATTAGCTTCCCCATATATTTTGAATTACTATATTATTTACATATATCATTGAATGTTTCCAGATTTCCACGTGATGAGCTTTTGAGACGTAAATGAGACTATGCACAGCTGGTACAAAAAGAGGGGATCGTAACTGGATACTTTAAAACTGATTAAAATTGGTTTAGCACATTTAATTATGAAAAAATATATATCCACCTAAAAAAAAATGGTTGCCTGTAAAGTCGGTTTTACGGGCGAAGATTTTACGTGACAACGTCTTTTTCTCGGTAGAATATTTATTGATATGAATATAATTAAATTGCACAATAGGAACAAGGAATTGAATGAAAATAAGAATTGCACAAATTTTAACTATAGAAATATATTTTGTTTACTAAAACATTGTACATGTAATGACGAATCTAAGCACTCCATATTTTCACTACAGACACAGCTGACGATACTTTAACCACACGTGTGAACTTGTATTGTGACGCTTTCTTGTTTTTCCAACGCCAAGAACGTTCGAGAAAGACAAAGACAGAGACACAAGCATGCGCCGATTCAATGCGCCTAATTCTCTAGTGCTGCGCGCGCGGCAGACCGATCATAGTTGAGTGGGAGAGAGACGCAAGGCATTCGGCGGGCCTCTCTCTCGTTCGGTGACTCATCGTAACGTTACCGGGCGTTACACTTTTTCATAAGTGACTCCCAGCCGCAACCTAATTTAAGACGTTGTCACGTCAATAAATTTTTTGGAGGTAAAATATTTTTTTTGGGGGGGGTAATTTTTTGCGTAATTTGGGATTTCTGGCGGGGTCAATTTGTAGCCCTCACCAAGACGGTTCCGAGGATACCAAACTCGGTGGGTCTACGATCTATATTGGCCGAGATAGGATTGGGGGGGTGAGGTAAATTTTCGGGGTGGGGGTAAGGGAGGGGGGGGGGAGGAAGGTTTCGTGGGGAGGCTAACTTAAATTAATTGTTTTGGAGGTAAAATATTTTTTTTGGGGGGGTAATTTTTTGCGTAATTTGGGATTTCTGGCGGGGTCAATTTGTAGCCCTCACCAAGACGGTTCCGAGGATACCAAACTCGGTGGGTCTACGACCTATGTTGGCCGAGATAGGATTGGGAGGGGTGAGGTAAATTTTCGGGGTGTGGGTAGGGGAGGGGGGGGGGTAGGTTTCGTGGGGAGGCTAATAGGCACTATTTCGGAATAAGGGTGGGGGAAGGCAGGGGGGGGCTATGGGACAATTTTGGAAAAAGTGGGTGAAACTGAAAAAAAATATAATTAAATTGAGTGGGAGAGAGACGCAAGGCATTCGGCGGGCCTCTCTCTCGTTCGGTGACTCATCGTAACGTTACCGGGCGTTACACTTTTTCATAAGTGACTCCCAGCCGCAACCTAATTTAAGACGTTGTCACGTCAAAACCTGCACCATCGGTTGTTTACCAGTGGCAGGTCGCTCATACGTTAACGCCATGTGTAGGTACCACCGCAATGTCTATTTCCCCCGCCACACGGCAGTTTAAATGCCATGTTATGTTCCGGTTCAAAGGACATTCTCGCCCAAGTAATCGCTGTACTGATACTTAAGATCTTATGTCTCGGGATGGCGAGCACAGTGCAAAGCCAAGCATTGCTTTGTAATTTAAGGTGTCTTGGTTTCGCTTATGTCCACGAGCGGTCATATCACTTGTCATCAATACAACAAATAATAATATTATTAAGAAATCGATTTTTCAGTTCCTGCTTACCATAAACTAATATAAAACACGGTAATCAATTTATTTTTTATTTTTCAAGTTTGTAAGCAAATAAAAATGTATTTGTTACAGGATGGCGTACCACATGTAGACTCATGTAGCAACCTCAAAGTTAATATATTATATACTTTTAAAACCAAATAGGTAGTTTTATTTATCGTCACCCTTCTGTTACTATCGCTTCGATTCTATGTTTGGATAGCGCAATGCTATCTCTTTTCGTCTCGTACTTTCTGTATAATCTGTTTCATTCACTAAAATTGTCATAAAGTATTAACAAATGAGTATGTATATGCATAGCAGTACAGTTTTTGAATGTCACGCAATATGGATATGCGTCATCTTTATTAAAACATCATTGGCTTCTTCAACGTTTTACTGTCGGCCAATATATTTCAAGTTTGCAAAAGAAAATGATTTAAATATTAAGGAAGAAATGGCTTCAGTAGAGAGAGAAATTGCTACTCTACAGCCAACTTTGTTTGAAGATGTAAGCGTTAGCCACAAATTTCACATGACTATGATTGACGGAAAGATATCCTCGAAACTGACCGATACATCTACGGCAACATGTGACATTTGCAAAGCAAAACCCACAGAGATGAATAATATCAATATGCTTTCACAAAGAAGTCATCCCGTAGATATGCTTAGGTTTGGTTTGTCTTCTCTCCATACACTTATAAGATGCATGGAATGCATATTGCACATAGCTTAACGCCTCGACTTTAAGAAATGGCAAGCTAAAGGTGATGACTTAAAACAACAATTGGCTAATAAGAAAAAAGCAATCCAAGATCAATTTCGAGATGAAATGGGACTTCTCATAGATGTTGTGAAGCAAGGTTCAGGGACCACCAATGATGGAAATACTGCAAGACATTTTTTTGCCGATCCCGAAACTACTGCGCGCATCACAGGTGTAGATGCACAATTAATTAGCCAGTTGAAAGTCATCATCCAAGTAATTACATGTGAAGAATTTGTTAATGTCGAAAAATTACTTACTATTTATAATACTTAATTAGTACTTCAACAGCTCATAAATACGTCGAACTCTATTCATGGTATTACATGCCATCTACTGTGCATAAATTACTCATACATGGTGCAGATATTATTGAGTTCAATAACTTCATTCCAATAGGGAAGCTCTCTGAGGAGGCATCCGAAGCTCGAAACAAAGGTTTTAAATATTTCAGAACTTTCCACTCACGCAAAAACAGCAGAATTGCTACAAATGAAGACATTATCCATAACCTACTAATTTCATCTGACCCATATCTGTCCAGTTTTAGACCTAGAATAAGTCAACGTGATATTCAGCCACTTTCAGAGGAAGCCAAATTATTGTTAGAATTGTCTACTTCTAGTTCAGACTAGAAAGTAATAGCTTAAATAATGGATTTTACCTTACTATGATAGAGTAATGTTTTTTTTTCAAACACCCTTTCATCCACTATTGACATAAACTTTGTAGAAAATATGATTATTTCAAACCAGACAACTAGTTTAGGCTATGTATTTCTCGCTCAATAATTCTATTCTATAATTTTCATATTCCTGTAATTTTTGATTTGTAACTTTTGAATGGAATTCTTCAAGATTAAGGTCAAAAGTAATAATATAGGGCCTGAAACTGACGTGTTACAAAATCTCCTGTTATTTTGGATCGCAAATTTCAGGTATAGGCTAGTTACGAGAGCCCATGTAACAACATACTCAGAAAATGCACTTTTTAATTATTCATATCTGTAAAACAGTGTCGTTCAAGGTCAAGGTTATGAGTTGCAGATGTTTTTAGATATCATATGATACTATCACATAGACAAATTTAAGAATTTAATTTATTTAAACACATTAAGCCCGTGTCCAAATGCGGGCTAAATGTGCACATTTCCTTACCCCATATCTCCCAAACGGGACGGGTCGGGGTCAAGGTTACAACTTGTTTGACTTGGTGTGGGTCTAAGTTTTAATCCCTGAAAGTTTCAGCTTTACATCTTGATATAAAAAAAAGTTAGGACGAAAACAAAATCCGTTTTCATACATTTAAAATCTTTAGTCATTTTTTTTCAATATTTGAGATAAGAATCGGTTCAAAACTCTAATATTAGTTAATTTTATGGTAATAAAAATAATATCTCATACATAGATTTGCGAAAAAAAAGTAAAAAAAAACACATTAGCCCGTGTCAAAATGCGGACTAAATGTGCACATTTCCTTAGCCCATAATATCTCCCAAACGGGACGGGGCTGGGTAAAGGTCAAAACTTGTGTCGCTTGGTGTGGGTCTAAGTTATAATTTCTGAAAGTTTCAGCTTTACATCTTGATATAAAAAAAAGTTAGGACGCAAACAAAATCCGTTTTCATACATTTAAAATCTTTAAAGTCATTTTTTTCAATATTTTAGATAAAAATCGATTCAAAACTCTAACATTAGTTAAGTTTATGGTAATTAAAATAATACCTTATACTTAAATTTGCGAGAAAAGGTAAAAGGCAAACACATTAGCCCGTGTCAAAATGCGGGCTAAATGTGCATATTTGCTTGCCCCATATCTCCTAAACGGGACCGGTCGGGGTCAAGGTCAAAATTTGTATGGCTTTGTGTGGGTTCAAGTTATAATCTCTAAAAGTTTCAGCTTTACATCTTAATATAAAAAAAAGTTAGGACGAAAACAAAATCCGTTTTCATACATTTAAAATCTTTAAAGTCATTTTTTTCAATATTTGAGATGCCAATCGGTTCAAAATTCTAATATTAGTTAATGTTATGGTAATAACAATAATACCTCATACTTAGATTTGAGAAAAAAGGTAAAAAAAATTTGAAAAATCCTATGTAAAGGAGCCTCGAAATCCGTCCCACCGTGCGCCATATCGAAATACTTCTGTTTTCTGAGGTTTTATGTGAGTAATCTAACCATTAAATAAAACTGAAACAAAATTACGCAGAAATCTCAAGCCAAAATTACTATTTTTTGAGGCCAGTATCACTGTATGCCATTTATTTAATTAAATTCTTTATTGTACACCAGAAAAATAATAGTTTATTTGTATCAATGAAGACTAACATAACAATTCACCTAATCATCTTAATTCAATGTTCGATAAATTCTTGCTCACTTTTAAAATGTACATTTTCCTGTTTATGAAATCAGTGAAATAAATACGATAGTCGTGCATGAGGTGTCAAGCTCATATCAAATCAATAAGGCTGTCTACTTATATTGTCTTGGACAAAGTTCTGCCAAATGTTATATATTTTCAGTGAGTGATCGACGCTCAGCCTTCACTGCGAATGTGATGTATTAGCATTAACATACGATAAAGGAGAAGCGTAAGCTATTTTTATAGTGATAAATAAATATGTTTTCTATTGTTATCGTGATACAGGTGTAAGTGTGATTCATTGCATTTTTCGTCTTTGTTTTAAAATTTAATGGTGCCCCATAATTACATAAAAATTTGTAAGTTCGACGGCACCAGCCTAAAATATCGAAATTGTAATTTTGCTTCTTTACAACAATAAAACATTGAAAGTGGCAAATTCGATCTTTTATAGTGTTCATTTTACTTTGAAAGTACATTTTGTTAGATTTAAAAATAGGGAAGGTATAAAATTTGTATGTATAATAAAATTATTATAAATCTTTATCTCTACTTGCAATTATTACATTAAAAAAAACCTCATTCTTCTATTTCGATATTTTACGCAGGGTCCACCGAATTATATTAAGCACTAATTTTTCCCTAGGGCAAAACGTGCCCCAATGTAATAGAAGTAAAAAGATTTTTTCCCGTGTTAAATGTCAGTGAAACTGTCAAAAGTTCACACTACTTTGGTTTATATTTAAATATAAGGGCACCTAATAAAACTTCATTCACCCCTATCCAATGAATATACCAATATTATAGTCTTAGTGACTTGTATTTCCATCTGTATAAAAGTACTAATAATTAACATTTATTGGAATTTATCACACTGTAGGCGGTGCACATGAAAATTAAGATTAAACAGAATGACTTGTATTGTTTATGCCATAGTCGGTTATAAACTTTAAAACTAGCCAGAAAAATAATGTTAAATAACATTTAAACCGTGCGCCGCCATCTTAACTGTTATTTTAAAACACCTTTGTAATTAGAAAATCCGAATCATATGTTGAATAAATAAACATGATTAATTTCAATCGTTTTTATTTGTTTTAAAACAATTCTTGGCTATGTCGTGTCATAGAAGCAATCATTTTAACTCATATATTTAGGAAATAATTACATATCTTAATCGTAAATTAGTACTAACACTATGTTTACCGCACGACATCTTTCAATACGATGTAATGAGTAGAAGGATTTTGTCGTAATTTTTACCAAGCCTTTAAAACATATTTTGCTTATCAACTGACCACAATTTAATCCTATAAGCTATTGTTTTAGAAAAGGCTTAAAGTGTACGGTTAAACGAGGAACATATAAGAAAATGACAATTCATTTACTAAAAACTTTTACAAAAAAATACTCAAGTAACAAAGAAAACTTAAGAAATATTTTAGCAATAATCCTCACGTGTGCTACTCGCTTGATCTATCTTACCAAAAGGTTTTTTTATATCAATGTACCACACTTTAAAATATTAGGTAGGTAGATATTTGAGTCGGACAAATACTTGCATCTCTAGATTCCTTGTTTAACCTTACACTTGTGAATCAATATTTATGATCAAGAAATAATAAATTATCGTAAATAAAGTCTCGTTTATTGAAGTGTATATATAGTTCGCGTCACGTAAGAAGAACGCTGTAAAAATGTGGAGTGTTTGCGCAGGATAACTCGCGCGCGAAAGTATTAGCTTCGTATATTGTTTACTGGAAGGTACATTGAAAAATAG
This sequence comes from Hyles euphorbiae, assembly GCA_023078785.2. NCBI lineage: Eukaryota > Metazoa > Arthropoda > Insecta > Lepidoptera > Sphingidae > Hyles > Hyles euphorbiae. The sequence continues at coordinate 3,428,950 of CM041043.1, read as the reverse complement.
ATACATGAATATGTAACAGAATTAAAAACATGTTTGATAGAATGTAGAATGTTTAATCAAATTATAAAAAAATTAAGTAATGTTGAAACTCCTTCCATTAAGTCGTCTTGGGTGACTCTGCGGTTCGTTTCATACAATGTTTTAAATTATCAACTGCATCATTATCAGCTTCTCTATGAATATTTTTTCTCACTTTTCTATGTAAAACCATTTTGTAATTAAAACTTTTATGCGCGAGAGTATCTTGAAAACGAACGTAATGTGTACGAACCAATAGCGCACCGGCAAGCGTGCGGCGCGCGACCCGCCCGCGCCTCATCCCGCACCACCAAATAGACCCATAAATCGCCTACTGCGCAGCTTTACCGCCAGCGTTCTTTTTACGTGACGCGAACTATACACAGGAAAAGAATGCAAATCGATGCTCTACAAAAACAATTATTCAAAATAATTGAAATTATATTTAATTGTATACATCGCGATGTCGTGCAAGCTGCTACCACACCTTTGGCTTAAGTTGGCTCAACAAAAATACATGTCAAAATTGGAATGATAAAAAAGAAAATTTAATCCAAATGTCAAAAAAAGTAAACTAATACGAATATTTGTGGATAATAAATCCACGGTTTTTATGGCAATAATATATCAAAATCACAAATCGGTGTTACTCGTACAAAAATTAACAGAATTATAAAATAATATATACAATGATCTTGAAATGACGAACTACCGTCACAATAAAACGTAAAAACAATTGAAAATAACAAAAATCGAACCACCCGCATACTAGATGAATCTACACAATAGATATTCATCAATATTCGCAATTTCATGAATTACATCAAACTTTATAGTCTTAAAAAAATCTTAGTTGTTAAAGCTTTAATGCTTACCAAACATAGTCACAGTTTCTATTAAGCTATTGGAACTCAAATATTTGTTACAATGCTTTACTATTTGATAGCAAAGTAAGGGAGTCATCATAAAATTAACCGAATAATCTTTAATTACGAATGTAATTAAAGAAGTAATCATTTCTTCTGAAAAATTCACAAATACCCTAATTTCTTAGATCTACTCTCAACTTCTATTTATATTTTATTACATGCGATTTTTTCTTCTTGATATTTCAACTAAAATGCATGTTTTAACCGTAAGTAATATGGGACCGAAACCGGTAACGAAAATACCGGTATGTTTTGGTATCAACCGAAAAAAAAATCCGGTATTTTTAAAGATATACGCCAATTTATTTATTAGATTCCTAGAATTTAATCGGTATCATACCGGTAACCGAAATAAGGGTTACCTCTATGTTTCATGCGCCGTTCCTCATAAGTCAAAGCGCGGGCAGTGCATGCGTGTGGTTATACCGCCACACACTTACTACTCACAAAAAAAAAAGAACCGAATCCAGCGATATTGTGTAAACAACACGACAAGTATGATATTTATTTGTTACGCAACAACAACGCGTTTTCTTTTGCATTCAAGGTCTTTAGGTTACCGTTATTAAAACGGTTACCGTATATAAGGGTAACCTTTATAATGCGTCATAGCGGTTACCGTAATGTGGAATGGGTTTCGGTCCCTGGTTTTAACACACATAATATATCCTTCGATTTATACGGAAACTATAAAACTATTATCTTACTGCTGTAGCTTTTCTTATCTGTCATACAAACTCATCAGAAATACTAATACTAGTACCAAAATATGTTCAATAGGTTTCGTAAAACACTTACAAATTCACACAATTATAATATACTTGATTTGAGAATATTTACACTATCGGGATAAAATGGTTAACCTTCCTTATAACATATCCTAAAAATCTGCTAAAGAATTAACTTTATCTTTATAATATACTTTAGAACTATGAAGTTTAACGAAATAAATCAATCCAATGACTATATTTCATGACATTGCTTCGCTATAATATGGTCACTTATGTTTATAAAATGTCATTATCTCTCAACCAATCGGAAGAACGCATTTTACGACACCACCCCCCAGCACACCTCCTCAACGTAATTAAACTAATACTAAAAATAAAATTCGACATCAATGAGATAATTATGAATACTTCCAAACCATAGAGACACCATGTCAAAAAATGCATGTTTATAGGAAAGATATGCATTTTTATGTATAACCTTATTTTAAACTTTCGTCGCCCTTATTCAGACTGTATAAAAACCTATTTGACTTATCGAATGTGTTGTTTTCTTCCCTCAAAAGAAATTAAAAAGTTGTTCGAGAAGGACAACCTATTCGATAACTATAGATTTATAGATTGTCTATGAATAAGATCTTAAGAATTCATCGTACCAAAAGAACTTGACGCGATCATCAAATAAGGTACTCAAACGCGTTAGCAACATACCGCACTGGCACGCTAAAGCTAAAGAAATAAGATCCTAAAACACCGTGAACTGGTAAGCCTATTATAATTTGATCTACACAGCATTATTTAGTTTCATATGCATCACCCAACCTTGCTCACTTGTTTATTAACTATTATACGCATTTGTTATACAGGTTTAAAGTCAGTTCTATATTAATCTACCACTACAACGCGGGAGGGACGTGGGGTCACGTCAGTGGACTCTTCCTCCTCATCACTGCTGATGACGAACACATTAGCGTCAGCTGGCTTGCTGATGTCAGCGTCCTGACTGTTCTCCTCTGTCTGGCATAGAGATAGGACATCGGATATAACAGGCGCCTGGAATGTTTCAAACTTCTTCACATCCTCACTATCCTGGCTATCCTCCTGGTATTCCTGTGTAACAACATTTTCCTGTGACTCCTCATTCTCCATGTCTTCGTCATCGCTGTCTCCATACAGTCTCTCGCCGCTCTTCTCGTCTTTCGGCTCGTATGAATTTATAAGGGCTGTCAGATCTTCGTCACAAGTGAACACTTTAGATGGGTCGCTGTCCTCCTTATCGCATTCGTGGGCATTAAATATTTTATACGACGTGAAGTACTTGCGGCACTGTTGACACTGGTTCAGCAGATGAGCTCGATAGTGGTTGTGCAGGTTGGGAAATTCGTCTCCGCACACCACGCATCTCTCCGACATTACAATCGCTCGATAATGCAGTTTCAACGCCATCTTGTGCGCTGATCTCATGTGCTTTATAAAAGGCCCGTATTTCACAAATTTCTCACCACACTTGCGACATTTTATCGGCTTCTTGTTATACTTCCTACTTCGGTGGGTGAATGCGTGGATGTTGAAAGCGTCGATAGTTTTGAATTTACTGCGACAGAAGCGGCAAGATATCGACCCGGAGCTCCTGTGTATTTTGTCGTGTTTCAACTTGGAGTTAGTGGTGGTGATCGGCTTGAAACAGAAGTTACACTCTTCGTATGCAGCGCCTGCGACGCCGTTGCAGGTTGCGTTTGCCTCATCGTCACTTTCTATCGTACACAGATGGTTGTCGAAGTCGACCACGGAAAAGAAGTATTCGCCGCATTTCTTGCATCTGTTCTCTTCGTGATATGACATATGTTTGTGGAGGTTAAAGAATGTTTTGTTGCAGATGTTACACGTTTCCTCTATGGAGTCTTTCGGTTCAATAAACCACTCGCTGTCGTCTCCATGCTCCTCTTTCATGTGCGTTATCATGTCTCTGAACGCCACGAATCTTTCCTCACAGTGTTCGCATTTGGTGGGATTGTCGACATTCAATAGGGAAAAGTGATGGTTTTTATGTTTCCTGTATTGCGTTAGCGTGTTGAACTTTTTAGCGCAATACTTACATCCGTAATAGCCGATGGTTCTGTGATATATTTTGTGCGTGCTCAAAGCATATTCGTTCTCAAATATTTTAAAGCAATAGTCACAGACGATTTCTTGCTTGCTCGCGGACGCTTCTTTAGTGATGGCTATACCGTGCTGCGTAAAAAGATGGCAGTCCAGTTTCACTTGCAGATGGAATGCTTTGTAACATATGTGGCATTTCACTCGCTTCGGATGTATTTCTGTATTGCCGACTAATTTCTTTTTCTCGCACATAAACGAAAGGTGCCCTTCGAGGAAGCGGAGCGAGCTGAAGTATTCAAAGCAGTAATTGCATCTAAGCGAGTTGTGATAGTCGATGTGTCTTTGGAAGTTTCCTTTGCTTGCTAATATTTTAAGACACAGGGAGCACTGGAGTTCTTGTAGCGGTACGTTCAAGTCGGTCGCCGTTCTCGGGGCAATCCACGTCTCATTGATATTATGAACATCGCGCAGATGGTAGTGGAGATCGTAGCCTTTTATAAACTTTTCATCACAATTCGGACATTTTAGTGGATCATCTATGTGCTTCGTGCATAAATGAGACTTGATATGAATGTTATGGCTCTTTAATGATATGGTGTTCTTTCCACAAAATTTGCACTTATAGAACACTGGTTTTCTTAGATGAGCTTCCTTATGGAACTGCAATCGTCGCTCGTCTAGAAACACTTTAGCGCACAGCTGGCAGGGGTAGTATCGTTGCGGCGGCGCGTCGGGGTCCGCTTTGATCATCTTGCTCTCCGGATGGGTTCGCTTCAAGTGTCGTATCAGCTTCACCAGATCTGGATAGTACCGCGTGCATATCGGACACTTGACTTGGTTCATCCGCAGCCTTTCTATCCGCCTCTTGTGTGCGGAGTGATCGAAGTTGTGCGACTTCAGATGTCTTCGATAGTACTCCTCCTCGGTGAAGCCTTTGCTGCAGAGATGGCACTTGTAGGGTCCGTTTTCGTTCTCGTAGTGCGTGCGTATGTGTATGGTGAGCGTTTTCTTGTTGGTGAACTGCAGTTTGCAGATGGAGCACTCGTGGCGCGCGGCGTACAGCGAGCCCTTGGAGTTGTGCCAGATGGTGTGGTGTTTGAGGGACAGCTCCGAGTCGCAGGCTTTACCGCAGAGCTCGCAGGTGTAGGTGCCGTCTAGCAAGCCTTTGTTGATGGAGTCGTTGGTGCAGCCGACGTTCTTGCCGGTGTCCCCCCGCTTTTGGTGGTTGGCCATGTGCGCGAGGTAGACGCCTCGCTTCTGGAAGACGCGCTTGCATAGCGAGCACTGGTAGTCCTTGACCTGGAAGCGCGTCTGCTGGTGGAAGGCCATGTGCGCGCGGGCGGCGCGCAGGTTCTTGTTCTTGCGGTTGCAGATGGAGCAGGTGAGGTGCTTGGCGTCCAGGTTGGGGTCGTTGTAGTGGATGCGCATGTGCATTTTGTAGTGAACTTGGAACCGGAATGTCTGTAAGGTGAAATAAAAAACTATTATGGCATCTGACATGAGCAATTACTTGGACATTACACAAATACATAAAGACACGCTGAGAAAAAAATACCAGAAGATTCTACCAGAACGCCCACTTTCGTCGTGCTTGTTTCCTCCTACATTGTGATAAGGGGCGAACCTATCGCCAAAATCAGGGGTATTTTGGCTCCGAGCTGATAGTGAATAGTAGAATCCAGTATAACAATACACGACCCAGGATTCCAACACGAGACCCTAACTTTTTAGCACACCGTTATACAACTACTTACTACGCAACCGAAGCAGTCAAGAGACTTAAAAACATTATACGACTATGTCAAACATTACACAGATCAATGCCATCAATAACAAAAAGTTATTTTGAAACACTCACCTCTTTACACACAAAGCACTCGTATCTCCCGCTTCCAGCGCTGCCATATCTCTTATGGCACGCCATGTGGCACTTCAGCGACATGGAGGACGGCATGTTCTTCCCACAAGTGGGGCACACGAAGCCCCCCGCCCCCGAGGCTTCTATCTTCACCACACCGTCGGGGACTGAGCCGAAGTTGTTGGCGTCTTGAGGCCAATCCTGAGGCTCCGTCTTGGCCACTATCACCTCGCAAAACGCCGCCGGATCTATGCTTTGTAATTTCGGAGCTTTCGGTGATTCCTTTTTTAATCTGTGAAAAATTTTACACTGAATACTGAATTGTTTTGTCAAAATTTTTATATAAATAACGGGAACTGAAAAGTAGCCTACATAGGCCGATATACAACCTAGATCGTAAGGTCGTGTGAACCAGGAGATTTCCAACTAATATCTAAGCGATTATATTGCTGTCTTTGCAGCATGTTAAAATTAACCAGTAAATAAAATGCGAAAAACTTTTTCTCGAAAGCTTCTGGGTTTATTAATTAACTTACTCTAACCCCTCTAACTCTAACTGCTGTGCGGTTTGTCATTGTAATGTCAACTTTACGAAACTTTATATAAGGTATATTATAACTGCCAATGTAATGACAGTCTTAATTATAATATGAATAAGGTATATTAAAAAAAATATATGCGGCCCGACTATCACTGGACGTTGAAGTAGTTACTACTTTACTGGAGAGCCGCCCACAGAGTACATTATTTACATACTAAGATAGAGACCTAACTTAACCTTAACCTTACTGAATAATTTTATCTATTGTTGAGAAATGCCTTACATCCGTTGATAGTTTTAAAGATTTAAGTTTACAGAGAGCGGAAGCGGCTTCATTTTATACTATTTTAAGAAGAGAAAATGATATATATTTACCTGTGCACATATTTAATGTGAGTAGCAAGAGCAGCGCGATTCTTAAAGAAGTTGCCACACACACCACAAGTGTAAATATTCCTCGGCTTCATATTCATTGCAATATGTTTTTTATTGTGGTCATATATGTCCTTCACTTTCATCTCTTGGTCACATATCAAGCATCTCACTGCGCAGTCATTGAGGGTAATGCTGGCTCGTTTAGTCCCTGAGCACATGTTATGCTTAGTCCTCTTGTGGTGCAAGAGCATAGCTTTGTATGAGAACTGCTTCTCACAGATGTCACAAGTGTTATCATAGTTGTCCTCTGGGCTGGAGTCTTCCTCATCAGACTGCTCGTTGGGTTCTTTGGTTTTCACCTGGTCGGTGGCTTCATCCTTCTTCGAGCAGATTGCCTCGTGGTTGAGCAATGGACGCTTGTATTTGAAGTCTTTCTGGCAGTAAGTGCAGTTCATTGTACCGTCTGAGTTTATTGATATGTTTGCTATTGACGTTCTGTAAATAGGTTTGGTGGGAAAAGGTTAGATGAGTTTAAAAAAAATTGTCACATTCTATGGGTACTGGCAGGAATGTGACTAAACTAAGAATAAGTGCAGAGCTACAAAGGTAGAACATTTTTGAGATATGCAGACGACACTACTGACTACTCTCCTTGCCACTAATAGAGACGATATCGAAACTGTTCTTCGACTACTAGAAGCCACATTCTAGCAACTTTAGAATACTGCTTAATCAGGATAAATCTAAGATGTGCAAAATTTTGCGGGAAGCGAAATAGTGGGAAGCTACGGGGGCATGCGAAAACTGGATTCCATGACACAACGAAATTACTAGACCCAGAATTAGTAAGAGCAGGTTTAAAAGATTTTCAAAATGAATATTCTATCTGAATAGCTCTGCAATTACTATCAGTTGTCGCATAGTCACTTTACGCAAATAATCTACTACCACATACCTGGAATCGTCATTCAAAAGAGTTTCATTAAGGGTTGAGGCATTTCCAGACAAATTAGTGACACCCGCACTCTTCTTCCCCGTCATGTTATGTTTAGTCTTCTTATGGTGCAGAAGCTGTCCTTTGTACGAAAACTGTTTGTCGCATATATCACATGTGTTGTCAAAATCGTCCTGGCTCGATTCTTCGTCCACACAATGAGGGCTAGATACCTCTAGCATTTTTTGCAGTTCCTGTTTGACCTCATTTTTCCCTTTCGTCTGTGTGACACACAAGTTCTGATGGGACAGCATGGCACCTTTGTATTTGAATTCCTTCTGACAGTACTTGCAGTAGGACAAGCCTGGTGTGTCTGTCGGTGTTCTGAAATGGATTTTTCATTGGAATAAAACTTACATTGAAATTAATTTTATAAGGGTTTTGGTTTAATATTTGCTTCATCCGATCATCCGCAAAGAACTAATTCTATCTAAAGTAATACAAAATTAAAAGGTCAGTAACATTTCGATCTACATAGAACAGGTTTATGGTGTCTTCGAGGACTACGAAAGTGTGAAATAAATCAACATTACGATAAAAGCCGAAGACTACTCCTATTTCAATATAACTGTCGCGTAAACATAAGCTATTATGGTTGGTAAATTTAGGATAATAGAAGTTATATTACTTACGGAAAAAATAATCTAAGCATCTTTAACATTGTTCCAAAAAATACGCAAAGGAAAATTCAGAGCGTGCACAAGATCGTCAATTACTTAACAAAATATTATATCCAGAATATTTTAAAGCGATTTTTATCAGATCGTTTCTTTCACCTTGTCATTCTCAGGTAAAATAAAAAATAAATAAAAAAGACGTAAATTCATTCCAAGCATTGAGAAATATTTATGATCACCAATTTTATTTTCATTAGTAAGGAAGCCATACTCTTTATTATTCGCCACAGTAGTATCATAAATGGCCGTTTTAATGGCATCAAAATAAATAGTTTTCTAAATAAACATGAAATCTAACCTGGTATCTTCACTCACACCGGCTTCATCAATATTCGAGACGTGAGCTGCCAAATGCGTGATCAATTGTTGCTGGTTGGCGAGCCTCTTATTACAGAAGCTACACTTAAGCTCGTCTTCTTTGAGATCCGTTTGTTCTCGCGTCTCCGGCTCGAAATGTGAATTCTTAATATGACCAAAATAAGCCATTTTCTTGAACGAAATCACTAGGCATAAAGGACACTTGAACGTGTTGCGTTCATCGCGCTTCGGACAAGTGTTGAAATGAGCACTGTGAACGTAATAATCGTCGAAAGATTCTTGGCAGTATATGCAAGGGACTGACACATTCCCGGCAAGTCTTGCTGAAACTCTTTTAGGTGCTGCAGCATGCACTACTCTTAGATGCTTATTTAGGTTATCTACAGTCTTGAATTTGGCAGTGCAGATCTCACACTCGACCTTCACTTTGTGTTTCCCATCAACTGGTTCGAGACACACCAGGAGTTCTTTCTGTGGAGTGGGTTCTACTGGGGGCGTCTCATTACAGTTCTGTTGGTGCCGCTTCAACATTATCTTTAACTTATAAGTCTTGCCACACTTATTACAACTTAGATCATCTTCTTCTTGGGTTTCGGCAGTGGCGGATTCTTCAGATGCTTCCTCCTTCATAATCTGTCGCTTATGGAGCCTCATATGCATAGTTAAACTACGAAGTGTGGCGTACTCGTTGGGACATTGTTGACATTTGAATACAGTTTTAACTGCCGATTCGTCCGAGTCCGTGGCGGCTGTCTCGCTTCTGAAACTCGAATCTTCGTTGTCATCATCGTCTGTGTCCATTGATGAAGCATTCATATTCCGTTTCGCCGCACTGCCCAATCTCCTAAGTTCGGTGACACGTTTGTTGCTTCCTGGATAATCCTGCTTGCTGCTTGTGGACGCATTATCGCTTTCGATACTGCGCCCCAGTGGAGTACTGGTGGGTGTCACATTGTTCTCCAACGATCTATCATTCCTATGAATACGCTGGTGAGAGTTCACAGCACACAAAGATTTAAATGATTTAGGGCATTTGCTGCATTTAAATTCGTTTTTAGATTCATTTGGTTCGTCGATATCCGCCGTTAAACTGTCGTTGTTGTCATCATCTGAGTCCATGGAGTTATTAAGATACTTGGGTTTCTTTGCCTGTCTCTTGACATCGGCGTGTTTGGAGTCAGATCGGTAGTCGTGGCGGCTAGCGATGGAAGTGTCATCACTTTCGGTTCGTCTCTTTCTCGCAGAGCTGGCAGGAGTTACCTTGCCTTCAGTGGATTTGTTCAAGTTGGAATAATCCGTGTGGGTGGAAAATGCAGAGTCGCTGCTTTGTCTGTTTGGCGACAGCGGGCAGAAACCTGAAACATTAAATTTATCACTCCTTTTGTTCATTTCCTGTATTCGCTTACTGATGCTTAGCCAGTAAAACCGGCGTTTCAGCCTCCAGAATTCCAGACATGTTTTTTCGTACCAAAAGAAAAGCCGTCAAGAATTTTCTCATTGAAAATAAAATGTGTGAGATTCAAATTGTGCTGGAACCCACTTCACGTAATTTAGGTACTTACCGGGAGGGGGAACATAGTTGCGTCGCAAGTCCTGATCAGCTCTCTCGCACTGCTGTTTAAAGATGTAAGCCCCACTGAGTTTTTGGATGCATTCTGAGCACACTTTATCTGGCAGTCCATCACCTTCATATATCTTAAACAAAAAACATAAGTATCTTAATCTTGTAGAAGACATTTATTTTTATTTTATTTATTTATAATAATAGACACACCATCGATTCATCACACAAATTACATATGAGATAATCACAACATGATGTTCTTATTCTAGGTGACAAACCATTACAGGTGTATACAACACTATTAAAAAAAAAGACACTATTAAAGACATAAATATAAATGGATTATACAATATATTGTAACATTCAACTTCAATTATGACTTTTTCAAGAATAATGGTATTTACAAAACTAGTCATTCTTTGTAGCTGTGTAATTAATAATACAGTAGTGTTTCGCATCAGAACATGCAGCAAATCGAAAGATTTGAACATTTTCTTGTGATTTTTGTAAACTAACTGTTCCTGTGTTTGTACAGACAAACCATTTGAAGTTACAACTTGAATTGGCCAAAACATCAACAACTATACATATAGCTTTGCATAGGCAATACTTTGTATGTTTTCACATGTGACTACTATAGTTTATCACATTAGTTCTATATTAAAATTTTACAATAAAATAATTATTAGCTATAATAATGAATTTCCCAGAAATGACAACAATGAAAGAAAGAAAATTATTTATTTGAAACAATTAGCAGTAACAAAACCAAAATATTATAAACAGAGATTAAAATAGTGCTTGTTACAAAAACGGATGACACTCCGCATATGTTTTTTTTATTGCAATGAATGACTAGACGAGCATGCCGTTCGCTTGATGGTAAGCGATGCGACCGCTCATGAACAGGAGCACAACAAAACAACTCCTTGAATTACAAAGCAATGCTAGGCATTCCATTGCGCTCGCCATCCTGAGACTTAAGATGTTAAGTCTCAATATGTCCAGTATTTACTTTGACTCACAGCTTTGACAACAATGTCCTTCAATCCGAAACACAACAGTGCATATAAACTTTGATGGGAGAAATAGATATTGCGGTGGTACCCACCTAGGCAGCCTCTCGCATATGAGAGACCACCAGTAAACTAACAATTGCTTAATATGTGGGCTTTTTCCCGTGTCAATAGTACGCATTGATTGCTGTGGCGATTTAAACAGGGTTGCAGGCGTCGTCAGCTTGGTTAACCTGTCAATTTGTTTTCGTCCAGCTATATCAACTAACGATTTATAATGTACTAAAAAATCTGCTCCAATAATTGGTTGTGTCACGTCGGCGATGACGAAGTTCCTTATAAAACATCTCCGTAATCCTTAGTTTAAAAAGTGCGTGGTGGCCTGTTGGTAAACGGACTAGACGCGACTGCCAACATGTTCACGGTGGTCGCGGGTTCGAATCCCAGGGCACACCTCTGACTTTTCGGAGTCATGTGTGTATTGATAGTCAATCACCACGCACTAAAACGGTGAAGGAAAACATCGTGAGGAAACCTGCATACCATAGAGATTTATAAAAAATTCTATGGTATGTAAGTCCGCCAACCCGCACTAGGCCAGCGTGGTGGACTATATGGCCTAACCACTCTCAATCGTACTGTCGATTGTAGAGGAGGCCCGTGCCCTGCAGTGGGACGTATGTGGGCTGATACAGACAGAATACTTAGTTCACGGTAAGTATTTTATCCCCGTAAGTCTTGTTCTTTGTTTCTATATTGTTCATTTTGTATTTGAGTGTCTGTGTGGTTTGCCAATAACTGAAATGTTTGCCCCCGTATAAATTAAAAACCTCATACCACTTTTTCGATTGGTAATTTGTGCCATTAGCGGCTTAAAAGCGGCATCATTAGCGGCATAAAGTGTATATTGTTCATTTTGTATATGAGAGTGTCTATGTGGTTTGCCAATAACTGAATTCTTTGGCCCCGTATCAGTTAAAAACCTTATACCACTTTTTCGATTGGTAATAGTGAGGCGGTTGGACGGGTGAATAGCGAAGAGTTTCGGCATAGTTTGTGCTTCCGTTAGTTTCCCTGCTCTTTTGGGTTGAATATCTGCTTCCAATCTTGGCTTTGTGCAATTCTTGGCAAACTGTCTGTATTTATTGTGGTAGAATCAAAGTTTTTTTTTTCATGACTTGTTCTTGAACTTGACTTTGTTAGAGAATGCTTACAGTTATTATAGCGTTGAGAGCTGCGTCTATATTGTCTGGGATCGCGCTGAATAGTATTGCACTAAGTTCCAATTGCATTTTTGTCAAGTCTGCTAATATGCATGACATTGCGCTGTCATCTGTTTTGTTATTGTCTTGGCTTGCAACTGATACCTTGGTCATTTTTAATTTTGTAAGTATTTTGTCGGCGATCTGGGTCATTTTTTGAACATCCATGTCCTCTGTGACAGCTAAAATGGTTGTAACGGATGGAGGTAGGAATTTTAACCACAACAGTTTGATGATTTCATCGCCAACTGATCCTTTTTCAAGGACTCACATCTTAAACAGAAGTAGTGTTGGTTTTTGATCGCCGAGGTCCATTTCAACAATAATTTTTGGAACTGACGCTGGTCCTGATTAACCATTCCTTAATTGCCTTATACTTTTTTATTGATGGTGGCAAATTAATAAGATCACTTACTTGCAATATTACTTGCTTTGATAGCTTAGCTATTACCATATAGTACTTATAGTTGTCACCTTGCTTGTGTGGTGCTAATATGGCCTCCAGTTGCATAAACCATGGCCTGGGTTGGTCCCTCCAAAACTCCGGAATGAGGGATAAGATGGCGGTGCCAGGTGCTATTTCCAAGGACTCCTGTTGGCTGTTGTTTGATTTGCAAGATTTCATGTTGTTGATCCGTTTGATGTAACATCAACTGTACATAGTGACATTTGGGGTCACCAATTTGCCAATAGTGGAAACAAAAGATGTAGTGAGTCTCACTGTGACTCTGTATGAGACTGTTTATTTGACTGTACCAATGATGCTTATATATTAAGGTGATACATGCCTTATTGCTAAATATGATCAAACATTATTTGTTAACATGTGTGTGTGAAGCTGTGCTGGCACAAATATCATATATTTACAAGAGCTTTTTTTTCAAAAAGATTAAATACAGACACTAAAATAAAATAAATATAATATTCTGCAAAAATTGAAAATTACTAGTTTTTATGATATAATTATGCAATTTATTTCTGCAATAATCTTACTAATAAACAATCATTACTTAATAATATTTTATCCACCTAAATGACTCAATAAAAACAAACTAAACAACTTGGAAATTATTGATTTTCTTGTGTACCATACAAAATAATACTATAGAAAAACTATCTTAAAATTATCAATTTTATTCAAATGAATAATATATTTTTGTCAATTACTTACACTTAACATTTCTACATTACAAGCACAATATTAGATTTAAAACAATAAAAAATTCACCATGAATAATCATAAACAATCCATGTATTTTTTTTTATTTATTTACCAAGTTTTATTCATTGTAATTTTTAATTACCTAGGATAATATATAGCTTATTTGTAAAACCAAATGAGAAAAACTAGTGAAGGAAAATTACAAGGGTTTTATGTACACTCGCTGAAAAAAAGTTTTTCAGTTATGTATCATGTATGTTAAACTCGCCAATAGCAATATGGAAGACGCGCAACAACTCCGCTTAATTTCCTTTCCATCACGGTTGTTAAAGTTTGTGTTTAAACATTGATTAATATGATATGATAGTCTTAAAAAAGGTCAGTATAGTCATTAATTCTGGTTCGAGATTTTAATCGGTAAAGTTACCAAATTACGGCATGGATTTCAAGTCACATAAATGATTCAACTAGCACCTAGTAAATTCTACTTACTTTCACCCGCGAACATTCCATAACCATTTCCGCCAGCGGGACCCCATTGTCCACTGTGAATATGGAGTAGAAATCTCCTAATTTGAGGCATAATCTGCATTTCCCGAGTTCAAGGGCCATATTGATTTCTTCTCAAAAACTTCATGTCACCGAAATCCACATTGCGTGATTAACTTTGATGCATGAGGCTAAAACTACTTTGGAAACTTAATTCTAACTAACATTTTAAATTCTACAACATTTATGAATAATATAAACATCAATACAGGCAAAAAACGTAAGTACAAAATACCACAATGACCGGCATACTCGTACACTGCTTTTTGTAATTTTTTGCGAAGATGTCAGCGCATTCCTGGTAATACAAAAAGAATTACAAGAAGAGGTAATTTGACATCCTTCTTGCACTTGCCAATTACCCGTTTAATAAAAGAGACAGCTATATAAATCTTCGGTTCAAAGCCTAGTATTGTGTTATTCAGCATCTGTTGAAATTCGGAACCCTCAGAACAATGATTATCATAGAAGTAGCGCTATTGACATTTCAACGTACACTCTAATTTTGACAACTAGAAATAATTGTGCTGTGATCTCTTCTAATAGCTTATCGATATCGATACATGAACTTTATTCAGTGGTAGATATTCGTACATGAATCATTATTATTTATTTCAAATCCATAGTCATTTTGTTTATTTATTAAAAACTTGTGTCTTATCTTTGTAGCTACAGAACAAAAAATATACTACTTTTTTTGAAAAGGTGTTCTCTGGTGTCCTCAGTTGTTACTAATATAAAAAAAGAAACTAGCAAAAATATAAGATAACTCCCATGAAAACCCATTTTGAATTAGCAGTTGAAACTTCCGCATGTAAATGTAAAAAAATAAATAAAAAACATTACATGTGTGATTGCGTTACTCTGCTAGTACGCAAAGCCTCTAAAGAGAATTTTTTTGCCATGGACATGATGATATCAAAAATTATGAAGAGTATCCTAGACCACAGCCCTCGCGCAGTGGCCGAGCGCTTTTTACCACTACACTACTGGGTAGGTATTTTAAAGTACAAGCCAATTTATGTAACATGGCTAGTAAACTTAAATATACATTATTTATATTATCGATAAAATGTGCAGCACATCACTATTGAATATGTCGTAACTAAATTGTGTCGGCGCTTTGGCCGTTTGTTACATTTGAGATAACTGCACTCTTTAATTCTGTCGCGTAATCATACCCAACATAGCAAGAAGCTTATACCCAAATGGAGATTGCATTCCGTATATAAAAGTGAAGCACAAAAATTTGACCTCGAATGACGTTGCGACTGATTGCTATCCTTTTCTTTCGAGTGACAATGAATGAACAAAAAGTCATTTTCATTCATTGTCAATCGAAAGAAAAGGATAGCAATCAGTCGCAACGTCATTCGAGGTCAAATTTTTGTGCTTCACTTACGGAATGCAATCTCCATTTGGGTATAAGCTTCTTGCAACATAGCAATTTGACGTTTCATGAGTGAAATGAGTCGTCCTTAGCACACACTATTTGTCTCATTCTCTCCCATGATTTGGCCCATTGGAAAAAACAGGATAAGTATATGATTATGTTTCAGACTCCTTCTATGCATAGTTCTTGTTCTGAGTTCGGAACTGAACAAAATAAAAGTCTCCGTTCTTTAATATTCTACTTGATTAATAATGATAAGTTGTTTAATTTTCTAACATAACATAACAATGTTTATATTAAATAAATATTAGGTATTCATAAGTAGAATAACAATATTATATATAATATAATATTTATTATTACTTAACGCTTTTCAGTTTACATGGTTTACAGTGTCGATGTATACTACATTTATTATAGAAAGGTTTAAAACGTATTATTTTGTAAAACATCCAAAAAACAACACATTTAGAAAAATAAATTGTATAATAAATGTCTCGGAAAATGTATAAAAAGCGTAGACAGATAATACTAAATAAAAAGAAACTTGATAATTGTTCTGTGAACGAAACGTTTTGGAGTTTAGGGATGGGCAAATGGAAAAAAAATATCGATATTTATCGTATCGATATTTTTCAAATATGTCGATATATATCACCCAAAAAATATCGATATTTCGATATATCGATATTTTTTGCTCAATTTACAGTTATTTATAAAAATTGCCAAAATTATCGAAATTTTAAAGCAAATACACATCTGGCTGTTTCAACATAAGTTTTATTATTTAAAAAAAATTCGAGTTGCTCGACATAAAAAAAAGAAACAAAATAAAAAAAAACATTATCCAAACCAGTATATGTCTGATATTGACATCAGGAGCACTCTTTGTTTGATATGTTCCCCTGTTAATCTGCTCCTATCATTTGGCACAGCCAAATTTACCACTGAAGCTACTCTTTCAGATTACACTGATGATGCTTGACAAATAAAATATTTTAGAGCGATATCGGAGAGAACCGGCGTGAAATGTTGACAATTTACCCAGAACTATATTGGATCAGATTTTCTTTCTAAAAGTGGTTGGTCCAAATACTGCTTCAGTTCATTGGGGACACAGCTACTGCTTGGAACCTCTGACGAACCTATCCATCCATCCATCCATCAGCCAAAGGAAGTCCACTGCTGAACATAGGCCTCCCCCAATGATTTCCACGGAGACCTGTTGGAGGCAGCGACGTCCCGCGACCTTTACCAGGTCGTCGGACCATCTTGTGGGTGGACGTCCTACGCTGCGTTTTCCGCTACGTGGCCTCCATTCGAGCACTTTCCGACCCAATCGGTCATCAGATCTCCGCGCTATGTGCCCTGCCCATTGCCACTTTAACTTGCTAATCTGGTGGGCTATGTCGGTTATTTTAGTTCTCCTACGGATCTCCTCATTTCTGATTCGATCTCGTAGGGACACCCCGAGCATAGCCCTCTCCATAGCTCGTTGAGTGACTTTGAGCTTCCTAAAAAGGCCCATAGTGAGAGGCCACGTCTCGGTGCCGTAAGTCATCACTGGCAACACACAACTATCGAAGACTTTCGATTTAAGGCACTGAGGTATTTTGGACGAGAAGACGTCGCGTAGTTTCTCGAACTCTGCCCAACCGAGTTGCATTCGACGATTGACCTCTCTCTCGAAGTTGGACCTGCCTAACTGGACCACTTGCCCTAAATAGACATATTCGTCAACAACTTCAAGAGTATCTTGACGAACCTATGCTCAGATTTAATAATTTCTCATGTCTGGACCAGATAGAGGACCCACCCATATTTTCTAAATTTAAGAAATCGGATTGGTCAAAAACATGATTTGACGCATGAGCAGACAGCAGAGCTTAAAAAATATATCGATTTTGATATCTGAAAATAAATATCGAAAATTGATATATCGCGGGAAAAAATATCGCTAATTTATATCGATATTTTTTGCCCAAGCCTATTGGAGTTTGCTCTTTTGACATTTGCTGTCAATCCAAATCCAAGTCAAACTTTTCCCAAATCAAAACAAATAGAATTTTGCAATTTATTCTTAAATTTCATAATTGAATACGATACGGACATTTATTTTTTAATCATAAAGTCAGAAAGGATAGGATAATGTATTTCGTAGCGGGTTCGAATGTATTTACTCAGTGGTCGCCGACAGACAGTATATTTCCAGAGTTTAGAAAACTGAAATCTAGACCCAACTTCCCTCTGAATCAAGCGAAACTAGTATTCATGCATTGGTCGTACAACATATTTGTTATTGAAAGTACTTTCTACATCATAGGCGGATCGTATGGACGAGAAAACATTACTAAACTCAACTTGCCTGAAGATTGTCACTCAAATGATGTCCTAATAACTGGAAATGATTACAAACTTATTGTGGTCCGTAAGAGTACTTGTACGTTATGGATTATAAATTTGGAGAAGATGGATCAAATAGAAAAGCTGAGTTTGAGCGTGGAGCAACCTTTGGAGGATTCAAAGAGGAATAAAATTGAGGATAGCATTGTTAAAATATGTCTGAGGAATGAGTCGTGTCTGTGTCTGACTGAGAAGGGCTATGTGTACTGTGGGATACTGCCTAGCTACGTGGATACTCGGCACTGTATAGGCAAAGTGTGTGACATTGCTTGTGGGTATGAGCACTACATGCTTCTCACTGAAGCTGGGAGTGTTTATACTTGGGGTGAAGGAGGGTAAGTTTTGTCCTATAAGGTTTCATATATATGTATTTGGAAGTATGGAATACTAGTAATCTGCATCTGATAAAAAAATCAGGATTAACATACAACTGTGCACAAAGAAATTGAACTCTGGATAGGTGCAATAAGATGAAAATGAGCTAAATAATAATAATAATCAGAATATATTTATTTTAAACTGCATTACAATTTTTATCATAGTAACACATATTATGCTGTACTGGTAAATAACTATAAAATATATTACTTAGTTACTTATACATACATATATAATACTAGGTATCAATGCTCACTCGAACGCACACACATACAAACACACGTAACACACACACACATACATTGATACATACTTAGCACTTTCTCACACTCACACACTCAACTATTAAATAAAATATTTATTTAACTGGTTTATCAAGACACAGGCAAAGCCTAATTTGAGAACCCCTTCAATATTCTTGTTATGTAAAATTATTATTTTTAATAAAGATTTTTCATTTTCATTTTCATTATCAACAAATCAGCACAGTTAAAAAATGTAACTCATCACTAAAACCCAAACTAAACAACTAATTACCAATTAAATTATGGCTTGGTCAGTCTGCAGTGGTGCTGTTAGTTAGAACACCGGCTGTTTAATGTGAGGCCACGGGTTTCGATCCTTGCACCAAGACAAGTATTTGTGTTTTCCAAAGCTATTTGTTTCGGATCTACATGTTTGTGACACTGAAAAGTCTCGCATAGTTTCTGATTCAAAAGACTTGATTTTAGTGTGGGGTCAATACTATGTGTGTATGTATGTGATAGTTGGGTTTATTTATTTATTAAATAATAACGCAATGATAATAAATTCTTGTTTCAGGAGGCTCCAACTAGGTCATGGTGATGTCAACTCTCTAGACTGCCCGACTGAGGTGGATGCCCTGGCCGGTATTAAAATACTCAAGATTCAAGCAGGGGGGTGGCACTCACTAGCCCTGAGTGAAACCGGTGATGTCTACACATGGGGGTGGAACGACACTGGCCAGCTCGGAATTGATGAGACTAAAACAAGGAAGAACCTCCTACTACCAATACTCATTGATCTATTTAAAAATAAGACCGATTTAAATATAAAAGACATAGCTTGCGGGTCAAAGCATTCAGCAATCTTATTAGAAGACAATTCAGTGTGGGCCACAGGGTACAATAAGTATGGACAGTTGGGCATTAGTCCAGAAAAATATACAATGATAAAAAAGTTTAGAAAAGTTTGTCAGTTTAAAAAAGATGTAGAATTGAGATGTGGGCCATGGAATATTGTCATAGTTACTGATTAAGAAAACTTAGTATAGTCAGAATTCATTGTAGCATTCAACTTGACTACACTGGTTGAGAAATGTGAAGCCTTTGATTTTATATCCCGATGTGAGTATGTTCAAATGATTACTTAATACATATTTTTTCAAATCTCAGTACATTTTTTAACATAACTCTCTGTTTACCTGATATCGACAGAAATTGATAACACTGAGTGTAATTCAAATAAAGATTGCTAAGCGCATTTCCTCTTTACAACCTCGCAAAACCTTGCCTGGCCTATGCACTTTTTTCCCATTCATCCTTATACAAAAAACAACATTTTTTTGTGCTATAAATGGTGAAACTAGCATGCCGTTCGCCTGATGGTAAGCGATACGACCGCTCATGAACAGTAGTAAAACCAAACAACACATTGAATTACACAGCAATGCTTGGCATTCCACTGCGCTCGCCATCCTGAGACATAAAATATAAAGTCTCAATATGTCCAGTAGTTACTCTGACAACAATGTCCTTCAATCCGAAACAGCAGTGCATTTAAAGTGCTGTTTGGCGGGAGAAATAGACATTGCGGTGGTACCCACTCAGGTGGCCTCTAACATATGAAAGACCTACCACCAGTGGTTTAGACGTGAAGTGGTTTAGAAGTACTAACATAATTAGCACCATTCAGGATAAGCTAAAGGACCCGAGCACCTAGTGAAAAATTTTCGCGTTATATTTAAGTGCTAGGTAGTACAGTAGGACTTTTAAAACATGTCTTTAGGGCATTTGCTTCAAAATACAGTTATTTTTATCGTCCACGTCAACAACACAAGGGACCCTCAATGTGTGGCCCCCCTTGCCTTACACCTAATAATGGAACGCCATTCAAATAATAAGGTGCTCTTAACAGCGCACAGCCCACTTAATCAGTACATTTAAGGGGATTAAAATAGCTAAGCGCAACTTATATTTAAGTTGCGTTCCATTATTCGGGCGTTAATCCGGTACTGTTTTAATTGATAAAATTCGTTTGGTTGTAGTTTTTAATATGAAGACAGAAATATATTATAAAGGAAGATTATTACATGTCTATTTAATAACAAAACATAGTCTACGTGAAATGGAAATACCAAAAGCCACAGTATTGATCGCGTGACCTTTGATTTGTTTTGCGTTCCATTCGTTATGCGCATGTCTCCGCATAGGTGCGAGTGAGACAGCTGTTGTTTTAAATACCCCAGTGTTGTTGCACGACAGATTTGTTTGCAGACACCGTGGCGGGAGGACGGCGTATTTAAAAACATATTTTTATGTAAATAAATTAGAAAGTCTGTGAGCTGTGTATAAGTTTATTTCTCAGTGCGAAGTCTTACCATCAGGACTATATTTGTAAGTATATATTTTTTTACAAAATATCATAATCATAAACTTTGCGAACGTATATCAGAGTATCAATGATATTATCCTTGTTTGTAGGACTGAATCACTTACGATGTCAGACATTGGCAAAGAATATATCACTCAAGCACGGCAATTGGCGAGTAATGGATGTTATAGCAAAGCGTTTGATGTTTATATCACAGCGTTTGAGAAATGCTCGAGGTTGCGGCGATCCCACGAGTTAGAATTCCGCAATGTAGCCAACAGGCTGAACGAGGTGTTGGCCCAGACCGAGAGGATTGATGAGATATTTGCCAACTACAGTCGCGCTTTGGCCATTTACCCATCAAATATGCATTTGTTAAATGATATAGGTAAATACTTGTACAAGTTTGGTTTCTACGCTGAAGCGTGGTCTCATTTTCAAAAGGCTTTGCGTCTAGACTCATGCTTCGTCGCCGCCGAGAAAAACTTAAACTCTGTGAAGGCCGTTTTGTTCGAGCAGTGGCATTACAGAATGCTAAATGATAAGGCCACCAATAAAGCCTACCAGCATGCTATAAAAGATACTATTGATTCATATTTAGATTCTGTAGTAGATCTTGGTGCAGGAACATGTCTTTTGTCGCTTTTTGCTCATAAGCACCGTCCCATATCAGTCACAGCTATAGAACGGTCGGAAATAATGGCTAAGCTGGGCGAATGCGTTACTCAGGGTATGGGCGTTAAAGATATTATTATTATAAATAAAATATCAACTAAAATGAACTTCAGAGACATTGGAGGCAAGAGGTCATTCTTGGTTACTGAGTTATTTGATGCTGGTTTGTTCGGAGAGAATATCTTAGAATCCATGGTCCATGCTTGGGAAAATTTTATTAGCGAAAATGGCCGGGTTCTACCCGCAAGAGCCGAGTTCTTCTTAGTTGGTGGTAACTGTGATAGGTTGCACCATAAATATGAATTGTCGAAAGATGCCAAAACAATGTTAAACATACCTAATATGAGGGTCCATTTAGTAATATTTGATGAAACTTACGAAGCTGAAGATGTTCACCTCTTTAAGGATTTGGAGTACCTGACTGAAGATCAATCTGTTCTTAAAATAGATTTTAATAGTCGAGATGACTTGAATGAGAAGTTCTCAAGAACTGAGCCATACAAAGTGCCACTGAAAGCTATAAAGCCAGGTAAAATTAATGTTTACATTGGTTGGTTCAATTTGTATTTGACAGATAAAATTTGCATCACAACTAATCCCCGATCACGCAATAGAGCCTTGGCTTGGCAGCAGATTGTGTTCTTTGACACTGTGGATAAAGTAGTAAAGGCTGATCAAACAGTAAATGTGGATGTTCTGCTGACTGGAGGTAAGCTTGCTATGGCAACTGAACCCAACATTAATGTTGAGAGGGTCACTCCGGAACTAATGCGTTTCTTAAACGATCATGATTTGATCAAATCGATTCGGGGCTCTATTGGAATGGCCTGCGTATACCTAGGTCAGATTACCGACATATCGCAGATGAATTTGGTTGATTTGAGCTCATTCCCCGTATTCGGTTTGTTGATGTTGCGGCGAGGTGCGCAGGGCCTCACTTGTTACGCAAAGACAACCAACGATGAAAGTTTCTTCAAGAAAGTTTTCGATGCAAATGGTATATGCCCGTCGAGAGTTAAAATTTTAGTTGGTGAGGAGTGGACCGCCGAGGCTTTTGGATCTGAGAAATATCATGCTATTTTCGCCAACATTCTGGACCAGTGTGGAGACGCCGCCATACATCAGCGAGAGCTCGCTTTGCACCTGAAAGAATCTAATTTACACCCAAACGGACTTTTCATGCCGGCAAACGTGAAGATAGTGGCCCAAGTGGTGAAATGCAAGTGGCTGGATATGAACAACATCCTATACGATGAAAACACATGCGGCTACGATTTGGCAAGACACGTGAACACGTACCAAGTCACACAGAATTTCTTTATAGATTTGGCTAACTTACAGTACACTCCTCTCACCGATGCGGTAGTGATGGGATCGCTAATGAGTCAGTCGCGATCGGCAACTGTTACTTTACCAGTGAAAAGGGTTGGAGAAGCCAACGCCGTGCTGTGCTGGTACCTGATAGAACTGATGGAGGACCTCACCGAGATGACCACCAACAGACCCAATTGCTTTACTCTTGGCACTGCGTTCCTTACCCAGAAAGTTGAGTTAACTCTCGACACACAGCTCAAATTGACGCGTGTCTCAGATCCAGATGGCTCATACAAAGTTTCTTTTGAACTTCAAACTACCTAAACGCTTATTTCAATATTTTAAGGTATCTAATTGTCTATTTTATGATCTGAATGTAGTATATTTATTTATAAATGTTTGTTCCTATTCGATGTCTTAGACAAAGGATATTCAAACATATTGTGTCACCAGCGATTGTCATCATGTTTATTGTAGCACACTAAACCGGGTGACTATCGCGACCTCACCAGAGCTTGTATTGTAGTATACTGGGTATCTCAAGACTGCTACCGAAAATGAAGCCGGGTGATAGTTTTAATGACTACAAACACAATGCAACTAAAAATTTCACATTTTTTAAATATCGTCATTTTTGGGTGGTATATCTATAGTTTTTGCTAAAATAATAATTTAAGTATTTATAAATAAAAGGGTATACACTATTATTTTAGGAAAAAATGTATTTACCACCCAAATATAGCCATAGGAAGAAAATAACAAAAAAAAAATTGACGCTTTTTTTTGCAACTTTTTCTGTTGCATTGTGTCTGAAGTCGCTTAAACTACCACCCAGCTTCGTTTTCGGTAGCAGTCTTGATATACCCTGTATACTCTATTCTATAAACTAACTTTAACTTGGGTAAGTAAGGATACGATTACACTACAGGGTGTTGGAGCCTTTATTTCGGATTAGGATTTTTATTTTCAAAATTAAATTAAAGTGCTCCTATATTGTACATTTATTGATAATAATTGGCTCATAAATATTTATAAACGATGTAAATTTTTAATATATATTTTTATTTCATCTTACCCAATAACATATAATGTAAGCCAAATGTGTGTGATCAATGTTTGTGCCACTTGTGACTATATTTTATATACTTTATTATGTAGATTTTTTATTCTAAAAGCTCAAATATAAGCACCAAATGTATGTGTAAGGATTAACCAATTCAGACTGATATTTTATTACGTGAAATGAAAAAAAAAATTTATGATATTATTTTTATATATTTTACGCACAAACTCTAATAGTCGGCCTATGTCTTGCCCCCTCCCCAAACAGTCTGAAAGGGTTAATGGAAAAGGTGATTGAAGGTTAATTTTAGATCTGTGTTTAGTGATCTCATATCAAAGTATAAAAAAACAGGCCCTCAAAGGGACTGATAAAAAAAACTGTAGAATTTTAAATTAATAATATTATATAAAATATGTTGCTCTATTGTCCAACTTTTGATCGTTTTATATACTATGTTAAATGTGTAAAGAATAAATACATAACCCATCGTATTGTTTTGTTTTTGTTAACATTCTCTTTGATCTTACAACTAAAAGATTACATTACAGATAATATGTACTGTATTAATAAGGCTCACAAAGCTTCTTACATTTTCCAGACTAGTCTAGTAGTCTCAGACTCATGGTCTTGAAGTATCCCACTAAGCATTTTTTCATATGGGAGGTGCATTAACAAACAACTTACATGAGCACTAAAATCCAGACCTAGCATAGAATAGCTCTAGGGATGCCAAAATATGAGTTTTTTGTTTACCTTTGATTTATTTTACATAGAGTTTGATGTTAGGTAGGGGCTTCTGCAAATAAATCGCTCAATGCGAAATTAGTGCTAAACTGCCTAAAACCAATACTGCGTACACTATCTGTGTATCAAATATACTGTTTCTGAAGCAGACATCATACATTGATGTTCATAATAATATGCACTAAAAATATAGACCAAGCAGAGAAAGGGGCATGCAAATTTGCAGGGGCTCCAGAAAATTTTGCTGTTCAGAATTCAGATATATAAACTGCAGATTGGAGTTTAACCGATTCAATTAATGATTAAATAGGTGAAAACCCACCACGTGTTTATCACGTGTAGGATTGTCTTTCGAGCAGAGATAGCAGCATATCGAGCAGGTAGCATAGATACATAATGAATAATCAATAATCTATTGCTTAGGATGTTTGGCCCTTTCGCCAACGCAACCCTAAAAATAAAATATTGTTATAAATTAGCCAGCAAGTACCTAACATACGTGTGGGTGTGCGTCTCAAGGACTGTATTATTTTCAAGTCAATGTTTGAACAAAATAGCTCGTTTGTGAATTAGTTACCCTTATTTACTTTTATGATTGTTATACAATCGATATGTTTAGAGGACTTCGATGTATAACGTAGATAAGTAATTCCATTGTTCATATCACTGTGCATTAGATCCTAGAAGCATATTCTATTACCTAGTACTGCAATTTACATACAAAGCAAGTGTTCCCGGCACTACACTGTATGAAACCTGACACGTAATATTTAAATTAGCAGGCAAATATTTTAACACACTTGTCGTAATATACGCTCTAAGACTAAGTAAGTCAATGTGAACGGTCGGCTCACACCCATCGGTTTCATGATGGCAGGTAGGTTCGTGAACCGTGAGGTCCTCGATCCATTTCTGATATCTGGCAATTTATTTAGTATTACTTTTCTATGCCAAAGAATGCTTTGCTGGGATCGTACTTTATGAAAAAATAATATCCGTCCGAGCGTAAGTTATTAGTTACTTTAGATGATGCTGTCACATACATTGAAGCTAAATTTCAAGCAAAATATTATTTTATTCATGCCTTTATTGAAGAGATTCATAGTGGTAGGTCTCTCACATGTAAGAGGCCGCTTGTGCAGGTACCACTGTAATGTCTATTTCTCATGCCCAACAGCAATGTGAATATACTGTTGTGTTCCGATTTGCATCCAAAATAACTACTGAACGTAATGAGACTTAACATATGAATATGTCTCAGGATCACGAGTGCATTGTAATTCCAATCCAAGTATTACTTTGTTAGTATAGTGTATGTCTAATTCATGGTTTTTCTACTGTCCATGAGCGGTCGTATCGCTTACTATCGGACAAATGGCACGCTCGTCTCATGCAAACAATAAAAAAATCTCGGATTGCTTGGTGCCTGAATAAATGAAGCATTGGAATCAAATCTTAAGCAGCGCAATTCACAGCCCACCGCTGCCATTCCGTACCTAGTCAATAATCTAACGAAATGACAACTTTTGTCATCAGTTCATTCTATCAAACAGAATGATCACGAATCACCTATCTAGCTTTCTCCCAAAGAGCGAGCGTTAGTTATATAACAGTGGAAATTTCCTGGAATTGAATCACAGCGAGGTCGGGCTGAAGGCTACAAATCAATACTTACACGCATGCATATAAACTATTAAGTGGCTGTGTCTAGTGCATTCTGGAACCTGTGCATCCTCCGAGCGCAGCCCGATCGCGCAGGGCGGGGTCTGCTATTGATTAATGGCCCGAACTATGCCTCTCGATGAATTTATAAACGAATTGGGTGATTGGTTTATAACTGGAATTGGATATAAATTTTATATAGGCAATTTACTTCTACCTGGCATTTCAAATGGGAATGAATTATAAATGTTTTAAGACTACGTTTCAGTGGATATACAGGGTATCTCAAGACTGCTACCGAAAATGAAGCTGGGTGGTAGTTTTAGTGACTTCAGACACATTGCAACAGAAAATGTTGGAAAAAAATCGTCGTATTGGGATGATAAATTCAATTTTTTCTAAAATATTTTTTTTCTAAAATAATACCCTTTTATTTATAAGGACTCTAAGGTATAAAAGAGTTAAAATTATTATTTTAGCAATAACTATTGATTTACCACCCAAAAATTACGATAGCTAAAAAATCATTAAAAAAAATTGTCGCGTTATTTTTGCGAAAATTTTATTTGCATTGTGTTTGTACTCACTAAAACTACCATCCGGCTTCGTTTTCGGTAGCAGTCTTGATATACCCAGTATGAAGGCTTAAGTTACCAACATGTAATGCTTTTTTTTACAGTAGGGTACATACCTATATTTTAAAATCACTACTTACTAATAAAGTTAGTCGATAAGCATACCGTAGTTGGAAAGAAGTTGGCTATTCTGTGATCCTGGCATAGGTACCTATTAGAATTTCATGAGTGGCAGTCGTTTTTTCTTCGTCGGGTGGGCGGACCGATGGCTCATCTGCATATAGGTAAACAAAACAAAAATCTTTCACCTAACAAAGTTTTTGACTTTACATTCCTTAAACTCTAAAAACATACTAAACTATCATAAAAGGTAACCCTCTGCGTCAAGGGATGTAAGGGATTGAATATCAAGCATGCTTAATCTCGTTTCACAATAGGTATACGCGGCTTCCAGATTACAATTGACAGTGAAGGCAGATTATCTCTATTTTAAAATTTGAAAGATCATAGTTGTAACAGCTAGTGGTACTGGAATATTGTTCAATTAAATGCATGACGCTCCATGGCGCAGTAAGTAACATGAAGTCGCATGCTCGATTCCCACGCGGAAAATAATGTCTCAGAAGTAATTGTTGTTCCGGGACATTTAACGTTGAAGAGTTTTGTTTGTTATCTTATTCGGAGTTCAAATGTGGAAGCTCTAATGAAACTGGAATAAAAACCTGTTAATGCGTATAATACCTCGTAGCTACATGGAAGAAAGAGACTAAAAATGTATGACATACAAACCACTTTTATTGCACACTTCTGATGGAGAGTAAGAAAGGTCACAGGTTTAACAACACTAACCTTATATCTTATACCTACCTTATCTTTCGTATGTAAGAGCTATGAGCTGAGTATGAAGTAGCTGCCTGGATAGGTACCACCGCAATGTCTATTACTCCCGCCAAATAGCAGTATATATGCACTGTTGTGTTTCGGATTGAAGGACATTGTAGCCAGAGTAACTACTGGACATATTGAGACTTAACATTCTAATGTCTCAGGATGGCGAGCGCAGTGGAATGCCAAGCATTGCTTTGTAAAAGGCGTTGTATTGTTTAGCCACTGTTCATGTCACATAGCTTGCCTTTGCGAACGACATGCTCATCTCGCTATTCATTGCAATTAAACAACCTACGAACGATTTATTAAAGTGAAATATTTGGATCTAGGAAGTCTTACTTGCTTTAAGGTGATTTCCATATACATACATCCAGTCCAATCCACCTGTATCCAATAGGGATATAGTTACTCTCGATCTTTACGTATGTGAGTTTACGTATCTAAAATCGATGGTCCTTTTGTGTTTGTGCATTAAACATTTAATGATACGGTTCGTTTGGAAATTGCCCTACTTCGATCGTTAAGTACGTGGTTTATTCATTGTCAATCCATAAATGAAATAAATCGCAATATATATAAATAAATAAATACATAAATATAAATAAATACCACCGCAATGTCTATTTCTCCCGTGAAACAACACTGCTTAAATGCACTGTTGTGTTTCGGATTGAAGGCCAGAGACCAGAGTAACTACTGGACATATTGAGAATTAACATCTTATGTCTCAGGGTGGCGAGCGCAGTGGAATGTTGCTACTGTTTATGAGCGGTCGTATCGCTTACCATCAGGCGAACGGCTTGCTCGTCTCGCCATTCACTGCAATAAAAAAAAAACGGCTCGTTTTGATGAATTCCATGACTTTTTACTTCCGAATCTCTCTTATCGTCAATTATTTAAATGAACTTTTCTGGATTCAACTAAGCAACGACTCCTGTATAATCACTGTATTGTAAAATTGTTTGGAAAAGAGCAACGCTAGTTTCTTGCCCGTTCGTCACTGGCAAAAACAGCCTTGTGAACCGAGTGCTAACATGGATGTAGTATATAAATATATAGTATATATGGTATATAAATATATATATTTATATACTACGTCCATGAGTGCTAATCAAAAGTGACTGAACAATGTATGACATTTTATGGGTTCAATAAATATTTTCATTCCATTTCATTTTGTTAGACCATTATTTCAAAGAAATGTTGCAGGCACCATTATACATCCTGAATTGTATTGTATCAGTGGAAAGCCGCAACCTCCTGGTTTTCAACATTGTAAGCAATCATGATTCATGACTCGATACATTAAACAGTATCGGTCCATAATAGGGAATATGCATGTCATTTTTTTATATTTTTAATCAATTCTGTATGTTATTACATTATCGGAAAAAAAATATAAGTCTTTGAAAATATAAATCAAGAGTACAAAAATATATAATTCTATATTAATAAAGATTACAAAAAAAATATTTTGACTTAGTTTAAAGTCTGGTGCATGTTCCCTATTCTCTCCAAAGTTGTGCACGGGACTTCTCTACAAATGCTGGTATAGTGTGGGTTAGTCTACTGCACGTACTATAGAAAATCTATAGCACAGGTTGGATTAATACACATTGGTCAGTAAATTATACATGCCTCGCTTGACGTCCGGGAAGTACCTACCAACGCGCCCTCTATCGTACGTTAGCCAAAACGTATTAACCGGAGCATGAAACACTACATAATAATAGTACGCAAGTTTACTGGCTGTTTTCCTTTGCCGTTAAGTAAGGTATGCCGTGGATTCCACCCCGCGATCAGCATGTCAGTAGGCGCTTCCAGTCAGTTAATAAGCTACCACCCACGCAAATCACTTTCAGTCTGCTGATTGGTGGATCTTCTCAACGTTTATCATACACGGAGTCGAGGCCTCAAAAACACAAGTTTGCGCGTTTACCGCAAAAAAATCGCCTTTCGTCGTATCACCTCAATTTCAAGGCACTCCTCTAAACGCCACAGCCAGCATCGGAATTCTTGGTGTCGAGATATCGAGTGACGTTCAGTTCCGCGGTCACCGTGAAAGTAAGGCCAAATTGGCCTCAAAGAAGCTTGGTGTGCGCAACAGATCGAGGCGATATTTCACGTCGGGTCAACGTATGCAACTTTATAAGGCGCAAGTCCGGCCCCACGTGGAATACTGCTCCCATCTTTGGGCAGGGGCACCCCAGTACCAGCTTCTTCCTTTCGACCGCATTCAACGTCGGGCTGCTCGAATTATTGACGATTCTCATTTTCAAGAATTGTTCGGACTTATCCCTGCTGCAGAGTTCCGCCACCGTACAACACGACAAACCTCCAAATACCACCCACATCACCTTGGAGGTTGGAAATCTACTACAGTACGTTTTTCCCGGCACTTTCTCCCACGTACTACAAATCTGTGGAACCTGTTGCCAGCGGCATCATTCCCGGACAGATACGACCTGGCGACCTTCAAAAACGAGCGTATTCCCACCTCAAAGGTCGGCAACGCATCTGCATGCCCTATGGTGTTGCAGATGTCCATGGGCGGCGGTGTTCACTTACCATCAGGTGAACCGCATGCTCGGTTGCCCCTATAATATAAAAAAGAAAAAAAAAAGAAGGCGTATCGAAGTAATTCCAAGTTCCAACTCCGTAGAATGCGCTTGTATCCTCGCGGCTTCTTCTATCTTAGGAGGAATATGTGTTCTGCGTTGCTGAGATAAAGACGAATATGCTATGTATTCAGATCATTGAGATAATATACTAGAGGGGACACTACAAACAAAATGTTTGTTACAAAATGAAGGATACATTCTATTTCTGTCTCTGTCACGCCTACGAAGTAACATTATCTTCCATCTCGCTTCATTGTGTACCTCTGTGCATGCCCCATACGCACAGATTTTGTTCCCGATGTCCGCTCTAGTATAATACCTCAATGATTCAGATTGACGTTTCGGCTGCGCTAGTTCTCACAGATCAAGTGATCTGTGGATAGATCTAAATCTACCAGTGTTTTTGCATCGGAAATAAAATCGAAATGATATTACAATGAAGACTTGGAGTAGATTGTGAAACACGTGCAAAAAAAGGCTGGATCTACGAAAAAATCCTAGCAGCCGCCTGCTGGAGCTCTATGCGGTCGCTGATTTGCCCGTTCAACCAACCGCTTCGCCCGAAAAACATTAATGAATTGCTAGTGACTAGTGTAACAGCTTCTCGACTAGTTCAAAAGGCTTTAAGCAATGAGATCTCTATAAAATCTTTTATCTCTAGATAGTTTTAAAGACATACATGTCAGCTATGTGTCAAGTGTCTGACTCAAAGTAATTGAAATGAGCTATTGCACTGGACTAACGAGTGTTAAAGGGATGATAATTTTAACCCATTCAATGCGGCAACAAATTTTGCTCCCGCTGCCCAGATGCGGCATACTTCTCAACGTGAACGCCGATCGGCGTGAGCCGCCCCTGACGGATCAAAAATAAAACGCCAATTGGCGTTTTCAGCATTTCGTTATGAATTTCATTTTATTCGTTTCGAATTCATGCGATTTCCTCAGTAGTACGCTATAATTATTGCAATAAGGACTGTTTTTAGCAAGTAGCAGAATTAATTTAATTATTTTAGCCCGTTTTATATGAGATTCGTGAAGATTTGGTGATAAAAATTTGAGAAAAGGAATATATATACAGTGTTCTCCCGTGTTACAAACATCCTTTTTTAAAGCATAAAAAAGATATTATTGATAAC
This sequence comes from Hyles euphorbiae, assembly GCA_023078785.2. NCBI lineage: Eukaryota > Metazoa > Arthropoda > Insecta > Lepidoptera > Sphingidae > Hyles > Hyles euphorbiae. Next base: position 3,397,392 of record CM041043.1, on the reverse strand, counting down.
TTCGAATATTATCAGGGGTTGCAAACATTTTTTTTTTAATTTCATAATATGTAAATCTCAATACATAGTTAGTGCATAAGTACTTATTATTATTAAAATTATCAAATTAATTATTTTATAAAAATAATTTAATAACATTTTTTACACCCTTCGAATTATTGTTGATTGGGTTTTCTCAATCTCATTTAAATATCTTCATAAATATTTTCTCTCGATCTTCTTGATTGAAAACGTATAGTATACATTACTTAAATAGACACAATTGATTTCAGTGTAATGGACAAAATTAGGTACTTTGAAATTAACTATTTTTCGCACTTACATGGGAATATAAATCATATTAAAATACCGCGACAATATCCGGAAAATATAGTTTAATAACGTAATTTTTTTTATTATTATGCAGTTCTTTTTCAGAGAGAAAACGTCCCTGGTCGTCTAATATATTAATTGATAGTCAAGTTTGGGATGACATTTACTTATCTCAATCGCTTTTGGCACCACAAAAGAAACGGAAAAGTGAAAGCTCAAATAAAGAGGTTAAAATATCAGTAAGCGTGTGATAATTGCCAGATAAAAGATAAACGAAATATATTATTTGTCAATTTCGCATTTTGCTCACTGTTTTTACGCAACGAAACCTACTTGTTTAGGACACTGTGCGGGACCAAGGAAAATAGGGATTCATGTAAAATAAATAGGACAAGCGGTCGGGCCCGGCTTCGTCCGGTTGTAGATTATTTCGCGTAATAACTATATGAATTTCCCGAGTGGTGTCGATTATATTACCCATCCCGTTATATCCCGTTCTGTTCCGTCTCTCAGTCCCATGACGAAAAACTTGCAATCCTGTCCTGTCCTATTGCGAGCCACCAATTCGAATTTGAAAAAAAAGGAAATATTTCTATTTGAATATATAATCCCGGGAATATTACATTTTTTCGGACTAAAAACTAGCCTATGTGTCAAACCAGGGTGTCAGGAATAGCCCTATAACAAATTTCATCAAAATCACACTCACAAACTTTCACATTTAACATACTTATAAGTTTGTTTAATAGAATAAACATACAGGGTATATCAAGACTGCTACCGAAAACGAAGCCGGGTGGTAGTTTAAGCGACTTCAGACACAATGCAACAGAAAAAGTTGGACAAAAAAGCGACAATATTTTTTTTGTTATTTTTTTCCTATGACCATATTTGGGTGGTAAATACATTTTTCCTACAATAGTAGTGTCCATCCATCCATCCATCAGCCAAAGGAAGTCCACTGCTGAACATAGGCCTCCCCCAATGATTTCCATAGAGACCTGTTGGAGGCAGCCTGCATCCAGCGACGTCCCGCGACCTTTACCAGGTCGTCGGACCATCTTGTGGGTGGACGTCCTACGCTGCGCTTTCCGCTACATGGCCTCCGTTCGAGCACTTTCCGACCCCATCGGTCATCAGATCTCCGCGCTATGTGCCCTGCCCATTGCCACTTCAACTTCCTAATCCGGTGGGCTATGTCGGTTATTTTAGTTCTCCTACGGATCTCCTCATTCCTGATTCGATCTCGTAGGGAAACCCCGAGCATAGCCCTCTCCATAGCTCGTTGAGTGACTTTGAGCTTCCTAATAAGGCCCATAGTGAGAGGCCACGTCTCGGTACCGTAAGTCATCACTGGCAACACACAACTATCGAAGACTTTCGATTTAAGGCACTGAGGTATTTTGGACGAGAAGACGTCGCGTAGTTTCCCAAACGCTGCCCAACAGAGTTGGATTCGACGATTGACCTCTCTCTCGAAGTTGGACCTGCCTAACCGGACCACTTGTCCTAAATAGACATATTCGTCAACAACTTCAAGAGTCGAGCCTCCAACACCGATGGGGGTGGGCACAACATGGACATTCGACATGATCTTCGTTTTGTCCATGTTCATTTTAAGACCCACCTGTTGGGAGACTCGATTGAGGTCTTCGAGCATAGTGCTAAGGTCTTCCAGCGATTCTGCCAAGACTACAATATCGTCGGCAAACCGAAGGTGAGTGATATACTCGCCGTTGATGTTGATGCCGAATCCTTTCCACTGCAAGAGCTTGAAGGCATTTTCCAGCGCGGCAGTGAACAGTTTCGGAGATATGACATCTCCCTGTCTCACGCCTCTCTGTAGTGGAATTGCCTTCGTACTCTGATCTTGTACTCGGACCGACATGGTGGCGTTGTTGTATATACACTTCAACACTTCGATGTACCGATAGTCGATATGGCACCGCTGGAGAGACTGTAGCACAGCCCAAGTCTCGATCGAATCAAAGGCTTTCTCATAGTCCACAAACGCTAAACGCTAAATATAATAAATATAATACGCTAAAACGCTAAATACAATAGTAGTGTATACCCTTTTATTTATAAATAATCTAAGGTATAAAAGAGTTTAAATTATTATTTTAGTAAAAACTATGGATTTACCACCCAAAAATGACGATATTTAAAAAATCATAAAAAATAATTGTCGCGTTTCTTTGCGAAATTTTTTGTTGCATTGTGTTTGTAGTCACTAAAACTACCATCCCGCTTCGTTTTCGGTAGCAGTCTTGAGATACCCAGTATTTATTATTTATGTTTTATAACCAATAGTTGTGAATCCCTGGAAAACGCCGATTGGCGTTTGCCGCACCTGAGTAAGAAAACTCAACTTTTCTAGAACTGAAATATCCAGAAACTATGTGTACCAAGCTTTTCACTTATAAATTACATACACGTTGGTCTATATTTTATAATTTAAACTTCAAATTTGGGAAAAATATAAACAAACTCTATATTACGCCGATCGGCGTTTTCAGTATCTGAGTAAGAAAAAATAATACGCCGATCGGCGTGCGCCGCATTGAATGGGTTAATAAATTAAACAAACATATATATCACAAGTGGCTTTATTACAAGCACTCGATGCTTTCAGGCGTAGTCGGCCGCCATATGGGAGTCCAACCCGGCGGCTTGACGCGGCCCTCACGAGCGGGTGCGAGCGTGGGCCACTCAGCCGCCTACAGACCGGAGCCTGCAGGCTGTAGCGCAAGGCTTAGTCGAACAGACCGAAGCCCATGTCGTCATCGCTCTCCGACTCTTCCTTCTCCTCCTTCTTCTCCTCAGCCTTCTTGTCGGCAGCCGGGGCGGCGGCGGCGGGCGCGCTGGCGGCGGCCACTGCTGCGAACTTCGACGGGTCCTGCGGAACAATAACTTCTTATTACTACATGTTTTGGTTTTTAAATTTGGTAAATATTGAGAAGATTGAGCCTATTTTGTGCCTTCAAAATGCCAGTGCAATATTTATCAACAAAATCGCACTAGGATAAATTTGAAGACTTAATTTAGTCTGAAAGCGATGCCAGGGAACTAATAGTGGATTCACTGGTATTAGAACAGACACAGAAAGTTTCTCCCGAGAGATACATCAATTTACAACCTTTTTTAAATTATTATAGAGCTGATATCTCTAGATACTCATGAAAATTTAGATCTAGAATATACCTTGATGAACTCTTTGATGGTGGTGGCTTCCTTGAACTCAACCTCGGTGACGGCAGCGATAGCCAACAGGTTCTTGAATCCGTTGGCGATGGAGTGCGGCGCCGACGCGACGGTGGGGTAGCCGATGGACAGCGACAGAGCCGCGACATTGGCCACTCCAGCCAGGAACTTCTCGCGAAGGTCCTCGGGCTTGATGTCCAGGATAGCGGGAGCGAAAATGGTGCCAGAGTCGTACACCTAGAAAGGTGGAATAGTGAATATTTAGATGCAAATATTGTAGCTTACTGTACTGTGTAATTTAAGTTTACATATTGACTAACCAGATTGCGAAAACTGGAATATTTTTGTAGTTTAAAAGTTACTATTATAGAATTAAGTTCTAACTGTTCAAATGTTATTTTTTTAAAGGCTGTGTGCTATGTGCACTGAGTAGGTATAAGGAATACCAACATAATGAGATACACATAGCATTATTTAATTTACCAAAGATAAATTATCAGTAAGCATCTTTATTTGCAAACTGTACTCAACACTTTGGATATCATACTGAATTATATTACTCAAAAGCACTCTGGGGCTGGTTTATATTTTCCAACAAGCTCTCACCACTGGCATTAGTTGTTCAAAGCAAATATTTATGTTTGGTGATGTATTTTTGTGTATTTCACTTTAATTAAAATGCGTTATCTTACCTGTTTGACGACAAGACCGTACGAGAAGGGAGAGATGTTCAACATGTTGAGAAGGGTAGCCTCGGAGGCGCCCACCTTGTCGCCAGGCTTCAAGATGTGCACATCGTTGATGATTTCAATGGTACCTGTAAGGCACATATTACAATAAATAATATTGCTTCATGTTATGCTAAGTTTTGCTTTCCTAAACAGTTTAATGCAGGCATAATTAATATTTCCTCTAATTTAGCTGGAGTTGGTTACTTATTAAGACAAAATAAAGATCATCACCCTAAACTGTTGTCCATTGCTGGATATATACCTCTAAAATGCACCATAAATAAAGAATAAAGATGTAACTTCAAAATGCCAGTGCAATATTTATGGTAAACAATCACACTAGGATAAATTTGAAGTATTAATGTAGTCTGAAAGCGAAACCACGGAAGCTATATCACTTTCCCTGGTATTAGAACAGACAGATTTTTTTTAAATTCATCTATATTAATCATTATGGGCCCTTTGCACTCCACTGCTGGACATAAGCCACTGCCAAGGTACTAACTACAATACACTAATTCTAACCAGGATATAACTATGGAAGCAAACTTTTCCCACTTGAGAATAAAAATAAAAATAATTGGTAACATTGTTGACAATTCCATAGAATACCTAAAAATCACATAAGAAGATAATAAACCTGAGACTTATTCAATTTATGGACATTTCTTAAACAATTAAACAAAACTTACCCTTGGAAATCTTGGTGGGGATGGAGAGAGCCTGGAAGAAGGAGGTCTTCTCAGGACCCAGACCGGTGTTGTGGGCGGGGATGACGACTGAGAGGGGAGCAATGGCACCAGGACGGGCTGGGGCCTGGACTTTGTTCTCCAGCAGCTTGTCACGGACCTGGGAACAGAGATAGTAAAAGTTCAGTATATAGGGATAATAATTATTTCTTGTAATTAGGTCTGTTTACAGAATTTCTAAGTGAAAGAAAAGTAATCTCATCAGTTCTGATTTATGTGATAATCATTAATTAATACTAAAATTAGTGGTGTCTATTCCTAATTTGAATGTCTCAGTAATAACTTGGGCAATTACTGACAGGCAGACCAAGTTTGGAATGTTTGTAATTAATTCCATATTATTTAATTGTTTGACACTACAAGTATCTATTGTAGAGCTTGTTTTTAAAGATCATAACAAAACTAGATATATCTGACCACACAACATATTGAGGATTTTACAAATATTCTCCTCTACACCAGTGTAGACACAGCATTTTATTTTCAGTCAGAATTTTAACCAAGGTGAAGGTTTTAAGAACTGGAAATATAAAACATTGTACTCACGTCGACAAGGTCTCCACGGGTGAAGACGAAGCCTACATTCCCCTTGATGTGGGGCAGGAGCTTCTCAAGGGCTGGGTTGGTCTCCAGGTGGTCCTTGATAGCCTTGCGCATCATGGTGTTCTTGCCCATGAGCACAATGCTGTGCCCACGGAGCGAGATACGGATCTGCTGCATCTGCTGCGAGCCCACATTGTCGGCACCCACTATGAAGCATTTTGGGTACTCGTCTAAGAGTTGCTGTAAAGAAAAGTAGGGTGTAAGGATGGATTCTCAAGTGCAACTATGAAATTCAAATGAGGGATTACTGTATAGCTTGGCAAGAGTCAGTTTTTAATGAGGCCGCTAAGATCGAATTAAGTATTAACATGGCCACCTGATATATTACGTTTAAAATCACAATACAAACAGAACACTACGAAAATGTATAGAAATACCTGCGTATAAAATTATTCATCGAACACAATATTTTTAATAGTGTTGCCATAATTGTTTTTCTTTAATACCAGGTTATATTACAAATATTATGTGTAAACTGTAAGCTGGTTATCAATCTGTAGTAGTAAGCTGGGATATGAGATTTAGCGCAATGTACATTTCACTTACTGCATGGCACAGTAGAAGGTCTAGAAAGAGATAATGATGGACAACACCTTGGATTGCAATATGTTATATGGAATGCTGTGAATGTCCACATGTAAACATTCACATCTATGAATCATGGGCCATATTATTGTTAAGAGGTTATAAATACAAAAATATCGTGTCCAATACTTACGATGATCTTGGTGAAGTAGTTAGTCTTCCAGGTAGCCTTGTCCTCCCTACCCATCTTGAATGGAGTGGCGTAGGGACTTCGTAGAAATTTAAGGACTGCAAAATGAAAGTTACATCGTCAACATCAGTCATCTTTTATATTTACACCGAAATATTACGCGGTATATATTATTCAGTATATTTAGCACCCATATCTTGAATAAATGTGAATGTAAAATCATGATTGAAGCGATAATATTCAATTAATTTTAAAAAACTTACCAAGACCAAACGCACAACGTTCTGTGCGGGACTAAAATGGCAGATATAGAGATGTGTTAGTTAGACTGGTTGTGGTAGCACAATCGATTCTACTCAAAACTTTTTGTATCGATATTTTTTTAAATTATAGAAATAATTTTTAAAATAAATATATGTACTTTGTAAAATAAGCTTTATATTTGAAAAATGCTAAAAAAAAGCTCATTTTGCAAAACATATCTACTAAGACTTCAATAATCAAGAAAAGTTTAATCCGAGTTTCAGAAAAATATATTAATTAGATTTGTCATACAGTTCTTAATTTTTTAAATATTATCAAGACTGAAGTTGCGTTTCTACTGAGTACTGAAGCGGACACAAAGAGATCGTATTTGAGATGCATATAAACCAGCAAATGACATCGTTGAACAATACATTAATATATTTATGAAAGGGTAGATGTCCATTAAACAATAAAATTACTTTCTTTTTCTTTGAATCAATCACCACGTTAGTGGAAAATTGGAAATTATGCAGCTATAGTCTTTCACTACGTTATTATATAATGATTTAAAAATATGATTCCAAAAATATTTTTCTGCTGGCTGTGTGGTTATAACTCAATTTCATGAAATATTAAGTACACTGTACAGTACTTAGCACATAGTATATCGTTTTAACATTTACATCAATAAATAAAAGTATGTATTTACATTTATTAAATTAATCAAAAGACTTTAAATCAATGAATAAAATACACAGTGTCCGTTTATTTGTAGAAATCGATTAAATCCGATTACGTTACAAGTACAACACTATTGTCAAATAAAAAAACCTAGAAAATGGTTTTTTCAGTTTTTTTGAGCTGTAGCTAGCTAGATATTTTAATTAAACCTAATAATATTTGTACATTAATTAGTGTTTTAGTACCTCAATAGTGTAAGTGAGATGTCTCTGTTCCGTAAACCAAAGAAGATCCAGCGGCGCATGTTTTGTGCTGATGATGACGAGGACGCAGAGCCCGAGGCCCCTCCGCCGCCGATCATCAGCCAAGAGCGGGAGAAAAAGGAAAACAAACCGGTGAAAACCAAACAGTTATTGAGCTTTGCTGATGAAGGTAAGCTTGGTCATAACAAAAATCCAGGTCTCATACAAATCACCTTGATTTCGTGTCAGATAAATTAGACTTTTCCGGCAGTTTCTATATTAGAACTTGAATGGAGATTTCAATATGAATTATTTTTTATGTTATAGTGGTTGCTAGGATTCTGACTATTTTAAATATTTCTGTGTGAACTTCGTTATTTTATAGTTAAAACATACATGTATATAGATGCTTGGTTTATGTATTTAAGGGGTGCAGGAAGTCATAGGATGTAAGCATCATTCAAAAGATTGTTGTGGAAATTCTTGTTGGACCCCTAAGAACTAGTGATGGGTAGGACACGTCAAAAAATTTAGTTTGTATGAGTTACTCATTATGTCAAATGAGGTGGGACAATGTACCACCTCATTTGAGGGGATCCTCAAGTGAATGAGTAGTATGTACAAAATAAGTAATGAGGTCTTTTCTGAAATTTGAGGTAAATGAGGTTTGTATTAGTACATAGCAAAAATAATGAACTGAGACTTAAGCTTGAAGATGCAAGTTTCTGTTACTCGAGTGTGACATATAATGTAAAAAAAGAAAAAATGTTTTAAAATAATAAAGTATTTATTAAAAGCAAATTTACATATTATAATTTAAAAATAGCAACATATTAGCTTTTTCTAGCTGATTTCGAGAAAATGCGTTCAAAATGAATATAATATTAACAAAATCAATTAACTAAGCAATAATAAACAAAAGTAATGTACGTAACGAAGTTTACTTCAACAGTTTAAATACAAAATTTAGCAGACGTCAAATGTTACGAATGTCATTCCATAATACATTCACTTCAATTTCCTTGTTGTTAAGCATACGAAGATTGAGCGAGACTGACTTCAAAATACTACGCATACGTTCGCTCACTCATTCTTGCAAGAGGTAGCGACCATTACAATTGCGAGACAGTGACATTTTCATTACGTACCTCATACCTACTCAACTATTTGAGCTGGTACCAAATTTGTGTTTGAAGTCATGGGACAATTTATTCCTTTGTGTGGGACATTTGAGGTGCTTCATGTATGAGGTACCCATCACTACTAAGAACCTGTAGTTGGATATGACAATTTCAGGATCTGAACTTTATTCAAATTGAATATATGTCTTCTTCTAATTATGATTCAACATTTAGTTTCAAATTGGGAGATGAAGATTACTTTGCCAGTAATCTTTTGTGTGAAATGCTATTTTAAACTTGATATAATGTAAAAAGTAGTTTGTTACTATTATAATAAACAAATCACAAAATTAAGGCTTAAAACCGTCAGAAAATAGAGCCTTTTAACAGTTTTAACTAAAAAGATTTACATTAATCCCTGTCAACTACTCAGTTAAATGTGTAAATAATGTTTGGAAGTATTAATGGTAATTGCAATTTGCAATGTATATAAGTACATACTTTAATTTATAGGTTAAATTCACAAAATCATAATATACATGTTATGGTGTATACCAAACTCATTATAGAATACAGTTTATGTATCAAAAGAAAAAAAAATGCTGATTTAAAAGAAAAAGTTTGTGTTCTATTATGAAACTGTACAATATTCTATACATTCCACAAAACATTTTACTTACATTTTTACTACTTACCTTTATTTTAATTTCATAAATTCTTTATTGCTTGTGAATTCTCGAAATCTATATTATAAAGGGGCAACCAGGTATAATGACTTCTGTGTATTCTTCAGAGATGCCTTGGACATACTGAAAAATCTGTATCAACATTTTATTTGATTAATCTGCATAAGGCCATCTAGCCAGATTGTTGAGCTTTTTTCCTTAATCCTTATACAAGCCACAGTCTTAAAGTGATACAGTGAGTATGTAGTGAAACCATGCCAATTTTGAGCAAAAAGATGTGTACTAGGAAAAATCATCTAACTATGTATAAATAGAGATTGCCAAAGTTAGAGACAAATTTAAGAAAATATGAAAGTGTTTTGCATGTCAGTTGATCATTCTCAAAATATTGGCCTTCATGAGCAATGCTATTGGAATCCTAATATAGTTTCTGCGTGGACACCAATCTGAATAAAAATTGAAATCTACACACACAGGTGTGAGTGACAAAAAAGTAGCATTTATCTCTGAATTTCAAAAAACAGAACAGAATATTGAATACACGGAAAGAAAAGCAAATTCAAACTTTGGGTATATTCATTATATTTTAAAACCATTGTACAAATTGCATGTGTTGTGTTAAGTAAATAAGCTACTTAAGTAGACTTACCAGTAATCTTTATGTAAATATATAAATATAACAATTTATTTTCCATTTATCACACCCAGAGGAAGAGGTAGAAGTGTTCAAGGTGAAGAAGTCATCACAGAGCAAACGGCTGGCCAAGCGCAGGGAGAAAGAGAGACGCAAGTTCCCAGATGGTGATAGTAACAAATATGACAATGCTAATAATGAGGTGAGGTGTTTACACAGTAAATTGTTATTATTCCCAAAAGACACAAATTATTATGCTACACTTCACCCATGTGATTTGGCAGACTACTCATCAATGCTAAATAACAGTTGGTATCATGAATTGTTATGATTTGTCTGTTATAATTATCCTTACTATATTTTACCCTTACCGGATTGGGTTTTATCGGCTGTCTCTGCATGTTTCCCCACTAGTTTGGGAGCAAACTGGGAACTGGACTTGATCAAACTGGGAATGTTGAATCACCAAAACCACTGCTTAAGATCCTAGTATGCCCCCTATTAATTCGTAAATGTGGGAAATTTCTCTCGATTTTTTATATTTTTTTTTATTAAATCTTTGGGAAACAGACAGAAAGTAACAAATATGAATAATACAGGAGAATAAAAATAAATCCAGTGAAGAGTCCACTTATAAATTTTTTGTTGGGTAAATCTTCATTAGTAGAAAACTGAAAACCCAACAAAAAAGTCGATGTTGAATGATTTTTAAACAACTCATTCTTAATTTTAAAAAAAACACACTAAAGGGGGTTGATATTTTATTGGCCAGATGCATTACACCTAATTATATTATTTCCCATCTCATTGTAAAAAGCCAACAATGTTCAAAGAAGTTTCAAGATCATGTGGATGTTTGTGGTGGAGATCAGGTGAGCTGCTTCGGCCTTTCACAGCTTTGTGTAATGAAGCTAGGCTTCTATATTTAGTGATACAGGTCTCTAATTGTATCAATCAATTCCAATGGTAATTGTTAAATAAAAGTACTGATGGCCTTTTTTATTGTGAAGTATGAACAACGAGAAATATATTTTTCATAAATTTTGGCATGAAAAAAAATTGTTCCCAAAAAAGTAAAAGAATATATTGCTAAAGCACTATGTAATGTTTACGCACAATTAAAAACAAAACGCAAACTCGATAGGAGGACAGCAACCACATGGAAGTGGACGAGGAGACACCGAAGCCTAAGAAGAAGGTGACTTTGGAGGGTTTGATCCTGTCGGGGCGGGAGGCCCTGGCGGCGGACGGGGCCGGGGACATCTCGGACGAGGAGCCCGAGGAGGAAGACAGGGGGTTCCACCGGTACCGCGCCGAGTCGGTGAGGGCCGCGCTGGCCGTCCCCGGCGCCATTCCCGACGCCGCGCTCATCCACGCCGCGCGCAAGACGCGACAGCAGGTATGAGAGGTGAGGGACCTGACAGCCGGCCACGGGACTCCTCGGCGACTCTAGATACACTACGGATATTGTAGGCTGCTGTTGTGGTGGCCTTATTGTGTGATACTATCACATATGTTTAAGCTTTGTTGACAGGAATTTTTATTTTTCACTGCCTGTACTAAATTGGATCGAAACGAGAATAGGGTTTGTTCGATTTTTGGTCTAGCATTTCTTTGAGAACTTGTTTCTTGAATTAAATTAGTATTGTGATGAAATTAGTACAAAATATCAAATGTCTTGTTTGATCCAGTAAAAATCACATTAAAAGGTGCATTTTGTCCACTTTTGTTTCAAAATAAGGTACAATTTATCCCTTTTCAACGACACACTAGCTGGCTAATGGTATTCCAGTATCATCCAAACTTCACATAACTCGATGCTTTCGTTCACTATGTATACCGGGATATTAGTACCTAGATGGCTACTCCAAGTTGACATCATATCTAAAACCAGACAAACAATATCTAGAAAATTGAAAACCTCGAATACATGAGTTGTTTCTTTGTTGGTTTGCAAGCCTTGAGCACAGGAATGTCCGCTATTGTCGTTTTGTTGGTGTCGCCAATGTCATTCAAGTGAACGGAAAACCTTAATATTGTCTTCATTTCTAAAAAAATAAACGTTTTTTGGTAAGTTCTCAATTTTCTCTCAGCTGCTATAGAATGGTTGATTTATGCTGGTGGTTCCAAGGTCTGAAATAAAACGTCTAATGCGAATAAAAAGTCTTCACGGATAGGTTTCCTATCTCACCATTTCTGTATTTACAGCATTTGATATTGAATAGGTTCTTGAGGTAACATTTCTGTGACAATAGTTAGATTGAGCAGGCCTTGTAGGCCTCTAACATAGGCATGTCTCGTACCTATTGGTGATTTATTTATTACTGTAAACAAGGCGGTAATATTTGGGTGGTATTGAACGCGCAGCGTGTTGTTTAAATATTTTATTATATTATGTGTATTTAATAATTGCAGCACTAGATTCGACGCCATTATTTTCAATTTAAATTATGTTTTTCTATTTCTTTCTTTTTTAAAAACTGATACATTCCCTTTTTTGTTATTTTAAATTACTCCTCTCTTTATAAAATTATTTTAATATAAATTCCAGTTAATAATAAATGATTTGTGTTTTTTTTTGACAAAAATTTTTTCAAAAACTTTTTTGGAATGTTATTTTTTTTCTTTTATACTTATCACTCACAGATCACTCCCAATAGATACCTAATGCAAGGCAGCGGTTGCGCCCAACACATTTAAGATATCAGATAGATATAAACCGATGCCAAATGTCGCGTCATCAGTGTCGTCCAAGTAGTGGACCCGCACATGTCGTCGCACGTTAGCGAAAATTACATTTTGGGAACATAATATTACAGTTAATAATGATTTGTTCAATAAAATGGTGTGCAAAAAACTCAAAACAATAAAGTATCTAAAAAAACACAATAAGTTTTCATCGATAACTAATATTCTTTAAATTAATTTGGTTCCGAGCGAGCTCAATTTATACTGGTTAAACTATCAATGTCAAACAGTCGAGTTCGGATGTAGAATCAGCCGTCTCTTTTTCGCATAGCAATAACCGTAATAAGCCATCTTTTTTTGGCGAAATCACGCGTTCTTCTAGTGTTTGACGCATGTTTATAATATAATTCCCAGAAATATCGATATTGTAAAACAATAATGTAAATTAATTTTATTAAATGACAATGTGACAAAATATATATTGATTTAAATAAAAATTGCAAATTACCATAATTACGTTATTTTATGTAATTTGAAATAGTTAAATTTGTTACCAAGGTACTTTTACAATATTTTTTTATTTATCTTTGGCGTAATTAAATTTCCTTTTTTCCCTCTAGTTGTATACGTTTTCAAATATAATGGGAGGGTATTTATCGTAAGTTTTAGTATACTAAGTTTATTGAGAATCAGTAGCACAAGCTATTGCACTAATTTTAACATACGTTGTATATATCGCCGCTTCCAACAGGTCATTGTGGAGATCCTTGGGGGAGGCCTATGTTCAGCAGTGGACTTCCTGTGGCTGATGTGATGATGATGATGTTATATATCGTCTCAAAAACATTCATAGTTCGTCAAGTGGGTTTCATCGTCACTTGTCGATATTTTTTTTTTTTTATTTATTTAGGATAAACAAACAGTTACACATTACAATATTCAGGAAATAATAATAATTTGAAGCAGACATATAAATGTGCAACCAGCACCGTTATCCACAGCTATTTACTACAGCCGCCGTCAGAATTCAAGAAACGGAATAAGTTATTGTAGCCCTTTAGGGCGTGAGGTTTAGTTATTTACTATTTCATATTTTTATCTGATCTTTTATATCAACACTTAATTTGGGTATTTCGCCATTATGGTATACAAAAATACACAGTGATTGATAGAAATAAAACCGTTACATACTAAAGTATAAATCTTAATCCTATTTTATTCGTAGTTGGCGGTTGCCGGTTGGTATAATTTATTAGATCAGGCCGGTGAAATAATATTATTAAACATTTAACAAGTTGGTAATTAAGTTATAGAAGCGATCATAACACATGAACTTACTGGCAAATCGAACTATCGATACATTTTTTATTTATCGACTTATGCCTCATCTCTCCAGTGACCGCGCTGCAACCCGCCCACCCCCCGCGCCGTTCCCTTCGTTGGCGTTTTCGGTTCAAAACAAAACTATCGTAATGCGGTATCTATTGGAAGTGATCTGTGTTATCACTGAAACACCAAGTAGTAAATCAATAAACAAACCAAAAAAACAAGTATATTTTTTTTTTCCAACTTTTTTTATATTTTCACATACCCCTGGCGTGGAATCTGGCTGCGTTGTTACCATATAATCCAATACAAGCATGGTTGCAGGCTCGCGAGCTGGGCGACTTCGTGCCGGTGCCTTCGGAGGCCCCGGCCGGCTCGCGGCTAGTACGGGACGATGACGGCTCGCCTGATGAAGACGAGGACGGCAGGATACACGTCAGGGGACTGGATCTGCCCAGCGACAAGCCTAAACGTGAATACTGAGCGCCTTTTATTTACTAATCATCATCATCATCATCTCAGCCATAGGAATCCACTGCTGAACATAGGCCTCCTCCAAGGATCTCCACATCGACCTGTTGGAAGCGGCTTGCATCCAGCGACTTTCTGCAATCTTAGCCAGGTCGTCGGTCCACCTTGTAGGCGGGCGTCCGACATGCTTACTGACAACATCCTCCACAGTAAGATATTAAGGGATTGGCCATATCCAACCTCGGAGAAAAATGTTTGTGTGCATTCGTATTTGAAGGTATATCACATCGGTATCTACGAAAACAGCGATTGAAAAGGGCTTTTAGGATTGCTCAGTCTGTTTGGAGGCAATGCGACCTCAAAGATATGCTGAGTACAGTAGCGGCTCGTGAAGGGTTTGTGGCGGGTATCCAGTACCCACAGATAAATATTAGGAGAAACTGCCATTAGGAGATATTGCGCTCCTTTCCTTCACCTTGGCGATAATCGATAAGCTTAAAAAGCGGTTTGACAAGTATAGTGTTTAGATTTCGCGCATTATTGGTACACAAATCCTATGATGATTATCTGAAGACCGTCCGACCCTCTTTCGTAAGCTACAAATAGCAGGTTAGTTTAGGCCTCAAGTTTTTTCAGTTGTACATTATGGAATGTGTTCATAAACTAGTCTAGAAGGAAACTGACGTAATTTTTCTGAAAAGGTGGCACGGCGGCTGCGTCTCCCGGTTCTGAACAGAACAGCGACGCGGATGAATGGGAAGAACAGCAGATGCAGAAAGCAATGCCGGCCATCGCTGATATAGCAGGTGAGTTGTTGTTACAATTATACAGGGTATTTAATTATATTGTTAATTATATTGTTTAAAACCATAAAGTCTTGTCTTGCCTATGCATTTTGCCAAAAACTGCTTAAATGATATTCAATTATGGGGCAATTTTTTTTGGCGTGATGTTATAGACGTGATCTCATGTTATAGCATACCTCATTTTCTTATTTGGTTTGTATGACGATATTGATTTTTTGTGATTTCTTTTGTCGACTACCAACTTTGTAGATGTGGAACACGCATGACGTATTGGTTTTTCAATTTAACGTGTTTTTCAGCAGGTGTATAATAGTAATATTGTATTATTGTACCAGAGAGTTGACAGTTTGACAGCGTCCGTGGCGTAGTAGGTCGCGGGTTCGATCCCCGCACTGAGATAAATGTTTGTGCGGCCTACAAATATTTCTTCCAGGTCTGGGTGTTTGTGAGACCGAAATGCCTCTCGTAGTTCCTGATACCCACGACACAAAACTCAAGCTTAGGCTCAGTTACAGAAACTAACTGCCAATACCTTTGACCTTGAAACTGTCAATCCCATACATTCGCAAGGTCAAATACGTCTCAAATCTATGGCGATACCATTTTCAAAGGCAAAGGTATTGGCAAAGTTAATTTGTGCAACTCAGCTTTAGTGTGGGTTCAGGACTATGTATGTGACTGTTGGGTGTTATTCATTTAATTTATTATTGTACAGAGGGTGGCGTGGATTTGAACCCGTTCGCGTGCGCTCCGGCGGCGGTGTCGCTGCGCGGCGTGACGGAGGCGCACCTGCGGCCGCTCGGCGCCGCGGGGCAGCACGCGCCCGCCACCGCCGCTGAACTCGTCATGGCGCTGCGGGAACGGTCAATATAACATATACTTTATACAGTCATCCATCTGTCATGCTGACCTGTATATTTGATGGGTTGAATAAAGGGTGATCCTTATAGGCTGTTTATACCAATGCACATTGTAAGCCATATGTTATTATTTGCCATATCATTTATGAAAGTAACGTGATATCATTAGAAGCAACTGCGCTAAAAAAAAAATAACGTGAGCTACAGTTGTTAACGAGTTGAATATTACAGCAAATTCACTCATGATTCATATGTGTATTTTAGTATACCGGGTATATCAAGAGTGCTACCGAAAACGAAGCCAGGAGATAGTTTAAGTAACTACAAACACAATGTAATCAAAAATTTAGCGACAATTTTTTGAAGTGAAAACTTCTTTAGCGGCGTTGAGCACTTTTTCTGTAATGGGTATAAAATCTTAAACTCGCGTCAGGACACGTGACCTGATCGAAAAAACGTAAGGCCTCTTTTCCACGTCACGGTTGTTCAACCGTACGGCGTGTTAGCCGTACCTTTGAAAAAACGTGCGAGCTTGTACATGGCACGGCAAAATCACCGGGCGAGACATTGGCCAGGTACGGGCTAGTAGCGTTTTTATCAGGGGCTGTGTAGGACGTGCTGCGTCATGAATTTTCTTACGAAAAAAAAGATTATCGTTGCTTACTACATATATAGGAAACGGAAAATAGAAAAAAAAGGGAAAGACGGTTTTGGATACATCCGATTTATATAATGAAATTAATAATAATAATGAAAAAATGATAAAAATAATGATAATGAAATTAATACATACATACATAAACTCACGCCTATATCCCAGAAGGGGTAGGCAGAGGTGCCAGGACACGCACATGCTGCCTTGTAGGTTCCTTCCCACAATGTGATAGGTGGCGAGCCTATCGCCATATATCGGGCACAAATTCCTGACTCTGGGCTGATAATGAATAGAAAAATCCAATATCACTTTGCCCAGCCCGGGATTCGAACCCGAGACCTCAGCTTTATAACCGTACCTTAGTACAACTACGCCACCGACGCAATCAATGAAATTAATAATTCTTGATTTATGCTCATTTTATAACAAAATCGGGAATCAGCGTATGTAAACCGTCACGAAACCGTGCGTACGTCCGTCGACACACTCCCATAGAATGCCATACAACACTGATGAAAATCACGCCGTGCGTAGACGCGGCGCGCCGAGGGGCAGTCACGGCGCACACGGCCGCGGCGCCGTGCCGTGGAGCTACCGTGCGCGTCTACAAGCTTTCATAGTAATCCATACAACACTGACGACCGTGCCTACACACGGCGAATTAACCGTAGATTTTCACGGTGAAAAACCGTGTGTGTACAAGAGGCCTAAGACGGATGGAGAGTAGACAGCTGTCAGTTAGCTGTCAGTTTATAAAGCTTTGATGAATTGCCAATGATTTTGAGTGGAGATTTCAACATAAACTTCGCAGACGATAAAAATCAACTATTAATTGAATTTTTAAATAATGAATTTGGTTTAACTATGTCGAATGATCGCAATCTTAGCACAACGAAATACAAAACTACTATTGATGCGGTCTTTATTAGACATTTAAATAGGTTCGAATCAAAACTGTTCGTTTCTTACTTCAGCTACCATAAACCTCATCAGTCATCAGTTTTAGAGATTGGCGATGATAGTTCTGGTAATGATGATGGTGAAAAAGTCGTTGAAATTATGGATGAAAGTTGATTTTTCGGAGAGATAAACTTTTTAATGTAAAATAATTGTAATAGTTTTAAAGTGTTAAATTTTTAATGTAATATAAATTGTCATGTTTGTGTACGATAGCGCAATAAATGAATATTGTATTCTACCACATAAATGATAGTACTTTTATACTGATAAAGCAATTGGTGCAAAATTATTCCCTAACCATTCCAAAATATCAAACATGCTCAACGTTAATAATCAAGTTTTCACTTCTGCCGGCACTCCCGGAGTGCAACCCGTCTTTTTTTTTTTTAATATCTTCGATTTTGCTTGGTAAATCCATAGTTTTTGCTAAAATTACAATTTAAAGCCTTGCGTACCATAGCGTCTTTAAAAATAAAAGGGTGCACACTATTATTAAAGAAAAAGCTATACATTTAACAGCCTAATACGATGATAGAAAAAAAATGATTAAAAAAATCGTCACAATTATTGCACAAAATTTAGTTGCATTGCATCTGAAGTCACTAAAACTACCACCTGGCTTCGTTTTCGGTAGCAGTCTTGATATACCCTGTATATTGGATAGTCAATCATCACGCTCTATAACTGCGAAGGATCTTGAGAAAATCTGCATATCATTTTTATGATATATAAAGACCGCCGACTTGCACTAGGCCAACGTGGTGGACTATAAGACTTAACCACTCTCAGTCGTACTCTTGATTGTGGAGAAGGTCCGTGTCCTGCAGTGGGATGTATATGGGCTGATACGGATTCTTATACCAAACCTCATATATTCTTCACCCTAAGTTCGACTGGTAGAGGATGCCTCAGGCATAAAGTCCACCTATACATAATTTGTATGAAGTGTAAATAAATAAATAAATCTGAAATAAAACTATTATTTACGGATTTTATCTAATATTTGGTTTAATTTTTACATTTTTTAGCTTTACAGCTTTCGTAGTCACGGGGCGGACTAAATAAATAAATAAATCTGTTTTTATATTTATTCTTTTATTCTGTTTACTCTAAAGATTATTGTATTGTATTGCATAGTAATAATGTGAACTCGCATCCCCAGCCTGGACGAGTTGAACCTGGAACGTTCGAAGACATGCTCGAAGCGCGCGGTGGTGCTGGAGCGGCTGCAGCGCGCGGCGCACGTGCGCGTCACGGCGGCCGACACGCGCGCGCACCTCGCCGCAGCGTACAAGCGGGCGCAGGCCGCGCGCGGGTACCTCACCGATCTCGTCGAGTGTTTGGACGAGAAGGTATGTACGCACTATACACTATATACTATGCGATACGCGTGTATACAAAAAATTATAAAATTCCTCTATCAATGTAGACCGACCAGGTATTAAGAAAACTGAAGAAATTTTAATTTTGCCTAAAATGAAATCATTTCTTTTATTTGACTTATGTCATTATTTCGCAGAATTTTATCCCTATAAGGAATATTATCGAATGGTGTAATAATACAGCATGTGTTTTTTTTTTTCAAATTTATTGAGTCCGTTTCCAAGCTAAGCATATTGATTTATCAAAAATCTAAATATGCATTTTAGTTTTCATCAAAATCGGGCTCGTAAGTCCTTTGAACATTTTTCGCTATTTCTCATATTTTCGGATTTGGCCATCCACTTCCACGTGAAAAACTCACCCTGTATACTAGTGTTTTCTTTAAAGTTGAGTAACAATGTTGGTGTCTCAGATGCCGCAGCTAGAGGCGCTGGAGGCCCGCGCGCTGGCGATGCATCGGCGCCGATGCGAGTTCCTCATCGAGAGGCGGAGGGCCGACGTCAGGGACCAGGCGCAGGACGTGCTCTATATGGCGGGTCAGTTTATGTATTGTTTGGTTTGGGGGTGGTTTAACGATATGTAATATATAATAATAAATAGTGAAATAAATCTGTGTAAATGGGTTTTGTGGTGTCGAACCTCATTGAATAACTTTAAAATGTAGTAAGAAGAAGAGTATATTTCAGGTAATATGGGTGACCTTTTCAAAATCAGCATATTATGATGAGAAGAATTAGGTGAAAATAAAATGATTTAAAATTGCTGAATATATCGTCAATCAGTACATGTATACCATTGATGGGTTAAAATGTAATAATAGGTATTTCAGATTTTACATGAGTAACCTCTTCCGAATCAGTATAAGAAGACTTATGGGAAAATAAAAATACTTTTTACACGTATCTTATTGATCGGCTCTTGACATATTATGACTAAAAGAGTACGATTGAGAGTGGTTGGCCATATAGTCCACCACGCTGGCCTAATGTGGGTTGGTAAAACTCCCCAGCAAATAAATTAATGCGATGTTGAATGTTTGTATGTGTGATCCGCAGCCCGCGCCGGTGCCGTGAAGCCCGCCGACACTGAGGAGAAGGTGCGTCGCGCGGCGGAGCGCGAGGGGAGGCGCCGCGCCCGCCGCCTGCGCCGCGAGCACGCCGCCGCCGCCTCGGGCGCCGCCCTCGCGCACCGCGACGGAGACTCTAGCGACGACGAGTTGCCGCCGCCCGAGATGCACCACTATCAAACCGAGAGAAGTATGCACACAAACTAACTAAAACATTTTATATGGGCGTAGCCATCCATGGCCAAAGGCTGAGGCAGCCATCCAAAATAATATGTAACTAGCAAACTATACCTACTGTCTTAACCCTGGTTCTGTTTTTTCATACAAAAATGTTACACCTAGCATCCTGTATCTGTATGTATAATTCGGATTATCCAAAACCCTTTGTAATTGCTCCACTACCTACACCTCGAAATTATGCATTCAAAAATGTGTCCCTACCTTCAGCCATTTGGCAAGCGCTCTAGTCTACCCCACTGTGGCTACGCCCATGTTAGTAGCATAGCTACCGTAACTACAAAATGGTTATACAAATATACAAATTAATAACCGAATGTACATGGCCAGATTATAATGATTCGCCATTCAGCTGTATGCTGCAATATAGCGCTGATTTTGAATGGGGGTACGGAAGTACGGATTATATTATTTTGAAGGCCCTCCGTAGCGCAGTTAGTTAGCCGCCAGCTGTAAAACGAGAGGTCTAGGGTTCGATCCCCGTACGGAGACAAATTTTTGTGAGATCCACAGGCATTTGTTTCGGGTCTGGGTGTTTGTGAGGCCGAAAAGTCTCGGCACAAGACTCAATTGATTTTAATGTGGTGTCAGGAATATATATATGACTGTTAGGTGTATTTATTTAATTTTATGTATGGTTTTTTTTATGTTAATAAAACACTTAACATATTACTGCGTGTACAGAGGCGATCCAGTCCCTCGCAGCGGGCGTGTTCGCGGACGCACTATGCGCGTGGCGCAGCGTGGGCGGCGTGTGCGCGCGGCTGGCGCGGTGGCGGCGCCGCGAGCCCGCGCTGTACGCGCACGCGCATCTGCCGCACGCGCTGCCCAAGCTGCTGGCGCCGTATGTGAGGCATCAGGTGGGTACTGTACCGGCTGCCGATGGAGTGAAGACTTTATGGTGATGTAAATAGTGTATATTTTAACTGTCAATGTCCAATGTAATGGCAACTAATGATAGTGTTAGGCAGGTATGTACACACACAGTACTCTAACATACCAGCTGACAATGTAATGTGTGTGTGTCTTTTTTGTGTATATAAATAGGGTATATTTTAACTGTCAGTGTTATAACAGCCTTAATGATAGTATAAATAGGGTATATTACAAAAAAAACGTATACGATCTGGCGGTCGCTGGACGTGCAAGTAGCTATACATAACAATATATCGATATTAACGTACTCCACTAACACAATACTGATAGGCAAGGTTAAGGCAGACGCTGTGCACAGCTTCACAGCGATACACAGGCACAGCTCCTATCACTAGTACACTATCAAATAACCGAAATAACATGAATGACTTGTATGGAAACTCATTAAACTCAGACGATTGACAAAATTAAAAGTAGTATTTTCTTTTACATATGTTTGATATCTATGTCAACAAAGTTACAGATTCTAAATTTAAAAGTCCAAAAATAAAGCATAATTTTTGTACTATTGTGTTAATACCTATTTTAATAAATTATTTTATTTGATTATAGCTGATTCTGTGGAATCCTTTAGCGGACGAAGACAATGAGGATTACGAAAAAATGGACTGGTACAAGTGAGCAAACACATTATACATTTATCTTTGAATTAAGTATATTAAATAGCTTAATCATTAAAGATCCTATTGAAATTCTACTATAGGATCAAAAGTATATGTTTGTATTTATAAATATCACACAGAAACTTTTCAAAGTTTCAAAAAGACAACATTGTAGAGCAGTTTCATAATAGGGTCACATCGTATTATACATTATTAAATCATAAAAACAACCAATACTTATTAGAGGCCACTGCGCCGAAGTTTAACCCTCCATATAACCCCCCCCCCCCCCCCCCCCAGATGCCTGATGATGTACGGCGTACGCTGCGAGAAGCCGTCGAGCTCGTCGTCAGGGTCGGACTCGGACGGCGGCGCGGGGGAGCAGCTCCCCAGCGTGACGGAGGACGCGGTGCGGGACGACGTGGACCTGATGCTCGTGCCCACCATCGTCAATAAAGTCGTGCTGCCTAAGCTTATTGGTGAGATTGTGTTCGTAATGGCATGGAAAAGTATTTAAAATGCACCACATGGCATGTGTGTACAGTTGAGAATTGGCCTATGATAGTTGAAAATGAAAATTTTAATTAACAACTATATATGACCCACTACTGTGTAAATACCTTTTTTATTATCCATTTGAAATGATTAGTTCTGATTATCTGTACTTTGAAATAAGATTCCAATTTATTAACAGCCTTAGCCTGAGGAAATTAGCCGTCACATCACTGGCCTAGTGGTGTTTGACAGAATTTACATACTAAAAAACACTTAAATTAAATTCATTAGCTAAAAACTTGAATTATATAATCTCCCCGCAGAGTTAGTGGAGCAGGCGTGGGACCCGATGTGCGTGCGCGCGTGCGTGCGGCTGCGGCAGCTGGTGCTGCGTGCGGCGGGGGGTCCGGCGGGGGGTCAGGCGGGGGGCCACGCGGGGGGCTCGCTGCGGCGGCTGGCGGCGGCCATCTGTGCGCGTCTCGTGGCGGCACACAACGCCGACGTCTTCCTGCCCGCACTGCCGCCACAGTCGGTTCAAAGCTTTACTTTACTTTTAAATATAACTGGTGTTGTGCCAGATATTAGATTTATGATGGTCACGTCTGCATCCTATAGAGGTACACAGACTGGAACTCCACTTTATTCGACCTTGACATGTTATTTTACTAGAAAATCCAATCTCTTTGTGCAATTTCTTTAGTTTAGCGTACTTTTTTTCTGGGAGGTTACTCTATACTCCGACACTAAATTAAAATATTCGTACGTTTGAAGTCCATGTATAAGATTAAAAAAAATCCACTTCTAAATAGAATGTCATAGTTTATATGGCTCACAAATCTTTGTTTTGAGTGTAGGTGTTTGGGGATCGAAAAGTGTTTTTCTAGTCTTTACTCTTTTGTAGTCATGATAGTGGGGATCGAAAAGTGTTTTTCTAGTCTTTACTCTTTTGTAGTCATGATAGAATAAATAAAATTTGATGATAACATTTTTACTTTCTTATGGGGGCCTGGGTTTTTGGTGTGAGTGTTGAATGTTGTAATATATTGAAGTATACTGGAGTGGATATCTTAAATAAATTTTTGATACGCGATTAACATTCTGGCTTTGTAGGAGTGATATAATTTGAAATAGCAGTAGTGACGCTCCATTGTGTTGGGAACATTATTGACTGTTTCTATTCCAGTATAAGCTGTGAATGTTAGCGTGCACGTTGTATGTGCAATATGTAACGCGTAATGTCCGTGCAGCGTGGCGGAGGGCCCCGGCGGCGCGTTCTGGCGGCGCTGCGTGGGCGCGGGCGTGCGGCTGCTGCGAGCCACGCTGGCGCTGGCCGCGCCGCCGCCGCTGCTGCGGGCAGACACGCTCGTGCTCGCGCTCATCGGTAACGCACGCGCACGCACGGACGCACACGCGCACGTGCACGCACACACATACACATATACACAGACACACTAGACTGCACAATATACTCAATAATTCATCCGTTCACTATAGCGCGAAACAACCAAATAGCTGTATGACGCAGCTTAGTTATGTGTATAAGTAATTAGCCGCGCACGTTTCGCGCTCCAAAATATTAAGTAAATGCTTGCATTGCAGTTAATGTGTTAATAAACCGTATCTTAAATATAAATATTATCAGATACTAAGTATGGAAACTCATTGGGATAAATTACAGTTTCAGTTACATCTAATGCATTATGGATCTATTATTCTAACAAACGAGTAGCAACCGCGATACATTTTCGTGCTAAAATAAACCTGTAGAAATAACAAACCCATTAGATCCCCTTGGAGTCAAAATGCAGGTGTAACAGAACTCTGTTCACTCAATCTGACTCACACACTACACCTCGAAATACACCAAAAAACCTGTAACACGCATCGGCACCTAACGTACACGTGTATACAGAGACGCTGTGTCGCGCGGCGGGCGCTGCGCCGGCGCCGCTGATGGTGGTGGCGGGCGCCGCGCTGGCGGACACGCTGCCGCGCGCCGGAGCCCTGCGCGCCGCCGCGCTGCGCCGCCTCGCCGCGCTGGCGCAGCTCGCGCTGTCCAGGCTGCAGCACGACAACCCGCTGCACATGTATGTAACTACTTACTGTACTAAGGCCAACGCCCGAATACTGGAACGCAACTTAAATATAAGTTCCGCTTAACCAACTTAACAACAGATTCAATTTATTGATGCGCTGCGTGCGCTATTAAGAGCATATTATTATTTGAATGGCGTTCGAGTATTCGGATGTCAAATGCACAAACTAAAGCTGAAATCAAATTATAGTCTATCTTACGCATAGACCAAAGAAGCAGCCATAGATACTAGATGCGGATAACTGGCCAATAAGGACAATGGAACATTCAAGGGTACGACTTAATCGTACGACTGATAATGTGCACACAACAAAAGAATTCATTGTTCAGATCGGTCTAAGAGACTATGAGTAAGACGGAATACTATAGTTTGATTTCACCTTAACATTGCCAATACCTATTGCCCTTTGGATCTCTGAATCCCATACATTAGCAAGGTTAAATACATCTAAAATGTATGGCGATGACATCTTCAAAGGCAAAGGTATTGGTATAGTTAGTTTGTGCAACTCAGCCTAAATGCTTTTTTAGATTTACGCGAATGATACATATTAGAAATAAAAGTTTTATTTCAACCTCGTATACCTTTGATTGCCACCGTGGCGCTGTTGGTTTGACGCTGGCTGTGAAATGAGAGACCGCAGGCTCAACAAATATTTGTGTGATCAACAATTATTTGTTTAGGAGTCTGGTTGTTTGTGAGACCGAAATCTCTCGTAATTTCTGATGCCCACGACACAAGACTCGTTCTTAGTGTGAGGTCAGATCACTCAAGACTATTTATGTGACTATTGGGTACTATTTTTTCATTCAAATGTTAATGGCATGTTTGCATTCTCGTATCGTTCTCAACTTTTGAGATATCACGTCTGTTAAATTACCTCTATATGGTCATGACTTATTGGATTAAGAAGTGAATGAAGAATTATTAACAGAGCTATCTTAATATTGAATTATAATTATAACTTCTCAAATATACCAAATAGTATTTTTGACAGATTTCAGATAAAGAAAATTGTGTTTTTCTAGGTTCTAAACTTTTAATAACTTTTATATCTGTCTTAAAGATTAAAAATACGTTTATATAAACCGATATAATCTGTGTAATTCCATTAACTGATTTTAATAAAACATATTAAATTCCAGGAGGGCGATAGAACAAGCACGTACAATAATAGCGGACGCGCGCGCGGCTGAATGACACCCCCCACTCCCACCGTCAATCATCTACTACAAGAAGGTGTTTCAACTCTCCGAGCGAAACAGCCGTGCTGTGTGAAAACAGAAACAGAAATTACAATATCATTTATAGAACAATCGAGAAATTACTATGAAAACGAGAAGTGGACAGTGATGACGTTTTGACAGTCTAGAATTGCATAAGATGTGAGTTTAAACAAGGGTTTTCTGTGTACCTAAACATGTAATAGTTGATTCTTATGCACAAAAACACAAAGAAAAAAAAAACGGATATAAAGTGATATGAAATCATAAATACTGCTATTATTGAATTTGTCCCTTGTTCAGCCTTTCACTCGTAGATGGTATGTTTATGAAAAGACTAATAACACTTGTAAAAATAAACAAAAGAAATAAATGAATGTTGACTGGATATCCCATACTGCTGAAAATTTAATGAAAAATTACCTCTTGACATAAGCAGATAGGTGTACAATACCACTGATAGACATAATTAGTTTACCATTATACAATTTAAAGA
Organism: Hyles euphorbiae; assembly: GCA_023078785.2. NCBI lineage: Eukaryota > Metazoa > Arthropoda > Insecta > Lepidoptera > Sphingidae > Hyles > Hyles euphorbiae. The sequence continues at coordinate 3,371,168 of CM041043.1, read as the reverse complement.
ATTACAATGTGCTTAATATGATCAAAATTTTATTTTGAAATTTGTTAGAAGGTTAACGGCAGGTTTTAATAAGAAAAACATGAAGACATATTTTTCACTGACCTTTACCCTTTACCTTCACGGCATTAAGATAAAAAGCAAATAATTTATGCTATAAGTATCCACTTTAAGCTGGCGGCATAAACATTGATTTGTACAGAAAATATATCCAAAAGAAAACCAGCTTCCTAAAAACTTTAAACTGATGCGTTGGAGTCGAGTTCGTGGGAGCCTGTGAAAGATATCCATTATTTTTGTATGAATTTAACTCTTAGTTGCGTATTGAATGGAGGTCGGATGCGCGGGGCGATCGCCAGACAACGGGCTCGCCCGTCGATTTGTATATACATGTGGTGTACTGAATTATAATTAGAATAAAACATGGAGTGCATTATGCGTTTTATTGAAATATATTCTATAGTATTTTAACCTGTGTAAATTATAGTATTCCTGGATAAGTCACAGATGTTCAAATCGATTGAAGATCTAATCAGTGCCTCATTCTATTTTTGCTGGATACTGGCTTTCTTCCAGTTTGTGCGAGGATGAAGAAAAGAAGGAAATCTTTGTAATTGAAAGACTTGTTGAAGTGAAAACATCTTATGCACGTTTGTTATTTGAAAATTTAATGAAACGAAAAAGCAATACAAAAAAAGACGAAACCTATTCATAAATAGGATTTAACTACAAATAACTATGAACAATATTTCGTAGATATATGTAATGACTGGTGGTAATAGATGTAGGATGTATATTTAAACATTCCTGTAATCTTCATCTCGTCCGTTTTTTTTATGTTTTCATGATTAGCACATCGTCAACCAGAAAGTTATGGCGATATGACGAAGTTAGCTGTTATTTATGTATCGGGAATCTATAAAGCTGGGCAGAGCTATATTTATTGATAATAAGCAGATCAACTTTCTATTTAGCCTACATTAGAAAATTATCAAACAAATGGGTTTTCTTCACCACCGATTTTCATATTTTACGTACCAGGAACACATGAAGTTGACGGAGATTTTATTTAATTATGTACATTATAGCGGTTTTCCCATTTCAAGTACTAGGAATGCATGAAGATGATAGAGATATTTTTATGCATAGTAAGAAGCTAACTTCCTATTGGCTAAACGTATGCTCCTACTACCCGTTTTAGCCACGCCCACCAACTACAAAGGACCAATTAGCCTCTACGTCAAACTATTGATATTTAATGAATGAATGTTCTACAAACTGATGTTTTATTAAATACTACCCTCGTTTTCACATATCGCTGAAATAGGATAACCAACATACGGCTTCATAATAGTTGTAAGATATCAGTGGCAAAGGTGACTAACATTTTATATTTTAAAAAAATCTTTATTCATGAATATGTGTGTATGCTGTGTAACTATGGTGGATAGATAGTGTATGTGATTTTAAATATTATATGGTGGTGATCAATAGGCCATTGTAAAAATCGTGGTTCATTTAAAATTACACTAAATTTCTTAGGTGCGTACAACACGTGTTTTCATCACATGTACTTTAGAATTATCCTAATACGAAATGTTTTCGCTTTATCAAAACGTTTGAAAAGTACTGATGGTTGAAATAAAACAAAACGATCATGTCAGATGATTTTTATTTCTTTGGCGTGTTGGGAAGTAGCGTGCGCCACGTCCCGCCGCCGTGCCCCACACGAGACACAAACCAAATTAAACCAAAACTGCGTTAATACATAAAAATTATACTATACATATCACAAAGAACGTAAAGCTTATATATTATCGACTTTATAAACATCTTCAAAGAATACATGTTCACATTGGTACAGCGAAGCGATATGCAAACAATGAGAAAAACGAAACGACGGCTTTCATGTAGCAAATGAGTTTTCAGTAATACTTTAGACTACAGAGTATATACTGACAAGTTGGTGCGGGTTCCTCCTACTGTAAGGGTTTTTTTTATTGCTATGTATGGCGAGACGAGCGTGCCGTTCACCAGATAGTAAGCGATACGCCCGCTCATGGAGAGTGGGACAACCAAACAACACCTTGAATTAAAAAGCAATACTTGGCACTTCCACTGCGCTCGCCATCCTAAGACATAAGATGTTAAGTCTCACTATGTCCAATAGTTACTCTGGCTACAATATCCTTTACACCGAAACACAACAGTGCATTTACAACGCTGTTTGGTGGGAGAAATAGACATTTCGGTGGTACCTACCCAGGCGGCCTCTGACATGAGAGACCTAACACCAGTAAAGGGGAAAAAGAATATACTAGATCCTTGCAACGCATAAATCTCTGGTATTTACCCCAACCCAAATTAGTCTAGGAGGGCCACACCAATCCGTCAGTGTAACATTTGTTAAGTAATCAAGCAAAATAAGCGCCGTCAAATTATTTCCATCCGCAACTTCACTGGCAAACGGAACCACCATTCACACAATATAACCGTAACTTTTATTATAAAAATAATTTTAATATCCCAATACAAGTAGGTGCGCGTTTTAGTCACAAGAGTTATGGCGTGAATATGATTCACACCCCGAATTACAACTAATCTGTAATTATTATATATACATATTGTTTTTACATATAAAAATGTAGATTCCGAAGTTAACTGCGTTGTTAAATTCTCTAGTATTTTATCATATCCTTTATATGTAGACAGTAACACATATATCTAGCAATAACGAGTAAGCTAAATCGACATAATTTACAGAATTAGATACTCTTTCTGCACTATTTTTCTTTGTCTCTTCCTTCTTTTTTTTCTTAATCTCTTATTAAATTGTGGAAAATTCACACCGCAGTTAAATTTAGAACCCAATCCAACGATACAAACTAACATCTTGCAATAACTTGTTCTAATAATATACCTAACAACTAAAAATTTTATATTAATTTACTCTAACATTTCTACATTCCTTTGACAATATACACTATTCATTTCGAGTACATGAAGTGAGGCTGGCCACCCACCGTTTGCATTTTACCAGTCTTTTTAATTCATAATAACAGAAAAATCGACGTTGGTTCTTCACTTTATAATAATAAGACAGAGAATTTCCAAACAAATAAAGTTAAAATTGAACAAGGGTTTAATTTTTTTCTATATTGAATAAATAGATTAAAAGTAGCTTGGTGGATGACCAAGCTAGCATGGTTTAATACGGATACAATAGCCGCCTGCGAAAAACTCGACATCGCGTATCAACAACGGACTAGTCAGGTAGTATAAAAAGTGTAAAACTTTGTTAGCTAACAGAACACCAATATTTTCTATAATATTCAATTTTTTAACATAGGTAATTATCATAAACGACTGAATGACATAAGAATTAAAAGTCGATAAAATTATCAAATATCGACCTTGATTTCTTAGTCTTTGATTTTACTTTTAACTTATCGACACTGTGAATCAAGTTAAACTTGAATAATTTGGTGAAATCTGGACATGTTAACCCATTATAAAAACGTTTAAAATTCTCACGTTATGAACTATGATCACTTAACTCATTGCACCCTAATTAAATTTAGTCCCGATCCCGCTATTCGAAATATATATTATCATTAATGACGATCTCTGTGATAATTTAGTTTTCATCTTCACCAATTTATTCGTCGGATTTATTTCATTTTTGTCAAACTGTAATGTTTATTTTTGCAGTACTTTTAGAATATATCGATATCGATACATTGGTTTAACTAAATTATCATAGAGATCTGAACAGATAATCTGTGGTCAGTCTATAACATATTTGATATAGTAATATTATCCTAGGTGGGTATGTTAGGTCTACGTGTAACAAACAGAAAATAAGAGTAATCATATAGCTGTCAATTTCTCTTCGATAATTAGTTTTTAACGTCAAAGTTAACAAAAAGAAACACAAAATATCGATAAAGCAATTGGTCATCTGGTTGTTATTTGAAGACAATGTTAGTAAAAATTTAAACAGGGCACAAATAAATTACTCAACGTTCACTTACGAATACAAGCATTTCGTGCAGTCATAGTAACATTTCTCGACATGTCTATTTGAAATTTTATGCTAGTAATCCACACACTGACACTCCGAATTGAGAACTTAAAATGTTATTCCCAATATCCTACTAATGATTTGGACATTCTTTTCAGTATTTTTTTTATCGAAGTGAAACTTAAAATATCTCTCAACTTTTGCACTTGATTGATATTACAATAGTCGATATTTAAACGATCGATTCACACCAACAAATAAAATACTTACATAACTTTGGACATTGGGTCGTTGCACACCTCAGAGCATATACCAATAAGAATATTATAGATCTATCTCGACCTCAAATCGTGTAGTATATAAGGGATATTATAGTCCATAGGTACCATGTAAGGGCCCCTAGTATTCTTAGTAGTCAGCGTGTGAAACCAGAATTGATTGTAGTAATGTAGTAGCGACTCCGATATATATTTAGTTTTATGTTGATGGCGACTTGTTCATAAGTTGACGTGTTCGGGCGGAGTTTCCGACGCTGGCAGAGCCGCTACACCTGGAAAACGAGATGTTTTATAGTAAAAATATGTTGATATATTTTTATGTTTATCGATAGAGATACACATTATCGATATTTTGATAATATCTTAATTAATGTTTGTTATATTCTGTTTTATTCTTAAATATGGTTTACAGGAACTAAGCCGTCGTTTTAAGTACTTATTGTACGTCTAATTATTGTAATGTTAGTTAATGTGTGACGAATTCAAAGATGCGAATAAATCACGAAGACAGGAAATCGCTAAGGCAGCATAAGAAACAAGAACACCGAAACGTGCCTACGAACGCATTTTGTGTGCTCATTTTTGTCATGAGATGTAGATAGGATATAAGCAACCTATTATAAAGTCAGTTTAGTACAGTGATTCTCAACCACTGTGCCGCGGCACTTTTGTGTGCCGCCAAATTTCCAACATCAAGCTCAAATTTCGCATTAAAAATATTTTTATTATTAGCTTGTAATTAATCCCTTAATAAACGTTTAGTTATTATATAAGTATATATTAGTTTATTTCGTATATTTAAATTTTTTGCCATAAACTATTTATGCAGTGTGTTGTAGTAAGTAAATAAATTTTATCTTTTTCTTTGTGTGCCGCCAAATTTTGAAATCGTTAAATATGTGCCGCAACAAAAAAAGGTTGAGAATCACTGGTTTATTATGTCAGTATTAACCACGATGCAGCTTTATTTACTTTTACAAGCCTCAAAATTCTTCCTTTATATTTTTGAATCCGTTATCTGTTACTGTTAACCATTGTATATGACACCATTTTATTATTCGATTTATTTTTATATGTTTTGGTAACGACCGTCTTTTTGTTCTACCTGGCGTTATCCCGGCCTGTGCCAAGGTCCGCCTACCGGCGAATTGTTCTTCATTTCGCCCGATTTTAGCATCCTCAATAGTAAGGGCATTTAATCACAGTATAGAATATGTGGAGAAAATCAACAGGTCGATGTGGAGATCCTTAAGAGAGGCCATTGAGATAATATACTAGAGGGGACAATGCAAACAAAATGTTTGTAACAAATGATGAAGGGTACATTCTATTTCTGTCTCTGTCACGCCTACGAAGTAACATTATCTTCCGTCTCGCTTCACTGTGTACCGTTGTGCACGCACTATACGCACATATTTTGTTTCTGATGTCCGCTCAGTATAATACCTCAATGGGGGTGGCCTATGTTCAGCAGTGGACTCCTGTGGCTGAGATGATGATAGAATACAAAAGATGTGAAGCACATACCGATGTGAGGTTCTCCTGTAGCCGCGGGCTCGTTGATGGACGCGTGCGCGGGCGCGAGCGCGGGCGCGGGCGTGGAGCGTGCGCGTGCGCGGCGCGTGCGGCGGCCGCGGCGCTCCGACACCGCCGACACTAGCGGCTGCGTGTCTGTGTTGCCGCTGTGGGGGTACATGGAAATCGGTAAACATCATTATTTGGACCCACTTAAGCAAGAAAGGAACCCACCCACACAAGTGTCAAAATCAAGATACGGACACAGAACCTTTAAAAAATAAGGCCTGTATTTACCCTGTGATGATAAAAATGATCTAACAATTTTGATAGAACAAAACATTTCTGTGACAAAAGTTATCAACAAACATAACCGCAATTGTTCAACAAACTCAAAAAATTCACGCCGCATGGTCACCCAAAAATCCAAAAAAATAATTGAAATTGCTTACATTTACGTTATTAGAATATTGTAAATAAACTTTATTAAAAATAACAAAAAAATAATAATACTGTGTACAAAATTATGATAAAATGGCTTTTTCTCAAAACTGACAGTATCTGGGTTGATTCTGTTTTGCGTAAATAGGTCCATTTGGAAAGTAAGATGCCCATTTTTCATAGTTTCCTGGTCTAGAAACAAACAGTTACAATGGGATTGTTTGTGACTAATTTCAGAATAAGGGTCACAAATACTATCAGAATAACACATGAATAATCATGCCATTATCTTTTTAAGGGAAGAAGAAACTTAATGGTTTTTTTTTTCAAAGTATGCAAGGTCCAAAGAGACAATGAACGGTGTAATTAAAGTGTAAAGTAAATAATAATAATATTGATTCTTACTTTTCCTCATTATTCTCGGTAACTTGTTCATTTTCCTCCGACTGCGTCGATGGCGCCTGAAACCCAATAAATAACGAAATATTAATATCAATTACATTAACAAGCCGCTTGTTGATATCGGTTGATAAAAGTTTTTTCAAAATTTCCAACAATCAATTTAGAATATTGGAGTAAAGAATCGCTGAGATATAGATTTTGAGACCATGCGGACCACAAAAACAAATTAAATTTCATAATGGTTTCTTAGAATTACGCGAATGTTACACATTGAAATAAAACTATTATTTACGGATTTTATCGCGAATTTTTAAATTGTTAGCTAACAGTCACAGAGCGGACGTCTAATACCTCAGTCCGCCCCGTGACCACGAAAGCTGTAAAGTAATCGAAACGTCGGGAAGTTAAAAATGTAAAAATTAAACTAAATTCGCGATAAAATCCGTAAATAATAGTTTTATTTAAATAAAAATTCCTCAAATTTGCCATTCAGGTTTTATACTAGAGCGGACATCGGGAACAAAACCTCTGCGTATTGTGCCTGCAAACGGGTACACAGTGAAGCGAGAACGAAGATAATGTTATTTCGTAGGCGTGACTGAGACAGAAATAGAAGGAGCGGTACGGTACCCTTTATTTTGTTACAAACATTTTCTTTGCATCTGTGTCTACTATATTATCTTAATGATATTTGCTAGATTTTTCACTACTGCTTCCATCCATATAGGTTACAGCGTGACGATATAGCATTCTTAGCCTATAGCATACCTCGATAAATGACCTATCCAACCCACAAATCCTTTTTCAATTCAATCCAGTAGTTCTTGAGATAAGAGGTAACAAACAAACTCTTCAGCTCTATATGTTAGTATATGTTAATTAAATACCTCAACGTTGTCACGTTCGGTTCTGTTCCGCAGTCGCTCCACGAAGCGTGCCGCGCGCATGAACGGGTTTTCGCGCTGCTCCTCGAACGTGCCGCCCTGGATAGACAACACACGTAATATTATTTTCAATATACGGAATAATTTACGGCACACGGAATTCAATTTGCAGTATACGGAATTATTTTTCAGAATATGTAATTTGTAATTGCAGTATATGACATTTAACTTCCTGTATATAAAATTAAATTTGCAGCATCACTACATAGTATAAAACAAAGTCGCTTTCTCTGTCATGTCCCTTTGTATGCTTAAATCTTTAAAACTACGCAACTGATTTTGATGCGGTTTTTTAAAATAGATAGTATGATTCAAGAGGAAGGTTTATATGTATAAAACGTACATATTATTATTGTACAGAAATCTATTTGTATCCGGGCGAAGCTGGGCCGGGCCGCTATATGGAATATAATATAGCAAACAATTTCATTTTCTTTTTTTTTATTACAATGAATGGCGAGACGAGCATGCTGTTCGCCTGATGGTAAGCGATACGACCGCTCATGAACAGTAGCAAAACCAAACAACACCTTCAATTTTGGCATTACACTGCGCTCGCCATCCTGAGACAAAAAATGTAAAGTCTCAATATGTCCAGTAATTACTCTGGCTACAATGTCCTTCAATCCGAAATAAAATAGTGCATTTAAACTGCTGTTGGGCTGGAGAAATAGATATTGCGGTGGTACCCACCCATGCGGCTTCTCACATATGAGACACCTACCACCAATTCATTTGTAGTAAAAGCACGGAGTTTTAATTTAATCAATTTAGCAGTATAGAGAATAATTTGACCTGCGACCATTGAGTAGTCTAGTGCGGCACTAGACTAGTATGTGAGTGTGTATACAGGTACCTGCGTGGCGGGCGGCGGCGCGGGCGGCAGCAGCGGCTCGGTGTCGGAGTCGGAGTCGGTGTGCGTGCGGCACTAGACTAGTATGTGAGTGTGTATACAGGTACCTGCGTGGCGGGCGGCGGCGCGGACGGCAGCAGCGGCTCGGTGTCGGAGTCGGAGTCGGTGTGCGTGCGGCACTAGACTAGTATGTGAGTGTGTATACAGGTACCTGCGTGGCGGGCGGCGGCGCGGACGGCAGCAGCGGCTCGGTGTCGGAGTCGGAGTCGGTGTGCGTGCGGCACTAGACTAGTATGTGAGTGTGTATACAGGTACCTGCGTGGCGGGCGGCGGCGCGGACGGCAGCAGCGGCTCGGTGTCGGAGTCGGAGTCGGTGTGCGTGCGGCACTAGACTAGTATGTGAGTGTGTATACAGGTACCTGCGTGGCGGGCGGCGGCGCGGACGGCAGCAGCGGCTCGGTGTCGGAGTCGGAGTCGGTGTGCGTGCGGCACTAGACTAGTATGTGAGTGTGTATACAGGTACCTGCGTGGCGGGCGGCGGCGCGGACGGCAGCAGCGGCTCGGTGTCGGAGTCGGAGTCGGTGTGCGTGCGGCACTAGACTAGTATGTGAGTGTGTATACAGGTACCTGCGTGGCGGGCGGCGGCGCGGACGGCAGCAGCGGCTCGGTGTCGGAGTCGGAGTCGGTGTGCGTGCGGCACTAGACTAGTATGTGAGTGTGTATACAGGTACCTGCGTGGCGGGCGGCGGCGCGGACGGCAGCAGCGGCTCGGTGTCGGAGTCGGAGTCGGTGTGCGTGCGGCACTAGACTAGTATGTGAGTGTGTATACAGGTACCTGCGTGGCGGGCGGCGGCGCGGACGGCAGCAGCGGCTCGGTGTCGGAGTCGGAGTCGGTGTGCGTGCGGCACTAGACTAGTATGTGAGTGTGTATACAGGTACCTGCGTGGCGGGCGGCGGCGCGGACGGCAGCAGCGGCTCGGTGTCGGAGTCGGAGTCGGTGTGCGTGCGGCACTAGACTAGTATGTGAGTGTGTATACAGGTACCTGCGTGGCGGGCGGCGGCGCGGACGGCAGCAGCGGCTCGGTGTCGGAGTCGGAGTCGGTGTGCGTGCGGCACTAGACTAGTATGTGAGTGTGTATACAGGTACCTGCGTGGCGGGCGGCGGCGCGGACGGCAGCAGCGGCTCGGTGTCGGAGTCGGAGTCGGTGTGCGTGCGGCACTAGACTAGTATGTGAGTGTGTATACAGGTACCTGCGTGGCGGGCGGCGGCGCGGACGGCAGCAGCGGCTCGGTGTCGGAGTCGGAGTCGGTGTGCGTGCGGCACTAGACTAGTATGTGAGTGTGTATACAGGTACCTGCGTGGCGGGCGGCGGCGCGGACGGCAGCAGCGGCTCGGTGTCGGAGTCGGAGTCGGTGTGCGTGCGGCACTAGACTAGTATGTGAGTGTGTATACAGGTACCTGCGTGGCGGGCGGCGGCGCGGACGGCAGCAGCGGCTCGGTGTCGGAGTCGGAGTCGGTGTGCGTGCGGCACTAGACTAGTATGTGAGTGTGTATACAGGTACCTGCGTGGCGGGCGGCGGCGCGGACGGCAGCAGCGGCTCGGTGTCGGAGTCGGAGTCGGTGTGCGTGCGGCACTAGACTAGTATGTGAGTGTGTATACAGGTACCTGCGTGGCGGGCGGCGGCGCGGACGGCAGCAGCGGCTCGGTGTCGGAGTCGGAGTCGGTGTGCGTGCGGCACTAGACTAGTATGTGAGTGTGTATACAGGTACCTGCGTGGCGGGCGGCGGCGCGGACGGCAGCAGCGGCTCGGTGTCGGAGTCGGAGTCGGTGTGCGTGCGGCACTAGACTAGTATGTGAGTGTGTATACAGGTACCTGCGTGGCGGGCGGCGGCGCGGACGGCAGCAGCGGCTCGGTGTCGGAGTCGGAGTCGGTGTGCGTGCGGCACTAGACTAGTATGTGAGTGTGTATACAGGTACCTGCGTGGCGGGCGGCGGCGCGGACGGCAGCAGCGGCTCGGTGTCGGAGTCGGAGTCGGTGTGCGTGCGGCACTAGACTAGTATGTGAGTGTGTATACAGGTACCTGCGTGGCGGGCGGCGGCGCGGGCGGCAGCAGCGGCTCGGTGTCGGAGTCGGAGTCGGTGTGCGTGCAGCACTAGACTAGTATGTGAGTGTGTATACAGGTACCTGCGTGGCGGGCGGCGGCGCGGACGGCAGCAGCGGCTCGGTGTCGGAGTCGGAGTCGGTGTGCGTGCAGCACTAGACTAGTATGTGAGTGTGTATACAGGTACCTGCGTGGCGGGCGGCGGCGCGGACGGCAGCAGCGGCTCGGTGTCGGAGTCGGAGTCGGTGTGCGTGCGGCACTAGACTAGTATGTGAGTGTGTATACAGGTACCTGCGTGGCGGGCGGCGGCGCGGACGGCAGCAGCGGCTCGGTGTCGGAGTCGGAGTCGGTGTGCGTGCGGCACTAGACTAGTATGTGAGTGTGTATACAGGTACCTGCGTGGCGGGCGGCGGCGCGGGCGGCAGCAGCGGCTCGGTGTCGGAGTCGGAGTCGGTGTGCGTGCAGCACTAGACTAGTATGTGAGTGTGTATACAGGTACCTGCGTGGCGGGCGGCGGCGCGGACGGCAGCAGCGGCTCGGTGTCGGAGTCGGAGTCGGTGTGCGTGCAGCACTAGACTAGTATGTGAGTGTGTATACAGGTACCTGCGTGGCGGGCGGCGGCGCGGACGGCAGCAGCGGCTCGGTGTCGGAGTCGGAGTCGGTGTGCGTGCAGCACTAGACTAGTATGTGAGTGTGTATACAGGTACCTGCGTGGCGGGCGGCGGCGCGGACGACAGCAGCGGCTCGGTGTCGGAGTCGGAGTCGGTGTGCGTGCAGCACTAGACTAGTATGTGAGTGTGTATACAGGTACCTGCGTGGCGGGCGGCGGCGCGGACGGCAGCAGCGGCTCGGTGTCGGAGTCGGAGTCGGTGTGCGTGCAGCACTAGACTAGTATGTGAGTGTGTATACAGGTACCTGCGTGGCGGGCGGCGGCGCGGACGGCAGCAGCGGCTCGGTGTCGGAGTCGGAGTCGGTGTGCGTGCAGCACTAGACTAGTATGTGAGTGTGTATACAGGTACCTGCGTGGCGGGCGGCGGCGCGGGCGGCAGCAGCGGCTCGGTGTCGGAGTCGGAGTCGGTGTGCGTGCGGCGGCGCTCGCCCGCGGCCAGCACGCGCCGCTTGCACACGGGACACACGCGACGGTTCTGCGTCAGCCACGGGTCGATGCACGCCGCGTGGTACGCTGCAAACACACAGAAAACACGCTCAATCAAAATTTCAACATTTAAAAGAGTGGTATTGATCATCAGGGGGTGCTAAGAATCCCCGGGTTGGCCCCGGCTAACACCTCCGACGACGACTGCCCCGCTAACACACAACATACGCAACATACTTTGAGGACAGACGAGAAGATTGTCGAACTGGAAGAAGAATGGGGAATATGCATGATTTTTTTTTATTTTTTATACGATTCTACTAGTCATTACATTACCAAACATACAAATAACACGTCCAAAATATTTAAACTATTATGCAAAAAATTAAATATTAAAATCGCTATAAATTTTGGGCGATATAAACGCGGCCATATTGGCGCGCTTGTTCGTGACGTCACGATTACACAAGTTCGATGTCAACAGCAATGTTTGGTTCAATATATTATTACCAGAAAATAAGGAAAGTGAGTGAATATCGACTTAATTACCATGGAAAAGCACAAAAAAACCATAATACAAATATTGTGTCGTTCCTATATCCCCAAAAAAAACATAAACACTGCACCTGACAAAGTATATTTCCTTATGCCGAAAGGTGAAAATCTAAGAATAAAGTGATGGAAGGCTATGATGAGAAGAGACAATGTATAAAGTTTGAGCTGTTTATATTGTTGTGAAGACCATTTCGATGTAAGTTAGGATATTAAAATTAAGTAAAATACATATAAATATCATTCTTACGTTTACCTAACTACTTGTTTTGTTTAGAAACCTCTACAAAAACATAACCTAGTTTACGAAAAGTCGTAAAGATATTATTAAGAATTCTTATATCATTATGTATGTATGAGTATAAGTATTACTGATGAATAAAAACATCATTTTTTTTTTATTGCATTGAGCTTCTAGACGAGCAAGCCGTTCGCCTAATGGTAAGCGATAGGACTGCTCATAAACAGTAGTAAAACCAAACACCTTAAATTACAAAGCAATGCTTGGCATTCCACGACGCTCGCTATCCTAAGACATAACATGTTAAGTCTCAATATGTCAAGTAGTTACTCTGGCTACAATGTCTTTCAATCCAAAACACAACAGTGCATTTACACTGTTGTTTGACGGGAGAAATAGACAATGCGGTGGTACCTACCCAGATGGTATCTCACATATGAGAGACCTACCACCAGTAAAGAAGAATTAATAAGTATTAGAGTAAGAGGCAAGTTCGAGACTAGTTTTATTAATCTTTCTATTATTTCTGGGTTTCACATCAAAGAAGATACAGAAAATTATATTAAATATAAAATAATGGTATTAATTCTCTTCACAATGAATTAATACTGTGAACACATAAAACAATTCACTTGATATAAAAAAAAAACAGAGACACAATATAAAACCAATCATTCCTCAGAAAAGAAACCATACAAATAGCTTGTTGACAGCAGACCTCTCGTGTAAACGTGACGTCACGTTTTCATCCACCAATAGTGTTGCGTTTCGGAAATTTGCGCGGAAAGCCACTTTTTGATGATTAAATTTCACTATAAAATTAAAATAAATTTTAAAACTTATTGTATAGTGTGTTTTCGGTAGCAATAAAGATTACAAAAAAATATACTTTGTCCATATTTAAGTTACGTGCATATTCCCCATTGAGCAGGTTACACTGGGACATTCTGGGGTTATCGGAAGTCCGAAGAATCGGGGAGGATACGATAACCCTGAAGTCTGGTAACCGGCTCTTCTACCGGGGATGACGACCAACAGTCCCGAGGAGGTGTCGGATTCTCGTCCACAGGTCTCTTATCAAGAACATCGTATCCATCGAAAGTGTGTCGAGCAGGGTAGTATACCTTATACTCAGAATATCAAAAAGATATTCGTTGAAGGTCATACAGGTATATGCGCCGACCCTCGTCACACCCAGATGAAGAAGTAGAGGAGATGTATGAGGACTTAAGTCGGGCCATACATACTTCCCAAACCTACTTCAATGTTGTTATGGGGGACTTCAACGCAAAGTTGGGCAAGAGAAGTGATGCAGAGTTGAAAATGGGGCAATTTGGACATGGGTAACGGAACCCCAGGGGTCAGAGGCTGGCCGATTTTCTGGAGAAAGAGGGACTCTGCGATGAACTCTTTTTTCCAGAAGCTGCCTCATAGGAAATGGATCTGCCTGAGTCCTGACGGTTCTACGAGAAACGAGATAGATTTCATCTTGACGACGAATAGACGGATGTTCAGTGATGTCTCTGTGATCAACAGGGTGAAAACCGGCAGTGATCACCGAATGGTTAGGGGCACACTGAATATCAATGTCCAATCAGAAAGGCGTCGCTTGATGAAGTCTACGCTCCGACCTACTCGCGCACATATTTTTTTAATTTTTTTATTCCAATGAATAGCGAGACGAGCATGCCGTTCGCCTGATGGTAAGCGATACGACAGCTCATAAACAGTAGCAGAACCAAACAACACCTCGAATCACGAAGCAATGCTTGGCATTCCACTGCACTTGCCATCCTGAGACATAAGATGTTAAGTTTCAATATATGTATGTCCAGTAGTTACTCTGGTTACAATGTCTTTCAATCCGAAACACAACAGTGCTTCTACACTGGTGTTTGACGGGAAAAACACATGCGGTGATACCCACCCAGGCGGCCTCTCACATATTAGAGACCTACCACCAGTATCGCACCCATATCCAAAACCCCGAGAGCTTTCAACTCGAGCTGACAAATCGCTTTGATTGTCTAAAAGAAAACCTTGCAGTGGACGAGCTAAACAGCGGTTTGGTAGAAGCTGTCCATACGGTGGGATCTAAGTATTTAAGACCTCGCCATAGAGGCCGATCTTTAGCGCTGCAGTCTTCCGATGACGCCGAAGCATATCTGGGGCTCAATAGACGGATCTAGAAGTCCTTGCGACACGATGTCCGTGCTCACATTACTGTGAGCATTAAGGAGACAAATTAGGCAAAGCCAGTTGTCTAGGCTGAAGACTGACGACGGCTGCGTGGTATCGACGAAGGCAGAGGTATTAAGGGAGATCGAGAGGTTCTACGGACAGCTTTACACCACGGTTGCCGAACCTGCTGTTAGCTCGGCTGAAGACCCGAGAGCCGAGTTGATCCGACACTTTAGCGATGATATCCCGGACATCAGCTTGTGTGTGATTGAGATTTTTCTGAAAGCGGGCGGAACGCCGATACTGAAAGTCCTTCAGAGGCTCTTCAACTCTGTTCTCCTCGAGGGCTCAACGCCGGAGGCATGGAGCAGGAGCGTGGTGGTCCTGTTCTTCAAAAAAGGTAACACACAACACATAACACTTTACTGAAGAACTACAGGCCCACCTCGCTCCTGAGCCATGTCTATAAGTTGTTTTCGAGGGTCATCACAAATCGTCTCGAACGCAGGTTTGATAACTTCCAGCCTCCCGAACAAGCCGGTTTCCGAAAAGGCTTTAGTACCATAGACCACATCCATACAGACACTTTGGCAAGTTATACAAAAAACCGAAGAATATAACTTACCGCTTTGTTTAGCGTTTGTGGACTATGAGAAAGCCTTTGATTCGATCGAGACCTGGGCTGTGCTACATTCTCTTCAGCGGTGCCACATCGACTATCGGTACATCGAAGTGTTGAAGTGTATATACAACAACGCCACCATGTCGGTCCGAGTACAAGATCAGAGTACGAAGGCTATTCCACTACAGAGAAGCGTGAGACAGGGAGATGTCATATCTCCGAAACTATTCACTGCCGCGCTAGAAAACGCCTTCAAGCTCTTGCAGTGGAATCGGGATCAACATCAACGGCGAGTATATCACTCACCTTCGGTTTGCCGGCGATATTGTAGTCTTGGCAGAATCGCTGGAAGACCTTAGCGCTATGCTCGAAGACCTCAATCCAGTCTCCCAACAGGTGGGTTTTAAAATGAACATGGACAAAAAAAAGATCATGTCGAATGTCTATGTTGTGGCCACCCCCATTGGTGTTGGGGGCTCGACTCTTGAAATTGTTGACGAATATGTCTATTTGGGATAAGTGGTCCAGTTAGGCAGGTCCAACTTCGAGAGAGGTCAATCGTCGAATCCAACTCGGTTGGGCAGCGTTCGGGAAACTACGCGACGTCTTCTCGTCCAAAATACCTCAGTGCCTTAAATCGAATGTCTTCGATAGTTGTGTGTTGCCAGTGATGACTTACGGCACCGAGACGTGGCCTCTCACTATGGGCCTTATTAGGAAGCTCAAAGTCACTCAACGAGTTATGGAGAGGGCTATGCTCGGGGTTTCCTTACGAGATCGAATCAGAAATGAGGAGACCCGTAGGAGAACTAAAATAACCGACATAGCCCAGCGGATTAGTAAGTTGAAGTGGCAATGGGCGGGGCACATAGCGCGGAGAACTGATGGCCGATGGGGTGGGAAAGTTCTCGAATGGAAATCACGCTACACGAAGCGGAAAGCGCAGCGTAAGACGTCCACCCACAAGGTGGTCAGATGACCTGGTAAAGGTCGCTGGACGTCGCTGGATGCAGGCTGCCTCCAACAGGTCACTGTGGAAATCATTGGGGGAGGCCTATGTTCAGCAGTGGACTTCCTGTGGCTGATATGATGATGATGAAACAATATCTTCATCTTCATCT
The DNA here is from genome assembly GCA_023078785.2 of Hyles euphorbiae. Taxonomy (NCBI): domain Eukaryota; kingdom Metazoa; phylum Arthropoda; class Insecta; order Lepidoptera; family Sphingidae; genus Hyles; species Hyles euphorbiae. The sequence goes on along the minus strand of CM041043.1, from coordinate 3,354,797 downwards.
AGTTGCAAAGATGAGTAGAACGGAAAGTCACACAAATTACGAATATGGAACTCTACGAGTGAAAGAGATGACCTACGAAAACAGCTAAGTGGGAAAGAGAGACAGAACTATTCAGGTGTGCGTTACCGTGTGCGCAGGGCAGCACGCGCAGTTTGTCGCCGTCCTGGTAGTCGTCGAGGCAGATGGCGCACGTGTCGTACGGGTCGCCCTTGCTGAACTTGCACGTGGGGATCTTGGCGAGCGAGCGGTGAGGCAAGCGGTGCCGCCGCGCGCGACGACGATCCTTTATGCACTTCACTATCTGAAAGAACAATTTAAATATGACAATTTAACTGTTATGGACTATGGTGTCAAGACAAGAAATTGTTTCCGAGCGTGATGTGCGGTTCGATTTTTAATAAATCATAGTTACAGATAAGTTTGTACTTGTTGTCATATTATCTCTGTATACAGTTAAGCTTATTGTGAACAATGAACAATAAAAATAAACAAATCAAATGTATGCCTACTCAAAGTATCATTCGTTAGAAGCTAAGGGTTTAGTAGAGCAGGTCCTTTTCCTTTTTGACGCTAACGTAAACCTAAGAAGCCAAAACAAAACTTCTAAGATTTTATTACGCCGACTATTTCTGTGGCTTAGCTTTGTTTATGTTCGGAGATTATTACTTTATGTCATATAACATATAAAAACGAGGTGAAAACATTTTCTAGTGTGCTTGTCTTCAATTTCTTTTTTTTTAACTATTAGTTAATGTCCATTATAGTACTGCACTGTGCTGTATCAGCCACATGGCTTAAAATGCTGATAAATGTAAACAAACTCACCATAAATATGAGTATGACGAGTAGACACAGCACTACGACGATGGCGAACGGTAGCAGCAGGTGCGTGTTGATATTGAACGGCAGGTCACCGTTCACCATTATATAGAAACTGGAAACACACACATTTCTCCACTTAATTATTTATTTCTCCACGATTCGTAACGTATACTTTGTTATTTTTCATACTGGCACGTCAGTAGCTGTTCTACAAATAAGTATAAGCAATTCAGATAGAACATTATCTATTGGTTATCGACGCACTTAATAACTCGATTGCTTACATTTATTTCCATTATCTTGTACATATTTGGTGAATAATTAGAGACTTGTGTCTCAGGCGAGACGAGCCTGCCATTCGCCTGATGGTAAGCGATTCGATCGCTCATGGACAGCAGCATAACCAAACAACGCCATATATTACAAAGCAATGATCGCCAATCTACTGAGACATAAGATTTTTAAGTTTCAATATGTCCAGTAGTTACTCTGGCTGTATTGTCTTTTAAATTGGAACACAATAGTGCATTCACACTGATGTATGGCTTGAAAAAATAGAAATTGCGGTGGTGCCTACCCAGGCGGCCTCTCACATATGCGTAACCTACATACCTCCAGTAAGAGGCATTTATTGTGCTCACATTTTTTTGTCCCCTAATATAAAGTTATAGGTTTTTATAATTTTCTTCATACAAAGAAAGTCCCGTACTGAACACAGGTTTGTCCAAGTTCACAGCAACACACATAAACTTTTAGTTATCTCTCTCTCTCTTTAGTTATAGGAAGTCCACTGCTGAACATATACCAAGGATACAACAATGTTTTAAATTTTAATCAATACATTCCGTGAATAAACATTACTGTGTATGTACACAAACACATTTAAATGAAGTAGTACGTTATTACTGATAGTTTATTTCACTATTATCTTTCCAAGTCGTATGTTGGAAATTATGATTGAATGAAATTGAATGATTATTGACAGATGTAAATTAATTCGCATATTTTAGTTAAATACAAATATATTTAGCTAAAATGTATATAACGGTATTTTATTAAGCAATTAAAATTCTTATTTGAGACGAAAATTTCGAAAATGTAATTATTGTCAATTGAGAAGGTACATTCAGGGTTGTGTTTTCAAAGAACCCAATTTTATTTGTGCGAGTGTGTGTATTTGTGTTTTAATGTGTAGGGGGGGGGGGGGGGGTAGATTTAAGCTTAAGTCCAAGTGTGTGGGGTCGTGACCCCACGGCCGCCATATTGGAAAAAAGAGTGCAAAGAATTTTCGCGCCGTCTCTCGTAAACTATAAAAAATCTACAATAATTGTAGCAAATTCAATTCAATTCAACTTTTGATAATGAAATAGAAAATAAAGCAGTTATAAACAAAACTAAATGATATTTTTTGGAGTACAATTGCTTGTTGCATACTTTGTGTAGTGCGATTCACGTATTATAACAAGATCAGCTGCAGTGCAGTTGCGGTTAAGTTTCGATCAAAACAGCCCTTTTCGTATTCTCGTAATTTTGACAACCGCTGTCAAATACGCTCGCGTCAAGTTCGCGTCACGCAAACGTTTTAGCGTATTCTACTGCTGCGCGCAAGCTGCGCGTATATGTCAATTTCAAACAAATTTGATAAGTCTGACGTACAGTTGACGCGCAGCTCACGCGCGGTTCACGCGTAGCTAAACACTTACAAGAATACCATTTTGTACCAAAGCGTAAACTTAATTGTAACCGCACCGCAACTTGATCGGCGCGTCAAAAAGTTACGTGAATCGCACTAGTGATCTTGTTTTTGTGCAGACTGCACGGGAGAATGTTTCGAGTGATAAATACATACCCGGCAATACGCTCCATTGTTCATTTGCACTAAATATTGATTGTACGACAAATATTGCATCGTTATACAACGTGAGGCACGTATCTCCTTTGGAAAGGACTATGTGTGACTGCTGATTGTGTTTACAAGTATTTATTCAATTAACAATCACCGTTCGGGAAACTTCGCGACGTCTTCTCGTTCAAAATACCTCAGTGCCTAAAATCGAAAGTCTTCGATAGTTGTGTGTTACCAGTGATGATATACGGCACCGAGACGTGGCCTCTCACTGTGGGCCTCATTAAAAGACTCAAAGTCACTCAACGAGCCATGGAGCAGGCTATGCTCGGAGTTTCCCTACGAGATCGAATCAGAAATGAGGAGATCCGTAGGAGAACCAAGCATGAGCGTAGCCAGCTATGAGCTCAGGGTGGGGCAGCAGTCTAAAATGGTACGTAATTAGAAAACTGTACGTGTTGTATACAAAATGTTTACACCCTAAAGTACCCTGTATCTAAATTTATATTGCGATTTATCCTAAAAACTTTCTTATTGCTCACCTGTCTAGTACTTTACCTAGATCATTTATTTTTTTAGGTTCCGTTAAGTACCTTACAGGCCAAAGCCAGGGTGGGGCAAGCGCCCCACTCTGCCCCACCGTGGCTACGCCCATGGAACCAAGGTTACCGACATAGCCCATAGGATTGGCAATTTAAAGTGGCAGTGGGCCGGGCACATAGCTCGTAGAACCGATGGCCGTTGGGGCCGAAAGGTTCTTGAGTGGAGGCCACGTACAGGCAAGCGAAATGTCGGACGTCCGCCTACAAGGTGGACGGATGATCTGACTAAGGTTGCAGGAAGTCGCTGGATGCAGGCCGCTTCCAACAGGTCATTGTGGAGATCCTTGGGGGAGGCCTATGTTCAGCAGCGGACTTCCTGTGCTGATATGATGATGATGATGATTCAATTAAATTGAACTGATCAACATTACATTCAACTTACTATAATATACGCTATTTTTTTATAAATAAATTAATGCATTAATTAAATTTTAAAGTCATGTCCGCAATCTCGTCATATATATCTCACATAAGTTTGTTAATTTAATTACCAATTTCTACATCGACTGATAATATTTGCATACTAGGGTAACCTAGACTAATTTTAATTCAGATACCTATTTTTTCATACACACACACACACATGCACCCACATATTTCAATCACACAACTGACGGCATACAAGGAGTAATATATTTAGGAAATTTATCTGGACAGTACTCCACTAATCGTCATACACCTAGTTCATTGTTCTGTATTTAAATCTCCCGTCAATCAGTATGGTTGTGTTTCGGTTTAGAAGACATTGTAGCCAGAGTAACTACTGGATACATTGAGACTTAACATCTTATGTCTCATGCCCCGTTCACATAATCGCCCAACATCGGCAACTATAGGCGATGACGGTAATGTGTACGGCTTATTGCCTTTCATTGCCGATATTCGTGTACATCAAGCAGTGTTGCTAACGAAATATTTTTCATTCCCAAATCTGGAGAATGTAGCGGTTCCGCGAAGTATAGTAAATAAAATTATGCTTATGTTAAAATAAGTAACAAATTATTTATAATGTTGACTCGTGTAGTGATTTTTTTTTTGTAATGCATTTTTATTGTTAATCTTATATTATTATAATACTAAATAACTCACATTACAGTGTAATGACTCTGATAATTTAACTCGTTATCATAAAATGAACCAATTAAATTATTAAGATATACACCCACAATTTAGGGATTTGTTCCAAAACTTATAACCCTGGTAAAATTTTACAACATTCGTGTTCGGGGTTTTTCGCCAACTGTCGGTAATCAGAGTGAGAGTAAAGTGAGAATACCCATGTTTGCCTGTCATCGTCGACGATCCGCTAGTTATGGATTTCTAGCCACATGCCCCGCGGGTTTGTGACAGTGTATTGCTACAGAAATTTAATTTTTCATTAAAAAAATATCGAAATACAAGTTTTAGTAACAACAGCTAGCATTTTCCGGAGCTATCAGTTACTTCCGTATAATAATTGGTTCAGTTTGATCACAATACGAAATCTATTCAGAAATAAGTATCATAGTTTATAAGTGTTTGTACATGATTTAAACTATATATTTGAATATTATGATTTATATCTGTATGAATATCACTCCGCTTATGCCGATGACGTGCATTGCGTTTACAGAAACCCGGTCTTCTCAAAATATTTGTTCATATATTGTTATAAGGTCCGCCTACTTCCACTTTAGCTTGCTATTGCGGGTTGATATTTCTACAATATATACTAAAAGAAAATAAATAAAATTATAGATGTACAGAAAATGTTTATTTCAAACAAGAATATACAAAAAATACTATAAAATAAATAAGTCGAATTATAGGACAGGGCACGCGTGCGTTTCAGCTGTATCTGCACCTAGTTGCCTGCTGCAATTTCTTCGGTTTCATTTTCTTATTATAAAATTCCACACCATTGTTCAATTCTCACTACATGCAATATAGTGTACGTAAAAAGCACAATTACTAATTGAAATAATTCTAAATAAACTGTTTGTACATTATTATTTAATTACACCCCATACTAAATAAAATAATCATAATTTTCGTATATTTTTATATTTTTGACAAAGATGACACAATTGACATCTGTGGACGTCTGTGGATATATACGACCAAAAACCTTCATCGTCCATTACCAATTCAAGTTTTTAATCCAATTAATATGTCTGTTATTAATAACTTCGTTTTTTTATGAAATTCTACTACGAGTTTTATGAGTACCTGCTTTAAAAAACACTAGGCATTGCGGGCTTTGCGATTAGTTAAATGATTGACTTCCAAAATGAAAAATAAATGTCGTTGAATCATATGCCAGCCTACGTGGCGAAGTTGGTTAGACGTCGGCTGTGAACTGAGAGGTCGCGGGTTCGATCCCCGCCCCGCTAGAAATGTTTGTTCTACCCACAAATACTCCTTTCGGGTCTGGGTATTGTGAGACTGAAAAGACCCACGACACAAGACTCGATCTTAGTGTGGGGTCAGGACTATGTACGTGACTGTTGGGTGTTATTTATTATTTTCATTATATTTATGACATCTCATCTCAAAACCAGCATTCTACCATAGCCAATTCACCCATTGATTTGAACCAGGTATTAGTGGTACTTGTTATAATTCAGAGCTATGTGATGAATAAGGGTTCATCCACCAGAGTTATTTGGTTTATAATTTTACGACCAGCCAATTCTATCAATCCAATTAATTCTATGTCTCTGCTCGTGCTGCTCTGATTCTGTTCATCTTATTATGTCTACTTAATATTATAAATTCAAACGAAACTCTTTGTCTGTCGTCTGTCTGTTTTTATTAATGGAAAATGAGAAAACAAATCACCTGATGGTAAGTAATCACTACCGCCCATGAACATCCATAACGTTCGGATCAAAGATGTATTGCGTGTCCATGAAATGGCAGAGGAGTGGAAAGGAGAAAGGATGGGAAGAAGAAAGGAGCATTGGGCATCCAGCAATCTCACTTACCGAATGCAATGGAAAAGCTGTTACTTCACGTTGATCATTCATGCTGAGCAATAACTGACAACAGCGTGGCTCTAACACTTCTTTTTGTTTGACAGTCTAGTGCCTGTTAAACTTTTACGCCTACACCACTGAACCAATTGCCTTGTGTGAGCTGTGTAAACGGGTAAAGTTACGTTATCTATTACGTTTATAAGGCAAAATTTTTAATCCTAATAAATTTCAAAAAATATATCCGTCGTAATTTATATAAGTCTATCTTCTTGTTATTCAATATAATCGTTTCAATAATTATTTAAATAATGTATTATTTTCTATTTTGTGTTTATAACCATGATATTAATCGTAATACAAATAATAAGTTACTTTAAGGGTTGTTCTGGCTATCTACGACGCTCTATTTGCATGTAAGTGGATGGTATGCTAGAAAGTATGAGGCGAATAAAATAGGACAGGATTGAGGTATGGCATCGAATGAAACTTGATAAGACGGGATTTAACGGGAAGGAATCAGAAATGTTAATGATGATTCAAAACAACAACAACTCAAGGGCGATAATAAGAACATATTGTTTTCTTATGTAGTGTAAAATATATCCCTAGAAAAAACGCTGTTTTTACGATTACAAATACCTAGTTATGTTGCGGTAAATTCTTAACATCCACCATCTTCTACTTATCTGTTTACTCGGTATTATTTGGTTTTTATATATATTCATAAAACTCGTATCTATACGCGCTTTTTAAATAAATGTCGTGGCAACCGCTAATGCATCGACGTCGATGGACGTCCATTTTTGACGACTTATCTATTGACAACTCGCTCGAATACGTGGCGAGGTGCGCAAAATTTGTGGCAATGATGCGCAAACGTGTCATCGCCTATCATCGGCGAACATCGACGATTGTGTAAACGCGCCATCAGGATGGCGAGCGCAATGGAATGTCAAGCATTGCGTTGTAATTCAAGGTGCTGTTTGGTTTTGTTACTGTTCATGAGCAGTCGTATCGCTTACCATCAAGCGAATGCTATGCGAATAGCTATACAAATACATATATATATATATATATATATATATGTGTATATGGGTCAATCAACTTTTTAGTGCACAGGTTATGATTTTGCCATATTTTTTCAAGTATTGATTTTTTAAATATTTAATAGTTTCAGAAGTTAGAATATATATTGTACTTTACGAATCTGCATACAGCAGAGCACTTTTCTTTCAGAATTGGCTATTTTTAGCTTGTAAGCGCACTGAAGTCTTATAAAATCAGTCACCTGGACAACTACTTCAATATTTTTTTTTGTGTGAATATTTTTTTATCTGTAATTTAACACTATGAATATAAATCAAGTCGGGTGTATATCGAAATTTCAAAGTAGTCAATTTGAGATATTACGCATAGTACTCCTAATATTTTAAGAAATAGTGTCTCTTGGACAACCATTAATTTTGTATGACGTTAAAAGTTTAATTTACATAGTATTAAACCAGAAAATATTAAATATTTATATATATTTATGTTGCTTTTATACTTAGCTACCCGTCAATATATGAAATTTACTTAATAAAATGTTTAAAATAAAACTATTTGAGATTTGATTCCATTTTTATATGGGGATATCATAGTTGTCTGATGGACTTTCGGTTGTCCATAGGAAAATTGGGGTTTGATATATTTAGCGATGATATCCCGGACATCAGCCTGTGTGAGATTGAGATGGCCCTGAAGCAACTTAAAAACAACAAGGCGTCGGGCGAGGATGGAATAACTTCAGAGCTTCTGAAAGCGGGCGGAATGCCGGTACTGAAAATCCTTCAGAGGCTCTTTAATTCCGTTCTCCGCGAGGGCTCAACGCCAGAAGCATGGAGCAGGAGCGTGGTGGTACTGTTCTTCAAAAAAGGTGATAACACTTTGCTGAAAATTTACAGGCCCATCTCGCTCCTGAGCCATGTATATAAGTTGTTTTCGAGGGTCATCACAAATCGTCTCGAATGCAGGTTTGATGACTTCCAACCTCCCGAACAAGCCGGTTTCCGAAAAGGCTTTAGTACCATAGACCACATCCATACGCTTCGGCAAGTTATACAAAAAACCGAGGAATATAACTTGCCGCTTTGTTTAGCGTTTGTGGACTATGAGAAAGCCTTTGATTCGATCGAGACTTGGACTGTGCTACAGTCTCTCTAGCGGTGCCATATCGACTATCGGTACATCGAAGTGTTGAAGTGTATATACAACAACGCCACCATGTCAGTCCGAGTACAAGATCAGAGTACGAAGGATATTCCACTACAGAGAGGCGTGAGACAGGGAGATGTCATATCTCCGAAACTGTTCACTGCCGCGCTGGAAAACGCCTTCAAGCTCTTGCAATGGAAAGGATTCGGCATCAACATCAACGGCGAGTATATCATTCACCTTCGGTTTGCCGACGATATTGTAGTCTTGGCAGAATCGCTGGAAGACTTTAGCACTATGCTCGAAGACCTCGATCGAGTCTCCCAACAGGTGGGTCTTAAAATGAACATGGACAAAACGAACATCATGTCGAATGTCCATGTTGTGCCGACCCCCATCGGTGTCGGGGGCTCGACTCTTGACGTTGTTGACGAATATGTCTATTTAGGATAAGTGGTCCGGTTAGGCAGGTCCAACTTCGAGAGAGAGGTCAATCGTCGAATCCAACTCGGTTGGGCAGCGTTCGGGAAACTACGCGACGTCTTCTCGTCCAAAATACCTCAGTGCCTAAAATCGAAAGTCTTCGATAGTTTTGTATTGCCAGTGATGACTTACGGCACCGAGACGTGGTCTCTCACTATGGGCCTTATTAGGAAGCTCAAAGTCACTCAACGAGCTATGGAGAGGGCTATGCTCGGGGTTTCCCTACGAGATCGAATCAGAAATGAGGAGATCCGTAGGAGAACTAAAATAACCGACATAGCCCACCGGATTAGCAAGTTGAAGTGGCAATGGGCAGGGCACATAGCGCGGAGATCTGATGACCGATGGGGTCGGAAAGTGCTCGAATGGAGGCCGCGTACACACACAAGATGGTCCGACGACCTAGTAAAGGTCGCGGGATGTCGCTGGATGCAGGCTGCCTCCAACAGGTCTCTGTGGAAATCATTGGGGGAGGCCTATGTTCAGCAGTGGACTCCCTTTGGCTGATGGATGGATGGATGGATATTTAATACAAAAAAAAATATAAAGTCATACATAAAAAAACATTAAAACACAGTTTTTGAATCAGACTTATTTATTCTCTGAAATTGTAATCAATATAATTTAATATTTTTTACAGCTTTCATTTTTTTTATCTTCTTTTAAATAAACTTCTTCTGCTCTAAGCCATTTAAACCATTGAATTTTACCTAGAACACGGTTCTCATTTATGTACATTTTTTTAGATTTGCATTCTGAACAATTCCCATACATGCAATCCTTTCTATTATTATCACAAACTGTTTCTGCAATAGCCATACTAAGATCTATTGCGTTGATTGCCCGTTTTTGTTTCAATGCTTTAATTTTAGCTGCAATATTCGTGTGAACTTTGCAAAGACACATCTCCCTTCCACCTACACTAGGCTTGACCACGTAGAATGGACGATGTTTCGTAAAGTAGAAATAAGAGCATTTTGTTTCTGGATTTTCCAGTTCAGACAATCCCATTCTGAAAAACGTCAAATTAAGAAAGTATTTCTTAAGTTACAGCTTTCTTCGTTTAAAATTTCTTTAACATTAGAAAGAAGACAAATCACTGGGTAAATAAGGTAAGTAATAAACAATCATAGAAAATGTCACGAAAACATAAAAATGTTTTTTAATATATTACCAGAAAATTACTTGCCACTGACTAAGTAAAAAAGTGAAATTAAAAGATTATGTAGGTATTTGTCCCAAGGACAACTTTTAAAGTCCCACGGACAACTGATTTAGTTGTCCAAAAGACTGGTTGTCCGAGTGACATTTTTTAAATTATGTGTCTTTTCATAAAGAGTATTTATTTACTGTGCTTGATTACATTGTTAACATAAAGTGCAGAACTAAAGTGAACTGATCAATAGCAATTAATTAATGTAACTAATCTACTTACTCAATTTTCGCGCCGGTCCAGGGGACAAACAATAAACATACCCACTCCGCGTCACGATGTTCGGCCGCCTGCCGCCTTCGCTGACGTTAATTCAACATAGCGGCTTGAACTATTGTTTACTAGACAGACTTACTTGTTATCTCAGATACTACAGCACCATCTCTGTTTTGGATTTGTAATCAAAGACTAGTTGTCCGAATGACTCAGTACAATGCACTAACATTGTGGGACAAGAACAATTCACAAAAAAATAGATAAAATAAAACCATTTTATTTTATTTAAAATGTTTTCCTAAAAATAAAAACCATAAATATATGTTTTATGATTTTATATTCACTGCGTCTGAGGATTTATTTCGGTGTAGATGAGTTTCTAGTTTAGAAATGGTGAAGGGGACACAGAATTTGACATAAAAATGACCCACATGTCCCCCGGACCACTCTCAAATAAAGGTAACACAATATAATAAAAAATATATTTTTGCCTTAAATACATTGATTTAAGTGTGTATTCATTGTTTATGTATAAAGAAAATACGTTTTGGTATTATTTATATTAATACAAATCTGGGACCTGGTACGGTTGTCCAAAGCAAGAAAAAGTTGATTTACCCATATATATATATTTAACCCGCAAACAAATAGGCGTCCCCTGAAGGAAAAAGTGCATTTAAACTGGCGTCCACCTGCTTTGGGCGTCCGTATACCGGACGCCACTTTGGTGGCCGGTGCCACTTAGGTCCTTTTACTCCTGAGAGGCCGTAGGCAAAAAATCGACAGAAGCCAAAAAATCGCATAAATGGCTGCAATAATATATTTAAAAGTTCACGGAGTAATCTCAGCGCAGGTTTGGCGCTGCTGTAGCGCGTATATCCACAGCCGTATATCTCGGATATTTTCTGACTACGGATTCGCCTATTTGGCATCCGCAGTTGCGACGTTGTCAGATCGCTCATTAAATCTGTGACCCTAGATGACATAATATTAAACACAATCAAAATAATATTTATCGTCCTGGATAAGGCACGCGGTGCATTTAAATCGGCGTCCAAACTTAAGCTTTTGGAACTAACTTTTTTTTTAAATGTATATGGTGAAGTTGATAAATTGTCAATTTGGCATACATTCACAAAAGTTTGCTTAACAACGGAGCAAACAACTTAACCTTTTTTTTAATCCGAGATGTTTTAGTAAATAATAAATACACCCAACAGGAATATATATAGTAATATATAATATAATATATATTAGACTGTCGTAAGCGCCGCCCACTTTCGTTTATTTAAAAATAGCCCCTATTTCAATGATATTAGGTTGCTTTTTTGCTTGAAACCCGAAGAGCCGTATAATAATAGACCCTATTTCAATCACGTTAGGGTTGCTTATTGCTTGAAATCCGAACGAACCGTGTTGCGGTTCCCGACAGTCTAAGGGTACCCCACAATACGATCAATTAAATGTTCTTTCGTGGTTATCAGGAAATATAAGATAATTTTGAACTCACTAACACCTAAACCCGAAACAAATATCTGGGCATATTAGCGTAGCAATTATAAACAATTTTGTTGTACTTTGAAGATATACGAACGCCGAATTGCTATATACGGACGCTCAATAGCTATATACGGACGTCCAATAGTATATACGGATGCCTATTATCTGTATACGGACGTTCAATAGCTATCTGGACGCACGATAGTCAACACTAAAGTGATGTCTTCTTTTAGTAAATTAATTATTTATCTTTAAATATTTTACTCTCTAGCTCCGACTGCCTCGATGGCGTAGTTGTACTACGGTACGGTTACAAAGCTGATGTCTCGGGTTCAAATCCTGGGTTGGGCAAAGTGATATTGAATTTTTCTATTCATTATCAGCCCAGAGTCAGGAATTTGAACCCGATATGGCGATAGGCATTATCACTTATCACATCGTGGGACGAAACATACAAAGCGAAATGTGGGTATCCTGGCACCTCTGCCTACCCCTACTGGGATATAGGCGTGAGTTTACGTATGTATGTAAATATTTTATTGTTTTGAAAATTCAAGGCGAAATTATAGGATATTATGTTGTATACGGATGCCCAATAGCTATATACGGATGCGTAATAGCTGTATACGGACGTTCAATAGCTAATTTACATACACTTTCGTCTTTGGGGAAGGACAGCTCATAAACAGTAGCAACATTCCTCTGCGCTCGCCATCCTAAGACATAAGATATTAAGACTCCATATGTCCAGTAATTACTCTGGCTACAATGTCCTTCAAACCGAAACACAACAGTGCATTTACGCAGTGTTGTTTCACGGGAGAAATAGACATTGCGGTGGTACCTACCCAGGTGGCTTCACATATGAGAGACCTGCCACCAGTAAAAATCCCTAACTTCGCATCTGAGACACTGTAATTTCTTCTTCGGGAGAAGGCTTTCTTCACCTCTGTGACTCATTACCAACCTAAAGGTTGGATGACCAGAAGTAGTTAAAATTCTTTTCTTTTATCTGATTAACAAAATTTTATTTAAATTCGTCTAATGAGTTTTGCTTGAAAGACGGACAAATATCTACCAATTAATACATTCACTTATGATTTTAACAATTATGGTAGGTATGAGATAGGTAAGTACTAAGAAATACATTTTATATCAATATTGGACGTCCGTATATCTATGGAACTCACCAATATTGGAATAAATTAAATGATGAAACTGTGTAATACAAACAAGTGATAGTAAAAGAAAGAGACAAGTGACGAAGCTGGCAACGTCGCATTCTGAGGATGTCAAATTGTCGTTGCCTAGGGTAAATCAGGATCAATATATCCAGGATGCCTTTTATGTTTTACCATGGTTCGGGGTTCAAAAATGTTGCGGCCCGACTGCAAGAAGAATATCGCGAAAAGTAAACTTATAGGAAAATGACGTACCCCACGGAGCTGGAAATCGAAAAACTAAGCACTATTCATTAAGACATGTAAAAAAATGTAAGAGGAACTGGGAGACGTCGTAATGATGCACTACATACTAGACGCCAAAAACACTTTAGGATGTAAATATATACATATATACATATATATATATATATACTAGCGGCCCGGCCCAGCTTCGTCTGGGTGCATATATTTTTTGATTCCACTCCACACCAAATACATGTTATTTTTCGTATAAACTCTTGTATACCTAAACTTGACGTAGCTGTCCTACTGTCCGGCTCAATCCCGTCTCATCCGTCTGTTCAGTCTCTTCCCAATCCATCCCGTCCTTTCTCTTTATTATCCATCCCGTCTTATAACGTGCATTTATATTTCGTCCTATCAAATCTGTCAGCTATCCCAGCCTTCTCCCGTACCTTCCACTCTATTATATCCCGTCTCTCCATATACATGTACATATAAAGATTGCCTTATGAAATTTTTGTGCAGCAGAAATCGTAATATTTTAATTTCACCACAACTTCAAAACCAAACGTCCAATTTTAATCATTCAAAGACCAAATATTATCAACATAAACTGTACTTATTGATGAAATAATTTATTTTGATAAGGATTAATAGCATGAGTAAAATAAACGCGTTTAAATGTAGTCCAAAAAAAAATTCAAGATTTTTAAATAAAAATGTGGTTGTTGTGCCTCACTCGACATAGATAGGTATAGTGTGTCGCGGACTTTTTTGTAGATATTTATAAGATCTATAATTAATTATAATATTTTATGGTTCTATCTTTTGTAGTTTAGGCAGCGTACGCAAAATAAGTAACTTCTTTGGTTGATTTTTTTCAGTTTGTGTCCGAAAAATCCAAATATCTTACGGAACCCTATTTTTTTCAAAATAAAATATAGTCTATGTTATTTGTGGATAATGTAGCTTTCGAATGGTGAAAGAATTTTTAAAATCGGTCCAGTAGTTTTTGAGTCTATTCATTACAACCAAACAAACAAACAAACAAAGTTTTCCTCTTTATAATATTAGTGTAGATATATATATATATATATAAATACTAGGACTCACCCGCTAGTGTAGAGGTATTCCTTGGACAGTATGAGACCTGCGAGGTCGCTGACGAATACCGACGGTATGTCTATACCATCGGGATCCTTAGCTGACATCGTCTCTGCGAACATATACCACAGGTTATCATCATCTTCATCACCTTTTGATGGCTTCCGTGGCGTAGTTAGTTAGAAAGGAAAGCTGCTGATATCGGTATAAAAACTAAGAATATCAGTACATTTGGAGTATCATGACAATCGCGCCCTCTATTCGATTTTTTTTATAACAACGTCGGATCAATATTTTAAAATTATGATTAAATTATCTTATTGTAATACATTTTGTCTTAAGAGTTATTATCTTTTTTTAACTAATTTTCTGCCATAATAGAACCAAACATTTTCAAAATAGTTGCGAGGGACGACATTTCGCTCCATTGGAGATGCGCTGGGGCGCCGCACCACATACGTTGGAACACTTTACTCGCTTTTCGCACTGTCGATTGTCCATATTATATTTACGTCAATGGCTCCCAATTAGCGAACTAATTGTATGAACCACGAATATTTCTTTCTGGTGAATTCTCTGTGTGAGCATAAAAAGTTTGTCGTAGGTTCTTGATTCTCACAACAAAATACTTTAACTTCACTTCTTGTATATTCTTAGTCTGTGGCTGCCTAGTGAGTTCATTTATAGAATATCCGAGCAATTGGAACATTCCGCGAGCTACTGTGGCTGTCATCAGACAGACTCTCATCCAGAGACGACCTCCAACAAAGCGCTTTTCTGATTGTTGTTAAATTCGAAGTTTTGTAGTTAAAGACACTAACGATATAAAACACGTATCTTATGGTGGGATTTGAACTTGGAACTGAGTGACAGAAGACGGTTTGTACAGAACTCACACAAGTGTTGCGGGAATTAACCGCTCTCGACTTTTATCGAAGCTTCATTACAGTAAGTATGAAGTATTTTATCAAATACTCAGAAGTTTACGTATCAACAAGTCTCTTTCTTAATTTTAAGCACAAATAAACTTTTGTAAACACTTCTATACAACATCCTTCATTTAACGAGTATAATATATTGTAATTTCATTAATACATTGAAAAATAGAAATAACAAATACATTTACTAGCATTACGAAGCGATTATTCGTATCAAATGATATTAAAAGTGTATTGCACTTAAATGTCGATCTCAGCTGTAATATCGGTTGTATATTTTGTTTGGCTCATCAAACATACAAATTCAAAGTACTGACTTTTAAAAGGTGATTCCAACAGAAATACTGACACTTAATTTTTTTTAAAGATATACTGACATTTAAAAAAAGAATAGGCACTTCCTTTGCTCAAAATTCAAATTTAGAACTCAGTTTCTTTTTTTTTAAATATAAACACCCATGTACCATTTGCTTTTTTGTAGTGATTATGTTACTTAGAGTCATATCACGCACTGCAATCCAGAGTACTGCACGCAAACAACCACTATCACTGACTGCTGCGGCGACAGATAAATAAAATATGCATTTATAATTAAGGATGTCGAGTGTGATACCGGGTTTTTTTACCAGGCTCGTTGTACATGATGACTTACAGCGGGAGTTTAATGATAGTTCAAGTTGTGAAAGGAGTGTAGAAGCCAGGTCCTTACTATATTATTTATGCAATTATTCTGTGTAGAAATAACGATTTTTTTGGCTTGTATCGTGGTGTAGTTGAATGACTTTATGCCTTCATCAGTGGCTTAACAGTCCATACATCGTTTTTATTCTTTGGACTGGGATGGTTTCTCAATTTGCATTAGATGTCGCTTTTCTCAACATCACGTAATTATTGTTGATAAGAAAAAATATGAAGAGAGAAAAACAAAAGTATCTGCATATAATAATTATCATAAGAAGAAACATAATAAAAAACAATACAACCGCTAAATTGTTATTTTATTTACTTAGAAAACTACGTTTAACTCTAGTTCTGTTTTCCATAAAGGAATTTCTAAGTCTACTCAGTGAAAATTCCGGGCTTTGGAAATTACTGGGTGAAATTATTATAATATAAATTAATTGATAAGACCTGTGTCCAGTTGGAACGTCGCGTCGTATACATAGGGCGCTAATGCCAATAATCAAACTGTTAACTAAATAATAATAACACCCAACAGTCACATACATAGTCCTGACCCTACACTAAGATCAAGTCTTGTGTCGTGGGTATCAGGAACTACGAGAGACTTTTCGGTCTCACAAACACCCACATTTCTCTCGGTGCGGGGATCGAACCCGCGGCCACTCGTTTCACAGGCGGCGTCTAACCAATTGCGCCACGGAGGCTGTCAACTCTATCTCTATATATAGAATGTACTCTGTGGCCTCCACTATTCGTTATAAATTTTAGAAAAATACTTTTTACAAGTCGCTAGCAAATATATTTCTAGATGCGCAAATCGAAGCACCGGCCTCTCATTTCAGTCAGTTTCCTTCTCACCACGGATATTTACAGAACATATCATAATAATATATTAATATTGTTCCATCCCTGTTATACTAATGTTGAGTTAAACTAACACATTTACGGAATTTTATTTCTCATCGTACATAAATAACAGAAGATAAAGGTACATAATTAAATATTGTTTACATTCATGTAGAACGGAACGCATCGTACAAACATGGATATTATAGAAATTATCAATTTTATTAACGTGTTTAACGTTCTAATAATAGTTAGAAGTATAAATACCCTTACTGGTATTAATAGTAAAGCTTGGGAAAAAAGAGTCTGTTTTCAATGAAGGCGCTAAGATCGAATTTAATATTAATATGGCAACCCGATATATTAGGACGGAAAATGTTTGATACTTGTTATTTAATTTATTGATGTTAAGTCTCTTTGTTTATTTCAAATCAGAAAACAAACAAAAACCGTATCTTATTATTCGACGAACATAATGACATTTTTAATAGTGTCGCCATTCTTTTTCTTTGTTATTTTTTTCCTGTTGTCATAATTAGGTGGTATAATATATTTTTCTAAAATTATAGTTTACACCCGTTTATTTTTAAAGACGCTATGCTTTGAATTGCTATTTTAGCAAAAACTAGGGATTTACCACTCAACTCAAACAAATTTTTAGTTGCATTGTGTTTGTATTCTAACTACCACACAGCTTTGTTTTCGTTAGCAGTCTGGATATATCCTATATAGTGATACGACTAATACGAGTAAATATTTCGAGACTGTTACGTCGTCGATATGTCAATATTTCTACGAAAACTATTAATTTGCCTATTCGGTACGTTTACACATTAATAATTATTTGTTTACTTAGAAATTACATGTAAATATATAAATATTTACATACACCGGCTGTATACATAATCCGGACCAGCAACTACAAGAGACTTCAATCTTATATTTACAAAAATCGTTGCGGATTAAACAAATACATATTTGTCTCTATATTAAAATTGAAACTGCTACGTCACTTATCACAGCCGCCGCTTTAACCAACTAAGCCACAGAGAATGTCAATAATTTACTTGACAGTAAATTATCTTTGGTTATCAGCAATGTTTCGCAGCAAAGCTCTGACTTCATGTTAGTTTGTTTAAGCTACAATGATCCGCCGTAGGATTGTGTTTCGGGATACAGGCGCGGACATGAGACCCCGCGCGATGTTCTGGAAGGCCGAAGACATACATAGCCTTGCAACATCGACTAACATTATAACATTAAAGAGCTTTTCTCTCGATTAAAAAAGTGTAAAATTATTGAACTTACACGCCTTCCAAAATTGACTAAAATGGATCTTAAAGGACTTTCCTCTCGATTAAAAAAGTGTAAAATTATTGAACTTACACGCCTTCCAACATCGACTAAAATGGACCTTAAAGGGCTTTCCTCTCGATTAAAAAAGGGTAAAATTATTGAACTTACACGCCTTCCAACATCGACTAAAATGGATCTTAAAGGACTTTCCTCTCGATTAAAAAAGGGTAAAATTATTGAACTTACACGCCTTCCAACATCGACTAAAATGGACCTTAAAGGGCTTTCCTCTCGATTAAAAAAGGGTAAAATTATTGAACTTACACGCCTTCCAACATCGACTAAAATGGACCTTAAAGGGCTTTCCTCTCGATTAAAAAAGGGTAAAATTATTGAACTTACACGCCTTCCAACATCGACTAAAATAGACCTTAAAGGACTTTCCTCTCGATTAAAAAAGGGTAAAATGATTCAACTTACCCAGGTCACTAGAGTTGACGTTGTGCACGATGGCACAAGCGTAACCAGCAGCTTGGGCATTGCGCACTTTCACTTCGAAACTGCAGTTGTATCTGTAGAACAACAATAAATATTAAAAAAACAAATATAATTTTATAACTTATATATAATTCTACCCCTATAATATATGGAATGTCAATACATGATGACCTGTGGGAAGAATTATTAGCTAATAAAACTACAATTCGATCCCTTTAATATATTGTAATCAATACATGATGACCCGTGGAAAGAATAAGTAGCATCTCTACCTACACCTTACGGGGATATAGGCTTGTGATTTTGTATGTTATTTTTGTTAAGGTAGATTTAATCAAGTTGATTCGAAACCAAATGCCCTGACAAAATATACTCAATAATTTGAAGTCCATTAGCTGTTTTTCTAGTTGCGTTGTGGATACACACCTACTAACGCCATCTTGTGATGTAAGTCAGAATCATTTGAATTTTATTTTACACGTTAAATGCCTTATTCATAGACAGTTCATAAACCTATTTTAGCTATGATTGTTTTGACCCTTTCGACTTTTGAACTCATGAGCAAAAAGACTGAATATTTAATTGTTTTTAAATGTTAGTCTCTACAGCCAGCTTTTCCGAGTCACTACATCATATTACGCTTGTTCCTCACCTGGCAACGAGCACTATCCACGTCTTGGTGGAGTTGTCTACATCTGGCGGCTTGGCCAGGGCCGTGCAGCCGTCGGCCGGCTCGCCAGCCACCAGGTACCCGCGCAGCCCTTCCATGGGCAGGTCGGGCCCGAAGCTGGCCGGCATGTCGCGGAACTCCTCCATTATCTGTGAACAAAACCTTAGGTATTCAGACTCTTTCTCTTCTTTAGAATACTTTGTATAATCTTTTCATCCCGTATTTTTAAAAAATATTATTATTATTTAATAGTGCCCAGCCCGACTCCACCCGGGTGCAGATTCGAAATAGCGGTCAAAATGTTCAATTCCGACTATAAATTTAGAATATCGGAGCAAAGGATCCCTCAGATATCGATTTTGAGGTCATAGCGTGATGATAATTATATAGCCTATAGCAATCTTCGATAAATGACTTATCCAACACAAACATATTTTTTAAATTGGAATACCAATAGTTCTTGTGATTAGAGGCAACAAACAAACTCTTCAGCTTTATATATTAGTGGAGTATGGTAGGAGCGATATAATATTTTTTACCGTTTATTAAAACAGAACAATGAAGTCTATCAGTTTTGTAAATATGTTAGAGGTTTATTTATTAATTTCTGCTTCGCGATTTTACTCGCGTTCAATTTATATAAACTTTAACAGGCAGCAATCGTTGCACAACAAATCCTTTCTAATATTATAAAGGTGAAAGTTTGTATGTATGTATGTATGTATGGATGTTTGTTACTCTTTCATGAAAAAACGGCTCAACAGATTTTGATGAAATTTGGTATAGTGATAGCTGACACCCTGGATTAACACATAGGCTACTTTTTATCCCGAAAAATGTAGTGTTCCCGTGGGATGAGTCAGGAAACCAAATATACATATTTTCTACTCTTTCAAATTCAAATTGTTGGCACGGGATGTCCTCTCCTACGGAAGGGAAATATAGTCGACGGCACGCGGGAAATATAGTTAGTAGACACGCGAAATAATATGTTCTTGATGTGGATTGGACTCAAAAACTATCTGCACCCGGGCGAAGCCGGGCCCGACAGCTAGTGTAAATATAAAGCTATTAAAGTATATATCTTTATATATTTCAATTAATCAGATAAGTTAAATGCAGTCACGTATAAAGTTGATCAAACAAGATATTCTAGTATCCATTGAAGATTCAACTTTTATTTTTACTAACAGGTTGCTAGAAAAACGTTGTATATTGAAATGTAAATAAAAATATTTTCTTTTTATGAGCAGCAGATTTCTTATAAACTAGTATATAATTTTGCGGTTGTTCATTAGTCAGCCTTTATCCCTCACGTAATAGGGTGGGCGCCAACATTGTTAGTAATTAGGCCATATGTGATAAACATTTAGAATGTTTTTTTTTTATGTTATACTAAATTTACTCAATCGGCGTATTTGTAATTTGCATGTCCAGTCAAGGTTGAATACAGTGAAACCACGGCAAATAAATGAATTTGAATTTAAATTACTTTGCAGCCATCTTGCATAATGACTTGACTTATAATTTTATGACCGACTGCCAGCCTGAAGTCAACCTTTTCAGGAGCAGGAATAATAGTCTACCATATTTTCCTAAACTTAGAGTAGACAGACTTCACACGTTGATATTCTTATCCTTACTTCGCACTCATTCACCGTTAAAGCAAGCGATAATAATAAACTAAGAAAACACTTCAAAAATGCAGTGATGTGCCCTGAGTTTGAACTCACAACTTCAATCTGGCAGTCTCTTTAATGCGATCTGTAATTTTTGAAATGCAATTTTATAAAATTGGTTCGATCGCTGCACCCAGACAAATGTTTGTGACGCCCACAAATATTCTTCTCGGGTATGGGTGTTTGTGAGACCGAAAAGTTTCTCATAGTTTCTGATACCCCCGACATAAGACTTAATTGATATTAATGTGGGGTCAGGACTATGTATGTGACTGTTGAATGTATTTATATATTTATTATTTATTTTTAATATAATATAATAATACTAACAAACTGTTGCATCCCGACAATGTAGAGCACTTGCACAGCGTTTATCGCCAAGTGAGCCGCCATCTTCTTTCACAATTCAATTCTTAACACTAACGAATGTTCTAGATCCCGTACACAATTCAGTCACATTCTCAATCCCGTTGGATTAATGAGGGATCCTCATCCAATCCCGCTTCTACTCCGGCACAACGCTCCCACAGTTTTCATGTATGATCGTGCGGAACTTCACTCACTTTGGTTCAGAAGTTTATAACGAGCTGGTAAAAGGGATATATTTTATAATTTCTAGGCTGGATACTCACAGGAATAACAAATAGAAAGTCTGGGACTGGTAATATTATAGACGGTTTAAAAAGGTGATTCGTGGAATGAGGCACGTGAAGGATATACATTGAAGGATAAGATAATAAAGCATAATGCGCTGTATTCTATTGTACAATGAAAAACTGATAATTATTCTTATAAAGTCTCCTTTGTTTTTGTAATATTAAAATATGATATAGACAGGGAGTCACTAAGGTCTCGTCCTCCAGAAAACAATAAGAAACGCCTATTTTTTTTTAAAAAACTCAGTAAAAAATTCTGTCAAATCTAATGACGAATTGATTTCTTTTCTACACAGGTACCCTGTACGATCATTAACTTGTTTTGCGTCATATAAATATTTTTTTGCTTTTTAATATGATTTCAAGTAGTCATCTTAGAGAGTTGTTATTGTCTAGCCTAATTGGCTAACAACATGAAACTATACATCCCACTTCGAGGACGGAAAACTCCCACATTACATGAAGGAGTTAATCCTATCATATTAACTCAAAGTGAGTTCAAGAAGCGATAGGATTTTCTATTGTGCCTGTGTGGTGTCATAATTAAGAAGCTACGCTAGAAAAAATCCCTTAAGTCGTCAGAGCCTATTGTTTTAAACACTACATTAAAACAGTGTACATTTCTATACTTGCAAATAACTCTTCTTAACAAAAATAAATCAAGAAAAATGCATTATCTGCAATTATTCTAAAGGCCATTAGCCACACAGAACTTCTTTTATTTCTCCTTCATCACAATTACGCAATACGTAAAATATTTCTTCCAATTAAATTTTTATTCTAAAAAATATATTTATATCTCAAACACATCCAAAAGATATTACACAAAATATTCCCTTTTACCAGTTTAAAAAACAATAAACACAATTTTCTGGCAGCACTGAAACCGGTCGCGTTCTAAGACGCCTCATGTCCGACTGGAGTGAGTGGAAATCCACAATTCGATAAGATAATCTACGAGTGTTTACAATGTTCTAAGGTATGCACTGCGGCGGCATCGGTAATCGTAATTACTATAATTCCCTTGAGCCATAATATACTCTATTTATAGTCGAGTGCCGATAAAGTTGTAGACATAATCACGCTGGAATCTATACATTGTGAAGATTAGAATGAAAATTCCCGTCCGAAAACTGTAATTGACCATAAGACTTAAAGTCAATGTTATTTAAACTTATAATTATTTCATTCCCGAATCCCGAAAGTTTCAAAATCTAAATTCAACCAAAAATAATACCTATATTAATAATATTGGTATCTTTGGAAGGTTAAATTAATTATGAGTAAAAAGTATTCGCTATAAAACTTATCTCTCTCTTCAGCCAAAGGAGATCCCCTGCTGAACATAGGCCTCCCCCATGAATCACCACATAGAACTGTTGGAAGCGGCCTGTATCCAGCCACTTCCTGCGACCTTAACCAGGGGGGTTAGTCTATAAAACGATAGGAACTTCGAATGTCCGGACGCCGTACGTAAAACTTCACTAATGTGGATAGATACTCCACAAAATGTTGGAATCCTCTATCGTACGCCGTAACCATAGATTAAGTTTGGAGAAAATGCTAAGCATCATAGAGAATAGTATTGATTTTTTAAATGGAAAACTTTTAACTTTGAACACCATGAAATTTGAGGCCTATATAATATACTATGCTAATTTATCTCAGTATATCTTCATTACCGCAACCCGAAGATTTTAATGAATAAAGTAATGAAACAATGAGGATGACAATATAATATATATTGTTTACTTTGAACAATATTGTGATAGAACTACATCCAATTTTAGTAATAGTAAATACTTGCTTAATAATATTTAGTTATTATAATTATGGTATTTAGTTTATTGTTATAATTTCATGTATATTGTTTATTAGAAAACTTTATGTAAAATTGATTTAGTTAATCCTTTTTTTGAAAATTGTGTTTGTGCTGTAAAGTGATGTACCGGAGTATCAATATAATTAATAAATGATTAATGATATACATATAAGACAACCTAAACGGCTACAATTATATTAATATTTAAGGCACTCAAAGTCAATTAAAAACATTTCTACAGACAACCCAAAAATCGGCTTGCATCCAACCACAGTCGACTAAAATAAGGGTACCTGAGTAGGTAAAAAATAATTTGTATAAAACAAAAATACATACTACACATTTATACAGCATGAGTTATTACTAAGTTGATTCGGATAGATGATATGAAATTCCACTATGTCAGGCGTTATTCAGGTTATGAGACTATTAGCCTAATTGAAGTGCAACTAAAATAAATGCAATTTATTACAAGTGGCCTTACTAAAATTACCGGAAAGGTCAAGGCTTTTAAAATTGACATTAGTGTCATGGAATAATTTATCTATCTATATCAGCCCATATACGTCCCACTGCAGGGCACGGGCCTCCTCTACAATCGAGAGTACGATTGAGAGTGGTTAGGCCATATAGTCCACCACGCTGGCCTAGTGCGGGTTGGAGGACTTTGCATACCATAGAAACTCTTACAAATCACCATGGTATGCAGGTTTCCTCACGATGTTTTCCTGCACCGTTATAGTGCGTGTTGTTTGAATATCAATTCACACATGGCTCCGAAATGGCCCTGGGAATTGAACCCGCGACTACCGTGAACATGTTGGCAGCCGCGTCTATCCGCTAACCATCAGGCCACTACGCAGTTTATAGAATAATTTATTGATATCTATTTGTGCATAAGTCATATGTTGTGAAATGAAGAAGCTATTATTGGATCAATGTGACGCCGAATGTACAATTAGGCTGAGTTGCAGAAAGTAACTTTGCCTGTAGCAAACGTCAAATCAACCGTCAAAGTTACAGTTACGCCATTTTCGGGTTGCAGAAATCTAACTCTTGACAAAATGACGTCACAAATAACTTTACCTTTAGCTCCGCAGTTTCGGGCGGTTAAGGGCTAAAGTTACAGACAAGTCTGTAAAATGTCAACCATAGATAATACACTATATAGGAAAATATCAACTATCAAAACACTGATAACCTGCCATTGCTTGATTTTGACACAGCGCTTTTAAAGAAGAATTAAAATGGATTAATGTCTTTACTACGAGATATATTATGGGAATCGAGCTCTTCAAGTGACGATACTTCAATAAAGTGTGTTGGGTTATGTCTTTGGAAGTATCATAAATGACATATTTGTACAAGATCACCTTATTGCATGGTTTCCCTTTTTTAAACAGTCATCAGTTTTTCACGTTATGTGGCCTGCCGCATAGCAATAGCAATTAATTATAATCTCTTTTTTTTACACTCATTTGGTATTATTTTGTACAAAATTGGCGACAACCGGCATCATAATATTTGCATTGTCAACTCCCAGTATCTAAATATCGTCGATCGCCAATTCCTATAATTGAAACAGTATTGTGAACTGTAAAGCACAAATTTTGATTTAAAAAATGAAACAGATTCACAATTTCAAAGAAAATTGAAATTTGTATTGAAGTTGTTGTCAATGATAAAAAATTACCCCTGTAGCGTTTTGGGGTGTTGAAACGTTTTTTTCCTGGTCACCCGTTTAACTTTACCTTTAGCAATTCCTACAGTGGTGCAACAGACGGATTGTCAAATTCAGTGGGTCATGGTCAAAGACACTGCTAAAGTTAACTTTACCTCTATCTTTAGCAGGACTTTTCCTGCAACTCACCCTTAGTGATTTATTTGTTTTTGTGTATTTTACTTTATAGTATTTTTCCAGAAGGGAATGTTAGTTTCCTAATAAAACTTATGCTGTATTATTACATTAATTTGGCGAACAAAGAATGTAAAATCCTATATGACTCATACATACAGGAATTTGTGCCCTGTCTGGAACGATTCGCTCTTTGTCACTTATTGAGATATACCTCGGCTACGTAAATTTTTGGCACATCTGCCTACGTCTTAAAGGATACAGGCGCGAATATACATACATACATACATAAACTCACGCCTTGTTCCCAGAAGGGGTAGGCAGAGGTGCCAGGGCACCCACATTTCGCCTTGCATGTTCCGTCCCACAATGTGATAGGTGGCGAGCCTATCGCCATATCGGGCACAAATTCCTGACTCTGGGCTGATACTGAATAGAAAAATCCAATATCACTTTGCCCAACCCGGGATTCGAACCCGAGACCTCAGCTTTGTAACCGTACCGTAGTACAACTACGCCACCGAGGCACCGAGGCGCGAATATAATAATTATTTATCAACTGTGCCGAGGTAAAAATTAATCTCTTTCAAGTATAATATTAATTGAAGTTGTTTTATGAACCCGCATTGTTTCCAACTTATTAAGTGCATAGATTTTAACATACTTGAGACTCTCTTATAAGTTTCTGTAAGTGATTTGAAAACATTATCAGCTATAAAACTTTTGGTTGAGGACATCCTTATAAGTTGTGCGAGATTGGTACATATATGTATATGCTCAACATCATAAGACACCCAAATGTCAAAAATTTATTTTTAACAGAATTTGAGGGTCACAAATAACCCTCCGCCTACACCTTTGCTGATTTAAAGAAATAATTTTTAATAGAAAATCAATTTTAACAAATTGACACTTCGACTTGTCTTTGACGGGGGCTTCCGGTCTTTTATAAGTCATCTATCTTCTATTGGCTTGTGGCGAACGTTGGAATTACAAATAAAATTAAAAATTATTTCTATTTAACGCATTGACTGAGATATGTTTTCATAATACAAACAACGTTAATGTAAGGGCATATAGCGCGTAGGACCGACGTCCGTTGGGGCCGAAAGGTTGTAGATTGGAGGGCATGTACAGGCCTACGTAGTACGGACGACCTGGTTAAGGTTGCAGGAAGTCGCTGGATGCAGGCCACTTCCAATAGGTCGATGAGGAGTTCCTTGAGGGATACCTATGTTGAGCAGTAGACTTCCTGTGACTGAGATGATGATGTTGATGTATAAAAACAATAAGTATAAATGCTATAAATTTATACCCGTAATCTAATAATATTATCACGTCCAATATACTAAAATATTATGAGAGCATATCAACAGATCAGCGCTTTCGACAGCAGAAGTTCATAGACGACCTACACTATCACATTATGTCATACTGACTAACCAAATTATAAAGACCCTCACATAAATGAACAATATCCGGCAACAGATGTCAAATTACTTGACATTACAATTGACACACATTTAAAAAACACGTCATAAATTAGGACCGCTTGTGAAGCTTCTGATAAAGTCATGTTTATTTAAATTATGCACGAATTATCGCAAGTGATATGGATGAGAAGCTTACAGTTCGATAAGTAGAATGTTTTTTATTTGAATGATTTATGTATATCAAAACAGTTATGTAAACAAGTAGGTGGAATTTGTGTGCCTGCAGAATAATCTGATAATCAATCATTGGGTCACATTATCATTATGTATTTTCGTGGAAATTTGTGTTTCGTAAAATCTGTATCACGTTTTGAAATGTGACATTTTGTAGGTAAAAATGGAATATACGGATTTAATATAAAAATATAAACTTGTGTTAACTATTTTTGCAAGAAATGGCACCAGTATTGGTCAATGGATGATTTAAGACACAAGAGATTGCTCTGCATCTGTACAAGTTAAACATATGATCAGTCTAGTCAATTTTGAACGACACACATAGTTTTTAAACAGGATTTTTTTTATTGCATAGGTCCGGCAAACAAGCAAACAGAACACCAGATGGCAAGTGATCTCTGTCGCCAATGAACATCCAAAACGTTCGATCATAAATGTGTAGCGTGACCATCAAATCAAGAGCGAGAAGGAAAAAAAGTATGGGAAGAGAAAACGGAACATTCAGCCTCACTCACTCAATGAAACCCAACAGCTAAACTGTTGCTTTACGTCATTTTTGTGAGACAGTGGTACCGCCCCGGACGAGCCTGTCCATTAATGTTGAGTCAGGCTGAAAGCGTGGCTCTACCACTTCACAATGTGGATGTGCCTTTTAAATTCAACAGAGCATAATAAACTTAAACAAAAAAGAGATAAATCAATTAAAAAGTAAAAATATAAATGCTTTATATCAGGCACACGTGCCAGAAGTACTTAGGTAAGTATAAAGACAACTATCTTAAAATATGAATGTGATGATATAATACAAAGATTGATATAATTTAACCCGTCAGTATATTAATTAATGGCACATGATGCACTCGTGATCTCGACTGTAGGTAAATAATGTATTACGTCAATTATGTGAGAGTTTGGTTAAGGTTGGGTAAATACATTTTTTAATATTACAAAAATAATTACGAAAACGAGCATAAAGTTCATTTGATGGTAATCACCGCCACTCATGAACTTCTGCAACACCCTAAGCCATAGAGATGCGTTGCGGGCTTTAGTGTGGGAATATGCTCTTTTTTTAAAGGTCGTATTTCTAAAATGGCTATGCTCGGAGTTTCCCTAAGAGATCGAATCAGGAATGAGGAGATCCGTAGGACAACTAAAGTAACCGACATAACCCAGCGGATTAGTAAGTTGAAGTGGCATTGGGCGGGGCACATAGCGCGGAAAACTGGTGGCCGATGGGGCCAAAAAGGTCTCAAAAGATACGTAACGGAAAACGCAGCGCAGTACGTCCACCCACAAGATAGTCAGACGACCTGGTAAATGTCGCGGGCAGTCGCTGGATGCAGGCTGCCTCCAACAGGTCACTGTGGAAATCATTAGCAGAGGCCTATGTTCAGCAGTGGACTGCCTTTGACTGATGGATGGGTGGATTTCTCATATCATAATTTTCAATGCTATAAAATTTATGTGGCTTAATCGATACAAATTTCCCTGTCCACTGTTTCTCTTTACGTATGTTATGGACGCGCCCTCACCCGATTAAAATTATACTAAACGTGTCGTTAGCGTGAGATGTTATTATTATGTAAACAAATGTTACAGATGAACTACTAAGTAATAATATAAGATTAACGGTCGATAAGCCAGCATAGAAACTATGTATTATGTGCAAGCTAATTTAGCTATAGGATATTTACTATATTTCCTTATACTTTTTTTTGATAATTTGCATATTTTATAACAAATAGAAATGCTAAATCGGGCTAAGAAATCTGGATATAATACCCGTAATATTATTTACGTATTTATGCGTTAATGCCCACACCAAAACCAATGTATCTCTTCTTTTTAATTCATCCAAATATTAATCAATGCGTGGATTAAACTCGCACCTTCTGTATATGCAAGTATTCATCTAATTCCAATAAAACTTATGCTTTCTTACCTAGGAAATGAACTTACGATCTTTTCATTCTAAATTCGTATACGGCAATATTCAATGCGGTTATGATACTGCGGTGAGCGTTACATCAACTATGAATTGTATCGATTGTCATTAAGTAATAAGCTAATGCAATACTTAATTTCCTGAAACAATTTGTCATATGTGAGAGGCCACCTGGGTAGATCACCGCAATGTCTCTTTCACCCGCCAAGCAGCAGTGTAAATGGACGGTTGTGTTCCAGTTTGAAGGACATTGTAGCCAGCGCGACTACTGGACATAGACTTAACATCTAATGTCTCAGAAAGGCAGTGAAATACCAAGCATTGTACTGTAATTCATGGTGCTGTTTGGTTTTTCTACTGTATGTATGAACTGTCGTATCGCTAACCATCAGGCGAATGGCGTACACGTATCGCCATTCATTGCTATATAAAAAAATAGATTACTATCATTTCATATACACCTTGGACTGGCCTTTTATTTTCCTATTTTTATGTCCATCCCAAGGTTGTCTGGAAGAAATTGCCTAGTGTGATAAAGCTGCCTCTTGTACTATTGGCATTATATCATTTCTTTACTTTAGTTGTTTTTTCTATGTAGTGCACAAAGGATTAAAATCGACATCAAGTAAGTCGACGGCAAAATATTATCTCAAAACATTGAACCTTGTCATTCTAGGCCTTCTCAAAAAATTATCGGGCCGTTTTCAATAGGTGCCGCAGTGAAAATCTTCTTAGGAGTCCTGACGTATTTTTTTTTGGTGTCCATTGTCAGTACCCTGATTAAAAATAATGAGGTGCTGTGTGATAATGTTGCAAGCGAGGTTAATATAATACCAACGTGACAATATGGTATACACTCCGACTTTGCACTAGATAGTAAGACTTAATTTGACTAGAATTACGTTACTCATAAGTCATAACACAACATACAAAGCAGGAAAAATATTCAAGTGAAATAAAATATTACATTCGATCGCCTTATTATTCTAGTGGTTACTTGTATGGACTAATGCTAGTGTATGTACAATTCTGAAAACGATTCAGACTAGTCGGGCGATCCATTTTAAAAACGATTTTTAGACTGAAAAACTACGGGCTGGATTATTTGAAATGTCTTTACAAAGGTAGATATCAATCGGCCAGTAGTGGTACGGTTTTATTCATAGACAGTTTTAAAATCTATTTTAGCTATCGAAGTTTTGTCTTCTTCGCTCAAACTGAATTCAAAAGTAGTTCGAAAGGGACAAAACATTCGATAACTAAAATAAGTTTTAAAACTGTTTATGAATAAGGCCGTTAATAATTTGTTGCAACCAAAACATTGTGCAACATGCATTATAATCATATTGAGACATACTACAAACATTATGTGTAAACTTTCCCACGTGTCGAACCTGACACCTTGTAAATATTTGTCAGACGCACCTTGTCTTATCTATACATATCAAAAGGCCCAATTTCAATGATTAGTTCTATAGTCGATAATTTTGTCTGTAGGTAAGGTCGTAAAACTACAATCTAAATCATTTAACAACGTGGATAAATATTTACTGTCGTGCAGGCAATCGTAAGTATTGGAAAAAGTCAGGCAGAAAACTGTGTAATTGGAAGTGGAACGAACCAATCAAGCCTTCGAAATCAAGCGGATTTTAACCTGATGCACACATCACTGCCTTTTCGAAATTACGTGTACGTTCAAAGCTTAATTTCACTCGGCCCAATTTTGAAGGAAAGCATCGGTATATATATATATCAGGGATGTTGCGAATGTACGCATCCGCAAATGCGGAACTTCCGCATAAATTTGGACATCTGCATCCGCATCCGCATCCGCAATAATCGATGCGGATATTTATGCGGATGCGGATGTAATACAAAATGAGACAAGACAGAAATTTGCCGGTGCCGCCGAATGGCGCGTGCCGTTCGGACGTGACATTGACCAATGGGAGTGAAATAAATAGTGACATGATCCGACGCGTTTGTTGTTGCTATGATGTTAGATTCTTCTAGTGAAAATAAGAGTCGAGAAATACCAGAAAATGGTAGCATTGAAGCTGTACTCCAAAAATAATGTCTTTCTTACCCCAATAAAAAAAGAGTCTATGTGGATGAAAATCCTCTTAAGTGGTGTTTATCGAAAGGAATTTAAAGATATTATTGCCGATAGCACAAAGATTTTTATGTACTCCACTAAGAAGTAATCCTAGCGAACAATAATTTGCAGCGTGGGTTTAATTTACGAACCTCTTCCTAACCGCCTTGCTATCAGAAAAGGCGGCGCGGCGTTATACTTAATAAATGAAATGGTGTTCTTTTGCGAGCTTTTGGGGCTACTCAAAACGAAGGTAATGCATTTAATTATCAATAGAGAAGATGGCTAGAACCTTGCACAAGCATGGGATCGAATTCTACACTTAATTATATCGGAACCAAAAAGACCAACTGCCCGACATGAAGACACATTGAGCTTCTTCTGCGTAGAATGAAATGCAAAATCAGATTGATGTTTTAAGTTAACTTTTTAATTTAATTTAATTTTTAACTTAATAATTATAAATTACGGGTAATTAAATTCTGCCCCGTGGTGACCATGAATCCTTTAAAGTACCTAATCGAAACATCGGGAAGTTAAAAAATATAAAAAAATAACACAGATAAATCGATAAATATTAGTAAGCAATAAAATTCGTAAATAATTGTTTAATTTCAATATTCATTCCTATACTATACTAGCGGTCGGGCCCGGCTCCGCTCGGGTGCATACACGTTTTAAAATGGCGGTCAAAATGTTTAATTCTGACTATCAGTTTGAATATCGACCAATCGGACCACGAAAAACAAACAAAATTTCTTCGTATTTGCTAGAAATATCAATATTGCTTTCCTCCTATAGGTCATAGCGTGATGATATATAGCCTATAGCCTTCCTCGATAAATGGACTACCCAACACTGAAAGAATCATTCAAATCGGACCAGTAGTTCCAGAGATTAGCGCGTTCAAACAAACAAACAAACTCTGCAGCTTTATAATATTAGTATATAGATTTATATAATATCTTAAACATCCGCATCCGCATCCGCATCCGCGGATGTGAGCCTTTGAAAATCCGCATCCGCATCCGCGGATGTGAAAAAATCGACATCCGCAACAACCCTAATATATATATTTAAGAGTTCTTCCTAAGAATTTACAATGTATTTAAAGTTTACGGAATCGCGGTTCCCCATGTAATAAAAGGAACATACGTAAAACACATATGTTCGCCTGAGTATCATGCATGCTTTTTTTCTTGAAAACCATCAATCCAATGTCGTTATGCTTTTGTTGTTTGAGAAACACGTCATGTGGTCTGGTCTCTGGTTGGATGATTGAGATTACTCCAATCTGGATGCATTTACAAACACAAATTACAGATGCACAAATCCCCGTACCGGGGGGCTAAACAAAAGTCACTTTTCTGTTGGCGTGAACGTCTGCGGAAAGTCCAAATGTATGGAAATGACATTTGGTAACCAGAAGGCACGTGATTGTCTAATGTCATTTCCATACAGTTGGATCTTTTGATCTTGAGAAAAGTGACATTTGTCATGGCCTTCTGGACAAATTTTTTAAGTGATAGAAATATGTACATGTAACAACATGTAGGTACATATTTCTATCACTTAAAAAAATTGTCACTTAAAACACTAACAAGTGTAGGGACTAATCCCGCTCCCTACGGCTTAGACAATCAGCTTTTTAGCCTTAGGTAAAAGGAAGTAACTATATTAGATAAAAATTACAATTCTAAAAAAACGTCACGACGGTGGTCAAAGATGGTGGTACGGTTAGAATGAATTGCCAAGCGTTTTTATAAACACCCTTACCTTATAATATAAAACTGTTTTTATCAATATAAATTATATATTAAGGGCGCAGGTAACGTATTTTTGTTTGTATACATTGCTGTATACCGGCCGACTGTGGGTCGTTAACCTTATGACGAGGGTGGCTTGCTCAGCTTGCCATAGTGAATCATAAATGTAGAGGTAAATTATGTTCACTTTATTTTTCAATTTATCGCGACAGTTTTGGCAGTTTATTTTTATGGGACGGAAAATGATCGGATGTTTCCACCTAGTGATGTCAACGATCGCTGTCGGCCCTACAAGAAGATGAGGTGATCGATTCATAAGCGAGATTCTTTATATAGTGGTGTCAAGAATACATATTGACTACGATGCCCTATATGGTAAATGAAGAACGGTCCAGACGGTGTCTGTCAAAATAATTATGTCGCACTCCTCGAAATTTAATGTGCTCAGACGTAAGTGCGTAGGGAATTAATAAATGTCTGTTTTCGTTTGTTCAATGAGCTATAATTTTACAATTTAGTTTCTGTGTTTTTGAACAATTAGGGGTCAATTAAAACACTGATCCTTGGATCGTCCCCTACAAAAATGATTTGATGACACATTGACAATTGAAAAGCGTCGAAACAAACAGAATTAGAAGTAATTTAGAGAACAGTCATGAACATCAGTCAGCTCTTACTTAAAGTCCTTAAACATAAGCCAAACAGAATAATCACTGGCGATAACCGCCATCATGCGATAATGGCATACGAGACTCGCCGCGAGAAACTCTGTAATGGGGTTATTAAACACTTTCTATACACTATTCTATATACCACAGATATATAAGTAATATCAGAGTAAAAGTATTATTGAAAAAACATATAATTTCAATTTTACAAAATGAAAATTAAAAACTGATTGCAAAGACAAAATACGCGTTAAATTAATTGCTAGGAGGTCGAATGCGTTTATTTTTAATTGCTTAAAAGCTTTGTTAATATGGCACAGTTAAAACGACATAAATGTCTAGTGTATAGCGTGTAGCTTGTAAACGACGCATCAATGTAAATTGAATAACATGTTCTTAGCCCTCGAGTCTATACAAATATTATCGGTCTTATTCAAAGACAGTTTCGAAACCTATTTTAGTAAATTGTTTTGTCTTCTTCGCTCAAACTGAATTCAAAAGTCGATCGAAAGGGACAAAACTACCGATAACTAAAATAGGTCTTAAAAATGTTTATGAATAAGGACGCATGTCTTTAGAGAATATCGTAGTAAAATAATTTACGAGGCAAGGGACCCTACCATTCCGTACTTCTAGACTAACATTATATATAAAGGAAAGGTTTGATTCTTTCTTTGCATTGAATATGCACTGAAACAAGCAATTTGAAAAATCTTTCGCCATTAGAATCCTACATTAACCCTGATGAATATTGGCATGCATTTTTTATATGCAGCCGGGCGATGTCAGGCCGGGCCTCTAGTTATACAATAAATACACTCATCAGCCACACATAGACCTGACCTCATAAAAAGATATACCTACGACTTGTCGTGGATATCAGAGAATACGACAGACATTGGTGAAAACATATTTGGTGTCAGCCACCTTGGCCCAGAAACAAATACATTTGAATTAAACATTTGTTTTTGTTCAGAAATCGAACTCGCTACTTCACATTTCCCTCCGTTTCTAAACCGGCTGCACTGAGAAACGAACATAAGGAAACATGATTTAAAATATATGGTATTGCGTCAACTTTATCAAAACATGTGGAATCAACACGAACTTGTATTCGAAAAATGCATTGTCGTAGGTTATCGTATAAGTAAACACGATTAATATACAGACCTACACCAAATATAATACAGTTACTACATTTTGTTTACTTATTACGCAATTCCGATATCAATATGAATGTTAATTTAAATGAATATATAGTAGGTACTTACTCTTCCAATTTGAATTATAACGGCTGTCGCCGCCATCTTGAGGCGGGAAATGTTATAAAAATTCATAAAATTTTAAATGCTGAATGTAATTAGATCAATGATAATTTTTGAAATATTGATAATTACGATTACTGAAATATGTACAGGTCTTATACATCCTAAAAGTCGAAATCGTATGGTATACACTTTACAAGTAGTGGACATAATCTAATAATAGGTACCAATATTAGTGCTGCGGTGATCTACATACTACATAGGACGCCTCTTCCTATACGCGTGAAATCATAGTAATATAGGTTTCTACCATTCCATGATACAATTAGCAATACTTTTTTTCTTTATTGCAGTAAATGGCGAGACGAGCATGCCGTTCTCCTGGTGGTAAGCGATACAGCGATATAGTGCATTTACACTGCTGTTTGGCGGGGAAATAGACATTGAGGTGGTACCTAACCTGGCGGCCTCTCACATATGAGAGACCTACCACCAGATTTTGCACAAGTTTTTGCAACAGCCAGGCCCAATAAACAAGCTTCACCTTGACGTCTCCAAGACCTAACCAAACCAAATTTACTTAGGAGATAATCCAAGTCGCAACTCACCGAATGCGGTATCTCCTGCGTGTAGACGACCACATTCCCGCAGACGGTGGTGATGAGGCCCAGCAGGCCGGTGATCACTGCGCCCAGCATGATCAGGGCATTCTATTGTCTACTCACATCGCACGCACTCCTGACCCAGCGGGAGGCGGGTGAGCCATCGTTACCACCTGGGGACAAAGGAGGTTGGTTATTCGTTAGTTCCTTACGTAAAAGGTAAAAAGGGACCCTATTACTAAGCTTCCGCTGTCTGTCTGTCCGTCTATCACCAGGCTGTATCTAATAAGCCGTGATAGCTCGAAAGCTGAAATTTTCACAAATCATGTATTTCCGTTGCCGCTATAACAAATATAATAAAAATTAAAATATATTAAGGAGGGTCCCGATACAATAAACGTGTTTTTTTCGTATTGTTTTTTCCTCAATATGTATAACGGTAATAGGTAGACGCTTAAAATTTTCACATACTATTTAGTTGTATATTATTTATATAGGCAACGGAAAGTGATTAGGACAGGTAGTGACAAAGTGGAGGAAGAGAATTGTCTCTGGTTACTTATTTATTACAATAATGCCTGGACGGTTTATTTAAAATTAAGTATGATGAAAAGCTGCTGATGAATACTTATGCCCTTGCGGTTGCTGCATAAGTAGATAACCGAACCATTTACGACTATATTTTAAATAAGGAATGTTTATAAAAAAATACAAAATACGTTTAAGTGTTATTATTTTTTATATTCTAAAAATATATATAGTGCTCAAGGCTAAGCTAATTGCTAATTATTAATTAGTAATTAAAAAGCTACAAAAATAATCGGGGGACTGCCACGTTATACACACACGCCATAAGGCATATTTTTTCTTTTTCAGACAACATAGCTCGTAGCAACATTTTCTTGAATACAACGGATCTTAATTTTGTGCAGACAGTGAGAGCCGTTGATGAAAACGATAACGCATATCTGTATACACGAGAAACTCATTATAACTGATATATTATAATAACATGCATTGTGCTTGACGGGGTGTTCTTATGTAGAGCCCACATGTTAAATAATTGTAAATCGGCCCTTAGGAATCTACGGGTAATTGTAGAAGTAATTTTATTAAAGGAAACCCGATTGTGGTTCTAATTCACTACCCACAGTCAGAGTAAGGGTGGGAGCATGACAGTTTGCAATATAAAGCGCGTCCGGACCGTAGACGAGGCATTCGAGATCCAGCAGTCCACGGTGAAGCATAGACATACGCGTGTTTACTATAAAGTAACAAGTTGTCGCAGATATTCGGATAAATCGTTAATCCGTTAATTATAACGTGTGGTGATAATAATAATTAAATAATTAACACAATGGAATTTTATTACCGTCATCCTACATCAGAAGTGGGATCGTCCTACGTTGTAGCCGCAACCGCTTGGTTATCGACATCAGCTGGCGCAGATTCTGACGTGAGTACCAGAACTAATAACTTGAGGTAAATTATGATGACTGGTGACTGTTATGTGTAGCTGTCGTGTGTGACTCACGTGTGTGACTGTCATGTTTGGTTCACGTATGTGACTGTCGTGTGTGACTCACGTGTGTAGCTGTCGTGTGTCTTTCATGTGTGACTGCCATTTATGGCTATCACATGACTATCGACATTTAGATAAAATTACTTCGTATAGAGAAGCTATCCCATAAACATGTCTCGTTCGATTTTGGTAAAACTTGAAACTAAATCGCTGCAGCGTAGAACAAATAATTAGTCGTCTAACGAAACAGTATAACCATGCAGCGCTAGATCGCTTTCAGGATGTAGTTTTCTCGCGACCAAAAGGTCGCTTACGCGTTTTTGAAAGATTCGTGTACGGTACATGCACTGCACCTAGGTGGGACACATTTCTCACAAAGAACGTCTTATCTAGTGTAACATTGATATCGATGACTATTAAATTGTAACTACCTACATGTAGGAGTTATACGAAAAAAATAAACCTACTACTAGAATCAATCAAGAAAGATTGATGCACATCTGTTAAGCTGTGCCCTTGGTATTGTAATAGCCCATGTGCTGCGGTGACTGCTTACCATCAGGTGACACACCAACTCATCTGCCTGCCTAGGCCATTAATTGTTATCAGGAGCAGTGACATGGAGCTGTGACTGTGTGCCCTGGACGTTCCAAGACACTGGCATCTTCATAGGAGTGTTTCAAATTGGTGAGATCTTTCCATTTTTGTTTGAATTTGGTTTTACCATTTTACTTTCGTTAATTCTTAGAGCAATTTAAGAAAATGTGACGAAGTGCGCAACAATAGAGATTACTTAAAGAAAACACGACCTTAAAGCAAAGGTACACAGATACCAATCTCAAAAAGGGATATTGCATTGTTCCAGACAAACTTCATGGACTCTACGATGAAACGAAATGCAGACGGCAGGTGCAGAGCGCGCCCCGCCGCGCCGGTCCGAACTGCTGTATCGGTGCAGCAAAATCAAATCTTAATACATAAGACCTACTTAGTAGTTGGACCAAAAACAAGCCCACTGAGTTTGATTCGCTGGATCTACTCACAGCTGGGTCGTGTCGCGTTATTTCCAGTGGTAAAGTAAGCCCGCTGAGTTTGTTTCGCCGGGTCTTCTCAGGACAGGGCCGCGTTGGATCCGGTGGTAATTTTAAAACGATTTTACCTACGTGACGTTTCGTATATCCTCATGGTCCAAACAACGACAGGGTGCCCGTGCACTCCTATTACTCCCGAAGCATAGAATCAAGCTAGGCTCGATGAGAATAATACACTCAAACATTTAAGTTATAATTGATTCCAAGTGTTCATTAAATGGCAATAGCATTTAGTAAGAAAGATTCGTAAGGTTAACATTTTCATAGATACAGTTCACATGAAGTAATTTGATAATTAGTAATTACTGTAATTATTGAGGGGTTTCTTTGAGACCTGTGAAAGAAAAAAGAGAAAATACAGTCTGATCTGCCCAGTTATGAAAAAAAAAAGGAAATTTGTGTAAGCTAAAGGGGAATTATCCCGGTCTAGCACAGTTCGGTCCAGTTTTAAAACTGAAGGAACAATCTGCGCACTTGAATGATTGTCTGAAGGGAATGCTTTCCGGACCAGACTGTATAATAATTATTACCATTTTGCGAATTGTTATATTATGTGAACTGAGTCAGGATGAACGAACGAATGATTTCCTTGTCTTCAGATGATGCATAAACACGCACACGAGGACGTGTGCACGTCAGTATGGCCGTGACGGGGTGTTCTTATGTAGAGCCCACATGTTAAATAATTGTAAATCGGCCCTTAGGAATCTACGGGTAATTGTAGAAGTAATTTTATTAAAGGAAACCCGATTGTGGTTCTAATTCACTACCCACAGTCAGAGTAAGGGTGGGAGCATGACAGTTTGCAATATAAAGCGCGTCCGGACCGTAGACGAGGCATTCGAGATCCAGCAGTCCACGGTGAAGCATAGACATACGCGTGTTTACTATAAAGTAACAAGTTGTCGCAGATATTCGGATAAATCGTTAATCCGTTAATTATAACGTGTGGTGATAATAATAATTAAATAATTAACACAATGGAATTTTATTACCGTCATCCTACATGCTTATACTAAAGTTATGAATACTCTTTGGTAAAAACCAGTGACCATTGGCGGGCGGCGGCCGAAGATAAATTTCACGAGGCCCTCTGATTTTGTTTGTAAGCCTACCAATATAAATATTTTACATATCGTCTAGGTCAGATCGAATAAATAAATATACCCAACAGTCAAATACATAGCCCTGAACCTACACTAAGATCGAGTCTTGTATCATGGGCATCAGGAACTATGAGAGACTTTTCGGTCTCACAAACTCCCAGACCCGAAACAAATACTTGTGGTTCACACAAACGTTTGTCTCGGTGCGGGATCGAACCCGCGGTCTTTCGTATCACAGCCGGTGTCTAACCGACTGCGCCACGGAGGCTGTCAATAAATGCATATAGGTTTTCTTTCTCTTAATTTCTTCTACATATTTTTTGTGAGTTTCATAGAGTCATACCAAGTATCGTAATGTTAATGATGGATAGCAGTAAAAAGGTATAATGTCAGATAAGATTATAATTCCAAAAATATCCCATAACAAACACATATTTGCAATACAAATATTTGGATTTAACAAAACACAATTGACATCGAATAACCTACTTATCAACATCTCAACGTAAACTGGAAATTCGGTACAACACTGACAAAACTAGTTTTTGATAAACACTAACGGGTGCATAATTTTGTTTTAATGTTTTTATATTATTGACAGGGTGTTTACGCCACAGAAATGATAATAAAAACAATTTTTGAACGTTTTTTCTATAGTGGCACCACAATATGTTTACAAGAAACCTGTTGGTATGTTTAGTTCAATATACTTTGTTTCGCTGAGATTCGCAAGAGCCAGGCCCGGATCTAGGGGGGGGCAAGTCGGGGTGCGTGCCCCGGGCGGCACGATCAGGGGGCGGCATATTGAATCTTCGGAGACAACTACAAAACTCATCAATAACGTAACACCACTTACACTTTTTTTTCGCCGTGCGCGAATTAGTGATTATGCGATAGAGGCGCGTGAAAAAGAGATGAAAACTTAATACTTGGAATGTATAATAATTTATCCATCTCAACAATTACGTTTAGTTTCTAATATCCAATTTGTGTTTAGTAGTTAGTTTTAGTTGATTAACCATCGAACGTCTTTTATGTGGTACAGGCAGTGGCGAATTTACTAGTAAGCTGAGTAGGCTGGAGCCTAGGGCGGCAAATTTAAAGGGGCGGCAAATGTGGGCCAATTTTTTTTGTTTTGATTTACTGAAATAATAAACGGCAATATTTTACACACTGAAAACTGGGGTTTGAAAATTAAGAATAGTTAAAATATTTCAGTAATATGTTCCCACGTTTCCACGTTGACAATTTAATAATAAACACTTTATTAAATATCTATACTTGGATCTTCTTCTTCTACCTGACGTTATCCCGGCCGGTGCCAGGGTCCGCCTTCCGGCAAATTCTCCTCCATTTCGCCCGATCTTCGGCATCCTCAATAGTA
The DNA here is from genome assembly GCA_023078785.2 of Hyles euphorbiae. Lineage (NCBI taxonomy): Eukaryota > Metazoa > Arthropoda > Insecta > Lepidoptera > Sphingidae > Hyles > Hyles euphorbiae. The sequence goes on along the minus strand of CM041043.1, from coordinate 3,314,394 downwards.
AGGCCATTGACCCTCATATCTTCCTTGATGACATCGAGCCAGCGCTTCTTTGGTCTACCCCGCGGTTGAGGTCCGGGAATTGAGGCTCAGGCACACATTACCGACGCACTCCTGCGGTTTTCTTAGGACGTGACCATACCATGTCAAGCGGGATTCCTGGAGTTTATCAGCCACATCGCGGACACCAAGACTTCCACGGATGTGCTCGTTACGGATTTTGTCCAAACGCGTAACGTTGCACATCCACCACAGCATCTTCATCTCCGCGACGTGGACCTCCTGGACGTGCCGCTTGAGGGCAGGCCACGTCTCAGACCCATACAGGAGCACCGGCCGCACGATGCTTTTATAGGTGAGACCCTTGAGCCTCATCGGCATCCTGCGGTCGCAGAGTATGCCCGAGATCTCCCTCCACTTAGCCCAAGCAGCGCTTATACGGGCTTTGACGTCAAGGGCGATGTCACCGAACTCATGCAGTACGGACCCAAGGTACTTGAACTTGTCCGTCTTCACGGCCAGTTCGTTCCCCATCACGATGCTTTGGGGTTCCGTACTCCCGCAAGCCATGTACTCGGTCTTCGCCACATTTAACTTCAGACCACCGCTCTCAAGCGTTCCTTCCACCGGTTGACCTTGCGCTCCAAAAGTCGTCGGTCCTCCTCCACCAGTGCAATGTCATCGGCATACATCCAACAACCAGGGCGCAGGGTCCTGGATGTGAGACGTAATGGCATCGAGCACAACACTGAAGAGGAATGGACTCAGCGCCGAGCCATGGTGCACACCGACATCAATCGGGAAAGGATTCGTATCGCCAACGGCGGTCCGAACGAAGGACTCGGATCGGAGGTACATGTCTCTGATAATGTCCACATAGGCTTCCGGTATCCCTTTCATCCTCATCGCCCACCAGATTGCCTGTCGCGGCACACAGTTGAAGGCCTTCAGCAGGTCCAAGAAAGCCATGTGCAGTGGCGTCTTCTTCGCTCTGTATGCCTCGCCAAGCATCCTGAGTGCAATTATCGGGTCGGTAGTACCACTGCCAGGACGGAAGCCGTATTGACACTCAGAGATAGTACACTCTTAGCGGAACCGGGACTCGATGACGCGTTCGAAAAGCTTCATGGTATGACTCATGACCTTAATGCCACGATAATTACCGGATTCCTGAACACAGATTTTACCCTTGTACACGGGAGTTATCACACTCAACCGCCATGAGTCAGGCATGTTTTTGGTATTTAGGATGCTGTTAAATAACGCAGCAAGAAGCTCCACACCGTGAAGCCCCAACGACTTCCACGCCTCTATCGGAATATAGTCAGGCCCTACCGCTTTAAGGTTTTTCATGCGACGAAGACTATAGAGAACTTCTTCAGGTGCAACACGTGCAACAAGACCTTGGTTCGGGGGCAATTCGGGGTAGGACACTCCCAAGTAAATATCTATACTGGGATATTATAAAAATATTCCAATAGTGATACTTTATAAAAAAATCTTGCTTAAATGTGAAAAAACAGCTATTAACATTGATTATAGTATTTAGACTTCCTTGCTAAAAATATAGTTTTTTTTCAAACTGGTTATTTATTGTTTACACGCACCCCGTGGTCAAGGGATGGCAAAATTCCTTCACGGTTTCCTTTGCCTGGCGTAAGAGGCGATTAGTAGGGGTCATTGGGGTCGCTGGCACACTCTAAGATGTGCGGCAGAACTCGTGGCTTCATAGCAGACGCCCACGGTTAGGGCGTCCGTTGCAGAGAAAATCTACGCCTACCTAAGTTGTGAGGAGCCATATTAGGAAGTGCGTCGGGTGGCACGGCGAGTCAACTAGGTGTTACTCGCTCATCCGTATCGCCTATTGTCCGTAATAAATCCAACCTGGCTGCAAAATCTTTGCGGTACGGACAATAATTGTCCCCGTGCGTCAGATTGGAAGGCTGGAGACCTCGACATGCACCTTATGATCTCCCCGTAGATATCGATTAAAAAAAAGGTATTGTATTCGGAGTGAGTTTTTAGGAAATTGAGTTTGAATCAGACCTGGAAGTTTTGAGGCCTGACAAGGCTATCCTTATAATATCCGTCATAATATCTGTGCCGCTGTACGTATGTATAATGTATATAAATGTATGTGTATGATGTCCTACCACGAGGTCTATTTCAGTCTACTCTGCCCTATTAACCATAAGACGTTCTATGGAGTCGTTAATTCGTCGTGAGAAATTACCGAATATTCGAAGTATATGGGGCCGTACTATCTCGGAAAGACGCTACTTGATGCCGAGTTCTTGAAACGTTTGTGTAGAATTCGGACCTGATATTCCAAGCATTCCAACACCTCATCTCTAGGGAATCTACATTTTTCTTCTCCCGTAACGTCCATGTTTCAGCGGCATACAGAAATACGAGAAAGTGCTCGGACAAGCCTGATCTTTAGTAGCTTTTGTAGTAGTACGATTCCTCCATATTTTCCTGAGTTTCTCCATTGCCCCTCTAGCCATCGCCATACATCGTTTTATCTCAATGATACAACCACCATTGTTATTTTTAAACAGCCCAGGATAAATGTACAACTGAACCAGTCTTGGAGGAGCCCAGCGACAGTTTGTGATGTGTATTGAAATCCCCCAAGACCATTTCAGCCGACGGGAACTGCGTCCGCCCGTCATCAGCCACATGGCTGAAATACCTAAACAGCCGCGTCGTCTCATCTTCCCCGTTGTGAGACCTGTAAAGGCACACGTCGATGCGGCTCAGGCAACCAAGATTCACGTGCAAACACAAAGCGGAGAAGGACCCTCCATGCAGGTTAAACGGTGACAGTAGATGTCCAACCGAATATACATACAACCATACCCCGACTTTAGGCTTGAAGCTTTCTTCAAGCGAATAACCGGGGTACAGCAGGTAGGAATATTCGGCCGGACAACGAATCCGCGTCTCCATCAAGAAGAGCAAAGCAGACTAAGCCGTCTCGAAATGGTGGTGGACGGCATTAAGGTCGTTTGGAGTTCGCGGATGTTAGTGAACTCCATAGTGAACGCGATGGTGGGGTTATGCACCGCTGAAAGACCTGCTTTGTTGAATTGCGCTGTCATGAAGTTGAAAGGATAGGTTTGATGAAGAGGCATCCAGAAGCCAAAATCCGGGCATTAAGTAGGCCGAATGGGCACCGGCATGAAAGGGTCGGCATGTCGCTAAATGTCGGCCACATCCGGTCACCAACTGGCACGACGTACCCGCCCAAGATTATGTGCGACATGGTGAGGCAGCCCCTCGTGGTGGTTAGCCACGATTGGGCTCTTGTACTGTACTGTCTCTTTGGCCGGCGGGTCAACGCTCCTCCCTTTGAGAGCGACCAAAAATACGTACAAAATCACTATCAGATCACTATTACGGTCTTTACGCTCCGTGGACGGTGATCGCTACCCAGACGGACACTTAAGTCCTACCACCAAGAACTGTGTCACTCATTTGGCACTACCCAGGGGTTACGTGTAGGAAAACTAGAGTCAAAGCTTACAGACGTGTGTGACGTTAACCCTCAAAAGTGACGCTAATATAAAGCGTGTAAAAATGCTTAACATGGTGGTAAAAAAAAAGACGTTCTTTCCCGATGTCCTGTGTTGAGTGGGCGTCTGGTTGCTAAAAATGATTATGATGATTAAGATAAAAATATAGGCAAGGGGGGGCGGCATTTTTCAGTTTTTGCCCCGCCTCGAAAAAAACCTAGATCCGGCGCTGGCAAGAGCTATATGCATTTCTTACTGGCCGACACAATTATGCCAATCTACGCGCCTTAAGTGATAAAATTGCAAAAATCATTTATTTTAAATACATAAATAATATTCGCAACAGTTTCACAAGACTGTAAAGAGTCGGTTACCCTACGGTGAGCTACAAGCTTTGCGTCTTGTCGCATCGTGGGTATCAGAAACTACGAGAGATTTTTTGGTCTCTCATATACCAAAACCCTAAAAAATACTTATGGGGCACCATTGACGTTTTATACTAAAGCGGACATTGGGAACAAAATCTCTGCGCATTATAGTGGTACAGGATCCTCGTGGGCGTGCACCCGGGAACCCAGTGAAGCGAGAGCAAAGATGATGTTACTTTGAAGGCGTCACAGCAACAGAAACATGAGTGGAACGGTATCATTCATATTTTGTTACAAGCATTTTGTTTGTAGTGTCCCCTCTACTACCTATAATATCTCAAGTGGGCCACACAAACATTTGTTTCGGGGCGGTCGAACCCACGGCCTTTCGTTTTACACCCGGCGACCAACTGCATGTACCACGGAGGTTGAAAAAATTATCTTTCATTTTAACAAACTACAATACAATGTACCTGCTCTGGTCCCAAACCAGCGGGGCGTCGTCACAACAAACTTGCACACATGCGCCACAGAGATATGGCTTGACTTATGACTGGTGACTACCTGACAACACTACTCCATGAAAATATCATCAAATATAAAGTCCCGCGCAAGGTTTACGAGATAGTCTAGAGACAATTGTGCCCAGAAAGACGATTGATAGACATATGACGCAATCAATGCTAGGGGCGGTAATGGCATCTCTGGCGCCCTCGTCGTAAGTACTGGCGTGAATATCTTTGTGCATAACTGACGCAATGTGAATTTTCTAATCTAATACCTAGGATTCCATGGCTAATCCTCGTTACATGTGTCATTAAATCGATGAATCAACAACATTGTACTATTGCAGTATACATAGAAATGTGCGTCACCAGGTTTAATCTACTTACAGCTCTACACATGGAAATAAAACATTTATTTCGGTCAATAAAAGTAGAAGAGCATAAATGCCATGGACTTATACTGGCCATTCTGTGGTAATTTTAATATTTCTGTAGAAATATCTATACTTAATATCCTGATAATATACAGGCGAAAGTTTGTGTTTTTACATGTTCACCCTGAAAATGTCTGGATTCATTTTATTGAAACTTGTCATGGGCTATTTTTATCCCGAAAAATGTATTGTTATCATGGTATGAGCAATGAATTTAAAAATTATGCATGTATGTATATTTTTCTTTCAAACTCATGGTATAGTTTGAGATAGAATATAGGGCGAATGAAATGGGATATTGAAATAGTTCTGTACAAAAATGTTGCATTCATATTTGCTTTGTATTGCTTTTATTATTTTTATATGTAGTTTTATCTAAATAGATTATTGCAAGTAAAAGGTACATAAACAAGTGACATAGTATAAAAATAGAATTCTTTGTTTTTCATTTGCAATGTGAAAGATTCCTTGATAAGAGTAGAATGGCATGTTGTCCCCAATATCAATAAACTAGTTTAGAAATATACTTAATTGACAGCCTCTGTGGCGCAGTTCATAAGACGCGGGCTGTGCAACGAGAGGCCGCGGGTTCGATCCCCGCACCGAAACAAATATTTGTGTGAATGACACATATTTGTATCGGGTCTGGGTGTTTGTGAGACCAAAAAGTTTCTTGCAGCTTCTGATACCCACGACACAAGACTCGATCTTAGTGTGGGGTCAGGACTGTGTGTGACTGTTCGGTGTATTTACTTACATACTAACATACAAAAAAAATGCATGTACAAAGAACAAAACAAATTATTTGTATTAGTAAAACTGACTTATATTAAGAGTAACATCTGTTGATCGGTCTGACCTATGAGCTGTTAGATGTAGTTTGTTTACCACATACGGTCAGTGATAATTACCGTCAAATGGGTTGATAACATCATTATTGTTCGTGTAAATTGGTGGTAATTTTGGGAGATGTGTTCAAATTATTCTGACACCTAACCATTCCACTCATAAGGAATATGAAATATAACACATTTACGATTTAGTTCCAATGTTTTGCAATCAATATAAATTAATGCATCCAACAGTGGCCTACATTATAAAGAGTTTTCACTTGGAATATGAATTTTTGACATGAAAGGTGCTATTAAAATTTGTTTATAATGTGATGAAATTTAAAATTGTAATTATTTGTTAATGATTAAGTTTTCAATAAGAAATTTTTTGTCAAAAAAATCAAGCAAATTGCATGCTTTGTATGTATACTCAAGTTAAATGAAATTGAATTTGAATCCAAATAGGGTTGTTACTTTGTACTTTCCTATAAAATGACTGGTGTAAACCTTTTCATTAATGAGCTGAGTCTCAACCACACTTGTTTCTCTGACTCACAGGAAACTAAGATTACATAACACATTCAATTTCACAATTTATTATGTGAAATAGCTAAAAGCACAATAACACTATTATTATCATACTGTACGCCTTACATCTTCTATTCTTAAAGAATAACAATGGAAATACATTTCTGGAAAAATTCAACTTAATGATGATAAAAAAGGAGCAAACTCCCATCTTAAAGGCAGAGATGTACAAAATAGTTTTAAAAAAGCATTTAAATACAAAATGCAAAATACTTTTCAGATTTCCTATTTCAAATGCAAAATACCAAATAGTTTTACGTTTTGTATTTCAAATGCTAAATGCAAAATAGGTATTTTCAAAATACTTTTTCAAAATTAAATACCTTTTGACCAAATTGAATGCCGAGCCAACTAGCACTTTTTGCGTGTCATTTTGGTCATATTTATCAGTATGCGTATCAATAAATTCTGTTGTTATTAATAATAATAATACTCACTTGAAATAACGTAAAAACTAGACTTAGGTACGAAAAGAAAAGGAAAGACTAAACAGTCTTAAACATCAATTTTCTTTATTTAATACACTTTTTAACAATACCAGTTGTTCGAATAGATCATCACTAATTTTTCTTCTGTGAAGTCTCATAATCATCCCACCATACGAAAAAAGTCTTTCTACTGGTGATGAACTAGGTAGGGATGTGTTGTATTTTAAAAATACTGTTTTATGTGGGATATGCGTTTAGCATCTCCAGACTTGTGCACTAATCCTTGTCCAAATATTGTAGGGTTTCTAGGTCTATAGTAGTATTGGCACTACTACACTCACTGGTTGCAGAGGAGTCTGTTGTGAGTTGTTGATGACGCGAATAGCCGAACGCTCCCTCGGCGGCATTATAAGCATCATTCGTTCATTTCATTTTGTTTGACTGGTCTGGTAATATTGACTAAACTTAGTCACAAAGTATTTTGCATTTTGAAATGAATATTAAAAATGCAAAATACATCTCAAAAGGTATTTCAAATAAAATACAAAATGTTTTTTACTAAAAGGCATTTAAATGCAAAATACAAAATAGGTATTTTGCATTTTGTATTTGCATTTTAAATGGAAGTATTTCAAATAAATCGCATCTCTGCTTAAAGGTCAGCAATGTATTCCCTATGGTGTTGCAGATGTTCATGACTATACTGTTTCCATTCGTTTATTTTATTTTTGACACATCGAGTACTGAATCAAATAGTGATGGCCTGATGCGTTATCGAATCAATTTTTTATAACAAACGATTTTATTTTTGAACAAGTTTTAATCGATTTAATACATATTTTATTTTTTGCTCCATGCATTGTTTTATAAAACTTCAGGGATATTTAAGTTACTTGATTTAATAATTATATTAAAATAAACCATTTACTCATGTTAAGTTAATATTCTTATCACTTCCGTCGGCAATAGTAATGTTGTTAAAAACAAATTGTGAAACGGCAACACTGGGCAGACAGGTGACGCGCGCCGCCATTTTGTGGTCACTCACAACGAGACGCCCGCGCCCGTGCTAGTGTTTTCCGTTCGCTGAATTTTAATTCACATTTTTCATACGTCGAGTTGAGTATTTATATTCCTCCGTATTGTTTTACCCGTGAATTCCTACATTTGGTTGAATTGAGAACATCGTACCTGCCTTCATCACTTTCAAAATGCCTAAAGGAAAGGTGCTTAAAGGACAAACAAGGGAGTTTGTGTTGCGACTTCATGAGTACTTTGAAAGGGAAAGCCGTAATGGTGGACCTCTTATACCAGTGACTCAAATCAGAGACCGTGTTTCAGCAGCATTAGGTATTACTGCTCCAACAGTTTCAAAAATAATTAAAGAAGGCTACGGCAGTAGTGGCATGGAACAAAACAAGCCATCTACACCTAAGAAAAAACGTCAGCCCTTTAAAGTGACAGCAATTGACAGTTTTGATGGTGATGCTATTCGTCGTCATATATACGATTATTACCAAAGAAAAGAGATTCCTACTTTACATAACCTAGTACAATCTCTGAAAACTAGTGGCTTGTTCCGTGGTCAAAAGTCTTCTTTGGCGAAGGTATTGAATAGGATTGGATTCCAATACAAAAAATGTGACAAAAGAAAAATATTGATGGAACGCAATGATGTTGCTTTGTATCGATGCGAATTTTTAAGACAAGCTAAAAAAATAGAAGACTGGTCGAATGTTGTTTTCACCGATGAAACTTGGCTCAATGCGAATCACACGGTATCAAAAACTTGGACTGACAACACTGCTCGACCGCAGTGCCAATGGGAAAAGGTGAAAGAATTATAATTTGTCATGCAGGAACCGCAAAAGGATTTGTGCAAGATGCTATGTTAGCTTTTAAATCAAAGAAAACAGGGGATTACCACGAAGAAATGAATTCCGAAGTATATGAAAAATGGTTTCGGGAAATGTTATTGTCACTCGAACAGCCATCAACAATATTTATAGATAATGCGTCCTATCACTCTCGGCAAATTAACAAAATGCCAACGCAAGCCAGTAAAAAAAATGAAATAATAAACTGGCTCCGTAACAATGGCGAGGAGGTGGACGAGTCCCTATTAAAAGTAGAGTTACTTAAAATATTAAAAATGAGGAAGCAGCCTAAACGATACGTTATAGATGAAATGGCTGCAGAACATGGGCACACCGTCCTTAGAATTCCTCCATATCATTGCCAGTATAATGCCATAGAGCTAATATGGGCGCAAGTGAAAGGATATGCTGCGAGAATAAATACAACTCCTCCTTTCACCGCAAACAAAATGCTGGAGTTGCTTAAAAATGCGTGTGAAAATGTGACGCCTCATAACTGGGCGAGTGTCGTAGATAAGACGAAGAAAGAAATAATGTCTGATTGGGATCGCGATGTCGCATTTGACAACTTACCCATGCACTCATTAATAATTAGTGTTACTGGGGATACGAGTGACGACGACGCCGATTCCGACGAAACAGACGATTGTTTATAAATAAAAATATTAACAAATTACCTTTTAGTTGTTTTAATTATTTAATCCTTAAAGTACTATGAATTCCAACATGGTTTAACTGTTTATTACAAGTAGGTACTAAACATTTATTTTCGTTGTAATCATTGTAATTATTTTAAATTAAACTCTTATTAAAAGTCACTTCAATACGTATACCTTTATTCATATTAATTAATTTGCAGCAAATACATTCGATCCTAATATTGGGTACTATATTACGTTTAACTGTTTTCATTAGCATTTTAATGTAATTTTATTTCAAATGATTCCGATTGATTGATTCTATTCAAAATCGTTTTTGTTATCTGTGGTCATTCGTTACGAATGGCACAACTCTAAGTGGGCGTTACCCGTCAAGAAAGTATCTACTTTTATTTCAAAATATTGTTCTACTGTAATGTCGTACTTTATAGGCGTGAACTGTCAAAAATAAAATAAACGAATGGAAACAGTATAGATATCATCAATTCTCTTGTGTTAATATATCTATACTAATATATAAATCTGAAGTCTTTGTTTGTTACCTTTAATCTCAGGAACTGATGGTTTGAATTGAATAATTATTTTTGTGTTTGGTCATTTGTTGCAGAATGCTATAGGCTATCATCACGGTATGACCTATAGAATGGAAGCTGTAGTGAAAAATCTAGCAATTATGAGGATTTTTTATCAGTTTTGCTTGTTTTCTATACATATGAACATTTTGGCTGGCGTTTTAAAAAATGTATTGCACCCAAGCCAGACCGCTGGTATAACATATTTTAAACATTGATTGTATCAGACACATATATTGTTTTAAGCTGTGTCTTGTGTGCAGGTTATTCATAACAGACTTGTCATTACATTAGACAATATGCTTGACTTGACTCAAGCCACAGAGATGGTTTTTTCATTATTTTGTTTAAAAATCCAATATGTTAAAAACCTATTGTATCAAATAAAAATAACATTTTTGCTGACCTTCATACAAGAAGAGTGCCAGTTGTAAAATTAGCATGTCAATACTACAATTTATGGTAACATTCACTCTAAAAATGTATTCAAAGATTTACAAAAGAAATAGAATTTGTATATTCATTTGTTTTACTTTAAGGAAGCATATTTAAATTACTTCTTATAGTTTTTAGCTCAAAATAATTTTAATATACAAAGATTGAATAGGAGATGGTTCCTCCTATGAAATTTTACTGAGTGATATATGTATGTATGTATACATAAACTCACTGTGATAGGTACATATTCCTGAATTGGGGTTATAATGAATAGGAAAAACCAATATTAGTTTGCTCAACCCAGGATTTGAATCCGTGACCTCAACTTTGATCATGCCATAGTACATACAACTGCATCACAGAGACAGTATTATAACATTTTATATGTTTTATGCTTCAATCAAATATACACTAGATACAACATGAGCGCTTAGAAAATGGCACCAAAAAAGAGTGCTTTAAGCACTCTTTCGCCTTCAGTCACGCACCGTCTGTTGCTTCTAAAACGTCACAGAACTTTAGATAATATTATGTGAAAAGCTACTTTAAGCTCCTGAAATAAGGTGGAATTTGTGTTAATATATTTGGAATATGTGATCTTTTTGTTTATTTTTTTTGTTTCAATGCATCGGTGCCACTTTTTAACAGAACATTTACAGGGAACTGTATATCTAGTGTATATTTGATCGAAGGTTTTATGTATCACTAGCGGTCGGGCCCGGATCCGCCCGGGTGTATACATGTTTTAAAATGGCGGTCAAAATGTTTAATTCTGACTATCAGTTTAGAATATCTACCAATCGGACCACGAAAAATGAACAAAATTTCCTCGTATTTGCTAGAAATATCACTACTGCTTTCCTCCTATAGGTCATAGCGTGATGGAATATAGCCTATAGCCTTCCTCGGTAAATGGACTACCCAACACTGAAAGAATCATTCAAATCCGACCAGTAGTTCCAGAGATTAACGCGTTCAAACAAACAAACTCTGCAGCTTTATAATATTAGTATAGATTAATATTTCTAATGGTTTTTGACAATAACATAGACCAATTAATGTCTAGTAAATGTCAGTAATTTGGGAATTATCCTAAAGGCTAAATACATTAGATAAGCCTCAACATGGCTAAGCTTTAATTTATTCAAGTTTTTGCTTTGCATACACATTTTAATTTCTCTTACTATTTCAATTATGTATTGAACCAATTGAACTGAAAGTAATTTAAATAAGATTTAGCTCTGGCAATTTCACATATAATGTTGAACCATATGAACTGAAAAGCAAATATAATATTTGCACAATTGAAAATGTAATTTGATCACTTGTTTCCTCATATTTGAAAGTGCCAGTATTAATTACATAAATTAATGGTTTGAAAATGCAGTAGAATTTTCTGTTTGTATCAATTGTTCCTCACATTTATAAGATTGTATTTCCCCAAAAATTTCTTCATTACGAAACAAAATCTGACAACTCTATTAAGGTAAACATTACTATTCAGGAACTATATAAATCATTATATATTTTTCTTTTAAACATAACAGCAATGTTTAGAGCAGTGATTCTCAACCTTTTTTTGTTGCGGCACATATTTAACGATTTCAAAATTTGGCGGCACACAAAGAGCGCCTTGAGACATATTCCTATTGCTATGCACGCCGCTTCATCACAATTTGGCACTAAGAAAAAGCAAATAATAAAAAAAATAACTTTTTTGTGGATTTAAATACATATTCATGTTAAAAATATTTTTCTTTTTAACTGATATAATTTAATAATATTAACATTATTATATATTTGCAAAATTTGGCGGCACACTTTTGAAATTTGGCGGCACACAAAAGTGCCGCGGCACAGTGGTTGAGAATCACTGGTTTAGAGCATAGACCATCACTGATAATTGATTGATCATAACGTTTATGGCTTCAACAAGGACTTTAGTCGTCTTTTGATCACATCCCATGGTTGACAAGTCAATGACCTCCTCCATCATTTATTTTATCAATAGGCAAGCTACATAATTAAGTAATAGGGGCAAAATATTCGCATATACACGTTTCTGCACAAAGGAAATGCGTTTGGTTGATAACAATGCGGTTTCGTAATCATAACAATAGATCGGAATAAAATATCGGAAATACTTTATGGGCAATTCACTCTCCGGACCATCTTTAGATAAATTCAATTATAATGAAACCACAAGCGGCCTTGGATCACGTGTGTATCGACAACAATAATTTCGTCTGATGTCTACAGACAGATCATGAATGCAAATATTGCATACATAGACGTTAAAAACAAATATCATAAACCAAAAATACAAGTCACTTACTTATGTTTACGTAGCGATGATATCCTGGTGCTCCGTTAAATACTTAATTTCCACCACTTAACACAGTTTTTACGGGAAGTTTAAAGAAAACAAAATTTCAAAAATAAATTACGACTGATTCATTCCGTCTTCGCTGGATGAAAATTTGCGAAGTGTCAAATGAGCGGCGTTCGAAATAATCATGCGATATTAAAAAGCCTAAGCCAATAACATTTATGGTTAATTTTTTAAAAATTCAAATTGAAATTAGTATTTCACATATAATATTTACACCGTTTCTAATAAACAATAATAGCAGAGAAATTTTAAACAGGATAATCCGGATACTCAAAGCAATGGATCCATACTATGTTTTCGAACGCAACTAGAGATAATCATAATATTATTGATTTAAACATCGACTAATTCACATTACATTTTAATCGAAATAGTATATAGAAATTATATTAGATAGAGATATATGCGATTAGAATATATGGATATCGACACCATGAATATTTATAGGAGATTATACTAAGTACTAACTTTAAATATCCGATTCAAGGAGAAGGTACTACAGACTACTAAAGCAACACGATTAAGCGCGGGTCATTCAAATTTTATCAACACAAGAGTTGCAAATAACCTATGGGTACATTTTAAGTGTTATTATGTGTCTATTTTTAAAATATGTATCTAAGCGTTAATCATTATTACGAATCTATTCTATACATTCATCTATTCTATACAACCTAAACTATTTATTTATTTAATAATTTCCTTCGAAATAGAGAACATACTTACACTTTATTTTATTGAACCGGGCTGCGGCGCGGCCTGTCTAAATTTAATGAGCAATAAGCAATTCCTCTATTTTGCTTTTCAACTACTGGAAATTTCACAGAACGCAAACATCTTATTCATATTTCAAGCTTGCTATTTAATGCGCTGAAATATATTGGACCTGCTAACATGTTCACGGCGCGGCGGTCGCGGGTTCAAATCTCAGAACACAACTTTGACTTTTCGGAATTATGTGTATTGATGTTGACCATCTATACACATCATTCCGAACCACTAATGTATGTATGTTGTAATTATTCATACACATAATTATATATACCCAGTATATTATAGCATATATTGTCCCTATATTTATAGGTACGTATTTACATATTAATTATTTATGTTTCTATTTCTATTTCTTTTTTTTATAAATTTTCACTTCATCTCATCTCTACATCATCCAGAGGTAGACTGGTAGATAATGCCTCAGGCATTAAGTCCGCCTTGTATACAATGTATATTAAGTATAATAAATAAATAAATAAATCCCACTAAACTAGCGTGGTGTAATTTATTATGGCTCAACTCCTCTCAATCTTACTCTTGATTGCAGAGAGACCCGTGACCTGCAGTGAGACATACCTATATGGACTTGTACAGAATAGCGCTAAAGTATATAAAACTTAAGACGAAAGTTTCTGGAGTGGAGGCCACGTACAGCCAAGTGAAGTATCGGACGCCCACCCATGAGGTGGACGGATGTTCTGGTTATGGTCGCAGGAAGTCGCTGAATGCAGGCGGCTTCCAACAGGTCTATGTGAGGATCAATGGAGGAGGATATGTTCAGCATTGGACTTCCTGTGACTGAAGAGAGAGAGAGGTTGTGAACGGTAGTACAGTTGGGTAACAACAATACTTTTTTGAACACCAGATCTTTAGGAGTTATTTTGTTGTTGAGTTTTCAGTTTATTGTTGCTTTCTTTAGCGGTGAAGACTTCTCCACAAGAACTTACAATTTAATAAAATCCAATTTGTCCACAATAGTAGACTAATATACCTATTCCCGAAAAAGTTACAATTAATCTAGCAGCCAGTCGTTAAATTATAAGCTAAATAATATGTACTGCTCTAAATATGCTAAGTGTGTGGTTAGGGAAAGCAGTGGAACAATCATATAACTTTGCTTTAGAATAGGTACTATAAGCCCAAGTCAAGGGTCACGTCAACAGGCATAATAAAACATTCAAAATGTTCAAAATTCAAAAATAAATAATACATAGTACTCGCAACATTTGAATCTATCCACTATATAATCAAATTATGCTCAATATGTTTTTGAGAAAATGTTTCATAACCCTGAAATGTCACTTTTACAATGACAATTGTTTGTTTACATTTTTGATCTCGGATTCGATTTCAGAGTAGTCTAGGCAGATAGCCGCTCTTGTAATATAAAGAAAAACAAAATAGGTACTTAGGTAATACATGGGTAATACCATTAATACATTTACTATTCATGCAATTAATCCATAGCTATATTTAGAAATGGACGCTTATGAACACCAATTAATTAGGTATCTGTGACAAATATAGCCGGCTATGGTGTTTGGTTCTTTGCATTGAACCGTGAAAATCAGTCTCCGAAATATTCTTAATTTACGCTAATTAGTTCCAGTTAGCAGTGATTAAGAGGCTTGTTTACCGATAAACTATTTCCGTATGGTCACGTAACATTTAACAGGTCACTATTGTAAGCTAAAAGTTTTAATACTTTATAGGGATCATCTTGTCGGCTTTTGAAGTAAAAATATATCAAGAACATATATTTTTATTATGGAACATAACTTATTGGTTGCAGACCGATTTCACCACGTAACTGTTGAAATCCTAGGCAAAGTCCTGGATAAGTTTAGCAGTTTTTTGCGGCTATAAATCATGATGATGAGAAGCTTTTTGTCATTTTATAAGAAAGTTCTGAAGAGATGTCGAACTAAAAGTTAGTTCGAAAATAGGATAGGTATGGCCTAGGTGTGTCCAAGTTGAACCACAGTGTAGTAGTTGTTACCCTTTCTGTCTTGTTCTATCCTCTATAGTAGAAGGCAAAGACAAACGTCATATTATGATATGACTCAAGAAGCTTATACCCAAATGGAGATTGCATTCCGAATATAAAAGTGAAGCACAAAAATTTGAACTTGAATGACAATGAATGAACTTCACGTGAACTTCATTCATTGTCACTCTAAAGAAAAGGATAGCAGGCAACAGCGACTTCATTCAAGGTCAAATTTTTGTGCTTCAGTGTTTTATACGGAATGCAATCTCCATTTGGGTATAAGCTTCTTGATATGACTTAATGCTGAGGCGGTTTTAGTCCTAATTACATCCCTTGAGATATTTCTACGGTACCAAATATCAACCATAGTAACCTTTGCTCCAAGCTGCTTAAGAACTCCACTAACGACCTCTCATCATTATCCTGGTCATCCCTGTAGAACTGTAGAAACGGTTTACTCGTTTGTCGCTAGACAATTTTAGTATAAAAAATAGGACAATCACAAATTCCAGTCTTACTGCTTGTATGAATACATCTGGCGTTAAAACACACCTGTTTGAGAGAGTGAAATTATCGGACACCTGGTGATAGGCTACTTGAAGGTTGTATCCCTTCGGATACAACATTTTACGATGAACGGGCATATTCTAGTCAGTCTTGTACTCGGGAGTCACATGTCGTGTCGTGTTGTCGACCAGGGCGGCATTGTAGATGTACATATGTGGTACATAAACACATACATAAACTATATTTGGATCACAGACCACAGTGCACTTACCATCTGCAGGTGCTTTCAAGTCATTTAAGTCGGTGAAGGGGGGAGGGGGGTAAAACGGATTATTCATTTGCATTTTAATAAAATGCAATCTTATTTAATTGAATTGATACACATTACAGCCTACGAGAAGTGCGTCAGTTGTAGAGTGAGTGACCTAGGAGTGTCTATCTAAGTACAATTAGGTATTCAACCTTTAAAGGAACAAATTAATAGCTAGCCTGTGTGGTACAAGGTCTTGTTATTCCAACATCAGTAATCTGTGTCTGCAGTCAACTAGCATTAAAGTCTGAACCAAGATTTCTTAGACGTTGTCATTAATATGATTATTCTTTTTATAGCAAACGTTGCTGAAATTGACGCTTATTGTTGTAGCTAGCTCATTTTACAAATGACTTGATTGATGTCATTTGATCTTTTTAGTTAGATATCGTTGTACTTGCCTTATCTTTTGCCGTCCACATTATTATATTAGATTTTAATGAAACACGTTAGGTAATTGTCAGCTCTTATAGGTTTTTTTATTATTTTTAATTTCAATCCTTAAACATCCTATTCCTGTTCTTAATAATCTCTCGTTACTAACTTTTCTTACTAACTTTCTTTTCCTCTTTTAACGGTTCGTTTTATGATTAAAAGAGGCTTTACTCGACCACGATGGCCTAGTGCAGTTTGGTTTACCTACTAGTTTTTTATATCCTTAATTAATTATATATAGAATATTTTTAAGTACTTACATAAGGCCAGTATTCCTCCATCTTAAAAATTTGGAATGTAATAAACATCTAAAGCACAAAATGTCGGGAATTTATGATTCTTGTTTAAACATGCATTCACTTGCTTGACTACCCGGTTCCCAATAAACAAACCTTGGACTTTCATTGTCTGGCAGTCTTTGCATCGGAGATGGCAAAGGATCTGACACTTGACAGTGAATTATGAGTCTATGGTTTTGATTCCGATTTCCAGTCTCGGTGACGTGAGACCAAAAAATACTCTCAGTAATACCTACGCACTTCACGAGACTCATGATGTGGAACAGGAATACATGAGTAACTGTACCTTTTGTTTATTTGCAGTATAATGTGCCTACAAAATTGTCTTGAAGTGGGTCGGCATGATATGTCCCTAAAGGCTGCGTACGATAACCTGTTGAGTGCCGTCAAGGTTTTTATTAAATGCTTTGATTGTTGTTGCCTACCTGCCCTTAACCCACAATCAAGTGGAGTCAAAGAAACGTCATTATTCATGGTTATAATTTAAAGAGCAGCTGCCTTTTAACTTGACACTTTCAGATACCTCTTCCTCGATTAGCGCTTGACAAATTTCCCACATTTTTAAAAATCCAATAAACCTGTCAAGACTTGGTAGAGCCCCCGACTTACTTTAGCATCTTTCTACAAGTATAATCGACATAAGTTAAATACAGTATTTATCGTCAGTCGACACAATAATGGCGGCCCTCGACTGTGACAGACTTGCGTATAAATGTCCAGGCGGACATAAATGCTAAAGAGCCTACAACTATTAGAATTAGTGAGGTGTGTAATAAGCAATAACTTATGAATTATACATGGCTGCGAATTGGTAGTACAAAGTTCATTGACCAATTGACACAGTTCGAATGTTATTGACTTATTCAAGTGATTTTAACCGTTACTTATTGTGTATCTATTTAATCTAAAGGTCAATGGATTTTTTTGCAGAAAGCCTATGTGATCGACAAACTTTCGTATTTTGGGTTCAGTCTGTATACGGGGTGATAGTTACACATGGTACTTAATTTAACCCACATGTTTCTCATTACCCCAGTCCCCAGGTGACATAGTCCATAATTTGAAAAAAATATGAATAGATTTTTTTGTCAAAAATCGTGATTTTAGTTTTCAAGACTTCTGGGCACCCATCTAATAGATACGAGTATTTTTATCGTTTAGCTGAACTTCAAAGCGACTACTAAACTTACCTGAGGCGTAAAAATTAAAATGACTCGGACTCAAATCGCGATTTTTGTCAAAGCTATCGTGCAGTTTTTCTGCAAACTTTGTACATTGTTACCTAGGGGGTTAGGAACATGTGGTTTAAATTAAATACCATATGTCAATATCACGCTGTACATTCGGTATCGACACCAGCATAACCGGCGAGAAATATTAATCTTTTGTAGATTGCATTTGATTTAATATCCCCGTGGCGCAGTTCGTAAGACACCTGCTGTGAAACAAATATTTGTGTGATCCACAGGTATTTATTTCGAGTCTGGGTGTATAGGAGACCGAAAAGGCTAGTATTTTCTGATACCCACGACACATGACTCGATCTTAGTGTGGGGTCAGACTTGGCACGTGACTGCTGAGTGTATTTAATTATTCTGTTTTTTTTTATTCACTGACTTTCTTGTTCCGGGTTCCGGTGTCAGAGTTTAGTATTTCAGTCATAACTGATATTATTGTATGTTTTTAAGTAATTACTATTTTAGTTTGTACCGTTATCGTATGTTTTTAATAAATATCTCGGCGAGTGTGTTGGTTTCATTACAGCTCTAATTTTCGTAAGCAGACAATGTGTCATTTGGTAATGTATGTTTGGTCTACGTATTGGATGCAAATGTCCGTTTTTTTCTGACGCTACAAAACTTTTGACTCTTTTCGTTAAATTAAATTGCCGTCTGCCGATATTATTTTTAAAATGTTCTTAAGTAAAGTATGCCAGTTTCATAAATCGATAACGTATTGGGACGAAAAATACTTACTAGAATTTACAGACATTTTTATGACTACCTTATAGCAGACACTAGACAGAGACAGTAGGCTGTAGGTCTATTGCAATAACGAGATGTAGGGTGGCAATACCTGCAAAATAATATTATTGACCTGTTATTTATTGGTTTAAATATTGTATACAAAAACTGTCGTTGTACAAGTCCTTACTCCAGGGCAGCGGCCTCATCTTCAATCGAGAGTACGATTGAGATGGGTTAGGCCATAGTTCCTTCACGGCTAAAGAGCGTGCTAATTGATTTTAAGCGATGCACACATGACTCCGAAAAGTCAGAGATTTCTTCTTAGATTCGAACCCGTTAACTCGGCAGTTCACGTTCGGTGCGATAGAAACATCACCTCTACGCATTTACCACGGAAAATAAAATCACGGAAAAGCATAAATTAGTTTTTATAAACATATAAATTATTAGGGCAACGTAAAATTCTCATAGTTTATGCCAGGTGTTGCCACGAACAAGAAGCAGGCGTTCCTGGACATTAATTATTGCATTGTATACAAAATTGTTTAAAATTTTACATGACCTTGACTTTTTATTGGCCGATGAACTTGGGAACTTTAACCCCATTGGTCAATATCCACGTGCCGCACTGCGCTATCTACTTCCGAACTTTCTTTAGTTTGGGAACCAAATAACATGCGAACCGTACTTCTTAAGTTTCAGATGAATTAAAACTTTGTACACATAGAATTAAAGTAGAAAGTGCAATGGTAAGGTGATTACCACCGCAGTCATTCATGTGTTTGTGCCATCTCACATCAGCCAGTACACACTTGTTACACTATGGAGTGGTCGCGTCGTGCATTTTTAAATTTTTAAAACGCGTACGCTTGTATTGTTTATTTTTAATTTTGTGTACCACTGTGGCCTGTGACATTGATGACTGTAATTTCCAATAGTTTTATTTTAGCACTTAAGTGAATTATAAAAGGAGGTTTAATTCTATAATTAAACAGCAGATTGTTTTGAAATGGTAAGTTGGCACATGTGCCAGTTTTGTTTCCCTTCGCTTTCAGCGTAGTATATCAACAAACGCGACACACAATACTTCAATATTCATACGTTTCACATATAAATAAAAACTATTAAAATTTTTGTGTACCAAGTTATAGGTATAAATTAATTTAATGGCTGATAAAATTGATAAAAATTGTTCATTTACTCGCAGTATAGGTACTATTGACAGTCCGTTTCTGTTATAAGGACACTGATAATGTACCAATTGTAACATTTTACTAATCTATACCTACTAATATTTATAATGCATTCAATGTTGTTGAATGCATTATAAATATTAGTAGGGCAGCGTTCGGGAAACTACGCGACGTCTTCTCGTCCAAAATACCTCAGTGCCTTAAATCGAAAGTCTGCGATAGTTGTGTGTTGCCAGTGATGACTTACAGCACCGAGACGTAGCCTCTCACTATGGGCCTTATTAGGAAGCTCAAAGTCACTGAACGAGCTATGGAGAGGGCTATGCTCGGGGTTTCCCTACGAGATCGAATCAGAAATGAGGAGATCCGTAGGAGAACTAAAATAACCGACATAGCCCACCGGATTAGCAAGTTGAAGTGGCAATGGGCAGGGCACATAGCGCGGAGATCTGATGACCGATGGGGTCGGAAAGTGCTCGGATGGAGGCCGCGTATCGGAAAGCGCAGCGTAGGACGTCCACCCACAAGATGGTCCGACGACCTGGTAAAGGTCGCGGGACGTCGCTGGATGCAGGCTGCCTCCAACAGGTCTCTGTGGAAATTTTTGGGCGAGGCCTATGTTCAGCAGTGGACTTCCTTTGGCTGATGGATGGATGGATTCAATGCTGGACAAAGAAAATATAATATTATATTTCAAAATTGAAATACATACCTAAATATTATTTATACATATATGAATTTCTAACGAATCTTGTGCACGATATTAAGCTTAAAAATACTTTTTTTAATATACTTTAATTCAATATAAAATTATTCTCTTAACACATTTGCCCTTATTATATTTGCTTTACATATGAGTGTATGTAAAATACTGAAATATAATATCGTTTATGTCACAGTTGGTTAGACGCCCACTTTGTGTAAAACGCACGGTAAAACGTGTGCCTACGGGTTCGATCCCCGCACTGAAACAAATATTACATACATACATACATAAACTCACGCCTTGTACCCAGAAGGGGTAGGCAGAGGTGCCAGGGCACCCACATTTCGCCTTGTATGTTCCGTCCCACAATGTGATAGGTGGCGAGCCTATCGCCATATCGGGCACAAATTCCTGACTCTGGGCTGATACTGAATAGAAAAATCCAATATCACTTTGCCCAACCCGGGATTCGAACCCGAGACCTCAGCTTTGTAACCGTACCGTAGTACAACTACGCCACCGAGGCAGTCTGAAACAAATATTAGTGGGATTTACAAGCATTTGTTCCGGGTCTATGTGTTTGTGAGACCGAAGAGTCTCACGTAGTTTTTGATACCCATGACAAAAGACTTGTAGAATAGTGTGGGGTCAGGACTACACATATTTGAATTTTATTCGTCTACAAGACTCCAGCCTTTTTTTATTGCTATGAATGGCGAGACGAGCATGCCGTTCGCCTGATATTAAGCGATATGCTCGCGATATAAGCTTAATATGATCAGTAGCAAAACCAAATAGCACCTTGAATTAGAAAGCAATACTTGGCATTCCACTGCGCTCGCCATCCTGAGAAATAAGATGTTAAGTTTCAATATGTCTGTTTTTTTTATTTATTTATTTAAATCTTGATTGTACACATAATTTTTTTTATTACTAAGAATAACTAAGTAAGTAATACCTGATTTCGTAAATATAAAATAATTACCTAAAATAACTATAAATATCTGAAGTGCTAATGAATAAATTGATGATTAGTTTTGGTAATTATAGGACTTTTGAACTTTTGAATTGAAGTTCATGGATTACACAGATTTACTAATAACAAGACTTGCCTAACTTGGATTTGAACCTAGTACCTACATCGCTGGCCAACCCGCACTAGGCCAGCGTGGTGGATTACATGGCCTAATCACTCTACAATAAAATCGTTCTCTACATCAAAGAGTAGGCTCGTGCCCAATTGTGGGACGTATATGGGCTGATACAATATGATGATAAATCTTACATTTTAACCAAAAGCGAAGTGGAGCTACAAATATTTATTTTGCCATCAGGGTCCAAATTTGACAAACACTCCCTGCCAAAAGCCTCCGGATTCACTACTAAGCTGTACGCTGCAAATTTCCTTTGTCAGAATTTATTTATGTCTCTAATAAAAACATGAAAATATCCAATAGTAAGATTACGAGTGGTCTTGCGTTGCATATCGATATTATATCAGTCTGTATTTGGCGGCCGTGTTACTTAAGTACATGCGGATGATAAAAACAACAATATTTTTCCTAGATGGGTTTATTACTTCGATAACCTTTTCTTTCGCCTTCACACAGCCACTGTCGCCAGCCGTGACATTTTTGTCACACTTTTTCAGTTATTTTTATATCAGTATGATTTCTTGATACTCTGAGTTAGTTATTAGTAAAGGTATAGTAAATACTTGATAGATAACATTTTTTTGTCTTGAAATATAATTAAGTTTTTAATAAATATTAGGTAGTTATCCGAATTATAAACGCATTAACAGATGTTATACAAGAAACTAGAAAGGAAGGAAAGGAAGAACCACTCTCAATCGTACTGTCGATTGTAGAGGAGACTGCAGTGGGACGTATATGGGCTGATACGGACGGACACAAGAAAGGAACCAAATGGTAGAAAAGCTCGCTTAAAATAAGTCTGATTCCTTTTTGATAAATATTCAAAATGCACGAATGATATTAATGAGTTGGTTTTTAAAAATATACGAACAAGAGTAGAGACCGAAGGGAGAGATACGGAGAGAGAGAAAGATCAACTTTTGTAATTCCACCATGAATATTACTGACTGATGGAATCGCGACTATAAAATGATTGTTTCAATTATATTTCACACATCTTCAACTGACTTCAAAATAATAAGCAAAGCAATTCTTTATGGTCTTAATATTTTTGACATGGCATATGATTATGAATTCAACTGTCCTGCACCTCTCGAATTCAAAATATATTCAAAAATACCAATAGGTTATATTCTAAAGAATTCTAATCCGATTTATATCAGTTTCATTTTTGGGTTCCGTACCCAAACACAAGAAGAGAGTTCTTAAAGGATCACTTCATTATCCATCTGTCTGGCAAGTATTATATTTTCACTTCGTTTTGATCTGTTATCACGAGTTAAAGTTTTTATTGCTTTTGTATAGGTTTTGTAATCTACTTATACCCATACTAGCGGGTACCGGGTGCACATACACTTTATTGAAAATATATATTTTATCGTCAATTTTCCCAGGGATTATGTAGATTTCTAATGATAAATGATTTTTTTAAAATGGGTCTAGTAGTTTCTGAGCCTATTCAATGGAAACAATACAATTTTTCCTAATATTTTTTTTTTATTGCTTACTAGCGGCCCGGCCCAGCTTCGCCTGGGTGCATATATTTTTTGATTCCACCCTACACCAAATACATGTTATTTTTCGTATAAAATCTTGTATGCCTAAACTTGACGTAGCTGTCCTACTGTCCGGCTCAATCCCGTCTCATCCGTCTGTCCAGTCTTTTCTTATAACGTGAATTTACATTTCGTCCTATCAATTCTGTCAGCTATCCCAGCCCTCTCCCGTACCTTCCACTCTATTATATCCCGTCTCTCCATATACATGTACATATAAAGATTGCCTTATGAAATTTTGACATTAAAAACTTTAGCGTTTTTTATTGTCCATCCAATATTCCTTCCCTTATATCATCTTTCTCTAAACAACGTTTTTTTATGAATAACTCATTCTAAATTAGTAACTAGTAGTGGTAAATTAATTTTACACTACATAAACAAAAACAAAAAAAAAAAAAATAAGTATGCCAAGTGTTCTAAGTCATGTACTTGCCATGCACATTTTTTTTCGTGACGCTAAGCGATTCCACCCAGTAGTTATGGCGAGACGAGCATGCCGTTCGCCTGATGGTAAGCGATACGACCACTTATGAAAAGTAGTAAAACCAAACACCTTGAATTACAAAGCAAAGCAGTGAGATACCAAATCTCACTGCGCTCCTGAGACATAAGGTGATAAGTCTCAATATGTCCAGTAACTGGCTACAATATCCTTCAAACCGAATCAGAACAATGCATTTCTATTTTTGGTGGGAGAAATAGAACCATAGTGGTACCCAATCCTAATACTTAATAACCTTCGATCAAATATAGACTAGAATATACGTAACGGCCTAAAAATTGCAAGAGAAATAAGATCACAATAAGCGTGTGCTCTTATTTTATTTTAGTATGGTCAAAAATAGAATAAATCTTAATTTAAAGGAATAAGGTTTATTGTTATCTGAGGTTGATTATCATTTAAGACTTTTTGTTACATCTCGTAGTTCGAAATTCAAATGTATAAGTATATGCACCTTGGCCACTTTTGGCGTGTGATTTTGTTCCGGACCCTGTATCTAGTATATATTTGATCGAAGTTAATATAATAATCGTTTAGAAATATTGTATGTGGAGTAGGTATATTACGAGCTGTCACTCAGTCACGCACGTGTTACGGCATAGGTGTTGCTTACTCTGTATTACATTTAAAACAACAATATTCTTAGTTTACAAACTATACGTGATGCATTTAATGATTTTATGTTAACTATCTGTGCACTGTTCACGATTTTAGCTGAGGATATTTACATTAATTTATTTTCTTTGTATTTTTTGAGTCCTATATTAAATGATTTTAAGCTTACGTCTAAATTTGCATAAGGGATGGATGATGTCATTAAAAACAATCATTATGAAGACGATATCAATATTAGTCCATATACGTCCTACTGCACGGGACTCCTTTACAATCGACAGTACGATGGAAAGGGTAAGGCCACCACCACGCTGGCCCGGTGCGGGTTGGTGGACTTTTACATATCATATAAATTCTTCCGATTCGCTATGGTTTGCAGGTTTCTTCATAATGTATCAATACACACGTGACCATAAATAGACGATATATTGATGAAATACTATCCCATATAATGATAAAGCTGTTTCTCCACCTGTGTATGGTGGTAGTATTCAGGCAGATGTCAGTAACCTACTACTAGCTACAGCGTCTCCGGCAATTTCATCTACTATACGAAACGCAACAGCATAGCTTTTATTCCAATTCGCTTTGTTTGTGAAATTCTTATTTCCACATTGGTCAAACCGTACCTTAGCTTAAATAACTTATGTACACGATGGTTCTACCACTTCGACACCTCAAACATTTTATATTGTCATTATGAGCTTGTAACCTCTCTCTGCATTTTTTTCGCCTTCCATGTATCTCAGTCATGGGCTTTATACGAGCATTCTTTCCCATATCATTTTACCACCCAAATATGGCATTAAAAAAATCACAAAAAAATAGTCTCGTTTCTTTGAGAAATTTTCAGTTGCAATGTGTTTGTAGTCACTAAAACTACTACCCGACTTCGTTTTCGGCAGCATTCTTGATATACTCGTATAACATGCGACACCCATGACCAGCCCAGTCCCATTTGATCTAGGCGGCTTTTTTACAAACGTTGAATAATTTGATTCTGGAGCATATTTTGCTATTCCTAATTCAAACATTTACAAACAATAATCTTATACATTCTAGCTATATGTTTTAGTTATAAGTTAAGCTGGACTTTATCTAAGTAGTGTAAATGCACTTTTGTATTTCAATTTGAAGCACAGTGTAGCCAGAGCGGTCGTATCGCTTACCATCAGGCGAACGGCATGCTCATCTCGCCATACAAAGCAAAAAAAAAGTTAGCTCTTGCGTTAGGAATCTGGTCTTAATCAAACGAGCTGTAATTAAAACCAAGTAGTTTTCTAATGAGCGCGGCCGGTGCGGCGCGGCGTGTTCGCCATTGAGTTAAATTCGTTAGGCATTTCGCCAAGTGAAAGGATTTGCAAAGCTTTGCCTTTTGTATCAGTATATTTTATTTAAAAGCGTGTACCAACGAAGGAGAAATAGTTTTAGGTAAAAAAAAACATTTCAAATCATAATATGCCTACTCAGATGTGATGCGAAACTTCCCTCCGACATATTTTCTTCCTTATCTCCATTCTCCACCTATTTGGAGAAGCAACGCGCCATTAGGTGCCTATGAAATATGTCTCTTTTAATACATTTTCCTTATTGGCATAACTGTTAAACCAAGCAGAAATAATAATATTTTACGTAATAATATCCTGTATCGCTCGCCTGTTATGTACCGCTGTTGAATATACGGAGTGATATTGACATTTATAGTAAAATCCGTATATTTTTTTTTATGTGTAACATTCTCGTTAATCTAAGTAACCATTGAAGACACATGTTATTTAATTTAAGGCACATGTTTCTCATCACCTCAGGTGACATAGTACAGAATTTGAAAAAAAGACCTGTATTTTTACCGCTTTCTTTACATTAAGTTCGGTTCGGGAACCCACCTGATCCGTTAAAAGACTACTATATGGTTTGATCAAAAGCTTTGAAAACTTCCAAAAACTATCAGGCAGTTATTTTTCAAACTTGGTAAAATGTTACCTGTGATGATGAGGAACATGTAGTTTAAAATAAACACCGCATATTTAATTATTACGCAACATGCTACCAATTCATCAAAGCATATTAGGTATACCGTATAAGTACATGTATGTTATTCTGGTAAACATAACAATTAAAAATTTTGACCAAACTAAATAGTGACAGGAAAACTACTAATAATAATTTATTTATTTATCCATTAAATGACTCACTAACAGTTAATTGATTAAACAATGATTAAACATGTATAATAACAGATGTGAAACGACATTCATTAATACAATATAATAAAAAAAAACTAATTTTAAAAATAAGCTGAACATGACATAGCTAATAACTACACAAAAAAAAAATAGAATGCAACAAATCAATATCACTCTGTATACAGTATAACACAATGACTGTTACTAATTAAAGCATGTCAATAGATGTTACGTTATGCAGATCAATGTACAGTTGTTAATACGGACAATATATTCTTCCTGGTAATTTAGTGAGTACGTATTTATCCATTGAGAAGGTACCAAACGTACGTGATGTTACAATTGCCATGCCAAATAAACAAACTATAAACCACATTATTGTGAGACATAATGAATTTAAAATACACTCTTAGAATAATAATGATTTTCCCTGAAGTATAAGACTTGTTTGAAGTGACGAAGCTTGGGTCTATCACAAACATCAATAATAACATTTCTATAGAGATAGCTCTATTTATTAGCTCAATGCGCCTTTATTTATACTAAAATATATTTTAGTATCAGCCCGTATAAGTCTCACTGCAGGACACGGATCTCCTCTACAATCGAGAGTACGATTGAGAGTGGTCAGTTAGTCCACCATGCTGGCATGTAAAATATATGCATTGTTATTAAACAATTCACCGGAGTTACCGACGTACCTGAAGTTGCACAGCACGACATACATACATGCATATAAGCAATGACAATACAATGACTATTTAAATGGGCACAATGCAAACGTCCCAATTAGCTTCAATGTCGATGATCCATTTATACGAACCCACTAATGCACATTGTAATCGCAAACTTCAAAATTGCTGACTAAGAAGTGTTGTCATTCCTCGTAATCTTCCTTCTTCTCTTCAGCTACAGGTAGTCCTCAGCTGAACGTAGGCCTCCTCCAATGATCTCCAAATCGACCTAATGGAAGCGACCTGCATACAACGACTTTATGCAACCTTAACCAGGTCTTTCGTCCACCTTGTAGACGCGTAATTTAAATTAATTGTTGAGCATAGGCGTTTCAAAGAAATTTAGAACGATATTTTGGACTGATTACATACTGACTGCACAGTTAACCATCATCCGTAATCGTTTACAGCACAAACATAAAAAAATGAATAAAAAATATATTTCATGTTGCTAAAAAATGTTGGTGTTGCTCTCACAGGTGTAGCACGTTTGCAAGCTCTGGTTAAATATGTTAAGCAATTATTCATAAAATCTTGTTTTTATTCGAATAACAAACTTATTTTTAACAGTTGAGTAGGTACTTGTTGTTGAGTAGGTTAATGCCAGGATAAACACCACGTGAACACTGCTATCGTTAAACAGTCTGAAATATAATATCCCATAACGCTTTTGTCATGGCAAAAACAGTCTCAATAGGGTTAATTGACAAACAAAGAAAACTAAATTAAAATTCTATGCATCCGTTTATGAGCTATGATCACACCGACAACAAACACACACAAAAGCTATAAGAAGACGTAGAAGTTTTTACATAGAATGTTGAAAAATACTTTCTTTTATATTTAAAGTACACAACTCGTCTTTGCACAACTCTGTAGCGCGTAAAAAGGCTTTTGATTATACGTCTTCCATTCGTTTATTTTATTTTTGACACATCGAGTACTGAATCAAATAGTGATGGCCTGATGCGTTATCGAATCAATTTTTTATGACAAACGATTTTATTTTTGAACAAGTTTTAATCGATTTAATACATATTTTATTTTTTCCTCCATGCATTGTTTTATAAAACTTCAGGGATATTTAAGTTACTTGATTTAATAATTATATTAAAATAAACCATTTACTCATGTTAAGTTAATATTCTTATCACTTCCGTCGGCAATAGTAATGTTGTTAAAAACAAATTGTGAAACGGCAACACTGGGCAGACAGGTGACGCGCGCCGCCATTTTGTGGTCACTCACAACGAGACGCCCGCGCCCGTGCTAGTGTTTTCCGTTCGCTGAATTTTAATTCACATTTTTCATACGTCGAGTTGAGTATTTATATTCCTCCGTATTGTTTTACCCGTGAATTCCTACATTTGGTTGAATTGAGAACATCGTACCTGCCTTCATCACTTTCAAAATGCCTAAAGGAAAGGTGCTTAAAGGACAAACAAGGGAGTTTGTGTTGCGACTTCATGAGTACTTTGAAAGGGAAAGCCGTAATGGTGGACCTCTTATACCAGTGACTCAAATCAGAGACCGTGTTTCAGCAGCATTAGGTATTACTGCTCCAACAGTTTCAAAAATAATTAAAGAAGGCTACGGCAGTAGTGGCATGGAACAAAACAAGCCATCTACACCTAACTAAGAAAAAACGTCAGCCCTTTAAAGTGACAGCAATTGACAGTTTTGATGGTGATGCTATTCGTCGTCATATATACGATTATTACCAAAGAAAAGAGATTCCTACTTTACATAACCTAGTACAATCTCTGAAAACTAGTGGCTTGTTCCGTGGTCAAAAGTCTTCTTTGGCGAAGGTATTGAATAGGATTGGATTCCAATACAAAAAATGTGACAAAAGAAAAATATTGATGGAACGCAATGATGTTGCTTTGTATCGATGCGAATTTTTAAGACAAGCTAAAAAAATAGAAGACTGGTCGAATGTTGTTTTCACCGATGAAACTTGGCTCAATGCGAATCACACGGTATCAAAAACTTGGACTGACAACACTGCTAGCTCCTCGACCGCAGTGCCAATGGGAAAAGGTGAAAGAATTATAATTTGTCATGCAGGAACCGCAAAAGGATTTGTGCAAGATGCTATGTTAGCTTTTAAATCAAAGAAAACAGGGGATTACCACGAAGAAATGAATTCCGAAGTATATGAAAAATGGTTTCGGGAAATGTTATTGTCACTCGAACAGCCATCAACAATATTTATAGATAATGCGTCCTATCACTCTCGGCAAATTAACAAAATGCCAACGCAAGCCAGTAAAAAAAATGAAATAATAAACTGGCTCCGTAACAATGGCGAGGAGGTGGACGAGTCCCTATTAAAAGTAGAGTTACTTAAAATATTAAAAATGAGGAAGCAGCCTAAACGATACGTTATAGATGAAATGGCTGCAGAACATGGGCACACCATCCTTAGAATTCCTCCATATCATTGCCAGTATAATGCCATAGAGCTAATATGGGCGCAAGTGAAAGGATATGCTGCGAGAATAAATACAACTCCTCCTTTCACCGCAAACAAAATGCTGGAGTTGCTTAAAAATGCGTGTGAAAATGTGACGCCTCATAACTGGGCGAGTGTCGTAGATAAGACGAAGAAAGAAATAATGTCTGATTGGGATCGCGATGTCGCATTTGACAACTTACCCATGCACTCATTAATAATTAGTGTTACTGGGGATACGAGTGACGACGACGCCGATTCCGACGAAACAGACGATTGTTTATAAATAAAAATATTAACAAATTACCTTTTAGTTGTTTTAATTATTTAATCCTTAAAGTACTATGAATTCCAACATGGTTTAACTGTTTATTACAAGTAGGTACTAAACATTTATTTTCGTTGTAATCATTGTAATTATTTTAAATTAAACTCTTATTAAAAGTCACTTCAATACGTATACCTTTATTCATATTAATTAATTTGCAGCAAATACATTCGATCCTAATATTGGGTACTATATTACGTTTAACTGTTTTCATTAGCATTTTAATGTAATTTTATTTCAAATGATTCCGATTGATTGATTCTATTCAAAATCGTTTTTGTTATCTGTGGTCATTCGTTACGAATGGCACAACTCTAAGTGGGCGTTACCCGTCAAGAAAGTATCTACTTTTATTTCAAAATATTGTTCTACTGTAATGTCGTACTTTATAGGCGTGAACTGTCAAAAATAAAATAAACGAATGGAAGACGTATAAGTGTATTCTTGGTTAATTGCCCCTCGTTTAATAATAAAGGAAAACCTCGTGAGGAAATTTACATAACTGAGAGTTCTATGATATTTTAAACATGATATACAATTCGCACTAAACTAGCGTGGACCGTGGTAGACTAAGCTCTAACACTTCCATTGGTAGAGGATGCCCATGCCGCGTACTGGAATGAGCAATGCTAAGAAGTGGCTCAAGGAAATTAGTTTTGATATGTGGATTCTACGAGATACAAGGAGACTTATTCAAAAACATTTTCCTGGAAAAATGTATGCCTAAGCTTCACAAGACTTAGAAATTCCTTGTATTTGTGTTTGATAATGAATGTTCATGCAAACAATATTGAAGAAAAATAGGTATTCGGTATGTTACTAACAAAAATATGCGTAGTTTAAAATTATTTATGTATTCCACCTGCCAAGCCGTAAAATTGTAAGACAGTATTTCATGAATATGGAAATATCTTCAGAATTATTATACCTTTACGCAAATAGGCAACACTTGAACAAACATACAATAGATTTTCGTACTCAAGGCCTTTAGTATATTAAGGAGTTTGGCTTCTATTTTAGGAAAAAGTATGGAACCAGAGGTTTAAAAAACATTAGATATGTCTTTTTATAGTTACTAATTGGTGGTTTTATTCTACAAATGAAATATAAATTTAGAACAACGATCAACAATTTGCGTTGCCTAATATCTTATTTTCTGGGTCAAGTTTTAGGTAACCAATTTTTAACACATTTTAAACTTATATTTTATAACTTTTGTTTCAACATAAATGTGCATAATTTCTTTCATAAAATAAATTGCTCTTCCTCTGGTTGTTGCATAAGTTTGCGTGGTGTCTGCGTGCAGTAATTTTTATCTGCAGACTGTAATAATGTTCGGCTGATTTTACGATCTGTCTGACGTCAATCCTATTGGGAAATTATGCAACTTCGAGTAAATCATGGTTTAAATGCCCAGCTCTGGCAAACTACATATTATTTTGTGCTAGAATGAATTATGGCAGGTCTACGCAATTATAACTGCAACTTCTGTTAGCCAAATCAACAGTAGCGAAAAAAAATCACGTAGAGCGTTTTGTTTGCGTATTTAGAGATACTAAGTTTTAATTAAGCCGCAACGATATGGGGTTGGCAACAAATAAAGTTCCATTTTCCTACACAGCGAACTGAGAGACAAACTGTTAAACGAAGGGTTAATTATACTTCTATTTTATAAAGAATTACAACTGGAAAATTCAGATGTAAAGCTCCACGAACAAATATTCATCAATGTTAGAAAGTTTGATTCCAATAATTGTGTAGGCTTAGGAGGAGAGGGGAGGATTGGATAGATGCTATAATATGTAGGTAGGTAGGTATTTACATTTCGATTTATTTTACATTTTTATTAAAGTGTATAAACTGGTTATATCTTGTCTTCGTCAATGAATTGTATGTTGCTTTGATCTTCGCAAGACTTTTTAAATACAATATATGTATTTGTAAGAACTTGCCTCTGACGAACAACTTTCTTATTCCGATGCGTACTGGTTTAACAACTACGTTCGGATTTACGAATCTACATTCGCATATTAAACTTCGCAACCGTGCGACTTATGTTACTTCGTTTTACCATACATTCTCTTTTTTTTACATGTTTTATTCCAGACTTGCCTTTCTGAGGTTGGACCTACGTGATGTTATTTATGGTAATATTATTTTTTTAGGTACATCGTAAATAGTTTGTTTCATTTCTATTATTTATACTGATTGATTATTATAAATTATTTATGATACTGCTACTCCTGTATATTCATTGTATTGTAAATTTATTTTGAAAAGAGCAACGCTAGAGTTTCTTGTCCGTACTTTGGTGAAGACAGCCTTGTGAACCGGGTGGTAAAGAAAAAAGTGATGGTTGGGATATGCGACAGTCATGCGCTACTAAATTACTACTATATATGCGATTAACATTGAGATTTCCACTGCGATCTAAGAGTTAACACTTTCCTATATAGGTAGTGTATTATCTATGATTAACACTTTCCAAACACAACAGGAAATATTACACTAGAAAAACTGCCAAGGAAAGGTCTATGGAAACACATCCGGTCAGCCTCGTAATATATATTGATTTATAACTGCATAGTAAAAGAACAAAATTACATCCGTAGCCTTCCTTGAGACTCGATAAGATTGTTGATTGCGGTGTCGTATGATTTCCTTAAAGCATCATTATTTTACTTTAAAATATCATCTTTTTTTATGTCATGGCAAAGTGACTCACTGTACCTGATTGCTAGTGCAGAGCTGTTTTATGTTTAGCCGTTTAGACTTCCGTATTGTCCAAATATTATCGAGTGCCCAAAATGAACCTCAGATTTAGGTCATTAATGCACTATGATACTTAAACTGGTCTTAAACACTTATCTATTTGGAATAAAATGCAGACTACCACAATACAAATAACAGGATTGGTCCTTATACCTACTCACTTTTGCTACCGTCAAAGAATGGATAAATTTTTTAACCAACTCAAAAACCCAATGGGAACTTTGCAGTTTTTTTATCAGATAGACTATTAATTAGATCCCCCAGTGCGCTAAAGTAATGAATCCAGCACTCCCATACGATGTGGAAGGAAAGAGTAAAAACAGTGTTCATTCATTAGAACTTGTAAAAGGTTATACAAAAGCATTTTTATTACGTCTCAGCCTGTGCAATAAACAGTTGCATTTTAAATCACACACCTTGCACTAGGCCAAGGCGAGAGATCATAGTTCTTGGTGTTTATGGTATCAATATTTATTTTATAACCCATAACAACCGCAATTAAAATTCCGAATGTCGTTTATTAAGGTTTAATAAATAGAACACTCACACTTATTGATTTAACTGTAGTAGGATATAATCGTATCAGATAGTCTGGAATCAGTTGCAAAACGTATGGTAACTAATTTATTATACTGCTATAACATAAAATAAGAAAAAAAATAATTCACATAATCCGCTTCCGTTTACAGGCGCAATTGCAATACACGCCAAAAAAACATTCAATCGAATTGATTACATACTCTTTTGAAGTTGATCAAAACGAGATTGTATTAAACATTGGAAAAAGAGAGAAAAATATTTTTCTTTCCTATCCACCGTTGTTTATTTTTTGTATTCAAATTTAATTATTATCCTTATTACAACTAATTGACGTCAAACAAGTAAAACCGTATAATTAGGTTGCCGTTGCTCTTTATAATGTAAAAAAAAGGTAAGATTCCATTCAGATATCCGGATCTGGGAAAATATTCAAGGTTTCTATAAATATAATAATCATAATCATAATTAGCCTTTATTGTGCTTTAACTGTTTACATTACTAAAAATATATAAAATAATAAAACAATATTTTAAAACTATTGTACAGTCATAGCCCCATATTAGGTATAAGCCTCCTCCATTTTTGTCTCATTGTTGCTGACTTCATCCAGTCCCTGCCCGCTGTCTTTTGTATGTCACCAGCCCACCGATTCTTTGGTCTACCTCTTGCTCTTTTACTACCACACATCTGTAAATATATCGCATAAAATTTGTTGAGTATTATGTAAGCAAGATTACATCTTAAACCGACGCATACTATAATAGTTTACCAATACTCATTGAGATATTATACTAGAGGGGATACTAGATGGAACAAACATACGCGAATCCTATACCAGCACAATGCGCAAAAATTTTGTTACTGATGTCCCCTCTAGTTCAATTTTAATGATACCTCAATGCTAATACCTGGAAGATTAAAATAACAATTAAGTATATAAATACATCCAACAATTGTCGTGTTTTTTTGGTGGTTTTTTGCTTTTTTGGACTTTTAACTGCCGTCGGTAAGATGTTTATAAAGAGAGGTTCAAGGTTTTTAAAATTGTAAAGAAAAGGATTCTTAGAAATAATCGCGTCGAGGAATTCTATAGATTCAATCCATCGTTTTACTTCATAAGAATTCTTTTTTTACATCTAGTTTATTAATCGTGTGGCATGATTTTAAGAACACGATTCTCTGATATTTCTTTTGGGTTGAATACAGAAGTGTCGATGACTGTCTATTTATGTACCGTACCTAAACAATAAATATGTTAGGTATGTGATTTTCAGTTAAAAAAATTGTTATTTTATTGCAAGAATCGTGAAACGAGCATGCCGTTCTCCTGATGGTAATCGATACGGCCGCACATGGACAGTATAAAATCAGTACCAAACAACGCCATGAATTAGAAAGCAATGCTTGGCATTCCACTGCTCTCGCCTTCCTGCAACATAAGATGTTAAGTCTCAATATGTCCAATATACTCTGGCAACAATTTCGTTAAACCCGAAACACAACAGTACATTTACACTGCTGTTTGACAGGAGAAATAGACTAAGGCTGTGAAACGAGAGGTTCGAACCTTCACTAACACAAATTTTTGTTGGGCGCACAAATATTTGTCTCGGTTCTGTGTGTTTGAGAGACCGACAAGTCTCCCGTTGTTTCTGATACCCACGATACAAGACTTAATTGATCTTCATGTGGGGTGCAGGACTATGTATGTGACTGTTGAGTGTATTTATTTATTTATAATGGTGGTACTTACTCAGACGGTCTCTTTCATATGAGACGTACCACCAGTAACATACACATTTATTAAGACTTGTGTTTTGTTACACCAAGATAAAATAATACGAGTAGAGACCCAATAAAGACACTTGTTTCGAAGAAACAAAAGGGCAGTAATTATAACTAGGAAATACGTAAGGTTAACTCGAGTCTATAATTTTATAAATGGGTCCATACCTTGTCCATACTCCATAGATTATATATGGAAGGATGATATCAACTAAAGCTATATAATTATTTAAACGTTTGTGCGGTTACAATGTGGTTTCTATAGTCTTGAGGCCTTATCCATAAACAGTTTAAAAACCAATTTTAGGTATTGAATGTTATGTCCTTTTGGAAAGTCTAATCACGACTCAAGTAATCTTAAATTCATAATAGAATTGCTACCTTTACTAGGTGACATGTTTATAAAACAATGTGTGGTTGTCGTTATTGCAAACGTGTCGATGGACGATGTACACAGTCCAATATGTGTTTTATGCAATATGTATTTACTTGATTATAGTACACTGTACATACCTATTATGAAGAACTCTTTATTAAAAAGGTTTATCGAATGACTAAACGTTTATGTGTTACAAGAGTCCATCGTTATCGTCAACGTCAACTTTCCAAGTTTGAGAATGAGATTCTGGTGAGTTCTGTAATCGTGAGTTGTACACTAATAAGATTAAAAAATAAGAAATAAACAAAAATATCAAACCACATTTGAATAAACTCTTTTATATTCGGAATTATTGAGATCAGAATAAAATATTCTTTTATAATCAAAATATTAAAATGAAGTCCCACAGTATTTAACTCTTTAGAGAGAACATTACAAATTATTTACTTGAGCAATTTTTCTGCTTATCCTTCGCACTTCTTAGTAAGACTTTAGAGGGCTTTGGCTAGTTTCTGTTCGTTTATGGTTTATGCCGTTGTTGTTAAGGGATTAATATTTAATATTTAAGATACAAGAACAAAAAAATTTTGCAACGTTGACGAATGACGAAAGTTTCGCTAAAAAAAATCGACTATTTTTTTAGCTGACGTAATTTTCTGTTATATCTTTGTCCCATTGTTCATTGGTGAGAACTAAGATTAGATCTCTTCACACATGGATGTCCCCATGTAGATCATTGGTAAGGAATATGTACGCACTAAAACGGTGAAGGAAAACATCGTGAGGAAACCTGCATACCATAGCGATTTATAAGAATTTCTATGGTATGTAAGTCCGCCAACCCGCACTAGGCCAGCGTGGTGGACTATATGGCCTAACCACTCTCAATCGTACTTTCGATTGTAGAGTAGGCCCGTGCCCTGCAGTGGGACGTATATGGGCTGATCCAATCCAAGGAATATGTATGTGACTCTTGGGTGTATTTATTCATTTATAATCACTGGTGCACGAGCCCGACTTGCACATGGCCAATGTTTTTTATGATCTGTTACGTCATGTGTATTGTAGTCATGATAAAAATAATATTTTTGTTACCATGTGCTTTATCTTATAGATACATTATTATTGTGTGAATCTCAGTAGGTATAATACACGCACAATATGTCAAACATAAGGTTTCAAAATATATTACTTTTTTTTAGAGAGGATAGCCAGATGTAGCAATAAAACGAGCCCGAATGAGTCCCAACACGAGGCTATAAATAGTTTCTATTTTAGGGTAGATCTTATATAGATCGTATAGTTGGTGAGCATCATAATAATCATAATCATATATCCATCACAAGATGTTATAGGATCCGAGAATATCTATACCTATTCTGAAAACAAATACATCACTGATACTCATACTTACATATTATGTAGAGTTCATATTGGGCTTTCATAAAGGTTATTGATACGCGTTTATTATGCATGGCATAAATGTAGGCACCACATAATCTGTGTTCACGTGTTGTGACGTTATGAGACACTGCGCATTTTTTAAATTGTTTTCTTTTTTAATGTACTGTAGTGTATCAGCCCATACACCTCCAACTTCAGGGTACGGGCCTCCTCTACAATCGAGAGTACGATTGAGAGTGGTTAGGCCATCTAGTCCAACACGCTGGCCTAGTGCGGGTAGGCGGCTTTACATACCATAGAAATTCTTATAAATTCGCTATGATATGCAGGTTTCGTCACGATCACAGTCACGATGTTTTTCTTCACCGTTAAAGTGCGTGGTGATTGATTATTATCAATGCACACATGACTCCGAAAACATAGGTGTGCCCTGGGATTTACACCCGCGACCACCGTGAGCATGTTGGTAGCACACGTTAGGTCCATTCACCAACAGACCACCACGCACCCAATGCGTAAATGAAAAAAAATACACAAAATTCTTAATATTTTTATCTGTGTGAAGTATTGCATGCTTGAATTATTCTCTCATTACAGCTACACCCTGTGTATGTGGTCTATAGTTGTACTAAGGTGTTATGAACCCATCAAGCATAAACGCAGATTGGTTACAGTCTAAGTTCGTAGAAAACCGTACAAATAACTCGTTAATTATATCCGTTTGGTTGTTAATTGCGTTTGGGTGACGAATTTGAGTTGCTCATGCGACAAAACGAATTTAACTTTTTTAACAACACACGGAATTTTCCAGCCGCTTAAGTTATCATTGTCTTTATGTTTAGTTGATAGTAGGTAGTTAAAATGTAAAATCAACGCTGTGGATCAATCTATCTGGCTTTGAAAACCACACATACAGTGAATATTTTTATTGCTTTGATTCTTCAATCGAGCAGACAAGTCATCTGATGGTAATTGATCACTGCCACCCATGAACATCCACAATGCTTGGATCATAAATGTGTTGCCGGACAATCAAAAAGGGACGGGAACGGGCAGGAAAGTGGATGAAAAGATGAAAGGGATATTAGGTATCCGGCAGTCTCACTCACCGAACGAAACGCTACAGCAAAGCTGTCGCTTCGATCTCCTCTGAGACAGTGGTACCGAGAGGAGCCTGCCCAGTTCAGTTCAGTTTTTATTTCATGGCTCTGTCGCAGATACGACAATTTGACCATTGTATTGGAAAAGACAGTTTATGTAAATAAAAATAACAAAAATAAAAATTGATTTTGACATGACATTGAGAAAACAAAAATAAAACAATGATGAGATTAAGACAACAGCATAAATAAATAAATAGTGATAAATAAATAAATAGAGATGTGATAAGACTTGGCAGAAGAAATATCAGGTTATTGTCCCACATTATGACTTTTCGTAGCATATATTTTCTAGATCGTGAGTCCATGTTATGTTATATAATACTATTCACTCTTTTATTATTTTTGTTTTTTTAGACATGTGCAAATCGAAGAGTATAAAAGTCTATAATTAATCATTTCATTTCACAAATCAAAATTCTTATGTACCTACGTACGTGTGTGTTGTTTATAATCATCGGTACTCACTTCCCAACATATAAACATTGTTTACCGTAAAAAAGGCGCCAAATCCGCCATTAATGGCGATTTGATCCGGTGTACGTTTGGCCGAAAATACGTGCCGATAGCCTATCTAAAATGTATATATATATACATGCACAGAGATTAGGCAGTGTCAGTAGTGGTAAAACCGTGCACGTGGGCCCTGTTATCAACACCACGTGATAATGGACGGTACAGCAGACGACGGCATTGGTCAGGTTAGATAAATTAGGATTATTTACTCTTGAACCTTCTTGGGTATATGATACTTTTCTGTCATGGCAGCTGTGATTGTTTTTCGAGTAATTTATATGTTTTTTTTAAGTTTGTATATATTCACACACATACATAAATTCACGTCTTTTCCTAGAAGGGATAGGCAGTGGTGCAACCACCCACGTTTCGCCTTGTATTTTCCGTCTCATGATGTGATAGGGGGTGAGCCTATCACCATATAGGGTACAAATTGCTGACTCCGGGCTGACAATGAATAGAAAAATCCAATATCACTTTGCCCGACCCGGGATTTGAACGCGAAACCATAGCTTCGCAATCATGCTGTAGTACAACTGCGCCACTGAGGCGGTTGAAGTGATTATATTTACTTTTCTAGATATTTATTTACTCAGGGCAATGTCAGAGTAACTTTTTCATAAAGGAAGTTTTTTTTTCGGTTACATAGTATTCACTTTTGAAACAAAGTATATACTTGTTTAGTTTTTATTGACATAAATATATGGAAAGGCGGAAAATGAATAAAGTGTTCCAACATAGGTGGTGTGCGCGCTCCAGTAGGTACGGTACATCTCTAGTGGAGCGTTACTGAAATTAGTCGTCGCACGCAACGATTTTGAAAATTCTTGCTTGTGTTATGACAGAAAGATTAATAAAAATGAATAGACGAAATCTAATATATCAATTTAATATTTATTTTAGCGCGATTTTCACGGTCACCATTAATGTACTGAACGGCCTATCCTTAGTTTTTTTAATCAATGGCTTTGATTATGTAAGCATCTGCCTGAGTGTGGGAACTGTAAATCGACATAAATAGACTTTATAATAATAGAACAGGGGGGTTAGTCTATAAAAACGATACGAACGTCGTTTGTTCGGACGACGTGTACGTAAAACTTCACTAATGTGCCTAGATATTCTCTCATATGTGAGAGGCCATCTGGGGAGGGTACCACCGCAATGTCTATTTCTCCCGTGAAACAGCAGTGTAAATGCACTGTTGTGTTTCGGATTGAAGAACATTGTAGCCAGAGTAACCACTGGACATATTGAGACTTAATATCTTATGGCTCAGGATGGAGAGCGCAGTGGAATGTCAAGCATTGCTTTGTAACTCAAGGTGTTGTTTGGTTTTGCTACTGTTTATGAGCGGTCGTATCGCTTACCATCAGGCGAACGGCATGCTCGTCTAGCTACACATTCTATCTATCTATATCAGCCCATATACGTCCCACTGCAGGGCACGGGCCTACTCTACAATCGAGAGTACGATTGAGAGTGGTTAGGCCATATAGTCCATCACGCTGGCCTAGTGCGGGTTGGCGGACTTACATACCGAAGAAATTCTTATGAATCCCTATGGTATGCAGGTTTCCTCACGATGTTTTCCTTCACCGTTTTAGTGCGTGGTGATTGACTATCAATACACACATGACTCCGAAAAGTCAGAGGTGTGCCCTGGGATTCGAACCCGCGACCACCGTGAACATGTTGGCAGTCGCGTCTAGTCCGTTTACCAACAGGCCACCACGCACTTCACTAGCTACACATTGCAATAAATAAAAAAATAAAAAATATTCACACAAAATGTTGGATTCCTCTATCGTACGTCGCAACCATAGACTAAATGAAGTAGAAGTATAATAGAGAATATTATTGTTTAATGATTTCTTAGGTTTACGCGATTGTTACTCATTGAAATAAAACTATTATTTAAAGATTTTATCGCGGATTTGGTTTATTTTTTTCGTTACTACGAAACCTGTAAAGTAATCGAAACTTCGGGAAGTCAACAATGTAAAAATTAAACCAAATCCGCGATAAAATCCGTAAATAATAGTTTTATTTCAATAGTATTGATTTTCAGAAGTGGAAATCTTATATCTTACTCCGGACGTCGAACTTCCGAACATTATAAGTTCGTATAGTTTTTATAGAGTAACCCAGGACAGGGACTGACAATTACGTAAGGGAAACATTAATTATTCATATTAAAGATGACTCACGAAAGAAATGAGTTCGGACTTGTATCGTTAACGAGTTCTAATTCGGGACGGTTAACGTTAGGACTTAAGCGATTACGACCAAATTACAAGATAACCCAGTATTTATTTGTTTACTTTCATTTCACTTGTTAATACATAATGAATGCATTAAATAAATAATAAATACAGCCAACAGTTACATAATTATTATGTTGGTAGGGGTATATAGATCGAGACGTATGTCGTGGGTACTAGAAACTTAAAGAGACTTTTCAGTCTCACAAACAACCAGACCCTAAACAAACACCTGTATTTCACACAAATATTTGTTTTTTTTTTTTGCGGGGATCAAACTTGCAGCGTCTGGTTTCACAGCCGGAATCTAATAAAACTTCCTATTTTATTTAATTAGCCAATAATAGCTACCAATTTATAAGCCCACATATTAAATATGTATTTTCAACATACATGGCGAAATTTGTGTATCCTGGCACCTCTGCCTACCCCTTCTGGGAATGAGGAGTGAGACTATGTATGTATTATTACTATCGCAAGTATTGGACTACAACAACTATAACAATTGAGTAGGCGGTTTTAGATAAAAAGCTGAAAAACGATACTCCATACAACACTATATAAATAACTTTAATTGAAAAGAATTGCCCCATAGTAAGATTAATCCTGTAGAGTTCACTCCACAGAACAGTTTTATCTGTTCTGTGGTTCACTCTATCTGTGCGTTTAATAAACACAAAGTTTACTTAAATAATATAATAAACATCTGTAAGAGCTTTCCATATCTCCAATCTCTTTTTAATTTTCCATTTTGCATGGCAATAAATAATAACCCT
Organism: Hyles euphorbiae; assembly: GCA_023078785.2. NCBI lineage: Eukaryota > Metazoa > Arthropoda > Insecta > Lepidoptera > Sphingidae > Hyles > Hyles euphorbiae. Next base: position 3,272,468 of record CM041043.1, on the reverse strand, counting down.
TAACCATTTCCAATAGATAGTTTTGGTAATCTTGAAGAATATTGTGTTTTATACTGTTTTATATGAGCATTGTATAGTTGATCATAATATATTTAAAAATATTGACATGCATTTTATTGCGTAGTATCCTAGAAATCCATAAATTCAAATATCACTGTGCATCAAAATTTAAATTAAATAATAGTTAAAAAAAACTAAAATACACGCTTTAATAAGATATACAACTAAAAAAGTAAAAATAATTGATACTGAATTTAAGATAAGTAAATGGAGTAAAATACATATATTTTGTTGTTACAAAGCGTGGGGTGTTTACAACAATTACTTATCATCCTGCACCCCACGCTTTGTAACAATAAAATGTATTTTACTCCATTTACTTATCTTAAATTCAGTATCAATTATTTTTACTTTTTTAGTTGTATATCTTATTAAAGCGTGTATTTTAGTTTTTTTTAACTATTATTTAATTGTTTTGACTAAAAACATCCATCTACAGCTGTATTTCCAATCAATAACGCCATCTGTTGGTCAGTAGTAACATTTGACACTTGAAGAATACAATGTTAACACCATCTAGCGATGAATAGTGCAAACATGCATTATTGACGTGATCACGCCATCTATTAGTCAGTAGCAAATTATGTTCATCTATACGCCACCTAGTGGTCAGTAGCAATGGTCATCAATTATAAGAATAATGAATCCTGGCGAATCTAATCAGGATAATTATATATTTTAATCGAATTATTGTATTGTCATCGGTCTTTGACAAGTGTGCAAAATTTGAACGAAATCTGGCCGTTTAAAGTGGGTCAAAATCGCGCCCAAAGAAGTCGGTTACAAACAAACATACAAACATACAGGTGAAGCTAATAAAAAGCGTGTAAAAAAAATAGGAGTAACTAATAATCTTCATTCCTCATTCATACCTCCACCCAATATCAATGCTATGTTTTAATAAATTAAATAATTAATATGTGTTTGAATAGGTACTTATTATTTTTTATCGGTGGACTTTCCAGTCACGGTGATGCCTACAATATAAAAATATTAGATATCAATATGGGGGATCTCAACGTGCAATCGTAATCTCTTTGTTTGTTTGACATGACGTCATTTGGGCCGGTGTTAGGGTCGGTTTTCCTTCCACTTAAACACTCAAACACTTAAACACTCAAAACTCAACAGATTTGTTAACGTCACATTCTCTATGTCAGACGTCGGAGTATACTAAGATATTATCAAGTGATGGGTTTGAATCCGCGACGGAATTTCCATATCAGTAAAAACATAGTACCTACATCAAATTATAATCATATTTAACTTTGTTTTTCAATAAATGAAAATTTATTTAATCGATTAATTTAATATAAGGTGCATTGGGGTATACAAGAATGGAAAGGGTCAGAACTATTATTTTATATGAGTTTACTTTCTTTTGCCCCTAAGGTACTATCATTACTTACAGTGTAACCACCTGTGGTTACCACAACGCACTTTAACTAATTCTTCTTATTTCTCGATTTGAAATAAAAATTAAGTTGCCGGATAAGAAGCTGGATTACTGGTTGTCCAATACGCCCTTTCCTATTCCCATTCGTTTTCCTTCCCGCTCCCCTCCCGATCTGATAAGCCGACAACACATCCATAATCCAAGCATTGTGGATGTTCATGGGCAGCAGTGATCAATTATCATCATGTGATCTGTTAGCTCTGTTACGCCCGAATACTGGAACGCAACTTAAATATTATGTTGCACTTAACTACGTAAATCCCGCTTAAAATTATTTGAATGGCGTTCCAGTATTCGGGCGTTAGTCTGTTAGTTAGATCTATATTATATAAAAATGAATTAACCCTATACTTTTTTACACAGGAGAGCAAAGAGCTGAAAGTTGAAAAGCAAAATGGCGACGCGGACGCGTTGGAATCGGTCCTACATCACGTGGGTGGCATGGGGCGGTACCAGAGGCTTCTATTCGTCGCCATGATGCCCTTCGGCTTCTTCTTCGCGTTCGTGTACTTCGTGCAGATGTTCATAGCCGCCACTCCGCAGAAGCATTGGTGTGTTGTGCCTGAGTTGCAGCACTTGGACATGGAGTTGAGGTAAAAATAAAATCTAGCGTAAATAATGAATGGTCTGGTGGAATGAAGGTCTCTCATATGTGAAAAGCCATCTGGGTAGATATCACCACAATGTCAATTTCTCCCGCCAAACAGCGGTATAAATGCACTGTTGGGCTTCAGTTTAATGGACATTGTAGCCAGAGTAACTACTGGACATATTGAGACTTAACATCTTGTCTCAGGATGGCGAACGCAGTTGAGTACCGAGCTATGCTTTGTAATTCAAGGTGTTGTTTGGTTTTGCTAATATCTATGAAGTGTCGTATCGCTTACCACCAGGCGAACGGATTGCTCGTTTTACCATTCATGGCAATAAAAATTTAAAAAAAGCTCTGGCTGGCTTGGGTCATCAGTAAAGGTCACAGAAAGACGGTGGATGCAGGCCAATTCCTACAGAATCCTGTGGAAATCATTATAAGATTTCTTTGTTCAGCTTTTCAAGATAGTATCAGCAGTTTCATAATTTCTAGTGGTTAAGGATGATGATTGTGACGATAACATCTGCATATCCGTTACTTAAAATACTAACACGTGTATAGAAAGGAAAATATACTTGTTTATAATATAGATACTTGTAATCTAGTGTCTTGTCAAGATTTTATAAAAATGTACAACCATCAAAAGTTATCAAATCGATGGATACTAGGTATCTAAGAATTAAGTCTGCCGCTGGGAAAAAACGTTTAATTCTCTTCAAGGAAAGAAAACAGAATAATTATAAGTAATTATAAGTATTGTAGGTCACAGTTTCAGTGTCTCCTTTTCAATTGATTGTTTATTACTGCTCAACATTTAATGCGTGTAAAGCATAGGCAGATTCATTAAGTGCACTTTAATTAATTTATTAAATTACAAAGGCATACACCAATTTTCGGTAATTAAGAAAAATTATATTCACCCTTGTACGGCGAAGGTGGGCCCGTGTCTGTCTGCAGCCTTAAGAGCGTATACACCTTGCGCGCAAAGTCAACTATAGGTATTTCTTCGTTAAGAGGACGAGTAACGCCAATGACCTTGCTCGAACGGGCGGCACCAAATCTCATGCACCGGCGCACGCCGGCTCACGACGTGCGAGCGAGCGCGCTGCTTTATACCTATTCATTCATTATTTCGCTGCGGACAAAACGATATATTCGTAGTGTTATTTCACTCGATGTTCCCATCGAGTACAGTTAGGACCGTAGTGTATGATTAATTCACTTACAAACGTCACAGCTATCGTGGCAGAATTGCACGAACGTTGACTGTTAAACGAGAAGACGCGGGTTCGGTCCCCGCACTTGTAGATCAATTTTTGTGTTTACTTATTTCATCTATCTATACCAATATTACATTTTAGATTTTTAATATTTTTATTTTTGTTTTTCTTTTGTAATATTACAAAGAGGATAGATACATTTATATTTTTGGATTTTTATTTACAATGAAACTCAAAAATTACTGGACCAATTTAAAAAAATATTTCGATTTTCTAATGGTCTAATCCGGGATTAACAGAACTATATATTTACCTGAAGAGGTTGAAATAAGGGTTTAAATGGAAAATAAAAATGTTCAAAAAAAATTATCTCGAATGGTTTTTATTTTTCATTTCAACCCTTATTTCAACTCCTTTAGCCAAACATACAGCCAATGTTACTCCAGGATAATGTTGGATTCGAATGGTGAAAGAATTTTAAGATTAAGTCGGTCGGTTAAGTAATTTTTGTGTTTATTCATAATAAACAAATATCGAAATATTCAAAAATCTAAAATACAAAAATGTAAAAATACACATGTTACAAAAATGCAAAAAATGAAATGTTTCTTTTATAAAATATTATAGGTTAGACATATAGATGAATTTATAAACAAAAACCATCGTATCGATGCGGGGATCGAACCTGCGGCCACAACAATCATCTAGCGATCGGTCAAACCTTCGGGCCAACAATACTTACTTCTCGGTGACTAAATTACCGGTAACTATCTATTATATTAGTGCCTATTTTGGTGTTTAAATGTTACCTACTATTTCAAATATGATCGGAACATAACAATTCATTTATTTATATGTTGGGTAGGTCTCTCATAAGTTGCATGAAATTCAATTGAAATATTAAAACATCGCACGATACTTATATTTTGCTATGTAGGTACAATATTATGATCGTTAACTTTAACAAAATAAATATACTATTATAGTACAGTTACTTTCTACTAAGAACATAAATAATAATTTTATAAAATATGGTAGAATATTTTTTTCAAAAAAATATCTTCAATGATTTTTATTTTCCATTTTAACTCATGTCAACCCCTTTAGGCAAATATACAGCCTATGTTACTCCAGGATAATGTTGGAATCGGATGGTGAAAGAATTTTAAGATCGGTTGAGTAATTTCTGGTTTATTCATAATATACAAAAATCGTAATATTCAAAAATCAAAAATACAAAAATGTTAAATAAAAATGTTACAAAAATGCAAGAAATAAAATGTTTCCTATATAAAATATTGGGTTAGATAGTAGATAAATGAATTTATAAATAAAAACATTTGTTTCGATGCGGGATCGAACCCGCGGCCACACGTTTTTATTTGGCATCCAAGCAACAGCGCCACAGTTGCAGTGACGTAGTATAGTAATTTACTACGGTTAGACCGGCCGTAACCGTTCTCAATGAATGTGTCGAGCGAAATAGCAATATTAAATTTACGTTGATATTGCGAAGACAAGCGACATAGGTCCGTTTAGCACGGCGGTTCGTCCCGCAATGATTTGTTGGGCGACAGCGGGGACGTGCTCGCGATTTAGAGTATCGATAATGTGAAAAATTCGTTAAAAATAAATGAGACAGAAATTAGAAAAAATAAAAAGAAGGTCCCATCCGCCTTGCATTTCTTAACATCCTGATGATAATAAAATAATCCTAGTGCTCGTAGTTTAAGAGAAAAAACGTTGTAAATGCGAAAATAGAGGTCACTTTGCAATTTTATTTCAAGTACTTTTAATGCACTTTTAAGAATTCTGAAAAGAAGGGCCCAAGCTCCATATAGTGTAGATCAACATATTTTTTTTTTTAACACCTAATAATAAAGATCACCAAGAAAAAACGTTGTGAAAAAGGCCATTTCACATAGACCCCGCTCTTAATTTCACGCACACATAAGCGACCAAAGCTGTGTGCGTAGAGCTGCCGCGTCGGCTCGCTATACAATCGGCTCAAACAACTTTGATCCGTGCGCTTCAAATATTCAATTGAAATGTAACTGTAATATAATATCATAAAAATATTTTATTTGCATTATAAGTAGACAAATATTACTGTGCAAGCAAAGAATAATACAAATTTTGGATACTAATCATATTTTCGTTATTATTACATTGTTAAGTTGCATTCAAATCAGTGTTCAATCAGTATACACTACGGACGTTTTATTAATCATTTCGTGTTCGAACACATAAATAGTGTTAGGGGCCTTACAACCCCTTACAATTACGAAATATATTTAATTTTATATTACAATACATAACATAATTTAGCCTCGGAATTACATCCCATTATATTACCTGAAACATAATTTATACTCACTACAAAATCATTGTAGGTAATAAAAATAATTAAATATTTTACTACCAAAGTACTAAGATGTGGTAATCGCATTCCGCGCGTGGCTATTTTTACTACGCGCGGCATAATCGACTGCAGCCAGGCCGGAGCGACGAGCGATACGTCCTCCCTCTAGAAGGCCTTGCGGCGGTCTGATTTACCCAGTGTATTACTATACTCTATGGTCTGATTTGATCCACGTCGGACAGCGTGTTTTATAGTGGTTTTTAAAATATTTGTAGAAAACATGAAAACTAATTTTGTTAAAATATAAAAATGGTAATTTATTGATAAGATGTTCTTCTATTGTAATATGCAATTGCTATAAAAAATTATATACGATAAGTTGGTGAAAAAAAATATGTTCTTGACGAGAGTTTCTGAATAATTTCGAATTGTTAAAATTTTTATTTTTCAGGAACTAAACACAAAATGATTATTCTTCTCAGCAAAATCCCTTCATGAGGGTCTTATTAGTCTGATAATATTTTTATTTTCATCTTATATTTAGTGGTTTCGGATATCTTAAGCTTCTAAATTGCCATTTAAAGCCTAAATAACGAAACTTGTGTTCAGTAATCCGTATAGTACTCACAAATTATCCATCAATCTATAATGTTTTCCACCAAAATCCCTAGATGACAACCTTTTCTAAAATTAGTAATAATTATTTTTCCTTTAAATTGTTTATTGGTGGCTATTAACTCATTTGAAAAGTCCTGTTTTTAAGCCAAAAAGCGCGTGCAGGGTATAAACGCTCTTAAATGCCTGGTAATATTAAAAATATATACCTATATTTAATTTACGGCAAATTAAACAATACCGGGGGCTCGGCATTGTTCTCAACAAGTTCATTGTTATCTATCTTGTTCATTGAAATATTTAATAACAATTATGATATACTGATTCGTTATCTTTATAAAAACCCACATATAGATTTATTCCAATTGATTCTCTTGTATCGACGCCGAGTGACAACATTGCGATAAATTAATGCAAACAAATAATATCCGCTTATCTCTCGATATTGGTATTTGATTATAGGTCGATATAGATAATATTGTCAGCTTAATTTTGAAATTTGGGCGTGAAAGTCGTAGGAATTAAATTATACAGGGTATATCAAGACTGCCACCGAAAACGAAGCCGGGTGGTAGTTTTTGGGACTTCAGGGTTCCGGGACTGTTAACACCGATACTTTGTATCTATAAATAAGCCAACACAAATATATGTAATTAATCGGAACTTCGTTATCTGCAATCGATACCACCTATATCTCTATGGGCCTTAGTAATAAACTCGGATGAACAAGGGATTAACGTTAACCCAAGGCTTTAGAATTGACTCCATTATTATGAAAAGCTAAGTATTTATGACTTTATTAATAAACACGGATGTTCTTCAGCCTAACATCACAATGTTATGGCATCCCATTGACTTTAAAAGTAAAAAGAATGAACGAAATAATCGAGTCGACTCTAAATTATTGGACTAAAGTTAATCCGTCTCTCATACAAGTTTATTAATAAGGCCCATAGAGATATTGGTATCGATTGCAGATAACGAAGTTCCAATTAAACATATTTGTTTTGGTTTATTTATAGATAAAAACTACCAAGTATCGGTATTAAGAGTCCCAGAACACTGATAGTTGGAATGTAATTTATTTTTACTGATTTTCGTAATCACATTGGTCCTAATTCCACGTGTTAGGTAAATAAAAGACATGACATTTATTTTTATCCTAGCAGAATGAATGCAGCAGGAAAAGCTGATAGGAAATCGACCGTTATATTTTGCCTCAACTCAACTGTTTCTTCAAAAGAAATAAAGACATAAGGATCTCTTTCGTCAACTATATACCTACATAAAATCACGCCTTTTTCCCAGAAGCGGTAGGCAGAGGTGCCAGGACACCCATATTTCGCCTTGTATGTTCCAACCCACTATGTGATAGGGGCGAGTCTATCGCCATATCAGGCAAAAATTCCTGCTGATAATGAATAGAAAAATCCAATATCGCATTGCCCGACCCGGGATTCAAACCCGAGACCTCAGCTTTTTAACCGTACCGTACAACTACGCCACCGGGTCATCAACTATCTGAATATCAATTGATAAAACGTTTACACGATATAAGGTGGCCTGTTGGTAGCGGACCACATACGGCTGCCAAACATGTTCATGGCGGTCGCGGATTCAAATCCTAGGGCAAACCTGTGACTTCAACGAGTCAAGTGTGTATTGATAGTCAATAATGGTGAAGAAAAACTTTGCGATATGTGCATACCAGGCACCACAGTGATTTTTAACACTTTCTATGGTATGTAAAGTCCGCCATTCCGCACTATGCCAGCGTGGTGGACTATGTGGCTTACGCCCGAATACTGGAACGCAACTTAAATATAAGTTGCGCTTAACTACGTTATTCCCGCTTAAATGTACTGGCTAAGTGGGCCGTGCGCTGTTAAGAGCAACTTATTATTTGAATGGCGTTCTAGTATTCGGGCGTTAATCCTTCTCAATCGCATTCTCGATTATAGAGGCCCAGGTACAGTGGAACATTTATGGGCTGAACACAGATTTGTAGTATTGGGAGTGATCTGTGGGGCTGATACAGAGAGAGACACATACATGACACACACGACATACATATATAATTAATCTTACCCAACATAAATAAATAAATAAATAAATAAATAACACCCAACAGTCACATACATAGTCCTGACCCCACATTAAGATCGAGTCTTGTGTCGTGGGTATCAGGAACTACGAGAGACTTTTCGGTCTCACAAACACCCAGACCCGGAAGAAATATTTGTGGGCCGCACAAACATTTCTCTCGGTGCGGGGATCGAACCCGCGGCCTCTCGTTTCACAGGCGGCGTCTTACCGCCTGCGCCACGGAGGCTGTCACATGACATGCAAATGATCAAAATAGCATATCCATGCCTACCATTTATAAATAAATATGACTAATATTCATTTCTGGTAAAAAAAGCTGTCGCCAGATGTTTTAGCTCCCACGGGAAGTCGTATTTTTGGCACTCATTATTATTTTTAATTAGTTGGTACTTGATATAGTTATCTACTGATATATTGTATGACTATTGACTTCTTAAATATTATAGTGTGCCTATAATACCAGCGCCTCAAGTATTTTTCAATGTACCTACTTTCAATTTTTATCGATTTTGGTTCATTCATAAATTCAATATCGTAAAATTACTAAATCATTTATTTTCGATTTAAACAGTATATTACCAGACTCTGTAGATACCACATGTAAATGTAGGAAAATGTAGGATTTTTTAAATTGCTATGAATGGCAAGACGAGCAAGCCTTTCGCCTGATGGTAAGCGATACGACCGCTCATGAACAGTAGCAATGCTCAGCATTCCACTATGCTCAACATCCTGAGACATAAGATTTAAGTTTCAATATGTGATATTATGTCTAGTAGTTACTCTGGCTACAATGTTCCTCAAACCGAAACACATACACTGCTACTTGGCGGGAGAAATAGATGAATGCGATGGTACCTACCCAGGACATCATTACATCTCACACATCAGAGACCACTATCTTAATTGTTTTAAAATTTTGTTGACTCTATCTAATCTTATTGGACCTCATAAGTCCGAAGATATTATACAGGGTATATCAAGATTATTACCAAAAAGGAATCTGCGTGGTAGTTTTAGTGACTATAGACATAATGCAACTAAAAATTGCACTAAGAAACGCCACCATTCTTTTTTGTGAATTTTTAAAAATCATCGTGCCTTGGTGGTAAATCCGTAGTTTTTGCTAAAATAATAATTTAAATCCTTTCCTACAGTGCCTAGCGTTTTTAAAAATAAAACTGTGTACACAATGTGTATTTTCCACCCAAATACCACGACACGAGAAAAAAATAACAAAAAAAATTGTCGCGTGCTTTCGCAAACAATTTAGTTGCATTGTGTCTAAAGTCACTAAAACTACCACCCGGCTTCGTTTTCGGTAGCAGTCTTGAGATACCCTGTATATGTTTATACTAACTAAATCGTATTTTCACGGACAATACCACTTTAAGTTCAGTGACATTTTCCAGACGTAATTTGTCGGCGCCAGGGGCGGCTGCAGGCGAGTGGGACCGCTGCGCCACATACCAGGCGAACTGGACGCGCGTGCTGGAGACCATGACCCCCCCAGACCCGAGTACGCCCACCGTACCATGCCAGTACGGGTGGGAGTTTGAGCTAAACGACATTCCGTACCACACTGTTATAAGTGAGGTAAGTTCAAAGTAATATTACAAATGCGATTTTTTGGGTAGTGCTACCTCTTCACGCTCAAACCGCTGGAAAATTTTTGATGAAATTTGGTATGGAGATAGCCGATACCGTGGATTAACACATAGACTACTTTTTATCCCGACTAAATGTAGTGTTCGCGCGGAATTCAATTGATAGATTCGATACTCTTTTAAACTCAAAATAAAAACCAGTTGTCACGCGAAATAGTTCCTGTTTCTAAAGAGGACTGGACTCACAAAGTATCTGCGCCCGGGCGAAGCCGGGCCGAACCGCTAGTAGGGGATATATTTGAGTAAGTGTCTCACTTGATAGAAAAGTATATTTCAAGGCATCCTTGTTAATTCTTGTGTCCATTCTCCCAGGGAAGAGTCCCAAAGTTAATTTGACTATAATTGAGTGTATTTTATGCTTACCATATAACTTTTATTGCAGAGAGGCTGGGTGTGCGAGAACGCCGGGTACGCGCCGACGGCACAGGCGCTGTTCTTCGCGGGCTCCTTCATCGGAGGCATATTCTTCGGTTGGCTGGCAGACAACTTCGGCAGGGTGCCCGCGCTTGTTGGTGAGAAACTAAATGTTAGAAACAATATTTTTACACATATTTTTATACCCTACCCGACAAGACATAGTCAGATATTTGTCAAAGCACGGCTAGTATCATAATTACGTTAAATCTGCTATAGAATTTCAGTATCAGTCCATATACGTCCCACTGCAGGGCACGGGCCTCCTCTACAATAAAGGGTACGATTGAGAGTGGTGATTAATTTATAAAGTTTACTAATTAGCAAATAGTGATTTTTTTAAATTTGGGATCAACTAACGCCAAAAGTAAAATTCCTCAAATGTAGAGAAAAAATTGAGTACCTACCTCTATTATCAAGACTACTATTTAAGAGTGGTATATAGAATTTACTAATTAGCAAACAGCGCTTTATAAAATTTAGTCACATTTTGGGATCAACCAATGGCAAAATTAAAATAACTCGAAAGCAGAGAAAAGTTTGAACACAGTCAATTTAAAACTGAGGAATATTTTAGTCCATGTGCATTGTTATCAGAGAAGCGATAATACCCATTCATAAATGTAATTTCATGTTGCGTTCGTCTTGGTCATTCAAGTTTATTTAATCAGCTTTGAAAAATATTGCATTTCTATTTTTGAACAGAAATCAGGCATCGAGGGGATTGAAAAAACGTAATAATTTCTCGTAAGTATCTACTGTAATTGGACATAAGGTACCGTAGCGTTGTAATGTAAGAAACCTCTGTTTACTCGCATCTGGAGGAATACGAGTATCAGAATTTCTTAAAATCACAATAAAGAAGATAACTTATGGGTAAAAGAACAATAGATAGATAGAATACTTTATTGTACACCACTTAATTCAATGGACCAGACGCGAATGCCAACCTATTCACGTGTCTGGCGGGTTGAAATCCCAGAGCACACCTCTGACTTTTCGGAGTCATGTGATTTTCATAATGAATCAATCACCACGCCCTATAACGATGAAGGAAAACATCGTGAGAAAACCTTCATGCCATAGCGATTTGTAAACTATGGTGTGTAAAGTCCGCCAACCCGCACTAGGCCAGCGTGGCCGAACCACTGTCAATCGAACTCTCGATTGTAGAGTAGGCCCATGGCCTGCAGTGGGACGTATATGAGCTGATATAGTAATACAAAAATATGACATATAGTTAACAATTAGTCTTATCTATTAGCGATCTCTTCATAATTACATCTATGTGTCCAAAGAACACATACATACATAACTATAATTCAAGTGACTCGGTAACTACCACTTGTTACTTTGCGTTAAAATCTTTTAGCTGTAATGTAGGCGGATAATCAAATATGAAGACTTTTTGAGCCAGACGTAAACAAATAAGGCAATGTTTGCAGAAATCTGTTGGATTAAAAACATTAAGTCCAAAGTGCTTCTTACAACACAAAGTAAATATTAAATATGACTTATCCTAATAACACTATCAAGGTGTGTCAACGATGCGCGATTTAGGTAGCACTTCCGCGAACTTGTCTTGGGAAAAATGTTAAGTTTGATCACCAATTTATCAATACAACAATTAAAAATTAGCCCGTCGTGTGACAAAAATAATGTCTTTTTAGTTTATTTATTTGTAGAAAACCAGGAACTGGATTAATATTATAATAAAACATATAAATAAATACATCCAACAGTCAAATTTGTAGTCCTGACCCCACATTAAGATCAATCAAGTCTTGTATCGTGGGTATCAGAAACTACGAGATACTTTTCGGTCTCACAAACACCCAGACCTGATACAAATACTTGTGGGCCTCACAAACATTTGTCTTGGTGCAGAGATCGAAACTGCGGCCTCTCGTTTCATAATCGGCGTCTAACCAACCGCGCTACAGTAGCTGTCTAATGTATATAATTGTTCATAGAACGCTAATGATGCGTTTTCGTAGATATAAATAATGAATTCTAACAGTTATGCCTAATTTAAATAAATAGTGGATGTGGCCCGCATGCAAGCTACAAACAATGCATTGTTGACTTAAAGTATAGGCTCCTACACGCCGTATAGTGGTTCAGTTACCAATGTAATTGAGCCATTAATATTCTTGTACAGTAAAGAGTCAGCAAACAAGCTAAATGTTTTCTCTATAGTACGTGATTACTGTTGGCAATAGAGATTCCTAACGATTGACCAGGGAGTGTAGGACGAAAAGAATATAAAATGGGATCCGCAAGGTTGACTGAACCCATTGACATAAATATAACGAATTACTAGAATGTAAGTTCGTTATCATGCTGGGTGTATGCTCGTCATTATGCTTCACAGCTAGTTATAGCTTAGTATTGTGGGCGTATGTGGGGATGTGTCAGATCAAATCATAGGAAATCATAATCTTACTCACGGAACGCGAGACAGTCTCCACGCTTTTACAGGCTACAGCACTATTATGAATTATCCGATGATTACATTTACTCTCTTGATTATATTTACTCTCTTGATCGCAACAAACCGCACTGCTAGCTCGCAGACCGTTGAGATGTCCCTGACTTTTCTTTTAATGAAGTCCCTGACATCTTCAGTCAATATCTAGCGTAGATTCTGTCGAACGCCTATAGAGGGCGTTGGCATTCCATTTTTAAAAATCAACTCGATGACGACAAATATAATATGGGCAAGGCGAGGAGCCCGTACAGTGTTCCGACCTAAGAGGTGCGACGCTCCATTGTAGATGCAATAGTACTCAAATATAATTCTGAAATTTATATTGAACAGCCTATTCGTAGTTTTTAAATCAATGCCCCTTAAAATCATCGGGTAAACTAACTCAAATGCAATAAAAAAGTATAAAAACTTTCTTCACTCTAGCGTATCAACAAGCATACACGAATAGATTTGTCGCCGTACATATTTATAAATTGGGTCAAATATCGTGGGCGATATTTAGAAAACTAATTGGTGCACAGTGTCAAAGAACTTTCACAGCTAAATTTAATTTTTGTTTTTTTATTTTTCTGCTGTCTCGCGCATACAGTTACATAATGTCGGCTCAAAATGGCTTTTTCAGTAATGACTTATAATTTTACATTACCATTTTCAGGAATAGGTTACATTACTCTACTATGTTTAGGTTTAAAATGTATGAAATCTGTAAAATATAAATTAAATTTATAACAACTAGGTTAAATTTACTCTATAAGCTTCCCTGGGTCTGACGTCACTGGCTTTTGTGATGGGAGAATGGTATTTTCTTGACAAGATTTTGGACGTAGTAAAACCAACAAGAATTTAGGTTATACAACAATTAATACGACTGCTCATAAACAGTAGCAAAACCAAACAAAACCCTGAATTACAAAGCAAAGCTTGCCACTCCACTGGGCTCTCAATCCTGAGACATAAGGTGTTAAGCCTCAATATGTCTCGTAGTTACTCTGACTACAATGTCCTTCTAACTGAAACACAACAGTGCATTTACATTGCTGTTTGGCGGGAGAAATAAATAGCATTGCTGTGGTACATACCCAGGCGGCCTCTCACATATAAGACCTACAACCAGTAAAGGTCTCTTTTACTAATAACGATATACGAGTATGTGTTAATTATAAATATTGTGTTATGTTCCAGGTGCGAACGTGATCGGCGGGATAGGCGGGATCGCGACGATATACACGAGTGGCCTGTGGGACTTCATATTCTGTAGGCTGCTTGTGGGCATGGCATGTGACAACGCCTTCATGATGATGTACATTTTAGGTAAATATAAAAAATCTCAGACAATCTTTCCATTCAATATAATATAGGGAGATATCGATATATTTACTTCTTTAGCATCCGTTCTTGGCATTATTTCAGTGTATTTCTCTACTATATTCAACTATTTTATGTTCTTTACCAATATTCATTCAGCCTGCAAAAAAATAATGAAAAGTAGGTAGGTATTATAGAGCATCGGGGCGTAAACATAATATTTTAAAAGAAATGGTATAATATTTTAAATTCCAATATTGTTACGTGATTGCTATTGATATTTTTATTCTCTTTTTTATATTTTTCATTGTCTTTTTTGGGTTGTCTCGATGGCAAGGTATAATGTTACTGTACTCTTAAAATATAATATTAATTTAAATGATAAATTTTATGTCTATTGTTTTTGTTTTTTTTTTGTCTTATTCAAGTTTTATTAAAATGTCATTCAATTTCTATAGCTAATTTAATTTAATTTAATTCTGTTGTGATTTTGTTAATTTTATATTGCTGTGTTACTGTATTACTATTACTGTGATTTAATTGTAGTTAGTTAAGTCTTAGCACTTAGGTAGTGGGCTTATGTTGTTTTAGAAGTATGTCATTTTGTTATGTTTATATTATGTTTAGTATGATTGTCATTCGCAGAGTTTTTACGTTTCTGTTTTTTATTGTGTTCTCATTAACCTTGTTAATTTCACCTTAATTTTAATGTTAAGTCTGTCTATTGCTCCAAAATTATATTATGCATGTTGTGACACCTGCAGGCAATGCTTTAAGCATGATGCCGAATCAATTATGTAATAGATTTAAATAACATTGTAATTGCCGTTGGATGTCCTCGAATAAATAAATAAATAAATAAACCTTGCAAAGGTAAAAATAATTATTTGAAAATACAGCTCTGAAAAAACGTATTTCACCAATTCTTCCCATAGCTTCGAAACTAATTCTTTATTTGGCTTATCAAAATTTTAGTGTTTTGTATGTATAACTACTTTTTTGTATAACTACGGACGCAAACAAGCGTACGGTCCACCTGATGGTGAGCACAGTATCATTCGCAAAAACTTACTTCATCATCATCATCATCATATCAGCCACAGGAAGTCCACTGCTGAACATAGGCCTCCCCCAATGATCTCCACCATGACCTGTTGGAAGCGGCCTGCATCCAGCGACTTCCTGCGACCTTAGTCAGTAGTATTGATTCACAGGATCCAGCTCAAGATTTCTTTAAGATTTGTTCGAGATTTCGTCAAGATTTGTTCAAGCAAGTCAAAACTGAATGACACGAAACTAAAAAAAAAAAAAAAAAAAAAAAAAAAAAAAAAGTTTGGTGTCAAATTGGGGGTTTTCGGGGTCGTCCGATCCATCTGTGCTATCCATTTTCTTCTAACTGTAACCGTTGCCTTTTTAGCTATTTTATTTCACCAGGTCCACTACCCCTAATTAATTAGCTAATGTTTTTAAGGTGATTACCTTAAATATCTCCTCGACTGCGCTCTTAATGACGGTCACTTAATGAATCATCACTCGATGCTAATCACCCTATTCCTCATCAATAACAACACGTTGTTTCAATAGTTCATGTTTTATTCATTCAAAAAATTGATTTAAACATCATATGCAATATCATATCATTTTTAAACGTATCCATATTAAAATTATTTAAAAAATCACTTAATGACTTCCCGTTAAACTTATACAATATGTACAATATACAGTACTCTCCACAGACTGAAGTCCAATCATTTTGTATTCTGCTACTACTACATTTCCATTGTTTTGAATTCCTATTCAAGAACATTCTGTGATAACCAGTAGGAGAACGTCCATAAGAATCAAAATATTCTCCAACACCGCAACTATCTATGTGTATACCTATCCAGTGAGATCCTGGCTTTGTGTCCGGGTCCAAATTGCTTATAACATACATAGGAACTTGAACATTCATTGGTAATTTGTTTGCAGCGTATACATTATACTGTAGACTTGGATGAATTTTTCCTAAACATTGTTGAATTTCATTGGTATTCATTGTTGCATTTAAGTTCCATATGACTGAATACTTCGTAGGATTACAGGTGAGTGAAAAGATCAAGATATGATACATATATTTAAGAGTGAAATAAGGTGCAAATAAAACGGTGAGTATATTGTTACAGTAAGTTTTATTTTGATCATAAACTTAGTACTAAGTAATACAGAATTCATTATTCTAGTCTTAGCTGCTATAGTCAACAGTAACATTACGATTTTTATCTATTTCGATAACGTTATCAAACTCAGCATATACAACACAGTTTATTGTTTGAGTAAGAGTGGATTCAAAACGAACTTCTAATCTTACGCTACCATGCTTTATAAGATTCCAATGACTCGATGAATTGGCTGATAAATCAGGAGTAAGATCAAAAGCTAACAGACAATAACCATTGGAATATTTATCACGAGATATCCCATTACCTTCATTTAGAAAATGTATTCCCGTTCCTGAGAATAAGGTATGATATGTTGTAGTAAACATTTTATTCTCAAACGATGGTTGCAAAGCTTTTGAGGGTATTTGATGACCATCTATGTACAAACAAAATGAATTCATATCATAGTTTTCAAAGTTAAGTGGATTTTTAGTGAGACTACCATTGAACGCTGCATTATTAACAAACCCAACTATACATCTTTTAGGTACTTGTCCTAGAAAAATATTATCAAGCGTTTTTCCTTGAACTCCTGATGGTATTGTTAAAACTTTAACTTCAGCTCGAGTTATATTTTTCTGTTGCTGTGGAATAGTAAGAACACAAATCTAATAATCTATATAAAATTGATAGTTAATGGTTTCTTAATATAAGAATGCGCAAATGTAATTACAAACTAATTAGATAAGATACTTAATGATTTGTTGAAACAAGATTGTGTTAATGTAATAATCTATTAAAACTAGATAGTTAATGATGTGTTGAAACAAGATTGCTAAGTGCTTTACGTTTATATATAAGTCCACAATATTATTGGTATGTTAATTTAACTAGCAGTCGTAGTTCGGCGAAGTATTGTTAACTAAAGTGAATTATAGTGACCAAAGGAAAATGGAGGTAAGGTACTTTTTTTTGTTTTATCAATTTATAAACTTTTCATTACTACTAGATTTACTCTTAGGTTATTATTGGATTTACTCAGAGAGACTCATTGTGTAAATTATGTTGTATTGTTACAGAACTCATTCAGTTCTATGATGGAAGATAATACATATAAAGGATATTATTATAACACACCCCCGGATTCTGAAAATGAATTAGAAATAATTACATCACCACCACCACAGCCCATTAAAAGAAAATCGAATGAAAATCAAACAATTGATGATCTGTTCGAAATATCACCGAAGAATAAAAAGAAAAAGACATCGAGTTCTGTGTCTCGAACTCAAGATGGTGGTACAACGTTTATCACTAGCAATTCAGATGATTCAGCAAATGCAACACATCTTATTAAGATCGAGTTGTATGATTTGCAAAAAATATCAAAAATTCCCGTGAAAGAGCACTGGAAAAATAGTGAAATTAGAATCAAGTTTTATACAACAAACAAAACAAAAAAATATGACAATATTCAAAAATTAATGTATCACCTTACAAAGGATATTACTACAAGTGAAACTTGTAAAAAATATTTCTTTTCCAAATAAGAACTAAGTATATAATTTGCCACCACCACCACCACAAACAATCAAAAGAGAAAAAAAGTGAAAAACAAGAAAGTGATGATCAAATTCCCGAAGATTAAGAAGAAAGACATCAAGCTCTGTGTCTCGAACTCATGATGGTGGCACAACATTAATCACACGCAATTCAGACGATGCCAAAACGTACTAAGAAACCATTAGGCAATTACATACTTTGTTAATTATGGATTCATCATTACCTAATTTCTTTACCTGCATATTTCATATAAGTTCTCAAATTTTTTTTGACTTATATTCAGTTGTATGTTGATGTTTGTGGTGTAACTTTAATTCACTTTCCAAATTAAACTACAAAATGGACTTCTCCAATACAGTTGAAAGCGCCTTTTTTAGTTCGGAAGTTGACGAAATTCTCGATGAAAATGAAATGGTTAAGATTTGTGAAGAAGTGGAGATATGTGAATCATTGAAATCATGTTTTGATGATGAATTTACATGTGTGTCGAATGAAAACCACACGAAGTAAGTACCGAGTTTTATATCAAGCTTAATAAAAAAAAATGTTTTAACAGTTACAATAATATTTTATTTTGTTATAGTCAACCAAAACAAGGAGGATCACTCAAACGCACAATAGTTCGCGATGATCCAAAACCTTTCATTCATAATGTGAAACGTCCAAGAACTGAAGAAATGGTGTCAACTTCATCTGGTGTGACAGAAGGACCCCACGCAGGTGATCATTTAAACCAAGTAAATTGTGACGCTTGTAAAATTACAGTTAGTAAACGATATTTTACCAACCATTTAAAAAGTAATATCCATAAAAATAACGCTCTGAAATTACACAAAACTTTTGAAAACGTATCGATTATTGAAACCGCTTTTGGACAAAGAATTATAACATATAAAATTTGTAGTAAAGCGAACGAAACTTTTAAACCATTATTTCAAACTCCGGAATCATTTTTGAATTCAATTAAAAATGACATATTATTTTTAGTTGAAGAGTCAATTGAAAAATATAGTATTTTTAAAGTTAATTTCATATTACATGCTGAATTCATTCAACAAAGTAAAGATGATACAGTGAATTCATTTGATTTTCAAACTAGCAATTTTATCATATGTCGTGGGGATGATTTAAATATATTTTTTACGTCTTTATGTGATACTTTGGTAAATAAAATAAGTAGCTTTGAGAAAAAAGATAGTGGATGGAGTCTAAAACACATAAAAAGCATAGATTTGAATGTGAATAAATTTAATCCTCTTCGTGGTACTTCATATATTGATTTACCCAGAGATATTAGTGCAAAAAAAGCCGTTATTAATGTTCAAAACACAGATTATTTATGTTTCAAATGGGCTTTACTCTCCGCTCTTTATCCAGTTAGTAAAAATGCTGGTCGCGTATCTTCATACACTATGCATTCTGATAAATTGAATTTCAATGGTGTATCATTCCCTGTTAAATTAACTGACATTCCAAAAGTGGAAAAATTAAACAAAATTAGTATAAATGTATTTGGTTTAGAATGGAATAAAAATACTAAAAAGCACAGTATTATTGGGCCTATTTATTTTACTAAAAGCCGTAGGAGTAGTCATATAAACTTGTTGCATTTGAGTAATGGTACAAATAGTCATTATTGCTTTATCAAAAATTTATCTCGTTTAGTTAGCAAGCAACTCTCAAACCAAAATCATGCCGTTCATATTTGTGATGGATGTCTATTGTATTTTCCAACTATTGAAAGATTGTCAAACCACCAACAATATGACTGCTCTCATGTTACTACTGAATTACCAACTAGTGATAAAACATTTAAAAATTGGTTTGGTCAGTCAACATCTAATGATAAGGTAATGTTCGATCATTTTGAACGAAAATTAAAAGTACCTTTTGTTATATATGCAGATTTTGAAGCATTTTTAAGTCCTGTTAATTCATGTTCCAATAATCCATTCAAATCATATACAAATAACGTTCAAAAACACGAACCGTATAGTTTTGGGTATTACATAAAGTGTTCATATAATGACAATTTGTCAAAGTTTGAGTCTTATTGTGGGTCCGAATGTGCACAAGTGTTTATGAATAGAATTTACAATGACTTGAAATCTATTTGTAGCAAAAATAATTTTCAAAGCCCTCCCAAACCATTGACTGTAGAAGATCAACAAATTGTAAGCAATTGTAAATGTTGTCATATTTGTGAGACTGATTTGAAAGAAGGAAAATGTTTAGACTTTGACTGGTACACAGGTAATTTTAGAGGTGTTGCACATGAAATATGTGCAAAAAAGTTTAGAGCACCAAATTTTATACCAGTAATTCTTCATAATTTAAGTCATTATGATTCACATTTTATTGTTCATGCACTCAATTTTGTTGATGGTCAAGTAGATATAATTCCTCAAAACAAAGAAAGGTATATTTCGTTTTCAAAAACTTTGTATGTAAATAATCAAAGAATAAATTTAAGGTTTATAGATTCATTAAAATTTTTACCATGTAGTCTTGATCAATTAGCTAAAAATCTAAAAGATGATCAATTTCATACTCTAAAACACAAATTTCCTATCAATGAAGACTTTATGCGTCTCAGAAAAAAAGGTGTTTTTCCCTATGAGTTTATGACCTCTTTTGATAGTTTAAAAGTAACATCTTTACCCAACCAACAACAATTTTACAACACATTAACAAATTCAAATGTATCTGATGACGATTACAATCATGCAAAGGATGTTTGGAATCACTTTAAATGTTCAAATATGCTTGATTATTCCAATTTATATTTAAAAACCGATGTCTTGCTATTAACAGATATATTTGAAAATTTTAGAGATCTTTGTATTGCTACTTATAATCTTGATCCCGCCCACTATTATACTGCCCCAGGCTTAAGTTGGGATGCTATGTTAAAGTACACCAAAATAAAATTAGAATTATTGACAGATTTTGATAAAATTGCTTTCATAAGGGCTGGTATTCGTGGTGGTGTATCTCAATGTAGTAATCGTTATGCCAAAGCCAATAATGAATATTTAAACAATTATGATGTCAACACAGCTAAATCATATCTTGTTTATTTTGATGCTAATAATTTATACGGATGGGCTATGTCCCAATACCTTCCCGAAGGAGGATTTGAATGGATAGATCCTACAAGTAGTTTTGATGTATCTGATACATCAGAAAATGGTTTTATCTTAGAAGTAGATTTAGAGTATCCTGATGAACTTCATGACATACATTCAGATTTACCTCTTTGTCCAGAAAACATTTGTATCAATAATTGTAAAGATTCAAAATTAATTTCTAATCTTAATAATAAATACAAATATAAAATTCATTACAGAAATTTAAAACAATGTCTCAAACTAGGTATGAAGTTGATAAAGATACATAGGATATTAAAATTTAAACAAAGTCCCTGGCTTCAAAAGTATATCGATTTAAATACAAATATGAGAACAAAAGCGGTATCAGATTTTGAAAAAGATTTCTATAAACTGATGAATAATTCAGTATTTGGTAAAACCATGGAAAATATAGAAAAAAGGGTTAATGTAAAACTGCGAACGCATTGGGAAAATCGAGGTAAATCTCTGGGAGCACAAGATTTGATCGCGAAACCAGAATTTCATAGCCTTTCAATATTTTCTGAAAATTTAGTTGCAATTCAATTACGGAAAACAAAAATTTTATACAATAAGCCTATCTATCTGGGATTTTGCATTTTAGATATTTCTAAGACTTTAATGTATGAATTTCATTATGATTACATGCTAAAAAAATTTAGTGATAAAACTAAACTATTGTACACTGATACTGATAGTTTCATTTATCAAATATTCACAAATAATTTTTATGAAAACATCAAACCTGATTTAGGTGCACGGTTTGATACTTCCGATTACCCACCTGATAATATTTTCAGTTTTCCTAGAATAAATAAAAAAAAGTTAGGATTTTTCAAAGATGAAAATAATGGACAAATTTTAGAAGAATTTGTTGGTCTTCGATCAAAAATGTATGCATTCAAGGTAGGCAACAAAATAGTAACAAAAGCTAAGGGAGTAAATAAAAGTGTAACGAAACGATTAAATTTAGATAATTATAAATCATGTCTTTTTAATAAAAATGTTCAATATCATAGTATGTATAGATTTAAATCTATCAAACATACAATATTTACTCAACAAATTAACAAAACTTCTTTGTCTTATAATGATACTAAGCGTCACATTTTACCAAATCTTGTAGATACTTTAGCATGGGGTCACTATAAACTAAGATAAAATATCAATTGTAATGTGTATTTTTTTTTTTTTTTTTTTACTATTATGTTTAGAGTATCTCCAATAATCTTCATATTTTGTATTAAATGTAGTGTTGTAAATAAAAACCTAAATTTAAGAAAATAAAATTGTACATACATATTGTGTTATTTAGTTTGTAAGTTAAATTTAAGAATTAATTATAATATCTTCATTATCCGTTGGTTACTATAATTCAATTTAGTTAATAATAATTCACTGAACTATTAATACTAAATTAAAAAAATAATTGTACATACAAATTTCGTGTTATTTAGTTTGTAAGTTAAATTTAAGAATAGGTTATATTTGATTATATGTCCTGACTGAAGAAAAACAAATAAAGTTGTGGTTTATATGAATGTTGTTTATTTTATTGTTGAACGTCGCATATGTCACACGTTGACAACATGTATCATTTTATCCACCCTTTTACTGCAATAATTGCAGGACCTAGTGGATGTGGAAAATCTCAGTTTGTAACAAATTTCATTAAATACAAGAGTGAAGTATGCAACATAGATTTTGCTCAAATAACTTGGTGTTTTGATGAAATGCAACCTCTATATAACTTAAATAATGTAAACTACTTTCAAGGTTTACCAGATCTAAACATGTTTGATGGTAAAGAGCCCAATCTAATCATAATAGATGATCTCATGAGGGAATCTGATGGACGCATTGTTGACATATTTACAAAAGGTAGTCATCATAGAAATTTAAGCGTTTTCTACATAACACAAAATTTATTTCATCAAGGAAAAGGACAGAGGGATATTTCTTTAAATTCAAGTTATATTATTTATTTTAAAAATCCTCGGGATAAAACACAAATTCGATATTTAGCACGTCAAGTTTCACCAGAAAATACTAAATTCATCGAAGAAGCGTACAGAGATTCTACTAAGGATGCTCATGGATATTTGATGGTAGATCTTAAACAAAATACTAATGATCAGTGTCGTATTAAAACAAGGGTATTTCCTAATGATGGATTTTGTTATATATACATACCAAAGAAGGGGTTTAAATACGACAAGAATCAAAAAATGTCCGTCATTTACCAATAATGCAGGGAAGCTTGAAGACACATAAAGATTTACTCTCTGCATTACATACTTTAAAACCAAAATATCAAAAAGCCTTATTAAAATCATGTGATGAAGATGAAATAAATTGTATTTGTGAGTGTATTCATAATATTTTACAAGGTAAAGTTCCATTAAATGAAAAGGAAAAAAAAAATCTGAAAAAGTATAGAACTTTGCTTCGTAAACTCGTACATAAAACTACAAATAAAGTGAGAAAAAATATAATAATCCAAAAAGGCGGTGCCTTTCTACCTATTATATTGGGTTCTATACTGAGTGGATTAATAAGCGGTATTGTTTAAAATGGAACATGCTAAGAGAATGATACTTGTTGAACCGAGTTTGATAGATAAACTAAATCAAAGAGATTCTTTGGATAATCCAAAATCGAGACTAGATGTCGAAATGCAAAATATTTTAAAAAGCAAAGAAGATGATAGAAAGAAGTGTATTTTGTACTTACAAGTTTTACAGCGATATTTACACTTTACTGGGGAAGATCGCCAACCTTATGAACTGCCAATAATAACTTCACCTAATTCGTCTGAAACAATTATTAAAAAAGAACGTGACGATAAAAATATTGAAACAAATATTCAAGGATCAGTTGTTGATCAGATATCAAACGAAGAAGATACTCACCAAGAGAGCAACACTGTTCAGACAGAACCTGTTTACTCAGTAAAACAAATTTTAAGTTTGATACCAAAGACGTATTCCAAAAAAGGTGAGCTATTACTAAACTTGTTGTCATTAAACAAAACAAAAATCCATTGGAATGGTGAAGGTACAGTTCTTATTGATAACAACGAGGTAATTGGAAGCAATATTATAGACTTAATAAATGATGCATTAAGACCACTAAAACGAAATGATCCAATTGGATGGGAAAAATTTGCAAAGGTATTAAAAGACCTTAAAGTACCTCTTAGTTACGTTGGTAATCCGAAGAGAAGTAAATATATTAATCAACTACAACTAAAAGATCTTGAGGAGCCATCTGTTGAGGAATTTACTACTCCTATGTCTACTGAAAAGTACATTAGAAAAGTAAGGAAAAAAATAGATTGGGAAAAATGGACCCCTTATTAGAAATTCACAATATTTATTATGATGCATCACACCCTGCTGGTTATAGTAGTATTGACAAACTTGCCGGAGCTATGAAAGGTAAAATGACTAAAAAGGAAGTTAAAGAATGGTTGCAATCACAAGAAACGTACACTCTTCATAAGCCGATATATAAGAAATTCCCTCGAAACAAATATATTTTATCAAATTTAAATGTACTTTGGCAAACAGATTTGAGTGACATGAGAACTTATAGTAAATATAATGATGGTTACAATTATATATTGTGTGTTATTGATGTTTTTAGTAAGTATGCATATGTTAGAGCTATAAAAACCAAAAATTCATCTACAATAAAACAATGTTTTGAAAGCATATTCAGAGAATCATGTAATACTCCGACTCACATACAATCTGACAAA
The DNA here is from genome assembly GCA_023078785.2 of Hyles euphorbiae. Classification (NCBI taxonomy): domain Eukaryota; kingdom Metazoa; phylum Arthropoda; class Insecta; order Lepidoptera; family Sphingidae; genus Hyles; species Hyles euphorbiae. The sequence goes on along the minus strand of CM041043.1, from coordinate 3,247,582 downwards.
GGTACTGAGTTCGCATCCAAAGATGTTAAAAATTATTTTAAAACAAGAAATATTAATTATTATACTACAAATAATCCTGATATTAAAGCTAGTGTCGTTGAAAGATTTCAAAGGACACTCAAAACAAAAATGTGGCGGTATTTTACTCATAAAAATACTTATAAATACATTGATATTTTACAAGATTTATTGTATGCCTATAACCATAGTTATCATTCGAGTATTAAAATGGCTCCTTGTGATGTAAATTCTAACAATATAATTACTGTTTGGAATAATTTGTATGATAAAGAAACAGTAAGAACCACGAAAGATATCCCATTACCTAAGTTTCATATCGGTGATCATGTACGGATAACAAAATATAAACATGTATTTCAAAAGGGGTACGAGTCTAACTGGAGTGATGAAATTTTTGTGATATCTTCAATCATTGACAGATCACCCTGGGTTGTCTACACTTTGAAAGATTTAAAAGATGAAGTAATTGAAGGTACGTTTTATGAAAAAGAACTACAAAAAGTAAATTATAACCCCACCTCCAGTTATAAAATTGATAAAATTCTCAGATCTCGTTATTCAGGTGTCAAAAAGCAATTGCTAGTTAAGTGGAAAGGTTATCCTGATAAATTTAACAGTTGGATACTAGCATCAGAATTGCAAACAATATGATAAAACATAATTTTTATTTAACATTACCAAGCAACAGCTCTATGGAATATTTTCCTGAAAATAAGACAACTATGTTTTCTACTAAACTACCAAAACCCATGAAGTTAGAGGGAGAATGGATTGTTGGTGTGGTTGAATTTCAATATCCATGCACTATGTTCACTGTTCAAGAGCATGAAAATGTAATATATATAACTAAAAGAATGTTAATGCCAAATGAAGAAACAGCATCCTTGGTTTACTATAAAACTCACATTCCAGCCACAAACTATGATAATATAAATCATATTCTATCAGCCTTAAATATTATTAAAGAAAAGGTAAAGTTTCGCTATGATGAAATATCTAAATTTGTTTCTGTGTCAGTTATGGATGACTCAATCGTATCACTGAAGTTATCACCTAAATTGGCAATCCAATTAGGATACGAACCCAATAGAAATCTTGTAGAAAAAGGGTTCGGTAAATGTCCAGCAAATTTACATTTAGGATTACCATCTCAACTATTTGTTTATTGTGATATAGTAGAACCTCAAATTGTAGGAGACGTGATTACTCCACTATTAAGAATAATTCCTTTAGATCCAGCCAAATATATATATGGTGCTAATAAAATGCATGTTTTTTCACCTCCTCACTATATACCTGTTATGCGCAGAGAATTTGATACGATTGAGATAGATATAAGAACAAGCACGGGTCGTAATATACCATTCCAATTTGGGACGGTGTGTGTTAAACTACATTTTAGAAAATTATAATGTATCCTCGAGATCACATAACCTGCCCATATGAACATTACTATACTCACCAAGCTGGTTCAGGAATAGGAGTAATTTACAAGGGAGCACCTTATCAACGTGGTCATGGAATTGGTAGCTTTTTAGGAGGACTGTTTCGTTCAGTTTTACCATTAATATCAAGTGGAGCACGGACTATAGGAAAAGAAGCATTAAATACAGGTGTAGGGCTTTTATCAGATATGGTCAGTGCACGGCCAATGGAAGAGTCAATCAAGACGAGACTTAAAGAAGCTAGTTCAAATTTAAAAAGAAAAGCTGATGATAAAATAGATAAAATAATGTCAGGTTCAGGATATATAACAAAAAGAAAACGACTATCTGCATTCATTACACCACCAACTGCTAAGGTGAAAGCAATAAAAACAAAGACTCCACGAAAGTACAAAGATATTTTTTCATAAAATAAAATGTCATTTTTACATAGTCATTCTTGTGAATGTATCAAATCAGAATTAGATTTATTTGCTCTGCCATCAACACAAACAAGTATAGAAAGTGGATTGTGGATACATTACAAACCTATATCATCTCTAGCTGATGATGGTCCTATAGAATTTCAGGTGCCTGGAACTGGGGATGATTATATAGATTTGTCACATACTCTTATTCATATAAGAGCAAAGATATTAAGTCAAGACTCAACAAGACTAAATGCATCAACCATTGTTGCCCCTGTTAATAATTGGTTGCACTCACTTTTTAGTCAACTAGATGTTTACTTGAACCAAAAATTAGTTTCACCTCCTAACAATACATACCCATATCGCGCCTATATAGAAACTCTCTTAAACTATGCTCCTGCTGCAAAAGAATCACATTTAACATGCAGTCTTTGGTATGAAGATACAGAAGGAAAAATGAACTCAACTGATGGAACAAATATTGGTTTTACTAAAAGACAAGAATTAGTAACCGAGAGTAAGGAAGTAGAAATGATTGGTCATCTTCACGGTGATATATTTAATCAAGAAAAGTTTTTAATCAACGGCGTTGAAATGAGTGTAAAGTTAGTCAGATCTCGTGAATCGTTCAACCTTATGGCTTCTACAGATGATATGAAATTTAAAGTTAGCATAACAGATGCAACTCTTGTTGTAAGAAGAGCAAAAATTAATCCAAGTGTTTTGCTTGCACATCAAAAAGTTCTAGCATCTACCACTGCAAAATATCCCATAACTCGAGCTGAAGTTAAAGTTTTAACAATACCATCAGGAGTTCAAGGAAAAACGCTTGATAATATTTTTCTAGGACAAGTACCTAAAAGATGTATAGTTGGGTTTGTTAATAATGCAGCGTTCAATGGTAGTCTCACTAAAAATCCACTTAACTTTGAAAACTATGATATGAATTCATTTTGTTTGTACATAGATGGTCATCAAATACCCTCAAAAGCTTTGCAACCATCGTTTGAGAATAAAATGTTTACTACAACATATCATACCTTATTCTCAGGAACGGGAATACATTTTCTAAATGAAGGTAATGGGATATCTCGTGATAAATATTCCAATGGTTATTGTCTGTTAGCTTTTGATCTTACTCCTGATTTATCAGCCAATTCATCGAGTCATTGGAATCTTATAAAGCATGGTAGCGTAAGATTAGAAGTTCGTTTTGAATCCACTCTTACTCAAACAATAAACTGTGTTGTATATGCTGAGTTTGATAACGTTATCGAAATAGATAAAAATCGTAATGTTACTGTTGACTATAGCAGCTAAGACTAGAATAATGAATTCTGTATTACTTAGTACTAAGTTTATGATCAAAATAAAACTTACTGTAACAATATACTCACCGTTTTATTTGCACCTTATTTCACTCTTAAATATATGTATCATATCTTGATCTTTTCACTCACCTGTAATCCTACGAAGTATTCAGTCATATGGAACTTAAATGCAACAATGAATACCAATGAAATTCAACAATGTTTAGGAAAAATTCATCCAAGTCTACAGTATAATGTATACGCTGCAAACAAATTACCAATGAATGTTCAAGTTCCTATGTATGTTATAAGCAATTTGGACCCGGACACAAAGCCAGGATCTCACTGGATAGGTATACACATAGATAGTTGCGGTGTTGGAGAATATTTTGATTCTTATGGACGTTCTCCTACTGGTTATCACAGAATGTTCTTGAATAGGAATTCAAAACAATGGAAATGTAGTAGTAGCAGAATACAAAATGATTGGACTTCAGTCTGTGGAGAGTACTGTATATTGTACATATTGTATAAGTTTAACGGGAAGTCATTAAGTGATTTTTTAAATAATTTTAATATGGATACGTTTAAAAATGATATGATATTGCATATGATGTTTAAATCAATTTTTTGAATGAATAAAACATGAACTATTGAAACAACGTGTTGTTATTGATGAGGAATAGGGTGATTAGCATCGAGTGATGATTCATTAAGTGACCGTCATTAAGAGCGCAGTCGAGGAGATATTTAAGGTAATCACCTTAAAAACATTAGCTAATTAATTAGGGGTAGTGGACCTGGTGAAATAAAATAGCTAAAAAGGCAACGGTTACAGTTAGAAGAAAATGGATAGCACAGATGGATCGGACGACCCCGAAAACCCCCAATTTGACACCAAACTTTTTTTTTTTTTTTTTTTTTTTTTTTTTTTTTTTTTTTTTTTTAGTTTCGTGTCATTCAGTTTTGACTTGCTTGAACAAATCTTGGCGAAATCTCGAACAAATCTTAAAGAAATCTTGAGCTGGATCCTGTGAATCAATACTACTTTAGTCAGATCGTCCGTCTACCTTGTAGGCGGGCGTCCAACACTTCGCTTGCCTGTACGTGGCCTCCACTCGTTAAAACTTACTTACTACAAACTATTCTATTATAATAATACCTATATTATAATCAAACACCATGCTACTATTTTGCATCATTAAAACCATCGTCGACTATATCCCCAGTGTTGGAGTACGTAGGCCCCAAGCACCGTACGTGGGTGGCGAACATGTCGATAGCGTTATTCTTCGGCTGCGGTTGCCTGGCGCTGCCCTGGCTGGCTGTGTGGATGGCAGACTGGAGGAAGCTGCTTTGGATCACCTCGCTGCCAATGCTGTTTGTGGTCTTCGCGCCTTTTGTCGTGCCGGAGAGTGCTAGGTGGGTCTGCAAATTAGATTTTTTTACGAAAGTTTGATTGTAAAATTGTGTTTTTCTCTCTGATTTATTTGGGGTTAAAGACAAGGTAGTGTCCCTGAGAGACTTGCCGAGCTCCGGAGTTCGGTGTCAATTCTTTGTGTGCCACTGTTGATCCTGGCTGACAGGAGTTGCAGTGGTGGGTGTGAGGGCGGAAAAGTCTCTCAATACGAAAGGTAGCTTCACTTACGCATAATATAAGTGAATTGTATTGTCTATCCCTAACCGGTCGATACAGGGGGTTACTCTATACTCCGAATCGAATTTAGAATCTTCGGAGGTTCAACGCCTACATATAAGATAAAGTTTTCTACTTCTATAAATCAATAATATTCACTATGAAACATAAAGTTCACTTCGAACTTAGTCTATAATACAATATAAGATAAAGGGCTCCAACATTTTGTAAAGTATTTAGGCATATTCGTACAGTTTTACATACGATGTTTGAACATTCGTCGTCGTGTCGGAGTAAAGAGTAACCCCCCCAGTTACGTTGGCCTATATCGAACGGGGTAAAATTGTACTGCTTTCTTTAGACCATTGAGACATTTTAGGTCTGAGAACTGATAATATCCTTTTCGGTGTCCTTCGGGGTACCTAAAGGGACTTTGCAGACACACTATATATTTGTGTTTAAATAATTTTGAATCGAGATTTAATATGAAATGTTTATTTCAGATGGTTAATAACCCGCGGTCGTGTGAACCAAGCTGTTGAAGTTCTCAGGAAGTTCGAGAAGGTCAACGGAACCAAAATCCCTGATGATGTCATGGATGATTTCATTGTAAGATATTTAACTTACCTTAGAACTTATACTAAGAATATTGAGATTATACGGTCTCTGTATGTATATCTGTATCAGCCCATATACGTCCCACTGCAGGGCACGGGCCTTCTCTACAATCGAGAGTACGATTGAGAGTGGTTAGGCCATATAGTCCACCACGCTGGCCTAGTGCGGGTTGGCGGACTTTACTTTTTGTATGTATATATCTACTAATAATTATTAATATAAGAATGTAACGGCTCGGTTAGGACTGGGACGGACGTGATTAGGTACATATAATATCATTAGCGAATTATTTGAAGAATTACCAGTTAATAATATTTAAATACTTACCTAGGATGACTGACTTCCTGATTCACTTTAAATATTCCAGATTTAAGTTTTAAAAGTTAAAACTGACTAAAGGTCATACTGACCAAATAACTACCTAATTTATTACTTTACAATGTTCAATGATTGTCTTTGTGACCACAGTCTGCTTAATTAGTAGGAACACACCGGTAACTTCCAAAAGCCATTAAGTTCTCTCAAACCCGTCGGTGGCGGTCGCGCACATTTTAGGCGGCACTGGATACCAGGACGAGAAACGCCCCGATTGCTTCCCTATGATCGCCCGGCGCAGAACCAGGACGCAAGGTGCTATCTCCATAAAACGATACGAACATCGAATGTTCCGACACCGTACGTAAAACTTCACTAATGTGCCTAGATTCCTGATACTCCACAAAATGTTGGATTCCCCTATCGTACGTCGCAACCATAGACTAAGTTCGGAGAAAACGATAAGTACAATAGAGAACAGTACTGAGTTTTAGAATTGGAAATCTTATATCTTACTCCGGACGTCGAACATCCGATTATTCGAAGTTCGTATCGTTTTTTTACACTAACCCCCCACACTCGTATTTCGTATTAGGGAACAAAGTTGCTCTCCACTTACGTCTATATAGTAAACCTACTGAACTGTCTAATAATCCCCACGCCTAGGTATCCTCTCGCCAGACCAAGCAGGAGAGGGAGTCCATGCTGACCCTGGCCCGGAGTGGTCCTCTCCGCACCACGATGGCGCTAATGCTGGTGGTGTACTTGGCCTCCGCCGTCATCTTCGACGGCCTGGTGAGGCTGTCAGACGCTTTTGGACTGGACTTCTTCATCACTTTCACCCTGACTTCGGCTACGGAGATACCTTCTGTTACTTTGGTCGCTATTTTGCTGGATAGGTGAGATTTTGATCAAAACAGTACTGTATATTTAGATTGTAAAATATATTATATATTCAAGGCTATGCTTTTTTTTTGGAACATTGTCTTGGGCAATCATCTGTAAATTTTGCGATGTATTGAATTTGAAATAAAAATAATATTTTCTATTTTTCCTTTTCTTGGTTTTGCGGTCTTCCTGCACTCAAGAAGCGGATATTATTTAATAAAAGTAGCTAAAACGCCACTTATTGGATACTTCAATCAATCGGATTTCTAATGATATCTAAAATAATCTTCTTTACAGGTGGGGTCGCAGGGTCCTGACATGTGGCCCGATGGGAATATCTGGACTTTTGATACTCATCGCCACATTTATGCCTAAAGGTATAACAATGTAGAAACAGATTTTTAAAAATTACGTATTTAAAATTCAGCTTACATTATTCAAACTTATGGATACCAATGCATATTGCCACTCTCAGCAGAAAAAAATATTATGAAGCAGCAGAATCAATTACGGTTTTCAGTGAGCTTTTCGCTTTAAAGAACCACATATGGACTGGTATTTATGTATGCCTGATATGACGATAGCTTCGTTCTTTAAACAATCAAAGGCTTATTTTAGGTGGTCCTATTGCCGGTTCTACCAGTAAATTTCATTCTACTATGAAACTAAATATCGGTGTGAAGATTTCTGTCCCTCAATGAAGCCTACTTTTTGTGTAGGGAAAATATATATTTTCTTTAAATATAAACGTAATTACGACCCAGGCCCGGAGCTCTTGGAAAAATGAACTTGAAATCAAATAAAAAATATTATTTTTGTGTTCAGCTGTGTGAACAAAATATAAAATATGACGATAATTGCTTTATTTTATACAAATCTGTCGCCTGGGATAATACAGGTCAAATTTTAGGGATATCTTAAAGTATTTATAAAATAGAGGGAGCGCTGTCATACATTCGCGTCTTGAAAAACGTAGATATTTTCTTGTTCATAATATTGGTAGCGATGCTATATTATTGAAAATTGAATTAATTATCTAGCAATAAATTCCTTTGATAACCGTAAATATATTTTGCTATTATCCTTTTAAAACGAGTTTGAGTGGAATTAAATCGCCCTAAACTACTTATTTTTACTTTTCTTTTCCAAGTAATTCATGTATGTTGGAAAACCTGTCAAATATCAGCCAATAGAAGGGCAGAAAAAGGTAGTCTGGCATCACCATTTTTATCTACGTTTTTGAAGTATCAGCGCTCCCTCTATATTATAGATACTCTAAGTTTTAACGCAATTTGTGCCCCAGGTGCAACACAAGCCGGTCTGGCGATAATGGCGCGTTTCTTCATCAACATGTCGTACAACGCGACCATGCAGTGGGCGACCGAGCTGCTGCCCACTGGAGTAAGGGCTTTCGGCTCCTCATTGTTGCACATGAGCGGGTTCCTTGCTACGGCATTGTCGCCATTCATTGTTTACTCGGTATGATATTTTGTGCTGTACGATCAATATTAAGCTTAGTATAGGAGCTTATGTTCTTACCTCTGTCATCCTTGTATAACAGACTTACCCCAACGCAGCTTAACTGTATTCAAGTCCACACAGTGGAATGCAAAGCATTGCTTTTTATCCCACAAAGTATTTATTATAATTATTGTTAATTTTCAAACTCAATTAATAGCCTTTGAAAATATTTTATATCCGCTAATCTTAAAAGCACATACCTACATCATTTTTTTTATTGCAGTGATTGGCGAGACGAGCTTGCCGTTCGCCTGATGGTAAGCGATACGACCGCTCATGAACAGTAGCAAAACCAAATAACACCTTGAATTACAAGGCAATGCTTGGCATTCCACTGCGCTCGCCATCCTGAGACATAAGATGTAAAGTCTCAATATGTCCAGTAGTTACTCTGGCTACAATATTAAATAAAAACAATTACAAAGAGCGTCAATATTTTATTTCCAGGAAAGGCTATGGGTGTGCTTACCGCTGGTAACACTGAGTTTGTTGGCGGCAGTGGGCAGTAGCCTGGGCATTATACTGCCCGAGACCAAGGGCAAACCCATGCCTCAGACCATACAGGACGGCGAGAGACTGGTCAGAGAACACTCGCTGTGCGGGTAAGGAAATATAAACTATTTTTTTTCAGGTTGAGTGATATGTCAGTTAAGGGAAAATGATCTTTATTTTTATTGAGATAGGATACAAATTCAGGCAATCACAGACATACTATATGTAATGTGAATCTTATGTGTGTATTGTGGTTTTATTTTCTATGATAGGCACAAACCTCTGCCTATCCATGCAAAGTCGACAAATATCTGTTTATACTATTATTTTTCATACAAAATTTTGCACCATAACAATATTATCTAGATTCTAGACAATTCGTCAGATTTTTGAAGCATTTTATTTTTTCAGTAAACGGGAACCTGACACCACAGAGACGGTCGAGTGGAAATCGGAGAAAGAAAAAGCTCTCATCATATAGTATTACAGTTCGTTTTAATTTAAACAGACTTGCCAAACAGTCTTTGCGGACTAAACATGTGTTAAAATTTTGCATCTAGCAACACCAGGTACTTAACGTCATAGAATAGATTTGAAACTTTGAATTCCATAATGGTTTCTTAGATTTACGCGAATGTTACACATTGAAATAAAACTATTATTTACGGATTTTATCCGTATATAGTCCGCCCCGTGACCACGAAAGCTGTAAAGTAATCGAAACGTCGGGAAGTCAAAAATGTAAAAAATTAAACTAAATTCGCGATAAAATCCGTAAATAATAGTTTTATTTCAATTTGAATTCCATTAATTTTTAATCTGTTTTGTCACCGATTAAAAAAATGTAATTAAAAGGCCGAATATGGACAATGCTTTTCTACCTGTGAAACTACTGGCTGAAAGTGTGAAAGAGACAAAACCGTCAAGTGGCCATTATGCCGTCATATTGGTCACATTATTTTTATTTCTTTCTTAATGTCCATGGCTAAGAAGCTAGATATAAGGACAGTGCTAGTTCTACCACTAGCGCCATAAACTCTCTATCAGCCTTATTCATAGACACTTTATAAACCTATTTTAGTTATCGATGTTTTGTCTTCTTTCCTCAAAGTGAATTCAAAAATCAATCGAAAGGGACAAAATATTAGATAACTAAAAAAGGTTTAAAAACTGTATATTTAAAGCCGTTTACAAATTTAGTTTGAGAAGGAGAAATGTTGAATGGTTGTGTTTATTATTAATGTTGCCAATTTTCTCTCCAATTTCTTTAATTCAGGATCGTAGATATTTATTACATTTCACTCGTAATTAATTAAATGTAAGCGATTTTAACATATTTGTGATTTAGAATTTAATTGCGTTAAATTCTTATGACTAGTAATTATATTATGTAAGTAAGGAAAATAAAGTTGCGACAATTTGCTCAGTGAAAAAGTCAATTAAAGTTACAATTACTTGCGAATTATGAGAAACATATCATTAACAAAAGTTAATTAAATAATTTGATATGAGCTTTATATGATTGCATAGTTGTTGGATCAAAACTTATTGGTAATATTGTAAAAACCAACTAAAATTACTTACTTTAGTAGGTAACCGCCAATAGATGTTTGAACTACTTATCTGTATCTGTATCTGTATCAGCCCATATACGTCCCACTGCAGGGCACGGGCCTACTCTACAATCGAGAAATACGATTGAGAGTGAACTACTTATATCAAGATAAAAAAAATATTTGGTTAAAATATTATAGGAACTATGTATTTGTTTTCCTTTGTAACATTATAATAAAAACTGAAGACACGACATGGAAAAAAAAATAATTTTGTTTATGTATGATAATGATGCACGCTCACTATACTAAAAAAATAATTAGACATTATTATACATTTTTCCGTTGTTATATAGCCATGAGAGGTTAAAAGATTATTTAATTGTATAATCTATAGAGTAAATCCGAATGTCGGGGAATTCCAATTCCAGTGATTATTAGAATTTGTCGACGCAGGCGTTCGGATTTTCTCGAATAGGCCATATACATATTCTAGCTCCAGAAAATACATAAAGCTACATACAAAAGATTCTTAGCAAAACGTAACTGTGATACTCAAAACGAATATATCTTTCAACCTTAGAGTATATATACTCTAAGCTTTCAACTTGTTTCCATTTCATGCGATTGAACAAATTTGCCATATTTGTAAGATACTAAAATGTATCTATATTTTAATTAGAGTAACATTATTTTACTTTATAAGATTTGAATTACCGCCATATTGAAACATGGCGACTGGCGTTCGTTTTGGCGCGAATATGTGCGCGCACCGGGTCTCGAGAATGCTACGTATTGATTATTTCTAGTACTTACAAGTACGCTGACGCTGTGTAATGTAATAGATTTAGGTGCATTACATGTAAATAGATGTTAAATAATAACAAAGTAACTTTGTAAATGTATTATTAAAAGTCTGAATGAATGTTCATAAAATTAGAAATGTACAATATTTATAATTTTAAATAGGTATAGGTATAATAATTTTAATAAATTTTGACGCTTAGATTGTGTGTGTTTTTTTATTATTTACCTACTTATGCGTTTCGAAAGTAATCCCTTTAGTGTCAACATTTGACATACTAATCATTATCATACAAATACCCTACATTTTGAAGGGGAGTAATTAGGGTTGTCAAACATTTTTCTTATTCTTTACATTGCATCCATATCGAAATATCGAATATAATAAATATTACATTACACTCAAAAATATAAATCATACTTTATAATAATAATGCAATAATCCTTTTTTTTATACAATGTAGACTTCTTTGTTTAATTTTTATGTAAGTTATCACACTAGGTATAATGATCTAAAATATACCTACACATAATGTTTCATAGGTACTATAATCAACAAAAGAATCCAGCAGACACAGTCAAAAGACGGTACAAAACAACAGCTTGCACTTTAACTGACAACCCTAGCCGCCCCAGCCCCCAAGTGAAGCATTAATTCGCCATACAGTCCCGAGGATCTCATAGCTCAGTTGTTTGAGTGGAACGCGAGTGTGATGCGTCCACAGAAAACAGCTACAGTCGAATTCAGTAGCACTCGTATATATTGTGCGACTATTATGGCGCCCATCTGAGATCCTCCGTGCCTCGGAGAGCACGTAAAGCCGTCGGTCCCGGCTGTTTTTCAGTCGTTAAGCCGCGCCGGAAACCGCGAGGTGGCTTGAGAATTCCGGCATTAGACGAAGCCACTAGTCTAGACCGTCTGCCAACCCGCACTGGGCCAGCGTGGCAGACTACGGCCCAATCCCCTCATGTAGAGGGGGAGCCTGCCCACTGTGGACCTGACCAAGGCTACCAAAACCCATTTTGCATCTGAGTTTTCCGAATTTCAAAAAGTATTAAATGTATAAAAATGATTACATATCTTAAATATGATTAGAAAATGGAAAAAGAGGTTTTGGCAAATTTAGAAATTAAGTAAGTGTGTCAAAAAAAATATACGAAATTGTAAGTATTGATGGATTTCAAAGGTCACAGTTTATTGATAGGGTTTCAGTAGGGCCCTTTTGTCAAATTTTTCAGTTAAATATTTTTTATTTTCCTTTTTTTGTGAAGTAAAATATTGTACTGAATATTCATTTTTTTTGCCCATATACTATGAAAATGTAAAAAAATATAAAAACGAAATAGGTCAATTTCGTCAACACGATTGTCGTTTTTAAAATCTTTATATTTTTTATTTTATTAAAAAAATATGAGTATAAATTATGCAAATTTATTTGCGAATAATAAAATATTTTGCGGTAAAATTAAGCTCCATCTTTCCGCATTTAATATAACTACTAGGTTTCATAGCTGACTACTAATAAAAGGAAACTTGACACGAGTATGCATTTTGATCAACAAATCTACAGATGTCGCTAGTATTTTTGCACGGCATTTTTCTGGCACGGCAATTCTCTAACACGTATCTAAGAAGTGGTCCCATTTTTTTCACGTCTTATCTAGTATAATATTAATATCGATGAAACGAATCAAATACAGTAAAGTACTAACAACATATGGAAATATCTCCAATGTAGTTACATAAGATTTATTTTACTGTTTCAGTCTTCGATCAAATATACACTAGTCACGGTCTAAAACGGCAAAAGAAGAGCACTAATAAATAAATAAATAAATAAATAAAATAAATTATTTTATTTTAGTATGGTCAAAAACATAATAAATCTTAATTTAAAGGAATAAGGTTTATTGTTATCTGGGGTTGATTATAATTTAAGACTTTTTGCTACATATCGTAGTTGGAAATTCAAATGTATAAGTATAAGCAACCTCAGCCAATTTCGGCGTGCGATTTTGTCCCGGACCTTGTATCTAGTCTTCATAGATTTTAGTGATCATTTCATAGAAATATCGCATTCATGGGGCTTCTATTTTTGAGTTATAGGAAACAAATAAAAACAGAGTATAATATAACAAATATATTGTGAATCAGTATCACTTGATGCTGAGGTACATTTTGCCGTTGATGTTCTGTTTGAGCGGGTTGATTCGCTTCAGTATCTGCGTCATGGTCTCCACGAGGCGCTCGCTGCTTACCCCCGTGCGTTTCGACTTGAACTTTGTGAGGAGCTCTGTGGTCGTCATCGGTTTGCGGGCCAGGTAGCGACGCACCGCTTCTTCTGTTACGCCGCACTCGCTGAAAAATATTTAATACGTGGATACATAATTTAAACGCCTTTGCAACATGGGGGTAGGTAGAGACTTGTTGACGGCACTTTAGTCTCGCCATTAATTGCAATGAAAATAAAAGTCAAATTATAAAAAGTGTGCAATCTTTCATTAATGTTTTCTTATTACGTTATCATGTGGACTTACCGAAAAAAAGAAAGAAAAAAAAGATTTATTTGTCACAGACACAGATAAAAGTACGTAACATGCGAGTGAACATATTTTGTAATCTACTACAACTAACAAGGTACAATAATCACAATGTAAGATGAAAAATAAAGCAAATACCAAATACGACATTTAATAGTCCTAGTCCAAGCTATAATAGTATATCGCACCCCCGGTGCAACGATGTCAGGTATAAAGAAATAATCTTATATTTTTTATAATATTACGTGGTCATAATTTTTTTAACATTAAATCACAATATCAACTTTTAGTTGATTTTAGATATTCGTTACGTGGTGACGAAAAATGCGGCGTTGCTGCTCTTATGTCTGGTTCAACTGAGGGCAGTAGGTAACATATAAGGCGTGTTGTATTTTAACTAAATTATTTTATTATTTAGTTTATTTGAAAATATATATTTTTTGTGATATTTAATTTAATCATTTTAATTTGTTTTAATTGACGTTATTTAACGATGTTGCAATTTAAAGCATTTATAACACCGACACTTCGTATTGAGATTAAGTTCTATGTTTATTGACTTGTCATAAGAGTTCTTTAATTGCCTACGTGATCAATAAATACATTTCATTTCATTTCTATATCTTGAATTTCTGTCTTGAAATATCATATTTTAATACAATAAAAGTTTTAACGTTTTTCCTGAAAAGTTGCATTTTTGCATAAGTGACATTGTTGCACCGGGGGTGCGATATACTATTATACCTTGCACTAGAACTATAAAATGTCGTATTTGGTTTTTGCTTTATTTTTATATGCGACATGCAGTACGTACGTGTATGAGGCGTCGAGTTTGGGCCTCTTATGCGGCGGCGCGTTGGCGCTGGCTGCGTTGGCGGCGGCCACGGCGGCCTGCGCGGCGGACGGCGCCGGCGACGCCGCGCGAGACGTGCTCGCGCTGCCGCCACTCGCGCCTGGAACGATACGGTATTGTACAACAGGTGTAAAAGAATGGGCTGATTTTTTTTAATTGCCATTGAGGTAATGTTGAATGTATAATATACAGGGTATATCAAGACTGCTACCGAAAACGAAGATGGGTGGTAGTTTTAGTGACATCAGACACAGTGTAACAGAAAAAGTTGCAAAAAAAGCGACATTTTTTTTTTGTTATTTTTTTCCTATGAGCATATTTGGGTGGTAAATACATTTTTTCCTAAAACCCTTTTATTTATAAATTTATTTATAATTTATTATATATAATTTATTTATAATCTAAGGTATAAAAGAGTTTAAATTATTATTTTAATAAAAACTTGTGATTTACCACCCAAAAATGACGATATTTAAAGTCATAAAAAATAATTGTCGCGTTTCTTTGCGAAATTTTTAGTTGCATTGAGTTTGTAGTCACTAAAACTACCACCCGGCTTCCTTTTCGGTAGCAGTCTTGAGATACCCGGTATATAATCCTGATCCCAGACCTTGATTTAACATTAAGTCTTTTCGGTATTACAACAGTCAAACCCGAATCTACTTGTGGACCATTTAAAAATTTATGATGTGTTCAAAAATTTAACCTACGACATATATCTTCACAACCGGTGTCCAAACAACTGTGTATTAAAATCTCAGAATGTTCAACTCATTTCTATTAAAATTAATGAAAATTATGTTATGAAATATTAATACTCATTATTCACAATATTTGATAATTCTATCGTATTCAATTCTAGTTCAAAAACGCTAATTATTTAAAAAAGTAGTATTTTAAATTTAATTTCAAATAAAGCTGAAGTCAAGACTTTAATAAAGTTTATACCAATTGACTTGGTAGTACACGTTTTTATAAACTATAGTCTATAGAATAATACAGTACCTGAAGTGCCGGCTGTAGCGTTGTCGTTGGCCTGCTTCTTGCTCTTCTTGGGTTTCTTGGCGGAACTCATCTCGGGGTCCGTGTCCGAGTCAGAACTCAGCGAACTGCTCGAGTCCGCTAATGAATAATTTTATATTGCAGTTATAAATCTTTTACATCAAAATTGTTCTAAACTTTCTCAGACAGATACTTTCGAATTTATAAAATAATATATGTATAATCCAAAACGTAGACTTCATTTTCGAAACATCCTCTAAAATTTGCAGAACTGAAAATAAATCTAATGCCATACATATATTGTTAATATTATCTCTTTCTCTCCCTCCCTCTCTCTCTCTTGAACCACAAAAGTCCACTGCTGAACATAGGCCTTCCCCATAGATCGCCACATCGACCTGTTAAAGCGCCCTGCATCCCAGCGACTTCCTGCGACCTCAACCAGATCGTCCATCCACCTACTGAGTGGGCGTCCGATACTTCGCTTGCTTGCTTGTATCTATTGATGAGTACAAACGTACGTACATACTCAATGAGGAAGTTTCACACACACACACGTACGTAAATACTCCATAAGCATGTTTCCTCCTAGCATCGCTGTCTGCAAACACTAAACCCTGCGTAAGATTGCTCGAAGAACATGTTTAGTGTGCGTTAAAACTGAGAATCTCTCTCAATGCTCGAATCGAATCTTGCTCGACCCTTGTATGCTACACACGTTCGTATTTGCTCGAGATCTAGCAAGTTTATCAAGCATGTACGTTCGTGTGTACTCAGCTTTAAATTATAAAAAATACGCACATATGTATAGTAAACGTCGGCAGAAGAGTGTTACCATTCATAAATATCTGAAAATCCTCACTTCCATGAAGACAAAGTGATATATCTGTAGGTACCTTTCTTATCGTCAGGTTTTTTCTTCTTCTTGGTGAGTTTGCTGGCCCTCTCCTCTCCCTCCTTGGTGGGCTCGTCCTCCTGCTCAGACTCCTGCTTCTGCTCCTGCTCCTCTTCAGAGTCCTCGTCGGAGGTCAGGAGCTTCCTGGAATGGATGGATGTAGATAGCTTGATTTTGCTGATTAAAATGTTTTTTTGAAAAAAGTTGATACTGGTTTGAAGTCTTCGAGTGGACTTTGGGGCTTTTATTATAAATCTTATTTGTAGTCTTTGTGTGGGGACATTGAGGTATTACAACTGGAGCGGACACGTAGAAGAAAAATTGTGCTCATTTCAATATGACAGCGAAGTATAGATTATGTCGACATTGTTCCAGATGCGACACTTCAGAAATTTCTACCTACATCTATATACGCGTGATGTCAAATAAAAAAACATAATTCAATCAAATCATTTATATTTATTTCTTATATACTAATATTATCCCAATTTTGGGTAAAATAAATTTATTTACAAAAATAACTAAGTGACTTTATTTGAACACTATAACCGCAAACTTCTAATATTACTATTGTAGTGTCTAATTATGATCTCATAGCAAAACTTTGATAGAAATAAATAAACTAATCAAGAATTCGTTCATTATTAGACAGTTATATAAATAATTCTCGTGTAACACAGTTACTTTATTTAACTATCTCAAATTGTGAGCAATACAGCAGCACTGGGACCCTACTATATTCATCTATCATCACATACAATATCCACTATCCCTATACGAAAAATTCAATTTTTACCTATCTATCACTACATTATTATTAATCTATAATTTCATTCAAAAATGGCGGTTGTCATAACGACTCCGGTAAATAATTTCTTAAATTTAATTTCGTGCTTCTTTATTTCAATTATGGTTGATTTACCTATGAAATGAGACTCCATCTTTTCTTCCTATTATTCTGGAATAGTTTTTGGACGTTTTTAGGATGTAATACGGCATTTATGGACCAATTATATTTGCACCTAATTAGGTCCGTCTTCGCTGAAACGTCAGGGACGACTGACAGCCTAACGGTACATGTACTCTTGCGAATGTTCCAAACTATTTGGTCTTGATGTCCCCTCCAGTTGTGTAACTCAATGTGTGGGGATTATTATATATTGCTATGTCGTTTTTGATCATGTTTTTGTTCAAACATTTGATTTGAAGGTTAATTGGAAAGCTATCCTATATTCCGTTTTTAGAGCTTTGCTATTTATTTTGATGTATTAGACTCTAAGGTAAGTGCGTGGTGGCCTGTTGGTAAACGGACTAGACGCGACTGCCAACATGTTCACGGTGGTCGCGGGTTCGAATCCCAAGGCACACCTCTGACTTTTCGGAGTCATGTGTGTATTGATAGTCAATCACCACGCACTAAAACGGTGAAGGAAAACATCGTGAGGAAACCTGCATACCATAGCGATTTATAAGAATTTCTATGGTATGTAAGTCCGCCAACCCGCACTAGGCCAGCGTGGTGGACTATATGGCCTAACCACTCTCAATCGTACTCTCGATTGTAGAGGAGGCCCGTGCCCTGCAGTGGGACATATATGGGCTGATACAGACAGACTCTAAGAATAAAATTATTACAAATCAAATGACACTCAAAAAATAACAAAATCGATTTAAAGAATATCAATATTCCAGGGTACTTCAAGTTCTCTACTCTAGAGCTGATAAGATTTATTTTGCTCAACGCAGCATTGAACACAGGACCTCACGGTTTACAGGCGAATGTTATGAAATGATATTTCTCACCTGAGTGCGTCTTCTTCGGCGACACCTTTGAGTTCCTTGTTGGCTTTGCCCTCGTGGTCAGAGTCACTGTAACAAAATAACTAAATTACTCTCATACTTATTAAATGAAATGAAAATAATTTATTGAATTCATTATAATGTTCAACATCCACCGAGTTCGAAAAGCGGTTTTCACTAGTGGGCAAGAAATTCTACTATGTTTTGCTACTCTCCATGACTGATTACATCGCTTACCATCAAGCGAATGGCATGTTCGTTTGGCCATTCATTGCAATATTTAAAAAGAAACTACTTTAGGAACATAAAAAAACAGTAATTTTATAATAATGAGGTATGGTCGAATCACGCTATTCCTAAAATAAATTAATATTAAAATAGCCATTTACAAAATTTCTTGTACCGTGATGTAATACAAACGTAGTTGTAGTTACCAGGCGATAGGCTCGCCACCAATCACATCGTGGGACGAAACATAAATGGCGAAATATGGGTGTCCTGGCACCTCTGCCTACCCCTTCTGAGGAAAAGCGTGAGTTTATGTTTGTATGTATGTATGTTTGTATGTGTGTATGTATGTGTGTATGTATGTATGTATGTGTGTATGTATGTATGTATGTATGTTGTAGTTACCTATCTGAGGAGTCGGAGATGTAGTCTCTCTCCCTGCCCTCTTCGTCACCGTCGTCGCTCTCCTCGAATGCCTCGTCTTCCACTTTCCGCTTCTTCTTTGGTGGGGCTACAGAAAAAATAGAATAATACAATTCCTTTGTATAATTCATATTGTTGTTAGTACACAGTTGGGTAAAGACAGTGCTCTAAAATTTCGAGGGCAATACCTCTTTTTTTAACCTGTTCTGTTCCACTGCTGGGCACAGACTGATTCAACTCCTTCCACTTATTTCTATCAGTTGTTGATGATGCCTTGCGCACAATTTTGTACACAATTATGTAGCCTGTTAATATGGGATGTTTTAGCCTTTAGGTATCACCATAATTTGTATTTGTATTATGTCGATTAGTCAGTCTGGAACTGTGAAAATATACACACCTGTTATTCGCGTTGGTTGTTGTCATTTGTGAATACCCGATCTAATAAAACTTGGAAGCCATAACTATATACTATGAGCATCCAAGTGCTGTTAAATTAGTCGAGTTCGTCACGCCACCTTTATCGAGGCCTGCCTCTTTTCCTCTTGCAATCCTTAGGCATCCATTGAGTAGCAATCTTTGCCTAATTTTTTGGGTGCATCCGTGAGTGTTCCGTTTTGTTATTAATTATGGTTTCTCCTTACATTTCAACTAATATTACCAATTCACCGAAGTGAAGTGATTTCGTTCACTTGAAAGTAATACCAAAGATTTTTGACTTCTGTGAATGACGTTTTTGAATCAGCTTAAGTAAACGGCATTTGAACTGCGTTAAGTCCTTACGAATAAGGTTACACTATGAATAATTTACTGAAAGAAAGTATGTAAAAAGTACCTTTCTTCTTCTTCTTTTTGACGCCAGAGTCGCTATCGTTGCCGTCCTTCTCACCGGCCTCGGAGTCCATCGAATCATCATCCGAGTCCGCCCACTCATCCATCTCTGAGATCTTCAGATCTGCAATCATTATCAGGAATATTATAAAGTCCAGTACTAAACTCTTATAACTATGTACTGTATCAGCTCATTACAGTAGCAACACCAAACAATACCATGAATTATAAAGCAGTATTTAGCATTTCATGCCGAGGCATAAGATATTAAGTCTCAATATGTCTAGTAGCTAATTTGGATACAATATCATTCAAACCGGAACCCAGCAGTGCATTTACACTGTTGTTTGGCGGAAGATATAGACATGGCGTTGGTATCCACCCAGGCGGTATATGATTGACTTACCACCAGTAAATGATACTTTTATTAAATGAAAAATGAAAAGTCATTGCATCACAGGTATATTATTTTTCAGTGACCATAGAGTGGGCAGAAACACGACAGCATCACAAAGACATTTATCTCGGTGCGAAGATCGAACCCGCGTCCTATCACAGTCGGCGTTTTCTTTACTGGTCAACAAAGGCTATCATAGAGATGGAATATATGTATTACCTTTCTTGGCCTTGCCCTTGGTTTTCTTCTCGTCGGGGTCCTCGCCGTCGTCGGCGTCCTCTCCGCCGCGCATGCGCTTCCGGAACATCAGCGAGAAGTAGTTTATCACTTTGTTGCGTCTGTAGATAAAGAATATAAAACTACGTGTAATAGTCACTTAAAGTACGCGACAGATCGAGATGGCAATCGGGGTATGAGGTGAGGCGTGGGGGAGGGTCGCCCCGCACATCACTCGCGCAGTCCTGGTCTTAGTGCTGCACGAGTCACGAGCTCATCGATATCGATTTATACTACTTACGTACGTGATACTAGAAAATTGCCATGTCGAACTGTCGCATATTATAGAGGTTTTAGTCAGTGTGAGAAGAATTTGTTATCCCTAACTTTGTTATCCCCCGACTCAGCCTCAATAGTGCTGCACGAGTCATGAGCTTATCGATATCGATTTATACTACTTACGTACGTGATACTAGAAAATTGCCATGTCGAACTGTCGCATATGAGGTTTTAGTCAGTGTGAGAAGAATTTGTTATCCCCTGACTCAGCCTCAATATCCGCAGTGTGCGAGGTAGGAAAGCCAATGACGCCTACAAGTGCCTTTCGGCATCTTCCAGACAACGGAAGGAAACTAAATGGTTTATGCTGGTCTAAAAATGACAGTGTTAAGGTAATAGAGAAGGTATACATAATGAATATGTATACAATAGCGTAGCATAGCTTATGTTGCTACCTGCTATGCTATTCTTGATAAATTATGACACTAACCTGCCGAATTCTTGTTCCGCCTCCTCGGCGGATAAAGCTTTATACCGTTGTATGGGTTGGAAATTGTACCTGCGCACATTAAATATAAATATCAAGTAATAGAAAAAATAATTACTAAAACTAATAAATAAATGAAAATGTAATAAATGAGAACTAGTACCACCCGAAATATAAATAATTTTTTGGACGTCATCCCGTAGGTACATACATATACATATACATGCATATTCCTGACCCCACACCAAGATCGAGTCTTGTATTGTGGGTATGAGAAACTACAAGAGACTTTTCCATCTTACTAAAACTCAGACCTGAATCAAACATCTACAGATCACACAAATACATGTGTACATACACACAATGTATGTGTTTCGGCGGGGGGATAGAACCCGCGATCTCTCGTTTCACAGGTGGCGTCTAACCAATTGCACCACGGAGGAGGTCAAACACATCACACATCAGTTACATAGTCGAACTTCCGAAGTACAATTTACAAACCATTCCTGTAGCGGATATGCGTCAATAGCGCCATCTGCCGCGTGTGTGAACACATAATACGCAGCGTTCTCTGACACACCGCCCTCACGGATGCCTTTGAATCTGTAAACAAAATATTATCTTTAACCTTAATATGATGAAAACTACTGAATATAGCCTAAATTCATTCCTCTAAGATGTGAGGAGAAAACTTTTGACATTGGCCTTACACTATTTTTAAACTTTTCAGATGTATAAAGGTTATATACAGACATATGGTATTTAATTTTACCCACATGTTTCGTATGTAAAAAAGAAAAAAAAACATATTTCGTATAGGCCACAGTGACATTGTACAAAACTTGAAACAATCTGAAATGTTTTTTACCAAAAGTCGTCAATTTTTCACGATTTTTGGCCACTCCTTATAGATATTTCATAGCTTAGCTGAATTCCGGTTTGGTTCGGGAACTTATATGAACAGTAAAAATATTTGCACCTATATGGGTTGATCAAAAACTTAGAAAATTAAAATTGAGATTTCCGACAAAACTACCAGGTAGATTTTTTTTAAATCTTGATACCTAGGATGCTAAAAAACATATGGTTTAAATTAAATACTATAATACGTCAATATCACCTGGTATAACTTGGGGAATCTTAAGAAAAGAGCCTTTACTATTAATTTGAGAACAGCAAGGAATTGCAATCACTACAATATTTTGCTTTCATGGGTGGTGATAACTGATTCCCATCATGTTATAAAAAAATCGTTTTTGAAGTAAAATAAAATGCCTCCTATTTTGCAAAGGTTAGTATAACAAAAAGTATCTTAAAAAGAAATAATAAAAACTTGTACTATTTACTTCTTGCCAGTCTTGCCTCCAACTTTGAGGATCCAGGGTTGGTCCTCGGGTTTGTACTTGCGTGCCACTATACCAAACTTCTTGCGCCGAGCCTCTTCTCTTATATCACGTCCATACTCTGATCCAGCACCAAATCTTAAAATATAATAGATTTTATAAATTTATAAATCCCCACAGAACATTATCATTGTCAATGGTCAACTAATTGACCTGCAGCGGTAACTTCATACTTATGGAACATATTAGACAAGTTATGAAAAATAAGGGAAAACAACCAAATAGCCATATGCATCCTTATGCAATAACCATAATATATGTACTTTTACACCTATACAAAAGTACAAAAAAGTAAAAAATACGGTAGGTTTGTTATCATTATTATGGTAGGTTGTTTATCATTATTGTGAAGTGCCAAATAGATTTACCCTTTAGCTTAAAATCATTGTCAATTTAACCACAAATGGAATAAGAAATTTAGCTGACAACAAATAATGACATTCCCATAAGGAGATGTGTAACTTGCAAAATTCAAGTGTATGTGGTTACAATTCCATCCTGGACATATTGAGACTTAACATCTTATGTCTCAGTATAGCAAGCACAATGGAATGCCAAGCATTGCTTTGTAATTGATGGTGTTGTTTGGTTTTGTTACTGTCCATGAGTATGCTTACCATCGGGCAAATGGTATTCTCAACTTGCCCTTCATTGCAATACAAAATAAGAATTATCAACTACTAGCAAAGCAAGGAAACATTGTGAGGAATCCTGATTTCTCCATGAAAACTTTAATTGTGAAATATACAAAAGTACACTAATCCAGATAGACTAGAATGGTCTATGTCGCAGTAAACAGATACAAGATTAACATTTGCACATTTTTTTGCAAGTTCCTGGGAATGGCTAAGTTGTCTTTAGACTGCAAAGAAATTAGTCAAATAATAATATATACGTAATAGGATTGGAAATAAATAAATTTTCCACTTCACTCTGTATCCAATTTGAAGACAAAAAGAACTAATGAGGAGTACAATTTGATTTAGGTACTCATCATACGTACTTGGGCATTTCTTCGTCAGCTCCTTTGAACTCTTTGATGTTGTTCTCTCTTTCCATTTTTACGTGTGTCCATTTTGCGAAATCCACGTTCAGTGTTGCATTGAATCTCATCACATGATATTTCTTCCTTACGTTCTTTGGCACGCGGATGGAAAACTCTTGGACACTGGCCGATGACTGTTTTAAAACATAAAATGAAGTAGAAAATGAATTCGTTTTAGTTGTGGAATTTTATAATAATTGTTACAAAAGTCGACACATACCGAGCCCCCAGGAGTCGTCATTTTGGAAAATTGAAATTTCACCAATTGAAAATATTTGTTAAATCTCACGAAAAAGTCCTTGTCATCATTTTTTAACACTTAAAAGACTATAATATTATTATGTTTATGAGGAAAACAGAAGAAATGATAAATCATAAAACATAACCAATATATACCTATTCTACAATGCCAAGGTGACAAAAAACGTTTAGTTTCTTCGTAAAGCATGTGATCAACGCTTCACTTTGATACACTTATTGTATATAAAATATTATGAAAAAAGAATATTCTTTTCTACATTTCATAATGTAAATAATATTTTGATTTTCTCTCGAAATCCTTTTTCCTATATTTAATTTTTAAGCATTTAAGTTTTACAAAACTGTGAACAAAACGGTATATTCGTCAATCAGCTGTAGTGCGTTCAAAAGCAAACAAAATACAATGTGATACAATCACAGTGATAATTATTACCTGAATTTTTAAGCTTTATATGGTTTATTTAAAAATATTGAAAGTAATCTAGATACCAAAATTATTTCTCATTAGCAATTTTATTACTGGCAGGATCTAAGATAAATCAGTTTATTAATTATTCAGTTTTTTTATTTTATTAAATTAACATTTAAGTTTCAAGTTCAGAACGTACTAACCTGTACGAGTGTTTTTATTTGTGTGTTGTTTTCCACCTGTGTTTTCCACATTTTCAGCAGTTATTACAGTATTATTATAATGGGTAAAAAGAAAAATAAGAATAAAGTGAGTGGCGCTGTAAAGACAGCGGCTAAAACTGAGAAAAAGTTAGCGAATAAATTGAAAAAAGAACTTGCGAACCTGGGAGAGGTTAGTAATTTACGGTAACTTAATTATTTATGTTAAAATTAATAGAATATACACATACATACATAAACTCACGCCTTGTTCCCAGAAGGGGTAGGCAGAGGTGCCAGGGCACCCACATTTCGCCTTGTATGTTCCGTCCCACAATGTGATAGGTGGCGAGCCTATCGCCACATCGGGCACAAATTCCTGACTCTGGGCTGATACTGAATAGAAAAATCCAATATCACTTTGCCCAACCCGGGATTCGAACCCGAGACCTCAGCTTTGTAACCGTACCGGAGTACAACTACGCCACCGAGGCAGTAATAGAATATATAATTAGCAATTTAAATAAATATTCTCATGCTTCTTCACTTTCTCCTTGCCTTTTATCATACTAATTTGGATGCTAAACAACATTGTTTATAAGCACATTAAATTTTTTTACGCGTGATATTCCATCCTGAATCCAGCTTGCCTGAATGGTTTCGTAAGGTAAACGAATCGTAGGCAAATAAAATTGGAACATTGTGTACAGTAAATACAATAAAAAAAATTAAAAATGTGATTAAAAAATTGATGAAAGTATGATAACAAAAAAATTATTGACTTGTATAAATTGTAGGAGGATATTGCAAAAGTAATAGCTCAGATTGAGAAGGAGGAAGCTAAGAGGGCTGCGGCTACTGACAAAGCTCTGCCAGGGCCTCCGTCACCTAGAGCCTATGCTTCTCTGACGCCTCACCCTACCAACAATGAGCTGATTATGTTTGGCGGAGAATACCATAATGGACAAAAGGTAATGTCTTTACTAATGATGCATAAGATAACTTGCTCATTCAAGGTTGGTTTTAAAAGCCTAAAACTATTTTAATTTAGTCACAAAATTATGAATGACTATTTTAAATGGTTCCACAATCAATAAACATGAGTATCCTAAAATATATTATGTCTTTCAATATCCACACAATTATAAGCTATGTATTAGTATTTTTTTTATTAAACTTCATACAATAAAATTATACAGGAGGACTTAATGCCTTATTTTGTTATAGACGGAAACTTACAATGAGCTGTTATTCTATAATCCTGTAAATAATACCTGGAGACAAGTGAAGGCCCCAGGAGCTCCGCCCCCACGCAGTGCTCATCAGGCTGTCGCCACACCAGCTAACAAGTAATTATAAAATACTATCCTTTTTGCCTGTTAAATAGCTTTTCAAAATATGTAAAACTAGTGAAGACAGTTTTTATATGCTGGTATATTAATGAATGATTGTTAATCACAGAGGCGAACTGTGGGTGTTTGGAGGAGAGTTCACCAGCCCATCAGAGACACAGTTCTACCACTACAAGGATCTGTGGTGTTTCTCACTTGCTGACAAAAAGTGGGAGAAGGTAATGGCTATTATATTTTTTTATTATTTACAAGAATGCTTTAAAATAAAGATGTTTACATTTTTTTTTATAAAATATTTATCAATTATCAACTAAACATAAAAATGTTGATAAGAAAATAAAAGAATACAGCAATGCCACATTGCATCGTAAAAATCTACTAGCCCCTACGACAAATGTTTTAGTATCAGTCTGTACACTGATACAAGTTTGTTCAACCAACATGATTGATTTGGGTATATAATATCTAAACTAAGCAATCACACACATAGACTAACTTATCATTACAGTATCTCAATCTTATTAGAATCTATCCCACAATACACAGCTCTCTTTCTTTCTGTTAAGGTACAGAAAGTCTACTGCTGAACATAGGCATTCCTCAATGATCACCACATCAACCCATTGGTAGCTGTCAAATTCACAACTTGCTGACTGATGCTTATGTTTGCCTTAATATTCCATTTAATAACCTAACCGCCATCTTACCAGGTAGTGGCCCCAAACGGTCCATCACCCCGCTCCGGACACCGCATGGTGCTCCTCGGTCGCAAGTTGTTTGTGTTTGGAGGCTACGCGGACGACGGCCGAGAGTGTCGGTACTTCGACGATCTGTATACATTCTGTCTAGATACTCGTGTGTGGAATAAGGAGGCTGCGGGGGGGAGAGGACCCTGTGCCAGGTCGGCCTGTGTCACTCTACCCGCTGGGAATGACTCGGTGAGTCCTTATTATTGATGAATGGGTTTTGATTGTGAAATAAATATGAAATTTGTTAACATAGTGACTACTTATCCTTGCTTTGTTACTAGTAAACTAAAAGATAAAATTAATGATATTGACAAGAAATTATTGCATGATATTATACTGTGTGAAAATGATTCAAAAATAAGGTTTTCTTAGATTTTTTGTATTTCTATTGCCAATAATAACTTTTCGATAGTATCTTTCCAGATTCAAAGTCAGGTTAGAGCAAAATATAAATTAAAAATTTAAAAATTTGCGGATTGTACATATTTTGGACTAAGTTATTTTTGTTATATCTATATACTGTTATGGTTTTAGTATACAATAAAGAAAAATAAACATCCATTCAATATACCCCTAGTGATTATCCTATACGATATATTATTTTACTATCCAGTTAATAGTATACGGCGGTTTCTCCCGCGTCCGCGAGGGTCGTACTGAGCGCACGCATACACACACGGACATGTTCCGGCTGTCTGCCAGGGGGGCGAAGGGCGAGGGCTACACGTGGCGCGCGCTCGGCAACACTAGCACGCCGCCCCCGCGCGCCGGACACGCCGCCGCGGCCAACCTGCACAGTAATAAGGGTTATGTCTTCGGAGGAGTTAGTGTGAGTAGACGGGATATCTTTACTAATATTATGAAGTGAAAGTTTGTATTTTTTTTTATTTTTTTATTGCTGTGAATGGCGATTATAATCAATCGATGGTAAGTGATTCGACCGCTCATGATGATGATGCGGTAACAAAATCAAAAAACACCATGAATCGCCATCTTGAGACATAAGATGCTAAGTCTCCATATTTAGGTTCTTTGGTGATTGAGAAAAAAGCTGGGTCTGTTAAATTGCCAAACTGCAATGGCGTCTTGAAGGTTTTAGTAACAACCTGAAACGTGTAGTTCAATTCGAAAGTATTTTCACTTATAATAATCAAAATTACATTAATTATGAATGTGCCTTAAACCAGTAATCTTAGATTTCTATTGATAAACAATTCGTATCCACTTCGTACTCTGATCGATATCTGCCCACTCTAGGACGTAGAAGAGACAGAAGAGGAGCTCCGAGGCGAGATGAGCGATGAGCTGCTACTCCTCGACTTGGAGACGGGCAAGTGGCACAACGTGGTGCTGCGCAGTGAACAGGCGCCCGCCAAGAAAGAGGTGGAACATAAGGAGGTTGTCGAAGAAGAGGTCAAGGAGGCTATTACTGGTAATTAAAATAAATATTTATAGTATAGAGATTTATAATATAGAGAAAAAAATACTTTTGGCTACTAAAAACGGAAGTTTAGTCCAAATAAATATGAATAATAGTAAAAATAACAAAATACACTTGGGTACTAAAAACATAGGTCTTGTCCATGAAACTTGAAAATTAATATGCACTTTGATAAGACAATAGGAGAAAATAAAATTAGGTTCATCTAATACTTGGTTTTTGTTGACATTATCAATTATCATATTTGATTTTCCTTTCGTCTGATATTTTCATTTCCTCAATAACCATTAAAATTTTTTTACCTCTACCAATTTCCAATCCTCACAAAACTTATTTCCCCCCAGTGGTGACAGACGAGGTGTTCACAATGAAGCTGGGGGGCGGCGCCAGTGCTACAGGGCCGGCGGCAGGGGCCCCCGCAGTGGGCAGTGTCCCCCGCACGGGCCCCGGCGCACGCATGTCCGCCATGATGGCGGTACAGAGATCTGTGCTGTATCTATACGGAGGGGTGCTCGAGAAAGATGACAAGCAGTTCTACTTGGGGGATATGTATAGTTTAGGTAAGTGGAATATTGTACATCCCTAAAAATTGTACCCTTTCTGCATTTTTTATTTTTTTTTCTATGATGCAAAATCGACGATTGACGCCATAACATCAACTTTTTCAGAAAAAAAAACTACTATACTCGGTGTAGTAGATCTCATTTGCCTTCGAAATTAATGCACTTTTTTATATGAAAAAATCCTCGCCATAATTTCATAATTAAAGCAAGCGATACACACGTTACTTGGAAGTGAGGGGAAAAATATATATTATTACTAAATTGTTGGAATCTATCCATTTCCAAACCATAGGACAGCCAATATGTAGGAAAACCGGCTTCTTGACAAAAACACACTGACCATATAGCACAGTATTTATTTCTTCTTATAAGTACATCTGACTTCCTCAACGTCTCCAACTATCGATCATTCAATAGTCAACCAACTTCCTTTATATTAATTTTATTTAAATTTTTCCGGAACACAACTTTTATTTGCAACTCTCTGATGTAAAATCTGTTGTACCTTACAAGTTTTTTCGTATTTTAAATATTATGTATATATTTCAGATCTGCACAAATTGAACGAATGGAAGACTATAATAGAGCAGCCTCCTCTCCCGGATTGGCTCGGGTCCAGCTCTGAAGATGACGATGAAACTGACGACGATTCGGAAAGCAGCGAGGAATCAGACTAACCATATTTCACTTTATTTCCATAGTGTAAGAGTTCAAAATCGTATCGATGTTGTATATACTTAGCATGTAAGATTACAGTGATTCTATGTGGAAATATTAATGATTATATTACATGAAGTTTGTTAAAAGATCATTGTCGTGCCGATTATCTAGTGGTAGCTGGGCTGTGTAGTAAGGACCTAGTTTCGAATTTCAGAATTTCAGTTCGCGCAAACAATTTTGTTTTTCGGTTTAAAAAATCTCGTATGAGTCGCTTAGAAATATGTGTTAAAATAATTGGTGAAGAGTATACCGAGTATCTCAAGACTGCTACCGAAAACGAAGCCGGGTGGTAGTTTTAGTGACTAAGGGTATACACTATTATTTTAGGAAAAAAATTATTTACCACCCAAATATGGTCAAACGAAAAAAATAGCAAAAAAAAATTGTCGCTTTTTTTGCAACTTTTTCTGTTGCATTGTGTCTGAAGTCGCTTAAACTACCACCCGGCTTCGTTTTCGGTAGCAGTCTTGATATACCCTGTATGTATCCTTTCTCTCCCCGACCCAACGAGAATTTAGCTTCGGTAGTCCAATATGTACTGATAGTAAAAATCTAAGACAATAGGCATTTTTTAGTTCAAACACGCGTAAGCAGCGTATTATCTGTTAAAGATCATGACATGTTCTCGCAAATATTTTGTATTATTGCATTTTTTTAAATGGATTTTTTTCTAAATAAAATGTTATATCCACTACATTATTTTATTTTCTTCGCTTTATTGGTCTGGTGGTTAAGTGATTTGGCTGTGAAATGAGGTCGTGTGGTCAATTATTCAGATCAAGCTATCCCACTTTTTTGCATTAAATTTCTTTAGTACCATTGCAATTTGAAAGTTCGATGACACGACAAAGCGACACGAAAATGAAACAAAAAGTACTAGGGCGACAGAGAAAGAAAGGAGGTTTTATTAAACCTATGTCATTAATGTGCACAATACAATATTTCTCACAGCAGAAAGTACTAGGGAAGCAGAAAAAGGATGGAGGATTCATTAAACCTATGTTATCAATGTGCGCAACAATATTTCTCACAGCACAAAAAGTACTAGGGAAACAGAAAAAGGATGGAGGTTCCACTAAATCTGTCATCACTGTGCACAATATTTCTCAGGACACAAAAAATACTAGGGCTACAGAGAATGAAAGGCGTTATTCTAAAAGTTGTGTCAACAGTATGCGTAAAAATTCTCAGAAGTACTAGGGCGATAAAGAATGGTATTTGGATGCTTCTACCCAGTCTGATATTTAGCTGCAATTTTTATATCTACCCACAGATGTGGGATCAAGTCTGTGTTTATAGAGCCTATTAGGCATTGGCCAATAATTGAATAGAACTAGGTATTAAAGTAAACAATATTTTATAATTACTAATTATCCTATTACTTCTGATACTCTATATATTTATCTCATTCTCTCGTAGTGTACTTTTCTGAACTTTCACTTCTGCAACGTGTGAATGTAACACACACATTTTTACGATTTGGAAAATTGCATGTGATTTGTTTGGGGCTAGAACTTTTGTTGTATACAAATAAAGACACATTGTTAAATTTTAAAAAATGTTCCATTTAATTATTCACGGATAATAAAACGTAAAATAAACGCTATCAAATAAATACAGACATGATTACTGTTATGTGAAAACGAAACGCAACATTCAATTCATCTAATAAAAAATACATCGGAATTAAACGACTTCCACCGACTTCCACATTATGAAATACAGAATGTCAGATTTCAATAAAAATAACATACATTTTTAACGATTACAAGCAATGCTTTAATCCTAGTGTTACAAAGTTTTGTTCTTTTTTATTTTTTTTATATACTATATACGTACCGATATAAATGTATACACGCTGTATTTATTACAACAATTCAAACATATTTCATATACATTTTTGTCAGTATTTCACAATCGGTACCCTGTTGCACAACGGCGCTAAAAAACTACGACAATCTAGCAAACTTTATTGACGGGCGGTGCGAGTATTAACCTTATTGCGAATGTATTAAGATAGATTCTCAATTAACCAATCTTATAAAAAAGTTTCAAATTTCTTTATTTTTATCAGAGACATAAAACATCGCCTGCGCATTATTCTGAAAATCGACTAATCTCAAGGAAGAAACAAGGCGACCATGCTGTCAATACTGCAAGACAACTATTGGCCGCACTTTCGTTTTGTCCCTCTCGCACAGCGCCAGTGTTAGCTTATGCGCTAACAATGCTTTATGACTTTGATTTTTGTTAGCTATTAAAACCAGTGAACATGGAAAGATATATCCCACTTTGTGTAATATTTGAAACATAAATCCTATTTAATATATAGTCTAACAAGTTCCTGCGCGCAACTCCTAAGGAAAGACAAGGGGAGAGACAATTAAATTTAAATTATTTCCTTCAACAACCGCCCGCCAGAGAACTTAGTTCAAGATCTTTAAGTAACATACTAAATCGTAATTATTTACAGTAGATGCAAACATTCACTCACTCGACACTCGTTACAGATACAGCGAAGCGTCGGACCACCGCCCGTGCGACAAGCTTATTATACAGATGGCACATACAGCGATATTTGGTCCCAGTATTTATGTTAAGTTTGGTATACGAAAGTACCAGTAACGTTGTCAAGAATATTTCCAATATATTTCACTAAGTACGAAAAGTGTGTTTATATTGCTTTAAAACAATGTTAACTTCACACATCATTCGTTCATTATGTTATCTATGCATTTAAGGCGCGTTTTCGACAATGGCCATAGATATTGAACAATAAATAGCTATTGCAGAATACAATATAACAGCATTTTCTGTGTTGAGATTATTTGAAACTCCTACGTAATCTATGTGTAATCAACAATATCGGAACAATAACCAACCATCCATGTCACATGACCATAGATTAAAATACTCTAGACTACACTCCGATTGTCTCTGGCCATTAAATCAGCTAAATTTACGGTTTGGTATAAAAAGCTATTTAACATTATTGTGCGTTACACACATCGCAACCATTTAAAAAATTTAAACCAGAATGCTTAACCGCATATAACGAAGCTCAGCTCTTTCACAATGTGTTCGTAATGACATTATTTTCCAACTAGATGCGATATGGTTACCTATAAATAACATTTAGAATACACAATTCGATATCAAAGCTACGGGTGTAATGTTATCGACGCAAAAACGTTTTATTTTTGTTTAATTTACTGATCATTCCACCAAGACATCAAATGTGCTTAATGGGATATTTATATCCTGCCAATATAAAAGTATTCTTTAATTTACTAGTACACCCGTCGCTCAAACATCATATCGTATACCGTCCGATTATCTAAATACATACCAGCGACAAAATACATTGAAATACAACTAAGCAAAGTAAAGCTGAAGCCAAATCGATAAATAAAACGTATTAAAGATAATATGACATCAGTCGGTAAAAACATAGGTTTTGTCAATCGACGGAGTGAGGGACGTTTTTATACGTCTTGCTCTTTTCATTGGCAGTGGTGATGACGTATTTTCCCGTCTCAACCTTCTGTCCATTGGCAAAACTTAAATCCGAATGAAAACATAAATAGAGACCGGATTATTAATTTATCAAAAATATAAATTAAATTTAAAATTAGAAAGTTAAAATATTAAAATAAATTGCATATCGGCAACATTTACAAAAATCTGTTTAAAAAGGCTGTTAAAAAATAAAAGTTCACTCAAAAAATAAACAGTTAGGTAAATTCATACAACTGAATACTCCGGTCTCTTTTTATAAAATTACAAAATAAATCCAAAGTAAATCAGTCTCTTAACTTACTTTTAGACTATGACTAATTTTTTATTTACATTTTATAATTCTGACAGAACCATGTATTTTCGCGCCAAATATTTACACTTGATGATTGTGCGTTTTATAAAAAAACATTTGATTACGTAAAAACACTGACTATAGTCAGCTTGGATACAATGTAGCCTTTTAAATCATCTTATAATATCGGCCTACAAATAAATGTAACTTCTAAAACGATAATTTACGTATTGAAGTATAATTCGAATATATTGACGTTTTATTACGTCACACAACTTAAAAATAAGTTTTGATTAAAAAATTCTGGCGCAAAGCCACAGGGACCACATGGACGACAATACATACAAGTTAAAATGATAAAAACATACATTTACTATCTAAGTAAGTAATTATAATTTACAGGTTATTTACAATAAAAAAAGATCATTTCAATAAATACATAATTTGGCTGCTTTTTAATCTATCGAATGATACCGCCGAAATGAAATGAAAAGTTATTGTCGTTCACTATTTCCGAAATGTTAAAGAGAACTTCTTTTATAAAATAAATAAAAACTTACACATACCGTTGCGTATTGTGTTTTAGTTCATATTTTGAATTTTCCGTGCGTTGAGTCCACAAAATTTATATCACAGTAGCGCATACGCTATAACACGCTCGATTCCCCGCCGCTCGCACTGACTAGGCTATTTACAGACTTCCTATCCCATTCGACACTCTGTGGGACTTCGCAGTTCGGGATATCCATTTTCTCACTTCACCAAACGAAATTTACATGACGTTATTTTCCGTCACACGATTAATTTTTTGCGATAATCCCATCTGCAAATCCGGCACAACGGGCTTAATAATTTAAAACAGGTCAGTAACTATCGTTCCGAACCACGCGCAGACGACTGGCAGTGCATACGTGAACAGTGCTTTCTGTAGGGAGGGTCGCTCCGCCCCTGCGGCGACGGGTTCGTCCCTCGCGCCCTCTCTGGGAGGCTCGGCGACAGTTCTGACACTCGTGGAGTCGACAGGATCTATTCTGGGTATGATGTCTCTTGTTTCGGTTATGTCTGGTATGTTCACGTTGTTAGTGCCAGGGGTATCGCCGATGCTGGGTATGATGGAAGGCACGGTGGTGGGGACTGGTCTGGTGAGGTCCGGTTCGATTTCAGTTGGCTCGTCCACTTCATCGTCGACTGGCAGCGGAGACTCGCCTGAACCTGTTGTTAAAGGGATTAGTTATTTACATTTGAATAATAATGAAGATAATTTTTGTAGAAAGATTATTGATAATGATAAAATGATTTGGATTGGTTCATGGAGTTTGGGAGTCAGTATAAATGGACCGGAACCATCAGGGTGATACTGATTATTGTCTCATGAACAAAGGACATGTAGCAAAGGTTTTTCTGTCTTGTTTTGTTCAATGAGTGTCTATTTCGAGTGGCCAGCAATGTGACCAAAATTCAAGTGTAAACCTTTCATAGACAGCAGTAGTTTCCATCAGCTGAGCAGTTTGTTAGTTTAACGAAATAAATCTGCTAAAAAGTATAAGTAACTGACCGGTGTCGTCAAATGCATCAGCGTCGCCGTCCTCGTCGTCGTCGGGCGGGCCGAGGTCGCCGGTGGCGAAGTCTCCGGAGCCGGAGCCCGACTCCACGCCCTCCAGGTCGTCCTGAGCCACAGAGCCGCTCGGCTGCAGGTCTGTCATGCGTTCTAACATTACATGTGTATACAGTTCGTGCTATTTGCAGTTGGAATAGGGTAATGCAAATTGTGGCAATAAAAAATAAAAAATAAACTAGGTTTGTAATATACATACGTAAACATGCCTATTTTTTTTCCAAATTTTAGGTTATAAATATCAAAATTAAACCACTTAGGATTTAAGTGTCCAATATCCGTTTCTCAGTTAATAATAAAAAAACTTATGACCATGAAACCCCTGAACAAATCACTTGATCATCTTGATCACGTCAGCTTTTAAACGACAAAACCGTATCATCATAAAATGTTGGATTCCTTTATCGTAGGTCGCAACCATAGACTAAGTTTGGAGAAAATAATAAGTATAATAGAGAATAGTATTGATTTTTAGGTCTTAGGTCGAGCGTCGAACATCCGAACATTCGAAGTTCGTATCCTTTTATAGAGTAACCCCCTATGCCCCCCCCCCCTCTACATCTATTAAGAATATCAGATCCTTACCACTATACCCAGAGTCGGTCCACTCCACCTCGACTCCGTTGAAGGCGTCCTTGAGTCTCGCAGTGAGTGTCTTCAGCGTGTCGGCCTCCGAGGCGGCCACGGCGGAGGCGGCCGCCACCACCACGCCGCGCACCTCCGGGTTCGATGCCAGGCCGGCACTACCCTCGCCCGCCGCGTTTAGAGTGTAGCTGGAAGGGCAAAAGACTGGTGTGAGAATGATGGATGGCGGTATTGGGGGGTTTGGTGATGATATTGGTGATGAACAAAGTCTGATGAGATAGGGAAAAAAAACATACGATCGAATTGAGAACCTCCTCCTTTTTTGAAGTCGGTAAAATAAAAGGGGAATTCGGTGTTAATCGGATATTTTGAAATTTAATTCTGTAAATCTATAAATAAATCTATTTTTAAATGCCTTCAAAGAGAATGCCTCAGACATTTAGTTCAATTTTTAAACAATGCGTTTGTATGAAGTGTAAATAAATAAATAAATTCGTCTTCCTGAATTAAGGTACAGTTTCAAGATAGTTATTATGTTAAAAAAAGTTTAATTTGTGTCTAAAATGTTGGGTTGGGTGTTATTTATATTTACTAACGCCCGAATACTCCACCGCCATTCAAAAAATAAGTTGCTCTTAACAGCGCACGGCCCACTTAGCTAGTACACAGTGGCGTAACAATAGGGTGGCAGAGTGCGCAAAATGCCACGGGCCCCCGGCCTAGGGGGCCCCCGGCCTAGGGGCCCCCCGGCCCGGCAGGACCCTGGTCCGTCAGAGTCTCAGGCCCGACAGGGCTCTGGCTAGATAGGGCCTCGGGCTCAAGCCCAACAAGGTGTAAGCAGAGAAGAACGTAACATTAATAACGGAATTCGTAATGATAAACAATAATTATTGTCAACATTTCAAACCTGGCAAACATTTCGTCATAATATTTGATTTCAATGTTTTGTTTTAGTTTCATTATAGTATAAACTCAGTTGGAAACCAAAAAAAAATATTTTAATGAATATTATGGTAACATTTTCCAAATAAATTTAAACATACCTTGTTCTAGAAACTATTTCAGTGGTAGAGAAAAACGAAAGAGAAAGAAGGAGTCTGTAGCAATAAATAAAAATATATGTGAAATAGTCAGTAGTTTCGGAACGAGCAATTTATTAATGAGTCTAGGAAATGAACATGGACGAAACTAAAGATTATATAATAGCAAATTCCGTCGATAGAAAATATTTAGACCCAAAACCATAACCAAAACCATGAAAAAGTA
The DNA here is from genome assembly GCA_023078785.2 of Hyles euphorbiae. Taxonomy (NCBI): domain Eukaryota; kingdom Metazoa; phylum Arthropoda; class Insecta; order Lepidoptera; family Sphingidae; genus Hyles; species Hyles euphorbiae. Next base: position 3,211,197 of record CM041043.1, on the reverse strand, counting down.
GGAGCTAACATGAAATTCAATCATATTTAGGAGTAGAAAATATTAAATATCCATACATTACAGACAAGTGTAATAAAAAAAATTGAATGAGAAACGATTTGTGAGTGAGAAAGGCACACTGTAAGCCCCACAGTGTATGTACACTGTATAGTAATGTTACTATAATATGAAAGCCCAATGGTCCCCTCTTAAGAGACAGTGACAATAAATAACCAAATCAATAAATATAAACAAACGCGTCTACTACGTCTCGCTGACTATATAGTCTTGATGGCGGAATCGCTGGAGGAGTTGCAACAGATGCTGTACTGCTTGGCTTCAACCTCACAGCGAATTGGTCTTAAAGTTAACTTCGACAAGCCAAAATAATGCTTAACCACCACCTTGATCGAAGAACTGTCGCTGTATGAGGTCACCAGCTCGAAGTTTTTTCCGAATATTATATAATATTATTTTTTACCTGGGGCAGACCCTTCACTAGGTAGAAACAATTTGAGAAGGAGGCTACGAGTCTTCACGTCACCATTACCAAAGAGCTTGAAAACAACCTACGGTTCTTGGACACTCACAGTACGACTGGTCCACTAGCTTATGGTAGCTCAGCCAGCTATGGAGCGTGCTATGCTCGGTGTCTCTTTGAAGGATAAGGATCTGTAATGAGCTTATCCCAAAGAGAACCAAAGTTATAGACATAGCAAGAATTAGCAAGTTGAAGTGGCATTGCAGTGGCCACATCTATCAAAGAACCGATAACCGTTGGAGTAAACGTGATCTTGAATGGAGACTGCGTCTTGGTTAACGTAGTGTAGGACGCCCACCAGCTAGGTAGAGTGACGATTTGCAAAAGATTGCTGCCACATGCTGGATGTGACAAGCCGACGACAGGGAGAAATGGCGCCAATTGGAGGAGGCCTATGTCCAGCAGTTCATGACAAAATGCTGATGAATAAACAAAATGTTTCGAGTTGATGACGACTGAAAACAAATTGTAAATGCGATAGAAATACGAAACATCGAAAATTAACTTGGACTCTTGTCTTTTGTATGAACAATGGTGGTTAAATTGGATATTAGATGAGGAGCAATAATCGATAAAAAAACCTTTTTTGAGGTCGAGGAGTTACTATATCCACAAAGTTACTAATTTAGCATTTCGTGGCCATAGAGAAAGAGGAGATTGCCGTAATAAAGCAGCTACTAGCAAAATGTGATCCTAATATAAAGGAATTGTTAAATAAGTCCAAGGGTCAGATAAAATGCTTAACTCCTAAAATACAAAATGAGCTAATTGTTGATCCTTTTACTCCATTATATTTGATACAATTCAAGATTTTTCTAAAACAGAGTACAGACCAATTATGTGAAGTTTATTGGAACTGTATTATAGAAAGAAATGAAAATGGAATTCCAAAAGAACTCTTTAATCGCTATTGGAGAACCCTTTTTAGTTTTGATGTAATGATTTATGTTCAAAATCTGATGAGAAATATTAAGCCTTGTCATTAAAGGATTCCGTGCTGTACTGTATCGGCCCACATAGGTCCCATTTCAAGGCACGGGCCTCCCTTACAATCGAAAGTACGATTGAGAGTGGTTAGTCCACCACGCTGGCCTAGTGCGGACTGGGCACTGGCGGACTTAACGTACTATAGAAATTCTTACAAATCGTAGGTTTGTTTTTCTTCATCTTCATAGTCCGTGGTGGTTGACTATCAATACACACATGACTCCGAAAAGACAGAGGTGTGCCCTGGGATTCAAACCCGCGACCATCAATAGCATATTGGCGGCCACGTCTGGTCCGTTTAACAATAGGCCACCTTAAAAAAATAATCATAAAAATTTAACTACAATGTTAAGTTTTTTTTTGCATTGATGAAGGGCCCCATTTGATTAACTTTGCCACGGGCCCCCGGCGGGGTAGTTACGCCACTGCTAGTACATTTAAGCGGAATTAACGTAGTAAAGCGCAAGTTATATTTAAGTAGCGTTCCAGTATTTGGGGGTAAAACTACCAGTTACCAGCCGGCTTCATTTTCTGTCGCAGTCTTGATACACCCTCTATAAAATACTAGGTATGTGAGTATACAAAAGATGTGTTGTTACCTGGTCAGGTCGCTGATAAACGCTGAAAAAAAAAAAGGTATGTGAGGGGTGTACAAAAGGTGGCGTCTCTGTTACCTGGCGAGGTCTGTTCCGTTGAAGCAGGGCGCGCTGGGCACGCTGGCGGAGTTGCACAGCAGCGCCGGCAGGTGGTTCCAGTAGCGACGCGTGTTGCGGATGCGGGTTCGAGTCTCGCGCACCAACTTCTCTAACGCCGGCCCACCCCACTCAGAACCTGGTGGGATCAATCGGAATTTTACTCTCTAGATCTAACTTTACCACTTATGCATCGTAAAGGGTCTGTCAAAAATTTGAAATCATATTGTCTGCTCTGAATAACTCTATATAAAAACCTCTTTTTGTTTTTCTTTAACCAAGATGAACTTACTTCTTTGGTCTCAAGTTTTAATTTCGTCATTGGTTATAACTTTTCAAGAAAAAATTTTAAAATATCTATAATATTATGTATACCAATGCTTTACTAGTGTCGAGTCCATGAATAAAGCATCGTAGTAGACACAAAATTAAATACACATAAATACATTATAACTACTTCTAGGAATCGAGCTGAATAACCTAAAGATTGCAAATTCATAACTCACCATGACTGTCCTCGCTCTTAGCAGCAGGTTTCTTCTTCTTTTGTCCCTTCTTATCAAACTCATACGATCTGAAGTTGATGTCCACCTCGCCAGCACCCGCTGGTTCAGGGTCGGCGTCCCGTTTCCTCCTCTCATGCTCCTCGTACTCTTCAAGACCAATATGCCCCTTCATGTACTGAAGGAACCTGTCCCGCAGCTTGGCTTGGTCCGCCATCTCAGCGGTCGCCTTCCTGATGCCTTCAGGAGTGCGCAAACTGAGAAGCTGTGGGTCATCGTTCATGAGGCTCTCGAACGTAGCCTCCACCTCGAAGTCTGCGTCGACTTCATTCGCTTTCTGATTCCAATCAAAGTCTGGAATCGATCGGGGGGACCTCCTGGTCCTTTCTTGGGCGAAGAAGGGCCCTGCGCCCCCTCCACCCCCCAATACGGGCTTCCCGCAGCCGGTGAATATCCTTTGCGATATTTCCTGGTTGTGCTCTTGGAAGCTCATGATGGCTTCGGATATTTTAATGTCTATAGGCTCGACTACCATGGCGATGTTGAACGGGCCCAGTAGACGGTCGGCTACTTTATCTACGGCATCTGAAATAATGGAAATAGAATGTCAGCATACAACAAGATTCTCATCATCATTGCAATGTCTGTCGACCATGATACGCAAAGAAAAAATATTGTGTAGTAACAATTTTAATGTGTGCTTGATTTACTTATAGACAACAATTAAATCATAAGAGCAACGTGTAATGTAAAGCTGTAAATCTCAAGCTTCTGTTAAGTAATGAATAACTAATTCCTTTGCGGAACATAGATCTTCCGCTAAAGTAAATGTAATAAATAAATAAATTACACCCAACAGTCACACACATAGTCCTGATCCCACACTCAGATAAAGTCTTATGTCGTGGGTATCAGGAACTACGAGGCTTTTCGGTCTCACGAACACCCAGACCGAAAGCAGCAATATTAGTGGACCATACAAGCATTTCTCTCGTGAGGGATTGAAGCCTCGGCCTCTCTTTCACAGGCGGCGTCTAACCACCTGTGCTACGGAGGCTGTCACAGTGGTCATTCATCAGCGACTTATCGAAATGACCGTCAATCTAGCAACTTGTATTGGGACATGTAACCGCCGGATATTTTCTTCTTTCTGTAGTTAGTATACTGACCGACATAAGCGTCCCACTGGTCACCGAGGTCGGCGTGGGCTGGCAGGCAGCCGCGGATGACGTTGTGGCAGTATCGCGAGCACGCCAGCTGCTGGATGCCGCTGCACGCGCCGCAGTACCGCAGCCGAGCCCACGCTGTGACGCACTCTTGACTGACGCCCACCTGAGGATAAGACGGAATGTAATGGAGACTTCTAGATATAATAGTGTTGACTCACGCCAGCTTACAGACAAGGTTGGATCTTCTAGAATATTTTGGATTGCTGTAGAAATAATTTCTGAGCTCCAGAGATTTTAAAAGAGTGAAGTTTCTGGCAATTATTTTTGGTTTATTTAACTTAACGACAGATTTTTGCCAGTATTGTAGATTTCTAGAGAAAGATCTTATTTTAAGAGGTAAGCCACACGTTTAAGCTTTTTTAGTGTCCCATTGTTTGTCTTTGCGATGAAAATTGGTATGAAAACGATTAAACAAAATGCGATATTAAGGCTACGTACATTATATGCGGATGGAGCTATGGATGCTATAATAAAGACTGGCTGTTTGCACACAAAAGTAAAAATAAAGCGACGCCAAAAAATAATTATTTAATCACGCATCTGTGTTCTTAATTAATGAACTCGTAAGATTAATTTGAACTGTGCCGCTGAGTAAATGTACCAAAGGGCGGCCGAAGTGTGAATCACTCGAGTTAATTTGAGTGCGAGATTATTTGCGAGCGTCGGAGCGGACAAACAAACATCCACGGAACTAGCAGACACGCGGTTAACGCATCACTAATAATATTGTCGAGGAAAATTGTGTAGTTTGTGTGTTTATTGAAATTAATATTTTATCGTACATTTTGCTCTCCCTCTCTCTTTCTCTCTCTTCAGCTACAGTGCAATGCCGAGTACAGGCCTCCCACAGGGATTTTCAAAGCGACCTGTTGAAAGCCGATTTCTGTAACCTTAACTAGGTTATTTCGTCCACCTAGTAGTCGGTAGTCGTATTATTTTTTTTATACCTAAATTATGTGTCTATTAATGCTAATTTAGTCAACATAAACATTTTTACCCAACTTCGAACCTATCTTTATGGTATTAAATTGGTAGGTATCAGCACAGAATACTAACAGAAGTCAAGCTTGTGTATGTACTTCACTTTTGTTGCCACACTCACACTACGCTCGGCGTTCGCGCAAAAGGTTGAAACTCGCTCTCGCAGTGGTCTCGACTGGTTTCGAAAATCGTGTCGGTGAACGCTGTCTATGTGTGCGTTGATTTAGCGCGCTTTGTATGAAGCTTGACTTCCGTTAGTTTAGTATTCTGTGGTATCAGGTTATCCTCACCTACCCTTGGTAGAGTAGGTACGTACAAGTACAGTCATCTGATGTTGGCACGTAATGTTTATCGAAAGCAGTGCATGGGGTACGCAACAGTCCTTAACCTTCCAAACTAAAAAGATTTTGCAGCTACACACACAGCTACATGTTTTTTTTTTTGAACAATGTTGTCTATCGATTTTTGCCATCAAAATAATAACAAACAGGAATCCAAAACAATCAACAATTTCACAATTTTTTCCTCAATAAAAATGTCACGTAAACCCGCGGGTAGTCATCACTATATTTTGATATTGAGCGTCTCGCTGGCGCCTGTAGGGATCAACGCTCGGAGTCCCGGCGCTTACACGCTAATGAGTCATTGCGAAAATGTCGTCTCGGGAACGCAGGACTCAGTGCATCTGGATTGTACTATATCTGAGACGACTGGTGAAGTGAGTGAGCGTAGTGGCGGGGTTGTAGGATCGTTTAATTTTTGTCTTACACTATTATATCCATTAATTATATCACGTTCCAAAGCTTCAAAAGTTTGGTATCAAAATCGAATGTGCCTGCAACTTTACATACTCAAACGGGTCATAGTGGCGGCTTTTACACTTTGTGCAGTCATCTATCGGGCGAATGGCCAACAACACACCATGCTAATTTTAAAGAATAAAAACATAATTCCATATTCCAGTTGCATACATGACATTGTTCAACTCAGGGTCATGTGCAGTGTGAATTTAAATATGATGCTTATTATTCGCAATAAATTATGTTTTGAATCCTAATTATTAATCATAATATTAAAATATAGACCTATAGTGCAATAGCATAGTATAACTTCACGATACGAAATCATCTGACTCAAAACCTATATTACATTCATCCCGGCACTGAGAACGAACCCGGGTCATTTCGTTTGACATCTAGCTTCTCCCTCACTATACCCCCACAAATACTGTACTGAATCCCATAAACGTCCCACTGCAGGGCACGGGCCTCCTCTACAGTCGATAGTACAATTGAGAGTAGCCATATAAATTATAAAGTAGTAATCTTTCAGAAGTAGAGCTTTTATAGTCAACCACGCTTGCCTAGATGTTCGTATACTTTACATACATAAAAAGACTCACGAATAAGAGTTGGCTTTTAATTATCTATTTTGCCTATAGTTAAGTAGCAGGCTTACAATTAAGTACATAGTACATACATAAACTCATGCCTTTTTCCCAGATAGGGTAGACAGAGGGCCAGGACATTTCGCCATGAATGTTCCGTCCCACGATGTGATAGGTGGCGAGCCTATCGCCATATCGGGCACAAATTCCTGATGAATTAATAGAAAAATCCAATACCAGCTTTGTAACTGTAAGGCACTACGCCACCGAGGCAGTCAAATAAGTAAATGAGAATAGACTAATAAAATCAGGTTATCATGAGATATTGCGCAACAGCTTGTAAAAATCAACAAATGAATTACTCACAATGTCGGCTGAAAACCGCATTGGGAGTTACTCAGCGTTTCCTCACCAAACGGATGTTTACAATGTCTCGACTCAGAAATAAACTCGGGCTTCGGTTTTTATAGACGGTAAAGTGATTACACTGCACCTGATTAATGCAAATACTAATATTATGGAGAAATATATCTCGTATCTTCGATGTATCATTCGGAAGGACCGTACGTTACACAAAACAACATTTTTAGAGGTTAAAAAACACATAAAATTGCTCTGAAAGTTTTTAAACTCTCTCTACGTCTCTCTCTACGTTTACGTTCTGTAATTGAGTTCCTAGCTGGTGTAGACATAAATGTTGATATGACGGCATCATGTTTAGTCCCTGGACAATCTCACTCAACGTACGAAACAGTATACTCAGGCACGTTTGTAAATTCACATCGGTTTATTATCCTTACTAATATTATAAAGGTGAAAGTTTGTATGGATGTTTGTTACTCTTTCATGAAAAAACGGCTCAACAGATTTTGATGAAATTTGGTATAGTGATAGCTGACACCCTGGATTAACACATAGGCTACTTTTTATCCCGAAAAATGTAGTGTTCCCGTGGGATGAGTCAGGAAACCAAATATACATATTTTCTACTCTTTCAAATTCAAATTGTTGGCACGGGATGTCCTCTCCTACGGAAGGGAAATATAGTCGACGGCACGCGGGAAATATAGTTAGTAGACACGCGAAATAATATGTTCTTGATGTGGATTGGACTCAAAAACTATCTGCACCCGGGCGAAGCCGGGCCGGGCCGCTAGTATAAAAATATTCTAAACTTGCCACAGCTTAAGCTCTACCTCTTCGAAATTCTACTGGTGGTAGGTCTCTCATATGTGAGAGGCCGCCTGGGTAGGTTTTAAATAAATAACACCCAACAGTCACATACATAGTCCTGACCCCACACTAAGATCGAGTCTTGTGTCGTGGGTATCAGGAACTACGAGAGACTTTTCGGTCTCACAAACAACCAGACCCGGAAGAAATATTTGTGGGCCGCACAAACATTTCTCTCGGTGCGGCGATCGAACCCGCGGCCTCTCGTTTCACAGGCAGCGTCTAACCAACTGTGCCACGGAGGCTGTCAAAGGTACAACCGCAATATCTATTTCTCCTGCTAAACAGCAGTGATAATGCACTGTTGTGTTTCGCTTTGAAGGACATTGAAGCCAGAGTAAACACCGGACATATTGAGACTTAACACCTTATTTCTCAGGATGCCGAGCGCAGTGGAATGCCAAACATTGCTTTGTAATTCAAGGTGTTGTTCGGTTTTGCTACTTTTCTTTAGCGGTTGTACCGCTTACCATCAGGCGAACTGCATGTTCCTCTCGCCATTCATTGTAATAATTAACAAAACTCCGTTTAAGTTGAAACAAAACTATTACTTACGGATTTTATCGCGAATTTAGTTTATTTTTTACATCTTTATCTTCCCGACGTTTCGATTACTTTCAAGCTTTCGTAGTCACGGGGCGGGTGAGTCCGCGTGTAATATTAGTTATTTCAATGTGTAACATTCGCGTAAATCTAAGAAACCATTATTCAGTTTAAGTTCTATTCTACCTTATTGAAATTGAGGGTATACCTTGAGCATATTCCGTACGACGTCAGCGCCTGCCCTCAGCGCCTTGTGGAAGGTGCGCGTGGCGACCACGGCGCGGCGCAGCTGCACCGACAGCTTGTTGGGCACGTCCTCGAACGGCTGGATGTCGCGCATGTGCTCGTTCACGCACTTCAGGTACCTGGGGGAAACAACAATTACATTAGTAATGTTACTCTTAGACGGACCTAGAAGAACAAGGGTACTGGGTAGATAATAGCAGTGTGTCTGAGGTTTGATTTTGAGCGGTATGTAATCGTTGCTAAAAATTTCACTTATAATAAAACATAAATTCGAAAACAGCATCATAATTGGTTTTGAAATGACTGAGATATTCATAATTTTAATTTGGTGAGGACACTTGTTTTCTCTTTCGCACGCGTGCACCTTATAAAACATGACGTCACGTCATGCTTGTTGCATCCTTTTCTATCAATCATACCATCAACTTTTATTTCCTTGTAACTTACTTATTACTCAACGGATTAAAAAAAAACGAATTATGGTTACATATACATATATGTATATAACGTAGTCTTTCGATATAAACAATACTAAAATTTGAGAAAACTAGCCTATTTCAGGCCATTTTAGACAGTTTCGAAGAGCTTATACCAGCTTGATTCGATAGTCTACCATAATCTCCAGTCATAAATATCCAACTAACAGGTTTCCAAAAAAAGCCATATAAGGATAAAAGAAATACTTAGGATTAAATCCAATATTCCTTGCTGCAAAACCGATATATTTTATGTTAGAAAGTTAAGTGTAGCTCCGCGGCACAAACCAGACAATAAAATCCAATGCAAACATTCTTGCCTACAGATAAATAGGACTAGGGACTTGAGTAAATAGCATACGTTCGCTTTAATACTAGGAATGTGTTTTGATACGAAGAACTAAAGTATTTTACTATGAACCACAAGTGATGGGAATTACTAGAGGCTTCCCAGGATCATTATTTCCCTGTCCTCTCTTTATTATTTTCTTATTTAAAGCACTACTTCTGTGTATATACTTGTGGCGGTAGCAATACGCCAACTTAGATTTAGCTTATAAAATAACACGCTTATTATTTGTAATTTTAACTTTATTTAAACATGCATTTCATTGTAAGATATGCAGATGTTTAACCATAAAACATCTGCGAGTCGTTTTATTACAGTAAGAATTTTTGTGTACCTTATTGTATAATATTCGTTAAAAAGATGCTGTTCTAAATTATTGTTTCCTAATTGTAATGTAATGGCCCGTTCATGCCGGGGCAATAAAACTGTATTATTATAGTTAAGTTCTCTAGTGGCGGCAATCCTTTGCAACAAATTTATGTTCTTTAGACAATAGTACACATGTTTTGTAAACCTTTCGGTTTGGACAATAGCCCAGATGTTTGGGCAGACCTTAATTTTTTGTTGAAAGGATAGACCCTATTTCATGGCTTAAATGTATTTTCTGTAAGATTTATCCCCACCGATCCTCATTCGGTTAGTCCTATAAAAGGGTCGGTTTATTTGGATGAAAAAAACAGTCTGCCATCTCTCGTGACGAGCACATCTCGCTCCGCGTCGCATAGTTATAATTTTACTCTGTCTGTGAATGTATTAAGTGTTAATTTACAAAATATACAATAGTTAGTTCCTGGAAGTGAGTGCTTATTCTAATACCTACACTTATAACCCACAAAGTGGTGACCCCGAATCAAAAAGAGTGATTTGAGTGTAGTGTGTTAAAGTTGAATAGTAGTACGCGAGTTTTCCGTGGAAGAGACATTGTTTTTGAATAACACATCAGAAAAAGTGAGCAGTATAATGAACACCGGAAGCGTTAGCGAACAATCTGCCCCGGAGGTTGCGTCGTGTTCTCCACATATACCAGTGTGCAAGTCGAATGATTTGGAAGTTTGGTTCGCCATGGCAGAAGCTGCGTTTGCTGCCACCCGCATCAACTCGGAGAAATCAAAATACGCACTGATAATACAGATGATACCAACAAACATCATAGACACAATGCGTGATGTCATTTTAAGCCCGCCCGACGACGCTCCATATACAACGTTCAAGGCAATTTTGATAAAGCGTTGTGGTACATCGGAGAGTCAGCGAACACGTCAGCTGCTGGAACGCGAAGACCTGGGAGATGATAAGCCGTCACAGTTTCTTCGACGTCTACGAAACCTAGCGGGTGAGAATATGTCGGAATCTACTGTCCGTACACTTTGGCAAGGACGATTGCCAACGGTCTTACAGCCCATCCTAGCAACTGTTAAGGACCAACCGTTGAAAAAAGCTGCGGAAGTTGCAGATGCAGCATTAGAATATTTGCCAATGCGTTCAGTAATTGCAGAAGCCAGAATTCGTCCTACTCCCACCAAACAAGAGAAGTCGGCATCGGAAGACATGAAAAAGATGTACGTCAGTTTAAAAGACGAGATAGCTTTGCTACGTCGAGAAATCAACGATCCCACTTCACGTGCGCGAATGCGAGATAGGAAGAGATCACGATCTCGCTCACGTTCCAGAAGCCGCGGTCCACGGCCACGTGATTTATGCTGGTATCACTGGCGGTTTGATACGAAGGCAACAAAATGTGTTCCACCATGCAGCAAGGCTACGGGAAACGCTCCGGGCAGTCGTTAATGACGGCAAACGACTCCTGCCCTAAGAAATCACGCCGTTTATTCGTCTGCGACCGAGCCAGCAAAATCCAATTCCTCGTGGACACCGGAGCTGACATCTGCGTGTTTCCTCGTCATCGTATCCAAGGCCCGCATAAAAAGTCCAACTACGAGCTTTCTGCGGCCAACGGGACAGTGATCGCTACATACGGAATTGCTAATTTAACGTTGGACCTTGGCCTAAGACGAGATTTTACTTGGAGGTTCATAATAGCTGATGTCTCCAAGCCAATCTTAGGTGCTGATTTTTTGGCATATTATGGACTCTTACCAGATCTGCAACGTAGACGTTTGATAGACTCCTCCACCCTGCTTACCTACAAGGCGGAGATAACAGAGTGTCAGGAACCAAGCATCAAAGTCATTAATGGCTCATCACCATACCATGAGCTTCTGCAGGAGTTCCCAGATATTGTTCGTCCGGATGGCGCACCTAAAACAGTAAGCCACAGCACAAGATACCACATCATTACGACTCCAGGCCCACCAGTTGCGCACAAACCTCGTCGTCTTGCTCCAGACAAGTTCACACAGTACACATGGTTCCCAAGAAAGGAGATGAGTGGAGACCATGTGGAGACTATCGGGCACTCAATAGTCGGACAGAACCCGATAAATACCCGGTACGACACATCCAGGTGTTGCACAAGGACTACACGGGAAGAACATTTTCTCCACTCTTGACTTAGTAAGAGCATTCCATCAAATACCAGTCGCAGAGGAAGACATACCTAAGACAGCCATCATTACTCCATTTGGACTCTTCGAGTTTATGTACATGACTTTTGGATTACGTAACGCAGCCCAAACCTTCCAGCGCTTCATGGACGAAGTGCTACTGGGATTGGACTTTTGTTACGTGTACATTGATGATATTTTAATTGCATCATCATCACATGAAGAGCACCTCAAGCATTTGAAAATTGTTTTTAATCGTCTTAAGAAATATGGCGTCGTCATCAACCCCAGCAAGTGTATCTTTGGTCAGAAAGAAGTTCGTTTCCTGGGATATATGGTAACTGGAACTGGTACTCGACCATTTCCAGACAGAGTTGTCGATATACAACGGTTTAAATTACCAGACACAGTCAAGAAGCTACGTGGATTTCTCGGTATGATTAATTTCTACCGCAGGTTCATACCAGGTGCAGCCGCAACTCAAGCACCGCTTAACGACCTACTCCAGGGTAACCTTAAAGGAAATGCTCCTGTGCCCTGGACACCAGCTACTACAAAGGCTTTCGACGCGTGCAAGGAGAGTCTCGCGGAGGCTACCTTGCTTGCTCATCCTCAACCTCACGCACAGTTAGCATTAATGTGTGATGCATCAGACTACGCCGTCGGTGCAGCTCTGCAGCAGTTCGTGGATAATCATTGGCAACCACTGGGCTTCTTCTCGAAGAAATTGAGCCCCACCGAGCAGAAGTATGCAGCTTATGACCGCGAACTCCTAGCTATATATCTTGCTGTTAAACACTTCAGACACATGATAGAAGCGAGAAAGTTCACTATTTATACTGATCATAAGCCCATTACCTTCGCATTTCGGAAGAAATCAGACCAATGCTCACCACACCAATTTCGACACATAGATTTCATCAGCCAGTTTTCAACGGATATTCGTCACATTGCTGGAAAAGATAACCCTGTCGCTGATGCATTGTCTCGCGTAGAAGAGCTCGAAACAACTCTAGACTTCAAGGCACTCGCTGACTCGCAGGCGGACGACGAAGAACTTCAAAAATTGCTTAAAGAAAATACGTCTTTGCAATTGAAACGTATACTGATTCCAGGCACGGACATCCCCGTAACCTGTGATGTATCAACGCAAGCTGTTCGACCATTCATCACCACGCCGTTTAGGAGAATTGCATTTAACACCGTCCATCGACTTTCACATCCCGGAATCAATGCTACGGTCAAACTTATGACCCAGCGTTATATTTGGCCGTCAATAAACTCCGATTGCAGAAAATGGGCTCGCAGCTGCATCGATTGTCAACGTGCGAAGATCTCCAGACATGTATCTGCCCCTGTTGGATCATTTGCTCCACCGACATCCAGATTTGAGCATATCCATATAGACATAATCGTAATGTCTATACCTGAAGGTTACAGGTACTGTCTCACAATGATAGATCGTTTCACTCGTTGGCCAGAAGCAATACCACTCCAAGACCAGGAAGCAACAACGGTGGCTAAAGCATTCTACAACCATTGGATCTCACGCTTTGGCACACCATTAAGGATCACATCTGACCGTGGTAGACAGTTCGAGTCGCACCTATTCAAGCACCTCAATCAACTGGCAGGCACGACGCATTTCAAGACTACGGCTTATCATCCGGCGTCCAACGGTATGGTGGAACGTTTTCATCGTCAGCTGAAGGCGGCTATAAAATGTCATCAGGATACACGGTGGACTGAAATTCTCCCTACCGTGCTGCTGGGCATCCGAGCTGCTTGGAAGGAAGATTTAGAGGCTACTGTCGCCGAGATGGTATATGGTCAGCCACTGCGGATTCCAGGAGAGTTTTTGGTGCAACAGACGACAATCACCGACAGTAACAGTGCAACGGACTTTGTGAAACAGCTACGGCAACACTTCCAAGAGCTGCGACCGACTTCAGTATGGCCCAGTATGACCCGGCATGGCGAGAAAAGAATGTTCATTTTTAAGGACCTCAGCACCACTGACCAAGTCTTCGTGCGCCGCGAGGGTCCAAAAGTGCCACTGCAGAGTCCTTACGAGGGCCCTTTCAAGGTTGTCATGCGAGGGGAGAAGACGTTTGTTGTTAATGTCCGCGGTCGTGACATTACAATCTCCATTGACCGTCTTAAACCAGCCTATGTGTTAGCTGACCCTGAAAACACTTCAGCTGACAACGAACAATAAGCACCAAGGCAACGGACAACTCAAGACACTGAAGATGTACATCGCGAAACAGATGCACACCAGCGAACAAGGTCCGGAAGGCGCGTCCGCTTCCCGGACTATTTCCAAAGTGGATTTTCGTGAACTGTCATTCACTGGTAGGGGGGTGCTGTGGCGGTAGCAATACGCCAACCTTGATTTCGCTTATAAAATAACACGCTTATTATTTGTAATTTTAACTTTATTTAATCATGCATTTTATTGTAAGATATGACTGCAGATGTTTAACCATAAAACATCTGCGAGTCGTTTTATTACAGTAAGAATTTTTGTGTACCTTATTGTATAATATTCGTTAAAAAGATGCTGTTCTAAATTATTGTTTCCTAATTGTAATGTAATGGCCCGTTCATGCCGGGGCAATAAAACTGTATTATTATAGTTAAGTTCTTTAGTGGCGGCAATCCTTTGCAACAAATTTATGTTCTTTAGACAATAGTACACATGTTTTGTAAACCTTTCGGTTTGGACAATAGCCCAGATGTTTGGGCAGACCTTAATTTTTTGTTGAAAGGATAGACCCTATTTCATGGCTTAAATGTATTTTCTGTAAGATTTATCCCCACCGATCCTCATTCGGTTAGTCCTATAAAAGGGTCGGTTTATTTGGATGAAAAAAACAGTCTGCCATCTCTCGTGACGAGCACATCTCGCTCCGCGTCGCATAGTTATAATTTTACTCTGTCTGTGAATGTATTAAGTGTTAATTTACAAAATATACAATAGTTAGTTCCTGGAAGTGAGTGCTTATTCTAATACCTACACTTATAACCCACATACTATATACTTAATAATGATAGGATCGCCGTTTGTACTTTTTGATGTATGTGATTTCTCATTCTTTTTCTTTATAATTTTCTGTGAAAATATCTTCGAGTCACGTAGAAATCTACAGACGAATTGAAAGTACAAATGCCATAAGTATAGAGTGAATATTACATGATTTTGATTAAATACGGTAGATATCTAACAATAATTTAAAGGGGACTATTGCTAATTTATCTTCACTCACCCTTTGATCTATAGAAGCAAGCATCAAACCCTAGACCTCCTTTACAACCTGTTCCATTGTCAACCTAACTACTGCTCACTACTTTAAGCAAATTATTCCAAAGCAAAGCACGCACTCTCTACCGTAAATACTTGGTATTAACATTTATACGGCTAGAGACCGAGCCTTGGTCCGGTTTCAGATCTTAATAAATAAACACAGATAATATCTCCTTGTTGGTTTAATTGTGTATTTACTGTATCAGTCTATATACGACCCACTGCAGTGCACAGGCCTCTTCTACAATCGATAGTACGATTAAGGTTAGGCGATATATTTCAAAACTAGGTATAGAGATCGCGAATTTTAAGGTTTCAGCCTCAAAGTGTGTAAAAGTAACAAACTTGAAATTGCGTGACTACTACTACTGTTTAAAAAATTGGTAGTGTGATTCTTTAAGAGATATTTGTCATTAATAATTTAACAGTTACCCGACCACAAAGTTATTCTGGTAAACCGTCGCAAAAGGTTAAATGTAACAAAATATTTACAAATGAAATACCATTGAATTGACAATATTTTGTATAGAAAAAAAAGAATACTATTTAAGTTCTTCCAAGACAATACGACGCAACCAATTATGTAGGGTTGCTACAAATATTTCAGTAACTTTTCTGTCTGTACGATTTACGACAAATAAAAATGTCCAATCCTATGGAAATTAGGGTAAAATTTAGAATAGGGTAGCACGATGTGGTAGGGTGCGGGGTGTGGAGGGGGGGAGAGGGAGTGTCCCATCTCACCTGGTACCACTCCCGTGAAAAGGTAATGCACCATTCCTGAGATATATCAATTTAAGTAACTTAACCTACAAAAACACTTGTTGTCAATACAAATTTGCTTCTGCGACGTCTCCGCCGCTGCGGGAAGTGCAGCCCTTTCGCCCTTGCGTAACAAAGGATAGGCACCCGTGCGAGCCGGAGCGGCTGAGGCTGGTCGCCGGAGACGACCAGTAAGCCGAAGCTGCAGAGGTGAGCGTGCAGCGGGCGGGGGCTGCTCTCCCTCCGCGCCTCCGGCTTTTTATATACACTCTAGGGTTGGTAGCCAAAAGACTACGTGAAGTCGGGGTGCCCTGAGTCGGTTTTGGAGCACATTCGACCTAACCATCAACAAAACATTGTTAATTTTTTGTTGACATTGACACCTGAATCAACTCGCATAGTTTTTACGGTTTCTTACGTTCCGTTTCACCGATTTTTACACCATAGACTACATATTTGACTTAGTACTGATGATTTGTTTGTTAATCGCCCATAAAAACGTTCCGTTTTACCCAATATGTGATTTGAGGTTAGGAACTATTTATATTAATTTCTCGAAAACTATGCATTTCCTTTGAATAGGAGTGATAACGTTGTAATCAGGAACTCAATCCCTATCACCTGTGATCACTTTTAGCCCTCAACTCGTGCTGCCCTGAACTAAAGTCCGCCCGTTACATCCGACTATCCATCTGGATATTCGTGTGTGACTAGAGCTCCCGTTGAAAATCAGCATTGCAGTATTGCTTTTGCCATACTGCAGTATAAAACTGAATGGGAGGCCCATTATACCACTACTAATAACTATAAATGGTACTATAAAACCACTAACAATAGAATAATAAAACACAAAAATACAGCGAAAATTACATACAGATTTCTAATAACGAATTGTATCTAGGACCTCACGAACCCAAGCCCTTAAATGCAACACTACAAGTGTGGCAGCCCTAAAAAGCACTTAAACGGAACGGTTTAACAGCTACACGCGTGTAAACAAACGATTAACGACGATAATAAGGTCGTCTACACCTCCCGATAATATCGTACACTTAAACACTGTTTATTAATTCAAGCTATATGTATTGTTTTATGAGAGGGTAGATTTCCATGCCTGCATCGAAGATGTAGACTGGATTTTGCTGAGTTTATTTTAATCTCGAGATGTGAGAGGGCCGCTATGTCAGGGACAAATTCTAGACAGTATAAGTGAACCTGTGCATTGAACCCAAGACTTCAGGGATAAGAACCCGTGAACATGATATTAGACTAAAAAAGTAAATCATAATATTTTTAATGTGTGAAAATTAATTTCGATTATAAAGTTAACCAACCTCCCTTAGTCCTATGTTTTAGTACCTACTTATACTGGGAAATATTGTATGAGTTGTATAAGACTGTCATTTGTGTCCAGAAAAGGGATTGACTTTTGTCCCCCATCTACCCTATCATAATGTTTTCAGCAATATGTGTGTGGTATTAGGAACACATCTGCTTCCCGTTTGGGCATACAGGACGTGATTCATAATTCTACACATTTTTCATACATACATTAAATTAAGGAAATCACAAAATATTTTCTACAGCCTATTGTCCTCGTAATTGAACATTCTATGATTACAGTGTTTATCCAATAAGTAATTATTCGAGTATTTTATTTATTTACTAAATTATGACAAACCGCATACATATTGACGCACTTCATTGTTATTGTACGAAGGGTCTATAAGTCTTATTTTTAATACAAAAATATAATAATTACTCTATATTTACATTAACGTTTTAAATAATTAGATAATTGCGCAATTTAAGCCTAAAGGAAATATATTAAATTTATTATTAATTATGCTTCGTTTGTTTTTATTTTATTGTTGTGTGTCGTGTTCTAGTTCAAGTTTAATATTATTATTTGAGTTAAAAGAAAAATATATTTCGACAAATATGCAACGTTGAAATATATTTTTCCTAATATTGCTTTTGTTCATATGAAAATAGTGTGAAATCCATCATATTATACTTTTAATAACACTTGTTCCCCATATATGTGCATATTTACTATCAATACATGAATTATAATACTTGGCAGTGTCCATAGCGCAGTTGATTAGTGATCATCAATTCAAAAACTTCGCTTGTTTGGTTCCGCATCAAAACAAATATTTGTTGAGTTACTGCGTGTTTGTATATCATGATTTATGACTGAAAGTCTCCCGTTTCTGACACTAACTATTCTACACTTAGATTTTACTATGGAGTTAGAAAAATGTGACTGTTGTGTGTATTTATGTGTATTAGTTTATTTTTGTTTGCGTTTGTGTATTGATTTCTATGGTATGTAAGTCCGCCAACCCGCACTAGTCCAGCGTGGTGGACTATATGGTCTAACCACTCTCAATCGTACTATCGATTGTAGAGGAGGCCCGTGCCCTGCAGTGGGACGTATAAGGGCTACAGTATTGTATGTGTATAATTTTAATTGTACTTACTTATCATCGAAACTGTACTGTGAGTTAAGTACTGTGAACATCTTCTTGTACAGGATGGCGAAGAACGAATCCATCATGGTATCGAAGTTGGTGCCGCCGTGCGTGTAATACCTGCAATAATATTATTCGTCATCATCATTATTATCATCATCATCTCAGCCACAGGAAGTCCACTGCTGAACATAGGCCTCGCCCAAAAATCTCCACATCGACCTGTTGGAAGCGGCCTGCATCCAGCGACTTCCTACGACCTTAACCAGGTCGTCCGTGGATTTTGTAGGTGGGCGTCCGACATCGCTTGGCTGTACGTGGCCTCCAGAATCTTTCGGCTCCATTGGCTGTCAGTTCTTATAAGAATAATGTTATTCAAGAATTCGTAAGAAAATTCTCAAATCTGACTTTTGCTTGCATAAATATTGTTCCAATACGACAGCCATTATTATTTCGTTCGAAGGTTTGAAAGAAGCATTGAGGGCACTGGTGCCCAATGTTTATTATGGCGCGGCCTCTATAACAACTATTCTAAACATTATGCTTCACGGGAAATCATATCAGTACGTAACTTTTCTTGTTATTAATGTTATAATTTCATACTTGTTGACGGGCGAAAACAATATAGGTACACTAGATAAACTACTCCAGAACAGGTAATCAGTACAGTGCAATAGTTATTAGTTACATTCAGGATAAAACGTACATAAACTCACGCCTTTTTACCATAATGGGTAGGTAAGCCATAGAAGCAACCACCAAAATTGTGTACCGGGCACAAATTCATGATTCCGAGCCGATAATGAATTTAAACCTATCACTTTTTGAAACGAGAATCCAAAGGTTTGATTCCCACACAGAGAAAAATGTTTATGAGGCCCACAATATTTGTCTCAGGTCCGGGTGTTTATGACACTGAAAAATCTCGTAGTTTTTGATATATATACTTAATTAATGTTAATATGGGATTAGGACTACGTACATATGTGACTGTTGGGTGTATTTATTTACCTTTCTAGCTCTTCAAACAGTTTCTCAAACACGTAGGAGTGTTGTTCGTAGATCATGCCGTATGTTCTCTTGAACATCGCGTGAAACTCCTCGCGGGACAGCTTCAGCAGCTTCCGGAAGAATTCTGGAACAATACGAGAAAAATATTATGCAAGGCACAGTCTAGTGACAGCATGTAGAGATTGTGAACCGTGAGGTACTAAATTCAAACTTGTGAAAGTGGTTTGAAAGGTCTCGTACGAGTATAAGTTGCTGATACCCGATTAATTTATAATTAATGGCTAGATGAGCATGCCATTCGCCTGAGGATAAGCAATACGACTACTCCTGGACAGTAGCAAACCAACAACATCATGAAAAACATTACAAAGCAATGTTTTTCATTTCACTGCCTTCGCCATCCTAAGCCATAAGGTGTTATCATTAATCTCAATATATCCAGTGATTACTGTGGCTACAATTTCCTTTAAACCGAAACACAACAGTCCATTTACACTGCTGTTTGGCGGGAGAAATAGACATTGCGGTGGCCTACCTACCCAGGCGGCCAATATGAGTTCTATAATTGATATCATCTCTACCTACCTTTTCATGCATGCTCGGCGTAAGTATACGTATATATTACGAGTACGTACCACTAATGGCAAAGTTTATTTTGTCTTAACAAAGTTTTGGGTACGTAGAATTAATCTAATAAAACAAATTAACGAAAAATACGTGTTTTCCCAGAACAAAAGTGACATGTGAGAAGGGTCTACAAGCGATCCATTTTTCTGTGTCAATGTCCCACTTAATGCTAAAACACGTGACAATGTTGCGTCCATTTTCTTTAATGACAGAGGTATAACGTAGATATTTTCGGCTGAGGATCCATGGGCAGAGCAATGTGGTTCTCACACTTGATAATCTATAATACAGTTCAAACCATATATTCCCTTCGCTTTTCATTTGGAATTTATCAAAACCGAACTTATAAAAACCGAAACAACATTCACCAGATTAAATTAAAGTCGAAACTGGTAAATTAAACAGATGCTTGCCATCACAAAATATTTTCATATCTAGAACAGTGTTTTTCTATTTGTGGGTAACTACCCTAGAAGGATCGCGAAGCTTTATCCATAAGGTCGCTATTCATACCCTCTGTATGTCTCTTTATAATAAATATAGGTACTAAAACAGAGAATCTCATAAACATGGTCTTTTAATTACTAACTTTTTGTATGACTATGGCCCAAGGGGTCGCTAGCCTAGAACGTCAGGTTTTCAACCTGAAAAGGGGTCGCGTATGCAGAAAGATTCAAATACACTGATCTAGAATATTGCCTCTGGATCTACCAGTAACAAATGAAATGTAAAAACTGGATGGATGGACTAAAATAAAAATAAAGTAACAATTAGGATTGGAAAGACAAAGGCAAAGAGCTGAAGTGCCAAAACAGACTCGTGACCCAAATAATATGAAATATCCACAAACATTGAACATTTTCCATTCGACATAATTAATCCAATTTTATAGTTGCTTCTTCTTTCTGCAATTAAATTATACTGACAAGAATAGTAACAAAACCTAATATCACAGTAATATGAGTTTCGTCAAACGAAGCCGTATAAACACGTGTAAACCACAAGTTACTAGTGTTGTCCTATAAGGCGTCGGTAAGCACAACAATCCAATTCCACGCCGCAATGCGTATAATCCCCGTAGCAATGCGATGTCCCTATTTATCGACCTCTTGGAAAACTAATCTAAAAAAATGTTAATGCATACGTGTGGCTTGGAGCAATCGGTCCGACTTAGAAATGTAATGTGTTTTTTCAAACAAATGGTATGAATAGGTTGATTTTAATCAGTGGGTCATGAAAGCCCACATATTAACCCACATTGCATTTTTTTTAATGCAATGAATGGCAAGACGAGCATGCCGTTCGCCTGATAGTAAGCGATACGACCGCTCATGAATAGTAGCAAAACTAAACAACACCTCGAATTACAAAACAATGCTTCGTAATCCACTGCGCTCGCCATCCTGAGACATAAGATGTTAAGTCTCAATATGTCCAGTAGTTACTCTGTATATGCCTGTACAATATTATGTCCTTCAATACGAAACACAAAAGTGCATTTACACTGCTGTTTGGCAGGAGAAATAAACATTGTGGTGGTACCTACCCAGGTAATATCTCACATATCATATTAGAGATATGATGAAAGCGCAGATGCGTTGTCATGGTTGGAAATTAATGAGGAAGAATACATTCTATTCATGTATTCAAAATATTTACGCAATATTATTATACTAAAGGTATTAAGTCGATCCAAGGTATCTACATAATGAGCATGAGCTGTTTTGTGGCAAACAATACTAGATACTTACTTAAATTAATTTAAATATGAGAATAACTGTAAACTATTGATTGTGACAAGTAAATACGGTTTTTCTTTCTAATTATACGCCCCTGCTTTGTTATTACTGGCTTCCAATGTAATGCATATATTTTTACGCACTGTTCACAAACAGAATCAAATCTCATCAAAAGATTATCTTATATCTCCTCATCAAATATCATCATCATCTTAGCCACAGGAAGTCCACTACTGAACATATGCCTCGCTCAAGAATCTCCACAACGACCTGTTGGAAGCGGCCTGCATCTAGCGACTAAATATACTAGAAGGAAAACCCGTAGGCGCCGCTTACTCTAATACAAACTGCTTGGTCCAGTTTGCGAAGCGTGGGCGTCAATGAGTGGATTTCTGGGAACTGCATCCGTCGTCACAGCTCAGAATATCCGTCGCCACTCACGCATCACAAACACTTTTATCTTTCCGATTGGACAGAACGGTAAGTGCTTTCCGAATATACTTCTTTTGTGGGGCTATTTTTGGCGATATTGCAATGAGTATTGTACTTCATATTGCAGAACTGGGAACTTCCAATCGAATGTTTGATTGGGAGGGTTTAAGTATATCCTAAACCAAATCCACAATGCTTGCCTATTGCGTGTTGGTGGTTCTTACTTCTTACTTCTTACCCTGGATTTTCTTGGTTATTTTTGAGAAGGTATACAAGTTAGTAGTATATTTGTTTTTACGTGATTTTTGGTCAAGGAAATCCGTAAGAAATGGAAATCATATTTTCTTCAATGAGTTCAATACATATTAATTAGAAAATGCAAAACATGCTAAGGAATCATTTGGTATGATAAATTCTCAGTCTTAAGCAAAATCTTTTCCTTGTATTACATTTGTAAACTGTGGATGAATTCGCGCCTAATGGACGTCAAGCATAACTTCACAGAGCTGCCAGCTTTTCTTTTGATGTGAATTATTGGTAAATTACAAAGCAATTTGTTGTGAGGTTTTCAACGAACTCCGATGAATTGCAAGAAAACGAAGATTGTTGGCCGCGTCCTTGATCCAATTAACATTATGATTCAGGCAACTAGGTGATCTAACCGAGTTATAAAAACGCGTGATGCAAAACACTGGATTCTAATAAATGATATGTTTGTGTGAAATGAAACACCGCATTTGCTTTTCATTTGTAAAATGAACAACGTACTAGACATCATTAACGCTTGATTAAAAGGAGATATGTTGGCTAATTACATATATACATAAATTAATACTTTTTTCCCAGAAGGGGTAAGTAGAGGACTACCAGGACATCCATGTTTCGCATTGCGTGTTCCATCCCTCGATGTGATAGGGGAATAGCCTATCATATCGTAGTACAACTTCGCCTCGGCGGTAGTCAAATTGTGTTACAAAGCAACTAATTATCTTACAAAGTAAAATTGATCAAGCAAAAAACCTGGTTAAAAGGCAAGAATCATTGGAAAAGCGGACTTATGTATTTACCAGTACCAACCACCAGACCTTCCCAGGTCTGGTGGTAGGTCTCTCATATGTGAAAAGCCGCCGGGATAGGTACCACAGCAATGTTTATTTCTCCCGCCAAACAGCAGTGTAAATGCACTAATGTGTTTCGGATTGAAGGACATTGTAGCCAGAGTAACTACTGGACATATTGACACTTAATATATTATGTCTCAGGATCGCGAGCGCATTGGAATGTTAAGCAATGCGTTGTAACTCAAGGTGGTGTTTGTGTTTGCTACTGTTTATGAGCCCTTGCATCGCTTACTATCAGGCGAACAGCATGCTCGTCTTGCCATTTATTGCAATAAAAAAGGCACTACAGGGATGACTTTAGGTATAATTATGAGAATGAAAAAGCTAGTGAGTGCATTTCAAATTGCAATTAAGCTCCACAACAGAATTATTGTCTTGATATAAATTGCGCTCGTCACGAACTTTCTTATATTGCACTCAAGTCTCAACAGTTGAAACGGTTATTGTGAGATGCTTGCAGTTTGTATACTGCCGTTTTTAATTTTATTAAGTATCATATTTGTGAGTTCATTATCCCCAATCATATATTAAATAAATGAATAAATAAACCCAACAGTCACATACACAGTTCTGACCCTACACTTAAATCGACTCTTGTGTAGTGGGTGTCATGAACTACAAGAGACTTTTCTCACAAACACTCAGACCCGAAACAAATTCTTGTGGTTCATATAAACTTTTTCCTCGGTGTGGGGATCGAACCCGCGGCCTCTCGTGTCACAGCAGGCGTCGAACCAACTGCGCCACACCTAAACAAAAATTACCTATCGCATACTTCTGATTTTTTTTTAATTTTAAGCTATCACATTGTTAAATTTAATCAGTTTCGATTAAATTGTTTAGTTATAAAAAGGTAACAAATAGACATATTTACTTTTCTACATTAGTTCGGTATATCTGGATTCTTTTTTTTTATTCTGGCCCGGCATAGTGACCACGCTGCACCTGATTGTAAGCGCAAATGCCGTAAAGGCAGAGTATCTATTGGCATCAAACGGCAGTCCGATACAATTATGCCGGCCTTGCTATTCGATTCTGGGTTGAAGTTGATTTACTGACGAATTCAATCAAGTGCAATACTCTACGTTTTTTATTAAACTAAACAGTAATGGCAACCAAGAAAAAACGCACGCACAGACAAAATTGACAGTAATACCAACATCACGGCAAAAACAAATACGTTTCTATTTACGGAGTATGTTAGTTATACATACAGTACATTCAAAATCAATTAATGAAACGTATAAATTAGCGGATAATTAAAAAAACTGATTAGTCAAGCGTCGATCCGAATTGATTTGAATGGTGTGTGATATTAAAGAAAGTAAAGGAACACGGAAGCTTGGAAACGTTTTGTACGGACGGACAAGCTATTTTACTAATCGATTACATTGCTGATTGTTTATTGTTTAGTAAAGATATGGACACACTTATATATATTTTTTTGTATGGTATTTGTTTGTTACTGTTTATACCGGGTATCTCAAGACTGCTACCGAAAACGAAGCCGGGTGGTAGTTTTAGTGGCTACAAACACAATGCAACTAAAAATTTCGCATAGAAACGCGACAATTATGTTTTATGATTTTTTAAATATCGTTATTTTTGGGTGGTAAATCCAAAGTTTTTGAAAAAATAATAATTTAAACTTTTATACCTTAGAGTTTCTATAAATAAAGGGGTATACACTATTATTTTAGGAAAAAATGCATTTACCACCCAAATATGGCTATAGGAAAAAAATAACAAAAAAAAAATTGTCGCTTTTTTTGCAATTTTTTCTGTTGCATTGTGTCTGAAGTCGGTTAAACTACCACCCGGCTTCGTTTTCGGTAGCAGTCTTGATATACCCTGTATAAGTTGAAGACATACATAGCATTAAGAGTTGTCAAGGCAAGCCCGTGACGGGCTTATCAGGCATATTGTATTTCAAGATAAAAAAAATACCTAATAAAGGTTGCAAGGATGTTTTTTTAAATAAGTCTCTAATATGATAAAGTAAACCACTTCGGAGAACCTTAAAAGAGGCCTATATTGGCGAATTGTCAATGATATATCATGATGATGATTGTCTACGGATTGTTTATTTATGAACACCGATGAATACGAAATGACTCGTTCAAGTATGTCGGCTTGATTGTATCCCGATATACAAAAGAACAACCCGAAACAGGACACACTTACGTGAGTAACGTGGTTCTTAACGACGGTTTAGCTAAAGGTTAATATTCTAGCAACACCAAAAATTATAATTCGTATTGACTCTTATAAAAATATAAGATGGGAGTATGTCCAAGCCCTAACATAAGAAACACGCTGTTCGTGTGCACTGTATGTGTTTTTGATCGCATGTCTACGGGCCATTTTACTTACAACTCAGTGTGTATGACGCATAATTAGCGTAGTTAATGCTCAGTGATATTTTACCTAAGATTTTTTTAGTTAGGTTACGAGTTAGGAATAAAGTAGCGGAGTCACTGTAAGTGGTCATCCTTTTCAAATCCAGAAACGTCATACATTGCCGTTTATGTAGGATGTTTGTTCATATAAACTCATATAAAGTAGGAAATGCATAAGCAAATCTTTAAATTAATGTTACTTCAGCGGAATAGTACCAGCCAAATCAAGCCTTTGTAATGCATTTTTTATTGCTTTGAATGGCTAAACGAGCCTGTCGTTCGCCTGATGGTAAGCGATACAACCGCTCATGAATAGTAGCAAAACCAAACAACACCTTGAATTACAAAACAATGCTTGACATTCCACTGCGCTCGCCATCCTGAGACATAAGATATAAAGTCTTAATATGTTCAGTAATTACTCTGGCAATGTCCTTCAATCCGAAACACAACAGTGTACTACTGCCAGTGTATTCCAACTGCAATACTTTTTACACAACAAAAAGTTTAATAATCTGTATCAGCCCATATACGTCCCACTGCAGGTGACGGGCCTCTTCTACAATCGAGAGTGGTTAGGCCATATAGTCCACCACGCTGGCCTAGTGCGGGTTGGTAATACCTGATCAAAATACCTGTAATACAGTAATACCTGAACAAAATAGCCGAACAAAATAATCATTAATTTGCCGTATAATCACATTATATTAATTTAATATTTCATGAACGCGCAATGTAAGTTATAATCATGGCGCCGCGCGTGGCTTTGACAGGTAACGTCAACTGTTCCATAATTAATTAACATAATAATATTACTTTATTAATTTATTTTATTCAACAAATAGCTGATATCCTTGACTTTGTACATAATTGACTATATTTAATTATTACGCGATTTATAAAAGCCTTACTTGTCGTCACCATGCGTAAAAATAAAAATGTAGTAATTTCGTTCTTTATTCCATTTAATGCCAATCAGCTGGTAGGGTAGGTTAATTGGTTGTTTAGTAGGCCGGCATAAGTGTATCGAATGGTATGGGACTGCCGTCAAATGTCATTTGATACTCTGCCTGGGTCTTACTATCAGGTGCAATATCGTATATGCCGTGCCAGTATAAAAAGGCTATCTATATCCACCCAGATTGCGACTACCATACCAAGCCGGCATAATTATTGCGACTGGCGAGATTCGAGAATTAATATCTCTTGTCGGTGACTACTATGACTGCACTGCACTTACGCCCGAATACTCAAATGCCATTCAAATGAGTTGCTCTCAATAGCGCGTGGTCCACTTAGCCAGTACATTCAAGCTGGATTTGCGTAAAGTGCAACATATTTAAGTCGCGTTTGAATATTCGCATTAGTAACTTCGTCATGCTACAAAAAAAAAAGTAAACGTTTGCGTGACTCTCCCAAGTTTCACCGAAGTAATGAATTGTTAAATATTTGTAACAAAGTATTGGAGCATGTTTTGTAACCGGCGGTCATAAATTCACATATTTACTTTACAATTTACATCCCTATTGGTAGTACATTTCCTAATGCCATGTTCGACTGAAATCTCTCGTTAATAATCGATATTATTGTTCTACATGAACAAGTTACTGATGCATGAAAGTGGATTTAGCGAAGCGATTTCCGGATGGAGCATAATGGAGATCAATAGCCTCCGCCTACATCTGATACAACTGTTCTATCAAGCTAATGATACAGAAGAATACAAAAAGACCTATGTAGGATAAAGGCCTGACGGTTATGTATGTATAATAAATAAATAACTCCCAATGGTCACATACATAGACCTGACCTCACACTAGGATCGAGTCTTGTCGTGGGTATCAGGAACTACGAGAGTTTTCGGTCTAACAAACACCCAAACCCGAAATAAATATTTCTGGGCCGCACAAACAATGTAGTAGAAGATTTTAATGAAATAAATTGAACAAGAATATCTAACACGCACATGATTTGTTTTGGAATTTGAAACTGTTAAAATTCCAGCATATTCTAAAAATATGAAGAAGCAAGGACAAAATATATGACATGTTATCTTGATGTTATCTCGATAATTTGACACTGAAATACAATATCGCAAGGGAGAAAGCGGCGGGACGATTTATTTGGTAGACGTATGACATGCGATCTATAAGGGTTTGTAACCCTTTAGGGATCGATGATAAAGCACATATCCTGATTGTGTGTGGAGAATATCCCTATATCTCTTGAAAAATAGACACAAATACTATACTTAGTCATTTATGTTCTAGGAGGCAAATTTATGTTGACTCTTATAAACAAGTGAAGAGAAAATGTAATTTCAACAATTATTTGAAAATAAAATTATAAATCAAAAAGGATGATGATTTAGGTCCTTACTTTGAAACAATTCAATACAAATCAGAAGCTTTTGAAAGCGCAATATGAGCGATGAAATTACGAATTTTAAAATTAATAATACCTACCAAGAAAAAAATACGGTATTAAATTGTAAGACTCAAAGGATTGCCACTGCGGTTTCACTGTAAACCCTACCCACTGATTTTACATCGAAAAATACTTTTTCCTCCTATCAGCTGCGAAATTTCGCCCATCAATAACATAATCCGACATCGACAGCGCTTACTGTCGGGTGTCCGTATATGGTAACCGACGCGCCTTCGAGCCGAGACTGGGATTCGGCGCCTTTATTGATATGCCAAATTGCAATTTTTTTTAATATTTTGCTTAAAAATTAACTGCTATCTTTACAATTATCCACAATGTGGGTGAAGGCATATTTATTAAATATGAAATAACTATTATGCAACATTTCTTGTTAAAGCGTTTCTAGTCTTTTTTCTTTTAACATGGCCGGCAATGTGTGCCTTAGCCTCAACATTCCTGGGGTTCGACCGAGGGGTAGACCAAAACAGCGCTGGCTAGATGTCGTCAAGGAAGATATGAGGGTCAACGGCCTTACTATTGAGGATGCCGAAGATCGGGTGAAAATAATACCGATATAATAGTTGTGCTACGGTATGATTGGAAAGCTGAGGATTCGGGCTGGAATCCCGACTCGGGAAAAGTGATATTAGATTTTTCTATTCATTGCAAGGAATTTGTGTACGATGTAGTGATAAGCTCAGCCCATATCACATCTCCAAAAGATGTACAAAGGTAAGCTACGTTGTTTTTTTTTCCTGAAGTAAGCTCATATCATAAATTATTTTCATACAAGTCAATGTTTTTTGCTTTAGACAGAATAAATTAGCAAACAAATATCATTTTATGGATATACTAACAAACGGTAAAGACATAGATTATATTAATTATATTCAAAGGTTATTCTTAACTCGGGAACATCACCCGCGCCAGACGTACACAAACGCTTCTCTATAAACTATGATACGCTATAAAATATATCCATAATATTTAATCGCTGCTTCCCGAACAGGTCAATGAAACGCCAATAGCGTTGGCGTTCAATGTTGAGTTCGAGGTCTTAGGTTCGATTTCCAGAAAAATACAGGAACTTAATCTGTAGAATGATGTGACTTTAGTTCGCTGTGGTATGTTGCAAGGAGATGAAAACTACCAAGGCGTTGGTTCCGGGTTCGCATTCCATGACACACCTCCGAAATTTCGGAGTTTTATAATATTGCGCACTTTAAGGAAAACGTCGTAAAAACCTGCATACCATAGTGTTTACAAGAAGAAGAAGCATGTGAATTCCACGCATTTACAATAGGTCAGTCCCATTTCTGTAGCAGTCTAAGCAATAGCTTATGCCCTTTTAGTACAAATTCTGGATGTCCAATTGTCCTTTTCTCGTCCTATCTTTTTCCTTCCCGCTCCCCTCTAGGTGACCTGGAATCAGGTAACCTTATTGCTCGGCAGGACTAAGCAATAATAAAATGTACCTATATAAATAATACTCATTATTTTTTCTTTTTAAAATAGTAAAATAGAAAAGCTCCACCGTCACAAGTGTGCCAGTACCTGCCACTTGACTCCTGTTGCCCCTACCGTGAAACTCGTTAACGTGTAGTAATTGTTTACTATCGCTAAGTGCTTCTCTGTTTGTTCGAGAGTTTTGTTTTTGCGATTGGTAAAACTGTTTGTGTTGAAATCCGGGGATCGTTTTGTATACACTGTAATGACACGTGTTTTTGTGCTGTTAAGAGTTTCGCAATGTTTTATGTATTTCTGAATTTATTACAATATATTTTTTTTATGCAATGAACGCCGAGACGAGTATGACGTCCGCCTGATAGTAAGCGATACGACCGCACATGGACAGTAATAAACAAAGCAATGCTTGGCATTTCACTCTGCTCAACATTCTGAGACATAAGATGTTAAGTCTTAATATTTCCAGTAGTTACTCTGGCTACAACGTTCTTCAAACCGGAACACAACAGTGCATTTACACTGCTTTTTGGCGGGAGAAATAGACATTATAAGTATTGTAACTTATTGCTTTCGGAGCTATGTTCATATTTTTTTTATTTATTGCTGATCTATTGGTAGATTGGTGTTTTAATACATCTTGGTGTTTTTCTTTTCTTCTACTTGTAGTTATCTCACATTAAGAAGTGTTCTGCGCAACATGACATGCTAGTGAATGATTTGGTTTTTCATTTTACAAGCGGCTGCCTGACTCATACAATTCTTTCGTAAACAGTTCTGTTTAATACATTGTACTGGTTATGATCATTAGGCAATTCAGATTGATAGACTTCATATCTATAAATACGTATGGACTTTTGACCAAGCGTTCATTATTAATTTCCTTTCCTATCAAAGTAATGCCAGGCAGGTATTTTTTTAAGTATGGCTCCATCGGTTTTCGATTATTTCGCCAATTTTGCAGTAGGACGAGAAATATAAATTTAGTTGCTTATCGACCAAAACATCCATATCATTATCGTAAGTGAGGTAATTAAACATAAATGTCTACAGACTCTCGACCAAGCTTTTTCTCTTTTCGCCGACCCGTAGTAGCGGCGAGGTAGGCAATTACAGCGAGCGGTCAGCGGCGCCGAGAGGCGTCGACAAATATTGACACTTTCCCGACATCCCATTCAGCCTGTGTTTCAAATTGAGTGCCCTCTGCATACACGGTTTTTGATAGCTTTACACTAGTATATCAACTCTTAATCGCCTATTGCTCGGAACTACATGAGCGAGTTAGATTGAGAGGGGTTAGGCCATAGATCATCACGCTGGTTTGCGGGCTGGCGGACTTCATATAGCAAATATAATCTTGGTAAGATATATGGCGTGCAGGTCTCTTCACGATGTTTTCCTTCACCGTTAAAGTGCTTGGTAATTGACAATACACACATGATGCTAGAAAATCCGCAATGTGCCAGGATTCGAATCCGCGACCAACGTTTCTGCAGCTACATTTGTTACCAACATCATTCGTACTACAATAAGATCTGAGACTTCCACACCTCTGGGAATAGATCTCGAAGCATAATTTTCCGCCGGATTCATGCCAACACCACTTAATCTGTATATTTGGAAATATAGATACTGCATATTTGTAGGAAAATCCCGGCACTATAATGTAACATCTGCGAGGCCAGCTGTTTATATAACCCGGCTATATTTACGCGTCGAACAAAGCGTAAGTAATACGCAGCCGCATTAATCGCCATAACAAAACTAAAGACTAAACAATAGCCATAATATATTATATTGGCGAAACCGCTGGTCAATGAACTGCATATGTTTATAGAGTGGAAAAAACAATATAATATTTAATACGAGATCGGTATGCGTCAATTTGTATATACTGTTATTGTTAAATTAGCTGTCACTTAAATTTAAAACTATATCCAGGTTATATCCAGATTGCGACCTAATACGAAGTCAGGTTGTAGTTTTCATGACTACAGACACAATGCAACCAAAAATTACTCTACTTTCTATCTTTTCAAATATATACCTGTATCTTTAAAAAAAACGATAAAACTAATATTTAAAATGTCCACCGACCTAAGTAGAAGACAATAATATATTTCTGTAATGTGCTGTCAGTAATGTGTTATTTTGCGGGTAAATAACAAATGACTAATGTAAACATAATATTGTAAATATAGAAGACAGAGTAGCGGGTACCGACTAATGAGAAATTTGATGGAAACCAACGCTCCAGACTGGATGACGGCACCGAAACTAGATTTAAAATAAATCCGACATGTTCCTAGTTTATTTTAGATACTAGCACAAGTTGCGTGAGTGGGTTTTAATGTTTTATCAATTTTCTTATTGTTGGAATAAAACAGTGACAACGGGTATCGGTTATATTGTCGGTTCTTTTTTTAGGCCGATTTTTGGATTTTAACTTTCCATACTAGGAGAAAAGTGCGTGGTGGCCTGTTGGTAAACGGACCAGACGCGGCTGCCAACATGTTCACGGTGGTCGCGGGTTCAAATCCCAGGGCACACCTCTGACTTTTCGGAGTCATGTGTGTATTGATAGTCAATCACCACGCACTAAAACGGTGAAGGAAAACATCGTGAGGAAACCTGCATACCATAGCTATTCATAAGAATTTATATGGTATGTAAGTCCGCCAACCCGCACTAGGCCAGCGTGGTGGACTATATGGCCTAACCACTCTCAATCGTACTCTCGATTGTAGAGTAGGCCCGTGCCCTGCAGTGGGGCGTATATGGGCTGATCCAGATCCAGATCCAGATACTAGGAGAATATGACACCATTTAAAAGTTTATAAAATGATAAGTTTGTATGAAAGTCCAATAATAAACTTTTAATACTTACATTTTGTGTAAGAACTCATCATAAACAAGACACCGTTTTTAAACTACAATATTTTACACATCTTTCAAATTAATATCGTACTTCGCTGTAATAAATCATGAATATCCAAAAGATGTGCAGTTAATTCATAAGACGGTACATAATGAGGTGTGTGGGCGACAATCATTCACCCACACGCGCAGTTCACGACATCTCTTACCAACGGATATTTCTATCAAATAACACCGATATCCGGTAGCTTTAGTTTATTTTCGTACACGAAGTTAGCCGGCTCATCGACGACAAATTGAAGGGACAAATGGATTTTAATTTATAGAATAGGCAAAGGAATTATATACCACACAGCCATGTATTGTTATTTTTTTAAAGAAATGAGGCAAAGGAAATTGAGTTCATAAAGCCCAATAATCTACATTTTTTATGCGCATTATAAGGCCTGGTAAAATAAATTAGCGTGACTGAGTATACTTTAGGTAAAGTTTATCCATATTTTATTCACTGTTTAATCTTAGTTTTATGAGCAAAAAATATGAACGGTTCACAACTTTTGAAAATATTTTACGAAGCTACTAGGATTGTAGTTAGTTTTTCAACCTATAATTTCTAAAGCTCGCGCGAGTTCTTACGTCAATTCAGACTTCAGTTTTTTTAAATCCTTTTTAATAAACCTGAACACACTGAGCTTGAATAGCGTTGGCGTGCGAAAGTATTGGTTAAATTGTGTCGTTGGTAGGCGGGCTATAGAAATTATACAACCGTAGAGACGCGAGTTAACATTGCATGGTAACATTTATAACACAATTTAACAAATAGACTACAAATGCGACCCACGCATGCCATTGACCCTTCAGTAAGATATCAAGTTTTTTGTAATGACTTATAGGCATGAGAAACTACTAGAAATAATGGCCTTACAATGTCTAATTCCAACCTAAATATTATTGACAAAACAAAAACATTTCTCCGTTTCCAAAAATCATATTTCAGAGGCTGAATAATTTCTTCCAATTATACAATACAATACAATACAAAAACTCTTTATTGTAAACCAAATACAAAAACACACAAAATCAGACAAATTAAATATAAGACTCATGGTATTACAATGGGCGGCCTTATCGCTTAGAGCAGTGATTCTCAACCACTGTGCCGCGGCATTTTTGTGTGCCGCCAAATTTCAAAAGTGTGCCGCCAAATTTTGCAAATATATAATAATGTTAATATTATTAAATTATATCATTTAAAAAGAAACATATTTTTAACATGAATATATATTTAAAGCCACAACAAAAATTAATTATTTTATTATTTGCTTTGCAACGCGTTTTTTCTTAGTGCCAAATTATGATGAAGCGGCGTGCATAGCAATAGGAATAAATCTCAAGTCGGCGCAAACTTGCCACTTTTGCGTAATAACGTGTTGATTTAGTGATAGTTGGGATTCACAAGGTGTTGCATAGTAGTTACTGCACCTTTTCTTTCGTTAAAATTGGCAAATGTATGTGATTCGGTTTAATATTCATTTATTTGCATGTAGTGTCAATTTATAAATTTGTAAACTTATTAACTTTGCAGTACACCTATCCCCTGATTTACACGGAACATCTTTTACACGTTTTCGCTTTTACACGGTTTTCCAAATAAGTGTTTTTTTTTTTTATTGCACTCTACTAAATGCTACCGTGATTGAACACGTGCGCTGTGTACACATCTCACGGGGAATCCCGATAGTCCCAGAGATGACGACCAAAACCATGTATCATAGCAATACGGTCGAAACTGTATAAAATCGTTATGTGATTCTGAACCCGACTAGGTGGGTAGTAACGGTCAAAAGTGTAGCAATTGCATGTGAGGCTGTTTCTGCTGTGTCCAAAAAAAGGCAGTCGGTATCATAGCAATACGTCTGATATTGGAAATATACATAGATTTTATAATTTTATGACGAATAAGTTGGTTTTCAGACATTTTGCGCGTAGTATATAGCTGAAGCGAATTTTTGAAAATGTCAACTTTCGCATTAAAAATATTTTTATTATTAGCTTGTAATTAATCCCTTAATAAACGTTTAGTTATTATTGTAGTATATATAAACTATTTATGCAGTGTGTTGTAGTAAGTAAATATTTTTTATCTTTTTCTTTGTGTGCCGCCAAATTTTGAAATCGTTAAATATGTGCCGCAACAAAAAAAAGGTTGAGAATCACTGGCTTAGAGCGATCTCTTCCAGACAACCTTTATATGGATAGTATCAGAAGAAGGTGGCGGTACACAATAAAGAAAATCTAGAGGATATTGCTTATTATTATTTACGTTTGCCAACTAAATGTTAAAAAGTACCATTTAAAATAAAGAGATGGTTACTTATTTCACGTAAGTAATAATAATGTAAACGATATAATGAAATTACATTACATAATTATATAACGTAATGTTAATCTGCCTCCTAAACACAGTCGTGAATTTCATACACCATTGACCATTCGTTCTACAATTTCCACAGATTGTTATGGTAGTCTCAAAGCCGAGATGTGGACATAAAAGCCGTTACGCCCGCGGCATAACACTCCCTTAGCACAAGGGTAGGGACGGCTCACGCCCGGGGCAAAACCAATATGGCCGGGTGCCAATCCGAAGCGATGTTGTGTTTATCCCGGGAAAATTGAGAGAAAAGTATACTATTGTTTTGTTACGTATCATTGGAATAATTTATTTTCGTACTTTTTAGTCAAAATGCCATAGTGTTAGTATAATTTGTGTGGCTCATTTGGATTCTTTTGAATTGTCATTGCCTTTGAATCGCGAGGTTGTTGGTTCGGGTATGAAGTCAATCAATTTTCTCAATAAACATATATATTATTTCTTAATGACGCAAATTTTGTACCATGGTTACTACCTATGTTATTTATGGAACAAAATAAAAATATAAAGTACCAAATTATTGATTTCGAGAGAGTTCGTACACGTATTCCGTTTTGCTGGACATTTTTGCTACTTTTTATATATTTCACAACTACATGAGAAACCAAATCTCTATCTTTCTGGTCTAGATCGTAAATAATTGCGACACAACATTTCTAAAACTACTTTTGTAAATCGTGACAACTCGAAGTGGTCCCAATGAAAAACAGTACAACTTTCTTCAACATATGCCATTTTACAGCGTACAAACGTTTCTTTAAAGCATTTGTGCGGCATAATTAACTCCTTATTAGGTAATGTACAGAACAAGCGTATATGATCGTGTAAATTGAATCTATATTAATATGAAATGTTGTGCACGCAAGCGCAAAAACTATAGCTGGTGGTAACTATACATCCGTAGGATATATCGCTGCTTTAATTTGATAACGACATATCTCAAAAATGAACTTTTTTCAGGAGAGCAGTTTAAATAAAGCAAAATAATTAATTATTTATATATTTTATTTTAATAATGACAACTCTTTGAAAGTTGCTTAAATCAATGTATAATCTATCAAAAATATAAGTTTTATTCACATAGTATTTTAGATTAATTTGTGTTTAAAGGTAACATTATCATAAAATACACATTTCGTTATGTGCCACTATCAAATTAAAGCAGCGATATATAGTATATATATCCGCCCAGAAAATGATTACCTTCCACGATGGTGAAAAAGCCGTCAAACGCACACACCACGCGTTTGGCTTGTGTAGTTAAGGGTAGGCAGGCATAATTGTTTTAACCGGCGAGACATGGTTACCGGTAATTGGATTGCCCATCCCACCATGTGAACTAAGTGGCTTTTTCGAGGCAAAATATACAGGGTTATTTCAAGTACAGTATTCAAATTTTAACAGGTGATCCAAAGTAATGAATATAATCCATTATGAATATATTAACATATTTTTCACCGTGCGTTAATCAGTATTATTTTCTTGAGTTAAATAAAAAATACACGTGCAGTTTTGGAAATATACCCTTGTATACAACAACATAGGGTAAAAGCCGGATAGTTGCCTCGGACGGATACATGCCTCAGTTTCAAATGCTCTATGTTAGACGTATTGACAGTGTTTCTTTTTGATCATAATTAAAAGCCGCCCCCGCGCAGTCCTCGGTGCCGCATAAGCAGTTGAAGTAGGCGCACTTATTTTGTCCGTGTATGAAAAAATCTTCCGCGGTGATACTTTGACAAGCGCCAGAATTATATTGGTAAGTAATCTCCGTTAAATATTTTTATAACTGATAGCGATTTCAGTCAAAAATATATTTCTTTGAACGCATTAGAGTTTAAATTGCACTGTTTGTTATAGTCTAAGATCCCGCCATACATCGACCTTCACCAAGATGTTTATTTGATGAAACCTATTTTATATGCAATTTAATATGTCAATAAATATATTGTATATGGGTTGCCTTGCAAATTTCAGTCCAGAATACGATTAATTAATTATTAAAATAAAAAAAATTTTTTTTACACATTTCACCTGTTTGATTATTAAACAAATTCTATACCAATCGAAAGTATGAAACCCATAGAATATGTAAACGTTAGGTTGCCTATTTTTTTCCGGTCACAACCCTCAGGTTGCCAGGTATAAACAGGTAAATCGCTACTAGCATTTTGCGCCGGTCTGATTATTGAATGGAAATTAAATGAAAATAAAGATCATTTTATTATGAACACGGTGGTATAGGGTTGCCTGCGAAAAATCAGTCCCGAATTGCGGTTGTCGAATTTAGAAAAGTGAAATATTGCTCCGAGTGACACAGCATAGCAGCTGTTCGAAGTCCGCTCATAAAGAAAGAGGGTGCGCATGCTATTTATTCTTGAGAATGAAAAGGACAGCGATAGACTCGTATATGCTGTGTTCTGTGTTACCTGGCAACCTGAGGGTTGTGACCGGAAAAAAATAGGCAACCTAACGTTTACATATTCTATGGGCTTCATACTTTCGATTGGTATAGAATTTGTTTAATAATCAAACAGGTGAAATGTGTAAAAAAAAATTTTTTTTTAATAATTAATTAATCGTATTCTGGACTGAAAGGACAATGGGCACAAATGTATGGAACCTGGTACCAGCTCCAATCGGAATGAGTGATACACCGTTGGAAAGGTATTTTAGTGTAGATTAATGATATCAAGGGCGCTAGACCTGATTCGCTGTCCAATCGAAGAAATCGTACTTTATAGTTTAACATTTTTTGTTACATCATATTAAGTTCACATAAAAGTATGTGTTGATTTTTTTTTCAATTTGGCATTTGGGCATACTCCTGTTTTTTCGAAGCCATGTGTAGAGTTATAGTCAATTACCCTGCACTTTAACGGTAATGGAAACATCATGAAGAAATCTGAATATCATAGAGATATTCTAGAATTTCTTTCTGTGTAAAACTCGCCAACCCGCACTTGGCCAGCGTGGACTATGGCCTGATACGTCTTGATAGATATTTCGATTGCTGAGGCGTGCCTTGCAGTGAGACGTTTAATGGGCTGGTATTGTTAGAGTATAATATTACCCTCACATGTCAGTACTGTATAGGTGCAGGAAAAAGTCACACATCTTCAATTCCGTAGTCAGTTATGTCCTCCATAGCAGCTTCTCTATAAGTTTCGATGAGATATAAACTGTTATTTAGGTGTTAGTTTAACTGGTATGTCCCAAATGATAGCAATATCACGTCTTGTTCACTTAATCGTGGAAAATCGGCCATATTATTACCTTCCAATCTCTGAAAAGCAGTTCTTATGTTATTTGATCTTTTTTCTTCTACATCTGTATCAGCTCATGTACGTCCCACTGCAGGACACGGGCCTCCTATACAATCGACAGTACGATTGAGATTGGTTAGACCATATGGTCCACCACGCTGGCTTAGTACGGGTTGGTGGACTTACATACCATATATATTTTTTATAAATCGCTATAGTATGCAGATTTTAGTGCGTAGTGATTGACTATCAATCAAAAAATGGGATTCGAACCCGCGACCACCGTGAACATGTTGGCAGTCGCGTCTAGTCAGTTTACCAACAGGCCAACACGCATATAATTCTTCTACATGTCATATCATTACATTTCATTACACTTCTACATAATTGTACAATAAGTTTGGGATTTTCATTTTTTCTGTTATTTTTTGTAGAAAAGCTTATTGGCCATCTCCAATTGGCTAGTGGAAGTGATTTATTGCTGTTACAATCGGAAAGTCCGCAAACATATTATGAATTGTATTAATTAAAATATCTTAGGCACAATAGCTTAAAATATCTTTTAATTCGGCCGTCAACCACTTCCACTACCCATCGGCATATTGTAACCAGTCGGGAATTATTCTCATGAAAAGTGGTAAGCTGTGCAAGTCCCGGTTTTTTGCCGGGGGAATGTGTTATTCGTATCCATATTATTTGATATTGCTCAAACTGTCTCTTAGCCCACGGTCTAAAATAAATACATCATTGGAATTAAGCAATATGTGCAAGTGGTTTTTCTCATCGTTCATATAAGTTGGGCATTAGTCTTATCGGGAGTGTATGGTACTTTTACATCTATAATGCATCCGTCTTTCCTCATTTCCAAATAGTGTTTCAGGAATCCTGAGGTTTCTATCAAGGACATTACCTCTAGGTACGTGATCGAAACCTTTGTAAAACACGATATAGTTAGTTCTAGGACACTCTCGTGCAAGGGCCAACTGGCGTTCGACTCTTCTACCTGACATATTAAACAATACTCCAAGCCTCTCATTGCGTTCTCCAGTAAGTAGCCTTGTCAAAAAAAATCCCAAAGTGGTTCTAGGATCTGAACTTGCATTTCGTAGCGAAGTCTTTTGGTCTAAAATTGCATTAAACTGTTCTGTAGTACGTCCAGTCCAAAAATACCAACAATACATATAATAACTGATTCTTCTTTCGTTCGACTTTGCTTCACTCAGCCATATTAAATATAACGTATAATTTTTTGATTGATAGTCAATCACTACACACTAAAACCTGCATACCATAGCGATTTATAAAAAATATATGTATGGTATGTAAGTCCGCCAACCCGTATTAGGCCAGCGTGATGGACCATATTAAATAAACCTGGTCGTATTTAAAATGTTATAACAAATTATTAATGAACTGTTGTGATTCAAACCAATTGTAAACTGGTTTTGAAAAGAACAACACTGCAGAATGTCTTGCCCGTTCTTCTCTAGTGAAAATCGTTTTCCAAACCAGATGATAGACAAAAAAAAATATTTAATCTTAATGATGTGGGTCATCTTAAATAGATTCAATACATTATTTTCATTTCATTTTATGGAATTTTATTCATGGTCAACCTGGAATCAAAAGCTGGAAACATTGTTGACCTGGTAGCACCCTAGCATAGCATAGCTACTAGCATCTGCCTACCCCTTCTGGGAAAATGGGGTGAGTTTAGAGCATCCATCCAAAAAAGGAAAGGAAAGTAAAATGTTAATTGATAATTAACCTATACTGGGGCATTTCCTCGAATATATTTAGCTATATTTGCACGCGTTCTTAGTAAGTTTTCCGATAAGAAATGCGCATTTGATATCAGCCTCGGTATAGCCCTCTTCAGCACATTACACAGTTACGGAATCAGTCGGTTATTACATATGTATATCGAATAAAAAATAAAAAATAAAAATATTTTCTGACGACTATATTTCGAAACGGACAATACCTACAGGTTTGTCGCCATAATATTATTTTCTTCTCTTGAAAAAAGCTATCCAACGAGGGTAATTTCATTTTGATTGGACATGGGTACCAAAACGCCCATCATCCTTTGCAAGGCAACCCATATACAATATATTTATTGACATATTAAATTGCATATAAAATAGGTTTCATCAAATAAACATCTCGGTGAAGGTCGATGTATGGCGGGATCCTATACTATTAGGTTTTATTGTTAAATATGTTTTATTTATTTCGTAAATAAAAAGGGCAAGTATCCGTATCAAATCGGATAGTTGCCCTACTGTCTTTTGCGGATTGTTGCCCTGCGGTAACTATCTGTAACTATACTTTTTAACAAGCAAAGACAGATTTTTTTCTTAGTTATTTTTTTCATTTGCTTTTACTATTTTTTCTAGGTGATTTTTATTTGGTTTTACTAAAGTTTATGTTAAATAAAATAAATACTCAACAGCAAAATGCCTCGCAAGTATAAACGAAAGCCAGGCGTGGTGCCGCGCCACATCAACTGGGCAGAAGATAGTTTAACACTTGCGTTCGAAGAACTAAATAAAAAACAAAAAAGTATCAACGAAATATCCGTTTATATACCCGGATTTATGGCATATTCTCATATACATTGTAGCCAGAGTAACTACTGGACATATTGAGACTTAACATCTTATGTCTCAGGATGGCGAGCGCAGTGGAATACCAAGTATTGCTTTGTAATTCAAGATGTTTGGTTTTGCTACTGTTCAAGAGCGGTCGAATCGCTTACCAAAGTTGATTACCATATTTTTATATTTAAGATAAATATTTATATTAAATTAAGTGTTGATTAGGTAATAATTAAATTTCTCTTAGTACTTAGTACATAATACAGGATCTCAGTAAGTTATAAGGACTGAATACTTACTTAATAGAGGCTAATGCCAAAGTTAATTCTAATTTTGATTATTGTTCCATTTTCAAAATAAATAATAACATTGCATTTTTATTTTGGAGACTTATTTACTATTTTGGAGTCTATTATTGTTATAATTTTATAATTATAATTCAACTTTAATTAACACTTAATAAAAGATTGTATTTAATAATAAAAACTGATTATTTAAATGAATATAAGTTCATTTTTATTTGAAAACAAAACAGACGGGCATCTATCCTCACATTGGGCAAGTATCCCCCCCAACCATTTTTAACGTTAGGCTAGTATCCGCCATAGTAGGCAACTATCCTCTTTTTTAGAGGTCATTTTAAACTGGATTTACTTAAAATTTATAATATTTATAATTTTTTTATAAATAGTGTATGTTAGAAGATTAATGAACTATGTTTGAGAATACAGTTTGAATAAAAAATGTATTGGTACACATTTTTTAAAGGAGCTTTTTAAAAAGTGTGGCAACTATCCGGCTTTTACCCTACATACATACACAAAGTCGCAGGTATCAGCTAGTAGGGTATGTTATTACTGTGCAATATTTTTTTATACTCAAACGTCTCGCCTTGATTTATGATCCGTGGTGACGTGAAGTGACAAGTCTGCTCCAGATATGAGCATTACAAAGACTATGTCCCACCGCCCATATAGAGAATTATATCAGGTAATTTATCTATTTATTATACGGAAATGTCGACTAAAATTTGATATGGATCTATACTATTTTTTGTAACTGATCTTATCCAATACAGGAATGTGAAATCGGCGTAACGTGATTTAGAATGTTGTACAAATATATGATTTATGAATTTACAACAGGCAATATGCTTGACGACAAGCTGTATGGTCTATAATATATAATGTATGTACAATGTTACGCCTGTATCTCATAGCGGTAGCTAGAGACTACGAATCTCTACTTTCTAGGAAACTGAAAATTTTTCATATTATGTCTATGGCTACACTGTACCTACTGTGAAATCGTATGAGATATTGCTTCTTGCAATTTATGATTGCAAGCCAATAGTAAGTTCCCTGTGCGTTTTCTTGACAGATAGGCTAAAGGGCACGGTCATCAAAATTAGTGACAGAATGAGTAATGTAAGATACCCGTTTCTCTTTTTATGAGATATGAAATATCATTCTGCATCACCCAAAGATTGATAGAGAAATTGCTAGAGAATATCTATGCATAGATTCCGGACATAAACAGCACGTATTAAAATAAAAAAAAGTGATATACAACTTACCGTCGAACTTGTTGGCTCTGTTGGCGAGCATGTCGGCCAGCTTGGTGAGCTCGCTGCGGAGCGATGTCTCCAGTTGAGTCTTTGCCTGCTGGATCAAGCGCGGCCGCGCGTTGGGCCCGCAGCACCCGGGCTTCGCGCATAGCTGGTCCGCGTCTGTAAACGAAGGAAAGGATTATTTTATTTTATTTTTTTATTCAATACAAGGTTTTCTCACAATATACATAGCGTTAATATAATAATATCATATAGTACACCATCAGCGTGTTTCCTCAGTTATAGGAAATCTCGAGCTCGAAGTATGCTCACCCCAAAGTAATTAATAAATGTTATAATTTAGTCTACATTTTTTTCTTTATCGCCCATTTTGATGCAAACCACATTTAAGAGTGGTCATTCGAGTGAAAAAGCTCAATACCACGACAATATTTTATGATAAACATTATTATTCTTTGATTGTAATTGTTTCTGTATTTTGTGATATCAGCAAGACCTACAAGTACCTATATGTACATACAACAGACCATACAGACCTACAATTATACATACAATTTATTATTATACATACTAAAAAACTTACAATTTTGAGTTTGTTCGAAAGTTAACTTAGTTGGTTATACCAAAAATGAGTCTGAAATGTGATATTAAGATTGGTTTTCCATCGTAGTATATGGTAGTTTGATAGGAACAGACGGTGAAGCATAGTCAGAACAAAATTTTACTTTATTTTCAGGGGATCACGACCCTCAGCAACAAGGAAAAATTGCAAAGAGGAGGTGTGATGATTACTTTCATGGTGACTAAAACCGCTAATAATGATTGTATCTATTATTTTTTTATTTCAGTAAGCAAAAATAATTCATTCCTTATATAAAATATTTTTCATCGGAAGTAAAAATAAATCGTTAAACAGCTTCGATCCAACGAATTTCAATCGTCAACTAGTCAGATGAGACAGGGGTGTCCAACCCTCAGTATGGGGTCGAAAATAAGTTTAAACATCCGCCCAATGGCGCGGGATTATTGCATTACTGGCAGACGGGGGTTCCGTGAATTTTACTTAAGCTCTGTCAATGGGGACGCAATAAATAAATATGAACATTGGCAAAATATTCAACGCTGTGTTTTTGGATCGAAATATAAAAGGTAATGTGGAGAAGCTTAAAGCTCTATGAGCTGCAAAGTCCAAGTTTCAAGTCTCATTGAAAATGTGTTTTATTTTGGTACACAATGTATGTGGTGCTGAACAGAAGTCCTTTTTTGGACTTATACATATAGGTACTTGTCTATTAGTTATCATTGCATGTTTTAGTTATTAGTTATTAGTTAACAGTAAAAGATACCATCTTGTCGAATCTAATAACAAAGATTTCAGAAAAAAAAGTAAACAGAGCTGCCCGTTTCGCTTTCATGAGGTGTATTAGCATTCTAGGATAAAATTCTAAGTTTATATAGCCGAAAACCCCCATAGTAGAAGATTTACTTAACTGCTAATATTTATATTCACAAAATATTCAAAACACTTCCCAAAATTCATTGGTAAAATCAAAACATCAGCAATTCAGTCAAAATTTACACATAATTAGAAACCAATAAAATATTTAATATAAACATGTCTATGTGTATGGGGTCCATAAATAAAAAACGCAATAAACCGACTTCATTTACATGCCGGCATTAAGACATCATAAGAATGCGTGATTTGGACTCAGTAACTTATTAACATAACGAGTAATGACACAATATGAACTTTATTACTTTGTAGTAAGGTACACAATTTGATTTTAGAGTGGCGCTAATTTGTCCCGGCTTGGGAATTTGAACCTTACGATTGTGTGATAAGGTGTTAATTGTTTTGAATACGGTAGGTGTAAATTTTGATTGTGGTACAAAGTTTAGGAGATCGCGATTCGAAAACCGTACTCGCGGTTTAAAAAACATTGGAGTATAGGAACATGGAGGAATTAAAATCAACTAATTAAGGTAATCATTTCTTAATTTAATTAAAGTTCGATGCCTAAATTAAAGAATGGTTTATGATGATTAATTTAAAGGTATATTATGGCCACGCTTTGTAAATAACAGATGTCGTAAAGAAAAAATAATTATAGCAACGACATAGAATTATTAATCTCCTTCCACTTAGTACAAGTCCTATTACTCCTGACTCCCCCATGAATATATTTAATAATGAACTAGACAGTGACGACATTTAGCAATTTTTTAAACATTTAACAGTTCATACAACCGTGAAGTACGCCCCGTGCGTAATGACGTGCGAAGTGGCTGATTTACGAGTTGTTATGCTGTTGCGTGTCACACGTCAATGTTCTAAGTAATGGTAGTTTTTATTCTTAGAACTGTGGACGAGAATATTGACAAGACAATGGGTGATATTGCGAAGGCTGTGAGATAGCGAAAAATTTGTTTTTTTTATGTCTTGGTGAAATGTTTAGCAGAGGAAGCCTTTCAAAGATAAGTAAGAATAGTTTAAGTTACAAATAAGACTTCTTTGTGTCCTGGATCAATACTCAGGAACCTATAATACCCAAACTACATGAGAATTTTCGATTTCACAAAGTGGTCTCGATATAGGGTTCAAAGGTTATGGTTTTCCAGTCGGCTTATTCTCCATAGCCTCGCTGCATACTCGT
Source organism: Hyles euphorbiae (assembly GCA_023078785.2). Classification (NCBI taxonomy): domain Eukaryota; kingdom Metazoa; phylum Arthropoda; class Insecta; order Lepidoptera; family Sphingidae; genus Hyles; species Hyles euphorbiae. The sequence goes on along the minus strand of CM041043.1, from coordinate 3,166,380 downwards.
AGTATAGTAATGATATAAAAAATAATCCTGCTGTATAGTACAGTCACGATACATATAATATTTATACATAAAAAGTACTCCATAAAAATGATTAAATACCTGATTTGTAAATTTTTATTTAGGAAACACTCAGAACTATTACAATTACAGACATGTAATTATAAAACATAATCCAACAAAATTAATGTTTTTTATTGAAAACACAAATGCTTTCCTCTATAACTTAGGGCAAATTCAGATGCGGCATCTCAAAATTGGGGGAGACGGTATAGACGGGCGATAATGTGACTCACCGCATCTCTATTTGTTTGCCGACACACTGTACACGCAGAGGGGTTTATTTTATATATATTTATACCTTCAACAATAACATTTAGTATTCTATCAGTAGCAATAGGTTAGTACATCTCTTGAATGTTTTGATAAATATTACCCTAAAACAGTCATTATTAACAGCCGCTGCCAATAAACAAACCCAATCCAAAATTTGCCGTTTTAGATTGACAGCTCAATCGTTTTTCTGATACTATATTGCCAATAATCAACCTCAGTAGTGAATAAACTATGGCAACATGACAGGAGACCAATCGAAAAGTAGAAAACAATTGACAACAAAACAGATTGACTTCAATCTAATTTTTTCGATTGATTATTGGCATCGGCCGTAAGTCGAATTGGAGTAGAATTTGTCACCTCACGTATTGTTCACAGCACAGATTCAGAAAACCTTAAAGTTCTTATCGTATCTTTCTTCTTCCCCTTAATTTTTAAACCAGTACAGAACCCAAATCTTGTGAATGTTGATGTGAACCCGCATATTGGTCGGACCCAACCTATTAAGTACTATAAATGCAAACCACTACAAGTCCAACGCAGATTTACAGCGGTTCGCCAAGTCATATATTTGCCGCAGTATTATACTGTGGAACTGTTGGTTGGCTTACGGCTACCCTTACTGTAATCCTAGGTTCTTACGAAGAGTAAAACGAAAGAACAGACCTGTTTAATTATATCGAAATGTTTACTTAACGGTTGGTAACTGGTAGGTCCCTCATATATTGTCAGAGTCCGGCTGGATGCGTACCACCGCAATGTCTATTTCTCCCGCTAAATAGCAGTGTAAATGCACTGTTGTATTTCTGATTAAAGGATATTGTAGCCAGAGTAACTACTGAATATATTGAGATTTAATATCTTATGTCTCAGGATAGTGAGCGCAGTGGAATGCCAAGCATTGATAAGTAAATTAATTTTTGTTTAGTGTTGCTAATGTTTATGAGCGTATCGCTTACCATCAGGCGAACGGCATGATCGTCTCGCCATTCTTTGCAATAAAAAAATATCGAATATCGATACAGTCTGACAGCATTCAGCACTTTATCTAGGCAAACATACCAGGTGCAAGGTATTCTTTGCCGAGGCAAATAAAAAAAAACATAGTAAGGTTCTCACCGTAGAGAGTACATGAAACCCGTTCGCAAGCGGAATGCGGAGTGAAATATTTGAATTCGATGATGTATCAATAATTTTAATTGCCAACCCTGGTCCACTTTCGGCGCGGTTGAAAGAGCGCGAATATCATAAATCAGATATGTCTGATTAAAAATCTTGTAACTACATCAATAAAAAAGTTGTGTAAAAGCTTATAATATACATAATAGCGGCCAGGCTCGTCTTCGCCCGAATGCAGATATCTGTATCAGCCCATATACGTCCCACTGCAGGGCCCGGGCCTCCTCTACAACCGACAGTACAATTGAGAGTGGTTAGGCCATATAAATGCAAAACGGAGTATACGCTGATTATAGAGATTCTAAAAATAGTTTTTAATAATTATTTATTACTTTGCATATGACACTAAGCCCCAACATGACTTGCTTATGTCACTATATTTTCACCTTGAGAAAGGTTAATATCCGGACATATACGAATATCTTATCAATTATCACCAGCATTATGACGATACCACTGCACTAAAATGACGTGTGAATCCAGATGTTATGACAAATCGGTTATTAATCGATTCCGCGAGACTCAATGAAGCGAAACCGTTCGACTAGCGCATTAGAATTACAAACGCGCCGTAACGTAATTACCTATTATTATCCAAATTACCTACTATTACGAATACACAAATATTCCGAAGGTATGTGAAGTGTATCTACCCACAGTAGACTTGCGTTATGGAGAAACCAAAAGCCTTTGTAATCAATCTTCCCAGAGGCACCTACACCATATTAAATGTCATCATCATCATCATCATCATATCAGCCACAGGAAGTCCACTGCTGAACATAGGCCTCCCCCAATGATCTCCACAATGACCTGTTGGAAGCGGCCTGCATCCAGCGACTTCCTGCGACCTTAGTCAGATCGTCCGTCCACCTTGTGGGCGGGCGTCCGACACTTCGCTTGCCTGTACGTGGCCTCCACTCGAGAACCTTTCGGCCCCAACGGCCATCGGTTCTACGAGCTATGTGCCCGGCCCATTGCCACTTCAACTTGCCAATCCTATGGGCTATGTCGGTAACCTTGGTTCTCCTACGGATCTCCTCATTTCTGATTCGATCTCGTAGGGAAACACCGAGCATAGCCCGCTCCATGGCTCGTTGAGTGACTTTGAGCCTTTTAATGAGATATTAAATGTATTAAACATTATTTAATACAAAAAATATGCACACACAGTAGAGGTGTCATCAAACAGCGATTGCTTTAAATACGACACCCCTAAGTAACACGAGGAAAATCTCACTTTTCCCAATCATGCTACTCTCATTTTACAGTCTGTTCATACAACTCTACAAATCCATCAAATAATACACTTAACAAACATTAAAAAATGAATCAAATGTCAATTTTAGTCCAGGTTTAATCCGAGCGTGATGAAATTGAAATAAACTCGGGTTCCGGAATGCATACTGTTTAAACAAGCCTCGCCTGCGCCAGGGTTGGCACTACTGGTTCAATCGCGAGTGATGACCGGAACTAGCAGGATGTGTCTATAAGCTTTACAAGCCTGCTCCTTAGAGAAGACAGCCTAGTAATATACTTATAAATACCTAACTTAATTAAGAATCAATAAAAACTTTTAAAATACAAAAAATATATTCAAACGTAAAGTTTAGTCTAGTAGTAATCCGACCGTGATGGAAATGAAATAAAGTCGGGTTCCGGGAACAAGCCTCGCTTGCGGCAGGGTAGGCACTGTGTTAATGGCACGTCGTCCGGAACTAACAGGATCACGCTGTTTCTATAAGACTTACAATTTTCTTCCTTGGAAAGATACTAATTAAGTAAGGATTAATTATACAAGCTAATTACCGCTAAACAAAATATAAAAAATAATATCAAAAACTGTTGATGACACATATTTTAAATGTTAAACTATACAACCTTCTGAATTCTGAATGAATAAACGCGACGGAATGATGATATCCGAAAGATGGCTGGTAGCGGTTGGAGACGTTGGGCTGAAGATCGAGCCCAGTGGCGTGCCATAGGAGAGGCCTATGTCCAGCAGTGGACCCGAATAGGCTGATGATGATGAAACGCGACGGAATCAACTGGAACGAAAACCTACATCTATCCATAGGTTTTTCCAACATTTTATTATATCGGTGAAAATTCAGGGGTCAAATTCACATTTCCATTTTATACCCGTTTCATCTGTTAATTACCTAAGGGCAAATTGAAAATTCTAAAGGCGTTTTTACATAATATATATTCTTGGGCGGGAGTCGCATTATATTATACGCTATAATAAATATGTATGTAATATCTTATGACGTAATTCTAGTTGTATCACAAGTGTTTCTCAACATTCTCACATATAAATAGTGAATTTAAAAATCAACCTAAATATTTTTAACGTGTATGACCGTGACATTTTATCATAGATTAAACCACTGACCCGAATTTGCATTAATGTTGCGAATTCACTTTATTATTCACGACTTTACATTAAGGCGTAATAATTCTTACAAATAATATACCGTATCAGCTTAATTATTTTATGAATCTAGAGAATCCGGATATTTTTTATTTTGATCATATTGAGTGTAAAAATACCGGATGGTGGAATAAACCGGGATATTCCGGTGAACGAGACAACCCTGCCAATAGCAGGGGCGCAACTTATGAATATTTTTCTATGCAGAGATTATTTTGAAAACCGTCGCCCGTGCACCATATTGTGTAGTTTCTATGGCTTTCTGTTTGTAATTTAAATAGATACGAATGTATAAGAGATGTTTGTAGCGTTGTGGACAATGCATCATTTAAATCGGGAGTTTCGTCGGCTCTTTCGTTGACGAAATGAATGTAAACGGTATTTAACTGTTTTGGTTGTTTGGACAGAGGAAAAATACTTCTTTCCTTCTTTATACCGTATTAAATAAGCATTCAATAAGGTATATATACAAGTCATCTCTCACGAAGTCCAATAATTCCTCCGTCCACCTACCTATCTAAAGTATCTAATATCTATATTTATACCATGTTACGTAAGCTCGTTTAACTTGATTTCAATATAGCCGAAAAGCATGGCAATCCCGCCCTTCCTCGTATTTCTTATTAATAGACAGGATTAAAAACTATTTTAACTATCGAATGTATTGTCTTCTTCGCTCAAACTGAGTTCAAAAGAGGTTCGAAATGGACAAAAAATCGGTAATTAAAAATAGGTATTGAAACTGTATAAAAGGAGAAAGGTATTCTAAACATTATTCCACCATACTGGTCAATTACAGGTTGATAATTGGTACACAATAAAAAAAAATAAACAAATATAAATTTGAAACCCATTGTGTAGATAAGTGTTTAATCCATAACAGTGGCGTTGGGTATCATAAATCATAATTAACTGAGATAACACCAACGCGCCCATTTCACAACCGAACTGGGTCATCGAGCTGCCGCGTGTTTGCCCTATTTGCCGGCGTAATAGTTACTATTAACGAATTAGCATTTTTAATCCAAATATTGAAAGAATAAAGATACAAAACAGATTTATTAGTGACAATAATACAATACTCACTCTCACACTACATACTCTAAAACAACAACAAAATAATGAAAACAATAAGGAAGGAGTTTGCGTGTTGCCTTGCTGTGACACACAGGAGACCACTCAGCTTAATGTCACTTTGCATGGTTGGATACATGGCTTATAATTATATATTGGATGGTTTCGGACATTGTTATCCAATGGGGTGGATAGTAAATCTATAACCAGCACCAATTGACCATCTTTGGCATATTTTATCAATGAAGAAACGAATACCATACTTGGGTAATGTTTACCAAGCTTTTTTTATTGCAATGAATGGCCAGACGAGCATGCCGCTCGGTAGGACCGCTCATGAACAGTAGCAAAATCAAACAATATCTTGAATTACAATGCTTACCAGCGGAATACTTTCAAACAGAATTGATGTTTGTTCAAACATATTTATATAAAGTTAAAATGCTATTCAAGGTGTCAATAAACAAGATGAATTTATGTGGTTTTGCATGCATTCTAATTGTAAACATTGTTTATTGATGCGCCACCACCATTCAATTTAAATTATAATATTTAAATTGAATGAGGTTTTAAAAATAAAACACAACAATGACGATCATGTTGATGGGCGAATATTTTGACACGTACCTATTGACGTCATCGAGACAAAGTGATGATCTTATTTGTCAAAATTTTGATGATATCTCAATAATATATACGGAACAATAGATTTTTTCCTCAAATTACTTTAATACAAGTGTAGAATAATAACATTATTTTAAGTAACAATTGAATCAAATCGATATTTCCTCACACTTACGAAGAGTTGTGGGGTACAATAAAATAATTAATTTTGTCTATAGCATTAATACTTCGCTTATTCATTTAATTGACTATATAAATATAAATATCCCTTTGGGGATGAGATTATGGATCTAATCTTAAGGATGTTTATGGAATCGAAATCCTTAGTACCTATCATTTACTTGGTGTTTTGTTACAATTGCCATTCTAGAAATCGAAGTCGCCAAACTAAATGTATTATAATTACGTTCTCAATATAGATACGTCGCTAGAATAGGAACCAATAACTAATAAAATATATAATTGTATACCACATAATCTCTCGAGTATTCTATTTTAAATTCATTTACCAACTGACAAATACAAACCGAAGTCCCCAACACCACTCGATCTAGATTAAAGTTTCCATTTCCAACTCATTGCGTAGGATCGACAAACTAACTAAAACGGGACAACACCGGATAATCCCGGGGGGATTTGCCTCAAAACTATCCCGAGATCCCGGTTTAATCAAAAGTAACCGAGCCAAAGGTTCACTCCGCATTTCTTCGAGATTGGATGCGTCTTAAGAAATCTCGGAAATATGTCTGGAGCAAAAGGAATGGAATAAACACGGCTCGGCTTTTGTTATTTGATGGAGCGCTGGTATTGTCGAGCTGATATTATGTTAGACTAGGGTAAAGCATTTTTCATATTTTGATGCAGCAGATAGGTCAGGTGGAAATATCACCGCCTATGAAATTTTATTTTTTTTTTCTCAAAAAATCTTAGTAGAATCCTTGGGCTCAGATAATTTGCTTGTGTGATCGATGACAATGGAGGTGCTGTCCTAATCGATTGTAATCATTCGGTACTGAAGACAATTTCAAACCGTGGTTGATATTAAAAGCCTTCAAGTATCCTAATTATAAATTGCTGTGCAGAAGTTTTTTATTGCTTTGTGTTTAAACTCACCTACCACCTGCGTTTTTGGTCGCAGTCTTGATATACCCTGTATAACTCAGGACTTAACACATTTTCCATTATAACACGAATAAGATAACAAAGAACATGTACATTTATGTAGCCATCCATTGAGGCTTCTGTCGCTCCTGGCATACGTCACGCCGCCCGCATAACAATGAAAGCCGGGGGAATTTGTATGTACGTGACGGGAATACCGAAGACTCTGCCGTACACTTCACACTTACTGGAAAAGCTATAAGATCACGATAACGGCTTTTGTTTAGGCTTGGTATGCCGGATTTTTCGAGATTTTTTCGTAGATGCTACAGCAACGTGATGAAATGTATTTGATTTCTGGAATTCCAGTCTATATGTATGTCTTTCAAACATAAAACTCTTATAGTGAATTTTAATACCAGTTGATCCCAAAGTCATCTGCAAAAGGTACTAATAAAACTAAAAATTGCTGATAGTTATTCTTCAGGCCCGTTACCAGTCTTTAATAAGGTATAATAAATTAAGGGGAATGGACAACCTTTAGAGCAAATATAATCATAACTAGGTTGCTAAAATTCTCATTAACCGCACAATACACGACTCTAAAATTACTTTAACTCTAAAAAACTTTTATTTATATATTTAACCGATTTCAAAAAAAGGAGGAGGTTCTCAACTCGACTGTATGTTTTTCTTGACATCACTTTTCTACGTAACAGTACCATACCACCCATTTATGTTATTCGTATAGCATATCGGAACTACACAACACACCTCTACAACATTCCGCGCATGAGTTCCCAGTGTTTAATACAAATGAACAGCTATAATGATGCGAAAAGAAAAATGATCTTTGCCGAACGCGCGGTGTATAAATCTCGAGGGCCATGCCTGACAACTGTACTGATTTATCACGAACACTCCAGCACGCGGATATATAGGGCTGACATAAAAACACCTGAGATTGGGTAAAAAAAAATTGACAGCTTAGTAAAAACTCTTAAAGAATTTCGAAATTATGCTTCAATAGGTCATGATGTCTGATTGGATATTTATTATTCATCTTTGTTTTAACTTAAAACAACAATTAATAGACTCTTGACAAAATACCTAAATAAAAAGGTGGTCTTATTTTTTTTAATTTTGTTTCAATGACTAAAAATAATCATGTATGTATTGCCTATTAAGTGCAAGTATTGTTTGCCAAATACAAAGATTTAGTTTAATTTTAAAGTAAGGCGAGAAAACAGATTTTGAATCCATTTTACCAAAAATAATAAGTATAACACTTAAAATAATTACATACATCTACCGGAAATTGTAAAATATTTTCAGCTAATATAAATTAGACATCGGCAACCCTACGTCAGTTCGATACCGCATTAACTTGGGAATGAAACAAAAATACTGGACCTTTTTCAACGGGCAGGCATATTTAACAGTTCTTGAGCGGCGTCGAATTTATTAACATGACGGTAAAATATCATGGTAATGATTACAAATAAAATGTTGTTAGACGTCCATATCTTAACTGCGATCGTCTGAGGAAGCCGCATCGATTGTGACTCATTATTGGATACGTTTTATTTGAATAAAATATTTTAAATGTGATATTTGTGTAATTTGAATCGACAATTTCGGTATTTGCAAAAAAAAAAAATTCTGCTGATGACTCCTGTTTTTTTTTAAAATAAAGTATGTGGTTATTTTTTTGTATTATTGCGGCTATTTGTTGCAGATCACACGATGCAGCACGTTAAAAGCTGTTTTTTTTTCTTAAGGTATTTTTGGTTTGGTCTCCACACGGATAAATAATTTACAGTCCAATAATATGCTAATCAAGTTGCATATAAAATTAATGTTTCTAAAAAGCTCACAAAATGCACAAATATATTTTCCAATAAAAAAAACTTGCTTTATTATAATATAATATATTAAAAACTGGTAAATAATTTTGTTGTTTTACACCACCTATTACTTAAAATTAAGCGATAAAAGAGAATTTGTTCCATTTTCAAAAATCTGTTCAAACATATTACGGCAATCAAGAATGTATAGTATGCAATTCCTTGGCCTATTCACAAATAAAAAAAATAAAACGCAACCATAAAATATTTCTTCATGGTTGATTCCCAAGGCCCTGATACATATTTACTCCATTCATTTGCCATAAATCCGAAGGGGCAACGCGAACGGAATTTATATTATTTTTAAACTCATCTATGACACAATAAAACGTCAAGCCATCTGTCAAACGGATAGTTACGCATTCCACCATATTTGATATTCCACGAGGTGTACGGTTCAAAAACTTCCTTATTGGTGCTATAAATTTCATAAATTATATTGCCGGCATTTGTAGAAATATATTTAGGGATACATACAGAATAGTAATATTAGTTTTATATCAACCCATCCAAAGGACACGGGTTATAGAGATGAGTTTAAGCTTTGTCAAATATGCTGTCTAAGCGCGGTTTAGTAGACTTCACATTTTACCTTCAACTTCATATTGTCAAGAACCTCAATAGGAATAAAAAATATACTACAATCACTAACAGTCTTATCCATACACAATTTTAAAACATATTTTAGTTTACCTATTCAAAAATCAAAAGTCTTTCGAAAAGATAACAATCGATAAAAAAAGTTTGAGAACTGATATGAATAAGGCCGTTAATAAATAAATTTACTAGATTTAAAATAATTATCACCATCGAGGTACACCTAAGGACTCGTTATTAGTACGTTTCTCACTTTAAAGGGTGGATGAGAGGCTTTGTAAAGGTCATTGACCCCCAGTAAAAAGGACGCGCTTCAAAAAACATGCAAGATTGCACTTATGAGTGTAACTGTATACCCTAGTAAAAAAGTTATTTTCAAAGTTTTTTTTTTTTTTTTCAAATAAAATAACTATTCGTAACACGAAAACACAAGTTTATAAAAATAATGATAATGCACTTAGGTTAGGATTTTTAATAAAACTCCTCACTTAATTTAGACCAATCATTGACGTTAAACAAATTCTTAATTAACCAGACAGTGCACCTAACTCGGCAACGTTAAGTAAAGCGCATTAACTCCTATAACCTATTTCGGAACCCTGCGCGCGGGGAATGCGCCCGAGCGCCTTTAATAACAACCCGCCGGTCGTTTCGACCGTTTTTTACTTTCGCGAGTGGCCGGCCAGATTCCCGCCAGATAAATAAAGGATGACGCACTCGCAAATTCTTTTATAATTAGACAATCCGGCTGTGTGATGCATTCCGAGGATCGGCTGGGTAGGATGCACCCAGGGTTTGGGGGGTTATATTTTAGGGAAGGTGTTTCTTATGTACAAGCTTATGCTATAGGCAAGCTCACTAGAGCCATTGCAAACCGAGTTTTCTTTTGCTGAAAGATGTAAAAGGACAAAAGTCTATCAAAATGCCTGGTAGAAATTCAAGTCCCAAACAATATGCATGAGAGTTATCAAACAAACTTACATACAAATTTTCCTACTTCTTGCTTGTGAGATTATTGCTTCTCGTGTTTTTCTTGATAACCTAAATAATTACATTTTACGGCTCATTTTATTTCATTTTACCTTGACCCCATTGCCGTTTAAACTTAGCCATGCTTCTTTAATAAAGCAATGCAAAATAAAATGCAAAGTGGCGACGCTTGCGTTCAATTAAAAAAACGTATTTTCATATTATTATTTTTTTAATTAAAAACGATTTATACAGATTACGGAATCAAGGTTTCTTTTTAAGTCGCATTAAGTTGGCACAGCAATGCGGTAATGTTAGCTGTCGGATCATAATTGAATAAAAAATAAAAAAACATATTAAAATATATGACCGCACATATTTTAATAATAAATTGTAAAACGTAGTATTAATATTAATATACGTTTGCGGATACAAAGTTGTTTTATAAAATACACAACTTGGAATTTAATTTAACAACGCCAACTCATTCAGTCTTGAGTATATCACAGAAATATAATTTTATGGGGAAATAATTAGATGTTTATATCTAAATGGTATAAAAACAATTCCACTTTTAAAATTAGGATAATATACATATCACGTGGGCCCCAAAGACCCAAGTCTCGGTACCAAATATCGCCCCTGGTCGGATGGACCGAAGCTGCCGCGTCGGGAAGATTGATTGCCGAGAGAGTTTGAACGGGTTAATTAGGGGCCTTTGGTGGAAACCCACGAAGGAACTGTGACGTGAGTAACTTTTGAACGGTAATTTCTTTAATTGGAAATAACTCGATGTGTGAAAGCACATGGATGGTAACAGGGAGGAAAGAAAGCCGTCGTACGGGCTTAGCTTTAGTCGCCTTGTAAAATAAATTGAAAAAGTTTAGACTTTATTTATTTTACACTTCAGATATATATTTTTTTTCTGATATAAGAACATTTTGGTACGGTGGTATAGCCCAACAATAAATCGTGATGCTATGTCAAATTAAAGAGGTGCACAAGTCGCTTTCAGCTTTCTCTATGAACCCTTAAATCTTTTAAACTACACGACGGATTGTATGCAGTTTTCATCAAAAGATATGAGTGATCCAAGAGGAAGGTTTATATATAATAGTTTTTTTTTATTGTATTGGTTTTTTGATATCGTATTGGTTTCTTGTAGGGTAGAGTACAAGAATATCTGCACCCAGGCAAAGAAGAACCGCATCGCTGTTAGGACCCGTAATATGTAAGTTTAATTATTGTAATGTTTTCTAAATTAAGAACCTAGCATTAGATCCGCTCATGGCTGATTCAGAAGTATATGATGTCTCAGATGCGTTCATCAAGATATTTCCACGTTAACTTGTACGTTGTAGACAAATTGGCGACGTCGATTAATGAACTACACTCATTGTTGTTTGGGAGGTTTTCAATATGTAGGATTGACGGTAATAAAATCCATTGTGTTAATTATTTAATTATAATTATCACCACACGTTATAATTAACGGATTAACGGTTTATCCGAATATCTGCGACAACTTGTTACTTTACACACACACTTTAGTAAACACGCGTTTGTCACTGTTTCACTGCGGACTGCTGGATCTCGAATCTACCTTGTCTACGATCCGGACGCGCTTTATATTGCAAACTGTCATGCTCCCACCCTTACTCTGACTGTGGGTAGTGAAATAGAACCACAATCGGGTTTCCTTTAATAAAATTACTTCTACAACTACCCGTAGATTCCTTAGGGCCAATTTACAATTATTTATCATATGGGTTTTACACAAGAACACCCCGACAAATACATTACAATTGTATTTGTAAACACCAAATATTTTTAATAAATAACACCCAATAGTCACATACATGGTCCTGACCCCACGGTATGGTCGAGCCTTGTGTCGTGGATATCAGAAACTATGAGGGAATTTTCGATCTCACAAACTTTTTATTCCGCACAAACATTTCTCTCGATGCGGGGATCGGACCAGCGGCATCTCGTTTCACAGGCGGCGGCTAACCGACTGTACTACGGAGGCTGTTAAATATTTAATATGTAATTCTAAATAGGCACAAATCAAAATCTGTCTTATATGGCGTAAAATACTGCGCGGGTTTTGCCAGTTGAAATAGAAACAAAATACATTTTTCCTTTCCCCAAGGAAGACAGTCAAGTCGTTTAAATAAACACATCAGGGTCGATTTATATTCAATACCGCGACAGGAACCGAAATCGGCGGAAGGCGCTGAGATACGAATCAATATTCCGCGTGGGAACCGATCATGAAAATACGAAATGTTATTGGGCGCAGGTGACAATGTTTTGTAATTTCGGGGTATTGTTATTTTGACAGGGTTTGTTATTAAGGTGAAATTTAAAAAAAAATGTAATGAACCTTACTTCATCGTTTTTCGCATTTTGCTACACTTGTACCAAAATTCTGAACACCTTAAGCTCAAAATTAGTTTTTTTTTGGTCTGATTGTTAGTGTGATATTCCACTAAATGTTATGCCTTAAATCTTCATCTCACATAAAGGTATCAAAACAGTCTACTAATAATCTCCTTTTAACCGACTTTTTGAAGTCGATTACATAATTACCAAAAGAAACTCACCCATGCTCATTCTTAATTTAAAATCACTTGAATTAATTAAAGCCCAGTCTCAAGTGATTATGACCAAGCTGCACATGTCAAGCTATAAAACCCGCCAACAGAGGGCGTTGTTCTCGCCGGAAGGAGGAATCGCCTGGAACTCCGTCGCACTTCGCTTACCCTTCCGGCCGCATACCGAGAAAGTATCGATTCACGAATAATCGATTTCAATTGATGCATTAATCGATTGTGTTTTTGCTCGTCAGTATTGTCGTGTATGGTGAATAAATTAGTTGTGAATACTGTTTATGAATATTTAATAGGTGGGGTGGAGTAAGCAAAATATTAAGTGAAACGGCAGGGTGTGGGTTCGATTTAGTGTTTGAATTAATGTGTTTGTAAAACAAAATTACTTTTTGATTTGGGTATATTGAATCAAAAGTATATCTTATTTTTGATAGACTTATATGTGACTGTTAGTCGTAATAAATGTAAGAAACAAAATCCTTTCACTTCGTACGTTTTTTATCACCTATTGCGAGATGTAATAAAAAATATTGTTTTTACACAATCCAGTTTGAATCATTAAAAAATTAGGTAAGCAGGTGAACGTGTATGTAAAAAATAATGTACTTTTTAAATTAAAAAACATTTATGTTTTATAGTAGTACAACGGTGCCACCGAAGTAAATTAAAAAATATGAATAACCTCTTGGAGCAACCTCAATATTAATAATTCCGAAACACAAAAAGGGTCTACCTAATACAATTTTCCTAATAGCCCAATACATTACGCTGCCGCTGTGATGGCTTCATCCAGACAATGACAATTTATCATACGATGGTGTGAGCGAGAACTTGCGGGTGGCCGAAGCTTATGTGCTGTCTCTTTCGCACTATCTTACTAGTGTTAGTCGAAGGTATATCGTTGTAAGTTGAGTACGAGTAAGTAGTGAAATCGAAAGACTAAAGGGATTTTTATTGACATTGATATGCATGAACTCTATTGTTATCAATACAAAAGTTTTATTACAGTGGCAAATATATGTTGATATACAATAGGGTCAGCCCCAAAAATAGTTACCTAACTAAGTCAGAAATATCCTATGATTGTTTGGTAGAAATCGCCTAGACTCTAGAGTGATAAGACCGCCATTTGTACCTACTATTAATTATCTATTATTTCTGTCTATATACTTTTGTTTTTCTGTTTATGCACAATAAAGTTAAAAGAAATAAATAAACATTGAAACTATTCCTCTAGAATGTTATTTATAGGCAATGTCACAGAACACTATAACACAACAATTAAAAAAAAACAACAACAAAACAAAGCAAATAAATCAAACTATGTTTTTTGCCCAGCTCATGATTCAGTACAAATCCGAATCCACGTGAGTAATGGTTGTAAAAAGTTTAATACTCTTATAATGAGTTCCACAACAATGGTAAGAACAATTTGACAATAGCGTCAATTTTGTGGTTCCCGCTTGAGTGTTTTCGAAGTTAATCTATTTCCACGCCGGTGGTCGAACCGCGGACCACTGTCACAAATAAACACTCATTAAACGCATACCTCTACAAATTAAACTGCGCGGTTATCTAATGAGAAATATTAAATTGAATTTCGATGTTTCTTTATACATATGGGCATTTTTATTCAAGTTAATATTACTTTTTTAAGCTATGTTCTTTAGTTTATGTCTTTAACGCACTTTAGCACCTAGTTGTGGCCATGAAAATGTGAGTTTCTGAGTTTGACCCAAATCGACCATCTTGGTTCATGAGTTTTTAGGACAGGCCGGCCGGACTTATACAACTTTTTTTTAAATAAGGGTAAAAAATTAATTAAGGACAGAAAACTGCTCGAGCTATCGAATGTTTTGTCCCTCTCAATCGAATTTTGAATTCAGTTTAAGCGAAAAAGACATGCGCTAGTGTGTATGCGGTAGCTGAAATAGGTTTTAAGACTATGAAAACCGTATGTGTATTTTTTAATCTACCCTTTTGGAATAAAGCGGTTGATTGGCTCATAATCTCTTTGCAATTTTATGAAATCTGAATTATGTTTTATAACTGAACTAAATGTTATACGTAATTATATTACTAGCTACATGCCTAACCGAAATCTTTTCAGGAAATTAGCCAATCGTAGAAAGTAAAACATACTGATAATAAGTACAAAGATATGCACTTGTTAGTATCGTCTCTAATTGGTTTGTGTAGTTTCCTACAACTACATGTACCAAATAATGTTTATTAGAGATCGTTATCTAGAACTTCAAAACACATTTAATTCATAATTGGTTTGGGGTATTTTATGTTGTTTATCTAGTTGTAATGTGATTTTAGATTTCCGAAAGAGAGAAATTCCAGCATTACTCATTAGATGTAACCAGACAAAGGTTAAGCAATATTTATGTTTTATTTTACTAAATACTTTACAACCAGAACTGAGATCAAATCAAAGATGGGACGAAAGATCGCATTTTCTTGTAACAGCGTCACGCGCGTCGCTGTTATTGGAAAAACACGGTATAAAAACAATTGGAACTCTCTGATCTCGAAATTGAACCCGAACATTATCATCGAGAAACATTTCGATCCCAATAAAACCTTTACATTTGGTACCAGAAACAAAATCAAGATATTTCGTTTCAGCATTTTCTCACCCATTTTTCAACAGTCTAACTCTAACCAAAGAAGCAATGAAACCCAATTTACTCATAATGAAACTGTCACATTCTTTTGGCATTCTCATTTCCCTGGGCGCAATTACTGACTTCATTAAGGGAGTAATGAAAAGCCCTTAACAAGGGCCCTCTGGCACTGTTTCGGACCTTTTTAAACCTCGATCTGTTAGGGGCGGATATTCACGCCCCCGCGAGTGGCTCGGGCGGAGCGTGAAATGATTGCCGCACTTCGCGATAACAAGTCCCCTTGGATTTGGTTCAATTCGTCGGGTTTTTATGTTTCCGCTGTAAAATAGAGGGAGCTAAGGTGTTACGGCAATTTTGAGTAGTATCTTTCACGCGTTTTCAAGTGATTTCTGGCATAATTTTTGGTATTGCGTATATTGGGACATTGGGCGTCTATTGAAAATAGTAGAACTTTGTCTTTTTTTTTATTGCAGTGAATGGCGAGACGAGCAATCCGTTCACCTAATGGTAAGCGATACGACCGCTCATAAACAGTAGCAACATTCCACTGCGCCATCCTCGCCATCCTGAGACATAAGATGTTATTTATTTATTTATTTATTTATTTAATCCTTTACTGTACAAAAATAAAAAAATACAGTGAAGAAACAACACAAAAATAATAGTACAAGAGGCGGCCTTATCACTCTAGGTAATTTCTTCCAGGCAACCTTTGGATGGATATTGAGATAGGAAAAATGAGCGGGCAGTCTAAGGTATATAAAATAGTAATATATATATATATATATATATATATATATATATATATATAATATACATACGTATATACGAATACATACCAACAAAATATATTAAAATACACATACATACAATTTACCATATACATAAATATATAAACCTATCCTAACATTTACCAAAGAGGCGAATGGACAAGATATTCCTCAGCTATGCTCTAGTTGAGAAAGGAAATGGTCTTTAATCATTTTTTTAAAAGACGACAGTGTTCGTGCCCGTCTTATCTCGACTGGAAGTGAGTTCCACAGTCGGACAGCTTGGACTGCAAATGATTTGTCCATGAATACTGTGGAGTGCATGGGCATGTTAAGTCTCAATATGTCCAGTAGTTGCTAAGTTGTTGTTGTTAAGTATAAGTGTTGTTTCACGGGAGAAATAGACATTGCGGTGGTACCTACCCAGATGGCCTCTCACATATGAGAGACCTACCACCAGTGATTGGTTTTTGGTTTATGATAAAGATGATTTATAAGCTTTCAATAAAGTATTGTGAAGTATAAAACATGTAAACAGATTTAAAGTAAAACTAGCTCAGTATGTTTTCCATATTTCTTCTTTATTTATTCCCATGCAAGCGACTGCAGTATTTTTTGAGAATAATTGTTTTTAAACGTAAACCTGGCTTTTTAATCAATGCTTTATTCCATCCTTCTCAAGGACCAACTACGTAAGATCTTTATGCGTCACACGTGGTCTGTATGTATAATAATTAGCCATAACATCATTACCAATTACATCCTTCTACTAGACCGACAAAGCCTTCGTTAGCAGTTAGTAACACCAATCAGAACGATTCAAACATCAGAATTATTCATAGTTCTATCCAGTAATCCACGGCCCATAAAATGTAGATATTTTTCTTTCTGCACCACCTACCATACATCACCAAAAGAATTTAAGTCATAATCCACCCCACAAATATATCCTTATTTGCTTTGATAACAATTGAAAACGACACCCACAAGGTAGTAAAACTTGGAATATTCACATAGTTCACACAACTATTAAAAAAGTTGCGTGACGCCACGGTATAAATCTTAATATTATGGTAAATAACGTGTCGCCTCTAATTAAATTTTCAACAGTCACGGAATGCTTTGGGCGTTGAAATCAAAAAGTTCTTATTATGATTGTTTCTGTTGGGATTTGTTGGAAAATTGATGTATTTGGGTTGCGGTATCCAGTATGGCCCGTGAAACCAAATTTTCTGAGTTTAGTTACCATGTTGGGAATTTTGTTTTGAAAAGTCTCACATATTGCCCGTATTTGGCATTGGTGTTACCGACTTAAGGACAGTCAAAAGTTAAAGTGACATTAGAAAACGGCAACAAGCAAGAAGAATTGACAGCTGATGGTGCCGAAAAATTCTCGAATGGAGATCTTGTTCCAATAAACTGAGCATTTGACGTCCTGGCTGGACCCTAGAGGAGGACAAAGTAATAAAAGAAGCAACGACTTCCCAACCAATCCCACCGGATCACTGTGAAAATCCTAGGCTGAAGATGATGAGATGGCTAAAGACCATGATATTATGGGCCCCACTATATTAATCCGAAACGAAGTTCGAAACTTCGGATGATCATTTCGAATTAATATAGTAGGGCCCCAGATAGTTAGATGTTAGAAATACAAGGAAACTAAGCCACGAGCATCAACAAATAAATATTTTATTCTGCGCACATTTTCTTTGGATTCACATAATAAAGTAATAAGATACAACGTAAAGTACACTCAAGTATTTACGGTACGATATCTATTTAAGGTATGATAAAAGGTCAGATAGAAATAAATAAAGGTCACAGAGCAAGCCCAATAAATTTTCAGAGATAAAATTTCACCTTCAAGAAATATTGCTTATTTGAATTTATTATTGAAGCGAAATAACGAAAATCCCAACTTTATTTCATTTGGTGAAAGCATTCCATTTCCATATATATTAAATTTGTATTAACTTTAAGATATGGCGAGATTTTATTTAGAGTTATTCGGCTATTCGTGAAATTGTATTATATAAAACTGAATTTGAATTGAATTGGAAGAAAATTATTACACATTTTTTATTAAATGATTTGGCATTTCAATACTTTCCATCAATGCCATTATTGCTGTATTATTATCATCATTTTGTTTAATCTTTCAAAAGTCCTCTGCTAACTAAAGGCATCCCTTTGTTATTTCTTTAACGACCTGTACATTTGATATGAATAAGTTCTGAACACCTGTCTATGAAGTATGAATCAATATTTTACCATTAACTAACGGCACTGGCAGCCGATTAATCGGCCATTTTCAATTATTGCAAAAAATATCGATTAACCAATGTATCGAATGAATCGGCACAAATCGATTGCGAATTAGCTTCGTCACAGATGTTTCACTTATTAGTTTCCGATTCATATGCCCACACAAACTTTTAGGGACACACCAATTTACTAATTACTTGTGAAGGAAGGTCATTTACCTCTTTTTACACGCTTTATATTAGCTTCACTTGTATGTTTGTATATTTGTATGTTTGTATATTTGTATGTTTGTATATTTGTATGTTTGTTTGTAACCGACTTCTTTGGGCGCGATTTTGACCCACTTTAAACGGCCAGATTTCGTTCAAATTTTGCACACCTGTCAAAGACCGATGACAATACAATAATTCGATTAAAATATATAATTATCCTGATTAGATTCGCCAGGATTAATTATTCTTATAATTGATGACCATTGCTACATTCATCGCTAGATGGCGTTAACATTGTATTCTTCCAAGAAGCTTATACCCAAATGGAGATTGCATTCCGTATAAAACACTAAAGCACAAAAATTTGACCTTGAATGCAATCGCTGTTGCCTGCTATCCTTTTCTTTAGAGTGACAATGAATGAAGTTCACGTGAAGTTCATTCATTGTTACGCTAAAGAAAAGGATAGCAGGCATCAGCAACGTCATTCAAGGTAAAATTTTTGTGCTTCACTTTTATATACGGAATGCAATCTCCATTTGGGTATAAGCTTCTTGTATTCTTCAAGTGTCAAATGTTACTACTGACCAACAGATGGCGTTATTGATTGGAAATACAGCCGTAGATGGATGTTTTTAGTCAAAACAATTATATAATAGTTAAAAAAAACTAAAATACACGCTTTAATAAGATATACAACTAAAAAAGTAAAAATAATTGATACTGAATTTAAGATAAGAAAATGGAGTAAAATACATATATTTTATTGTTACAAAGCGTGGGGTGCAGGAGGATAAGTAATTGTTGTAAACACCCCACGCTTTGTAACAATAAAATATATGTATTTTACTCCATTTTCTTATCTTAAATTCAGTATCAATTATTTTTACTTTTTTAGTTGTATATCTTATTAAAGCGTGTATTTTAGTTTTTTTTAACTATTATTTGTTGTTTAGCAGTCTGTTAAATATAAACTCACAGTAGTTCTTACACTACAAAAATGTATGTAAACTATTTTTTAGTCACTAATTAAAATAACATTTGAATTCGGATCATTAAAATAAATTCAGAGGCTGCGGGTTCGATCCCCGCAGCGAAACAAATGTCGGTACAGGCAATTGTTTCAGGTCTGGATGTTTGTAAGACCGAAAAGTATCTCGTAGTTTCTGATACCCACGATACAAACTCGATCTTAGTGTGGATTCAGGACTTTGTATGTGACTGGTGTATTTATTTATTAATAAGACCATTCAACACATGCCAATTCAAAACAAACTCATTACAATGCTCAAAGATCACTCATCGTTCAAACTATGATATTTGTTTAGACGAAATGATTTACACTTCATCCTCCAAAGGGTGCATTTTAAACTTGCGGTTTTTAAAACATTATGTCGCCACATGTTATTTGAGAGTGTTTTTTGGCCCTCGGGCGACGAAGGGCAAAAACCTCTGTATACGCTATTAGGGATGGCGTTAAATTTTAATACTTTGGCTCGCGTGACTGGGCGCGTTAAATCTTGACCTTTGTTTAATGTTAGGGTCGTTGACGTCTATTGCGGTTTGGAATGATACATTTGGAATAAGTCGTGTTTTTATAGTATACCGGCACATTAGCAAGTAGATCGCTATTGGTAAGTGTTGGATTTTATTAATTTATTCATGTTCTATTTATATACGTACACCAAAGTTTATAAAAAATAAACAACAAACAGATATAATACTTAAATTAGGCATCGTAACAATTTGCGGTCTTATAGATGATCTCTTATAATATATAATTAATGGGGCAGTAAAAAGGATGAAAAAAAGAAAAGATTACTAGATACGAGTATTCTTACTAGATTTAGTATCTAAGAATACAAGTACTAAGAACACAAAAGTGTTTTTACAATTTAATACCCAATATCCCTTCCCTCTTACCATCCTTTATCCTTCCTCCCCTTCCAATTGGATGGGCCGGCAACTCATTTACAAGTGTTACAGATGTTCATGGGTGGCTGTGATCACTAACCTTCAGGTGACCTGAATGCTCGTTTACCACACCTATGCTATAAAAAGCACCTGCTAGCAACCACACAATTAATCAAAGCATATTAACATATAAACAAGGATGCAACAAGTAAAACATTAATATCTCATAAAAACGATATAGATGCTATAGTAGCTCGGTATTGTTCTAAACACTTAAACAGTACTAAAAGGGCTATCAAACGGTTATTGTTTAATAAAAGCCTAACAGACGTCTGGTCGGGATCAATAAATCCATAAAGTTTGATAAGCTGTAAAACTATTCGATTATGGACAACGTATAAGCTGTAAACACTTGTAGGACCTTGTGATAATATTTTGTTTGTACAAAGACTATAGTTATTACCGATTTGCTGTGTGTTTTATAGAATGCAATGAATAAGCAAGCAAATGATCTAGAATATAATAAAACTTAGTATAAGGATAATGCAGGTTGGTGAAATTCACATTACAAAATTGTTTTTTGTAGTAGGCGTGCCCCCAAATAGCGAGATGTCTAGTTTCGATTACGTAACTAGTATTATTTATGTATAATTGGATTGGTGTGTACATGTAGAAAAACTGTTAATACTAATAGATTTAAAAAAATGTAGGCATACCGGTTTTTAGATATATTTTCCTTCACTATCAAAGGAACTCAATTTAATCATTAATCAATAATTGTCTAAATACGCATCTACTTAACTTTGTCAAAACCAAACGCCTTTAAACAGAGAACTACAAACAAAAGTGAAATAAAAATAAATTTCAATTAAGGGAACAATACTTTCATTCCACAATGAGACAATGAGTGTTCCAACACAACGAGTGTACTTGGGACGTATCGTTGTGAATGTTACAACGGAAACTAAACATGTGCGCTTGTACAATAGAATTTCTGCTAAACGTGCTCTGAAAAAAGTTTAAACATAATAAAACACCGCGTGCCACAGCGATGAATGAACAGAGGACTTATGGAAAAGTAATATTTATTTTATAACAACAAAAATAAATAATTTAAATGCAACTTAACAACGCACAAAAAACTAGAACTATTATTTAATTGTCATTTCAATAGTAACTGGTGAATAGGTGCGCGTTAAAAATTAATAAAAAATAGACAGGACTTTTGTTTAACATCATATAAAATAATTATTCACTTTTTATAACATTAAAGATATAATTACAACATGAATAACTTATTTATGTGCCCAAAACGTGATGCTTCTGTCCGCAATCCAAGCACGAAGTCGGCAAATCTGTTTTATCTACCATTGTTCACTTCTCACGCATAAATACCGAGCCAGACTATAATTTGCATTTTACACTCGTACGCCCAACGCTTACACGGAGTCGTAAAAATTCCTCTTGTATGAACATTTTAATACCTAGACCACTGGCATCACTGAGAGATCAAAGAGCGACGTTCTTTACAACTAAAATTTAAAACTGCAATTTAATGTTGGCTGTCGCTTTGGCAGTTTTATTACTATACTGTTTTATTAAAGAAGTGATGCGTAATTGTATTTTTTGGACAATCACGTAATTTAGATAAAAATATCATAAAGTGAATCACAATTCACCGACAATGCTGCTTTTTATAATTTTAAAATATAGGGGCGAACACAGATCACTACCAAATCTGTGGGGGCGAACAAGCAAGTCACTAATCTGAATGTTTATTTATTTATATTCTATATTGTATACCAACATTTATAAAAAAGAAACAATAAACAGATAAAATACTTAAAACTAAAGGCATGGTAACAATTGGCGGCCTTATCGCAACTTTTGGATTATTTGGCATCATCAGCCCCCAATGTTGTCAGCGTTAGAAATCATGTTAGGTTGATTAACTTTATAAGCTTGAAAAATATGATTAGAGCATAGCCTGAAGCAAGAATTTAAAGCAAATTACTAAACTTTACTTGCTGTTTTAGTATAAACATACGACTTCCAGACGACCTTATCAATCAAAATATACAAATGATGCAAAAACTTCACGCACGACCTTAAAACGCTTATAATGAGTTTTAATTTAATGCACAATACAATGACCAAATATAAAATTATATTATATTGGACTTAATAAAAGAGAAAGATAAACTAATTAAGGTCGAAACGGAGGAGCAGAACACACCTATCCTATCGTAGTTATTGTGTGGTCATAGGTGATTATCGCACGCTAACGATGTAAGGAAATATCGCAAGGATACCAAAATAAGCTATCTTTTCAGTAAAAGACGTACCAATGTTCTGGAAACTTCACTATATCAGAGAGGTGAACTAAAACTTCAAATAGTATGTCTGTAAGACATTGCCTAGAGTGATACGACCGTAATTTGTACTTTTCTATATATTATGTTGTATAGTGTACAATAAAGAAATAACAAATAAAATAGTACTGAAAAGTCGCACCAAACTGCGGGCGAGTATTAGAGGTAATACTACTTCATGGTAACAAAAGTAGCCATGTGTAACATTCAAATACATAGTCGGAAAAATAAGGCAAGCACAATATTTATCTAAAGTCCAAGTTGATTATGACTTATTATACCAATGTATTCATTAACAGTTGCAATTTATTTCATGCTACTAGTCGCTAATTATGCATGAAAGGCCTTGAAGTAGCGCATTAATTTAAATGACAACATAAGTTTTACTAAATGCATATTAACATGCATGAATCTCGTGACAGAGAGCAATGCAACAAAAAAATATGAAAATTATATGCGCAATATTTTATGCTAATGTTGATATCTGCCATGATACAGGGCATTTTTAGCTCACCTTATAAAAAAGCAAATGGGACTTGTATTAAATTCGATTTCAGCCGATTGTTAATACCTCTTTATTTTATCCAATAGTAAATACTAGCCCAAAAGCAAAATGCCCATTCACAGTATCGGTAAAAAAATATCTATGATACCGATACTGCTTAAAAACTGTAGCATTTTTTATGGTTTTTCATGAAATAAAGTAATTTTCAACAAATTTTCCATTTTGTTCACATACAAATATATTTTAATGGACTTCAAGTTCATTTCTCCAAGAACTCCGGGCCTGGATCTGTAATATTTATATTTATTGTAAATATATATTTTTCCCTACACAAAAATTAGGTTTCATCATAGCACAACAATGTTCGCACCGATGCTAAGTTTCATAGTAAAATGGGCATTACCTTTTGTCTCAAGCCCACGGCCTCCCAATACAAGGGCCCTACCCTGTAAATCCGAAACGAAGTTCGAAACTTCGGATGATCGAAGTTTATGACGATACGAATTTACCTACTCTGTAAATGTGCGAATTCGTATAACTTACATCGCAACCATAAGTCTACAGTTACGACCATAAGTCAATTAGTAGGTACGACCATAAGTATATTGTGTAGGTACATTAGTATCGTATATAAACTTCGATCATCCGAAGATTCGAACTTCGTTTCGAATTTATAGAGTAGGGCCCCAAATCAATAAATAATGTCCGAGCCCGCATCCGGCCTTCTGTAGCCGCGGTGTTGCGGGAAGTCGCGACAGCGCGGGACGTGTCAATCGACCGACTCGTTACCGACACTATCGCATCCATGCTTCGGGGTACAAGTCATTATATGATGTTAATGATTTAAAATGATGGTGAAAGTTTACTAATTTAAAAAAAAATTTAAGTTTTCAATTATTATTTTTTAATTTTACTATATTTTTTTTATGTTTTGGAAAATTATTATATATTTATATAACAAAAACATGTACAACATTTGGTTCTTATTTTCTGTGTGGAAATTATTTGTATAATATCAAGGTAAAAATTTCTAGGTATAATCTTGTCAATGAATTTATTTGATGCATTTTTGTGATTGGAAACAGTCATAAGAAGTTTTAAGTGTTAATTATAATCAATTAAATTCCAACTGGGTTATAACGCAACTTATTAAGCAGTTACCAAAGAATAAAGCCTTAACTGTGTTTAAAAAAAAAATATTTTTTTTACATATTTATTAATTTCCTTCATACTTTTCCAGCCGAATACCTTCGTCCAAGTAATTGCGCTGATAGTTGACACAAAACGCAGATTCTCGCCTTATGAAAATTCCGAAAAGGTATTGAATTTTAATTGAAATAGTTGAGGAAACTTGGACGGTCTCCGCATTGATAGCGTCGGAGAGGCGTTTTATCGACTTCGCTGAAGTTATATAACTTCTGCTTCATAACTGAAGTTATCTTGACAGCATGATATTATTAAAAGTATATCTAGAAGACACAGGTGGAATACCTGTCATAGTGATACATGTGTTTGTGTGACCCAAATTATGTGTATCGGATCTGTGTATTGAGACTATAATCTTTAAGCGAGCTTAATTACATCGCATCATCACTTAAAGTCGAAGAGATGGTGTTCAAATTCTAGCCCATTTAGTGTAAAGATGTCTTTTATTGGTTCTGATCCCCGCGACAATAAAAATGATGTGAGGTTAGAACTACGCGTGAGATGATTGAGATTTTTTTTTTGACTCGCTTGACGAAACCCGAATTTCTCGTGTTATGTCATTAAATAAATTAAAGTAATATACACTTATAAACGGCTAAAAAGGCGTGAGTTCTGAATGACGTTAGTTCCTGGCAAAATCTCAGGAAGAGTAGGCAGATGTGCTTTCAGAAGTCCCACCATTCGCCTTGTGTGTTCCGTCTCACGATGTGATAGGAGGCGAGCCTATCGCCATATCGGGCACGAATTGTTGACTACCAACTGATAATGAACAGAAAAATCCAATATCACTTTGCCTGACTTAAATACGAACCCGAGACCTCAGCTTTATAATCGTACCGTATTACAACTGCGCCACATAGGCAGTCTTATTTATGATTTATTGACTACCAGCGGCCCGGCCCAGCTTCGCCTGGGTACAAATAGATTTCTGTACAATAATATGTACGTATTATACATATAAACCTTCCTCTTGAATCACCCTATCTATTAAAAAAACGCATCAAAATCCGTTGCGTAGTTTTAAAGATTTAAGCATACAAAGGGACATAGGGACAGAGAAAGCGACTTTGTTTTATACTATGTAGTGATATAATCCAGAGAGAAATACGCAGCTTTATTTAACAAGAATAATATCCAACATGAAATAATTGTGTGCGGATGTTATAGATAGCGATCTGAACTCGATGCTACAGGAGAGCTCTCGAGCCATTGTAACACCTGCGACAAAGCAACTGGGTCGCAGAGCAAACTCTGTCAGGTCGTGCACGTGGCTATAGTTAGTGCATTAAACATTTATTATGTGTGGTTTTTAATAACACGCACTCGATAGAGACAAGGACATATATTGAGAATTAACATTTTATGTCTCAGGATGGCGAGCGCAATGAAATGCCAAGCATTGCTTTGTAATCCATGGTTTTAGTACTATATATATATGTATATAATAAAGAATAATTATTCTCTAATATAATATGAGTATAGAATTATATAATTTAATTCGCCAATAGTCGCTGTTTTATAGAATTTTTATTAGCGAATAATTAATTGTCCAAAGTTTAATAAAACGATAGACACGTCTTCCGTTGAGTCGGGATTTAAAATACTCTATCCACTATGTGTGCTTGAGATGGACTGAATTTTCGCAACTCAAAAATTGTTCGTAATTTTTTTTTTTCAAATAATTTAATCATAGGGTTTTCTCAATAAAAATATCATAATCATAGTCTAAGTGACAAATACTTAGCGCTAAAATCCTTGTATGTGGTCAGGTCTCCGCGTGTGACTATTCCTTCACACAATATGACATAATTCTCTCAGTGAAGTATTGGGCGTGTCTCTCAACGGTACAGCTGTTTATTTACCTTATGTGTACGGGTAGCTCCCGCATCTAAATAAATATTTGGAGATATTATATTTATAGTATCGATTGTCCGTAACTCCTGTGGGCTGTGGCTATGAGGGGATTCTTTGTAAACATTGGGATGTTAATCATGGTGGAATTAGTGGCAATGTGGGGAGACAGCTATGGAACTGAAAATAGTGGCTTTTATAAGTCTTTGGTGTAACTTCTTATAATGTGATCACAGCGATTCGGTTCTCTTTATCGCACCAGTCCATTTTCATTTTCAGTTAGACTTACATTACATATTTTCTCTAAATTTGTCTCCGAACTATCCTTGTGATCCTCATTGTATTATAATCCATTGTTTTAATTTCAAGCATAGGCAGAATAAGTTATCCAGCAGTCAGATAAGATACTATTATATGCTTATTATTGCCTTATATTAACTGCTTTTCCCAGGCTGATATATTAGGAAAATCCAATCTAACTAAATATTTGTCTCAGGTCTGGGTGTTTGTAAGACTGAATAGTCTCTCGTATTTCCTGATACCCACGACACAAGACTCAATATTAGTGTCAGGACTATGTATAAGACTTTTGGGTGTATTTTTTTATTTAATCCACGTATATCTAGTGATTGACATAAAATATATGTACCCAAGTGTATACTGATTATAATCAATCACCACGCACTAAAACGGTGAAGGAAAACATCGTAGGAAACATGCATACCATAGCGATTTATAAGAATTTATATGGTATATAAGTCCGCCAACACGTATTAGGCCAGCGTGGTGGTCTATTTGGCCTAACCACTCTCAATCTTCTCTCGATTGTAGAGGAGGCCCGTGCCCTGCAGTGGGACGTATATGGGCTGACATAGTACAGTATATGTACCGAGGGTTACGTTGAATTGTTTGTAGTAAGTCGGGCTTGCGTTGGCCTCCCGCGGTGCGCTGGCCAATGTTTACATTCAGCGCTCGATTGAATCACGGCTACCCATTGCCGTACCCAGAACCGCCTGTGTCTGTTGCATGCTTGTGTGGTTAAAATAAATACTCATTAATTTTAGGAAACGTCTAAAGTGGTGATAGATTAAAAAAATATTAAAAACTATTTTCTCACTCACAGGGGACTAGCACGGTGAAGGAAAACATCGTGAGGAAACCTGCATACCATAGCGATTTATAAAATTTATATAGTATGTAAGTCCGCCAACCCGCACTAGGCCAGCGTGGTGGACTATATGGCCTAACCACTCTCAATCGTACATTCGATTGTAGAGTAGGCCCGTGCCCTGCAGTGGGACGTATATGGGCTACAACACAATACAATACAGGGGACTTAGGTGCGGAACAGTTTTAACCATTCCGATCTATTGATATAATTACTTATAAATAATACATATACTTATAAATGTACTATAATTACTTAGTATATTAAAAGTATATGTGTACGTTTATATATGTATTTTTATAATATAGGTATTTGAATTATGTAGTTTATTCATTGAGATTATTACTTCATACTACATTTCACTTTTTGAGATCTAATGAATAGTTTGCAAACTGGTGTGTACAACAATCTACAATCAACCAATTTTTTATCTCCACATATCCGAATTTACCTTTTATATCTTCTTATAGAGCCCGATAACATCAAGCATTGCCTTTTACCTTCGAAGAGCTCTCGCATTGAAGTTTTTACCTGAAAATAAAAAATCTTTTATTAAACTTGACAATTGGCTCAAATCCTCAGGATTTCGGTGGATTAAAGGCGTGTCCTCTTGGATTACTCGCCTGTGATGTTTCAATAAACAACTATTATGTTATAGCCTATTCAAGAGCGTATGTGTGGAAGTTTTGCCGAAATATTGGACAGTCGGGTGCGTAACGGTAATCATTTTTTCTACGTATTTGTATACAACATGGATGATAGAATAAATTTACTAGCGCTATAATGAAATATTTACAAAGAGATTTGTAATTTAATTACAAATGTAATAGGCGAATAAAATAATAATTAGTAAGTAATTGCTGAATCTAATCAAAGTTAGACAAACTATCAAAAATAAATACATTTGAAAAGTTTTTAAACCTTACAGCAATTTTAAAGGATAAAGGACCTGGACAGTTTCTGCCTAGTTACTTTTTATCATGTACAAAAACAAGGCAATAATTGAATGAATATAAAAAATCAACTATTAATTTAAGAATATGTCATATTTCTGTAGAAGTTTAGGGAGTAATATAAAGTTTAATAAGATTGTGCATTGATTGATGACCCATTTCCGCCATTGTTGGCCCCGCATAAACGTTTCGTTCGCAGTAAAGCAAATGTAGGAAAAAAATAATAACTTAGTCTAAAATATTCCTAAAAATAATCTATAAGTAGGTAATAAGTCATAATAATTAACAATACTAAATATATATAAAGCAATGTTTGTAGTATATACTTACACATATATTCTTCCCATTTTTACACACTTTCATTGCAACAACTAAACGCCGCAGTAAAATACTTGACCTTGACAGTTGCTTGACAGGAACCATGCTTTGTATAATTGTTTACATTGTGGCACAATTAAAATACGTCTCGGTGTATATTTTGTGTAACTTATAAAATATTAGTTCCTTTAAATTCCAAATTCGATGATAAAGCATTTATGTAAACGTATTTCTATTCGATTCAATAAATTGACAGATAACCTACAAAACCTAACCTCAAAATAAGATATGTTTTTGTAAATATCTAAAAACCCTGAACTTCCTAGGCTTTGTAACTTTTCTGTATTAATCTTGGAACAAACCTTACCCCATCAATGCAAAACTAATTGATGTAGACGAGATTCGAAGTACTAGGCACAGCGCCATACAAAAACTGGCCATGTCCTTTAAAACACAATTTAGAACTATGGCAGACTGATATTTTAATCCCCTTGATGATTTTACAACTATGATTCGATCATACAATAAAATAAATACATTTAAATTATTACATTTCCATAATTCACAGATACCGTGCAGCACAAATAACATTCCAAACATCGTATTTATATTCTGCGCCTACCTGTACAATATAATGCCTTTATTAGCAATCTAAGCACACTCGAACACATCAAAAGGTTTTTTTAATTCTCTTTGTAGAGGCCGGTAAGCGAAAATATTCGCGCAAAAAACTCGTGAATGAATTAGCAACGGTTTTACGGTCACTAACAATAGCTCGGATGTAAAGAATTGTGATATTTGATGCGTAATTGTGAATTTTTTCTTTGTCATGTTCTAGCCAATTTACACTATCGTATAACTGATTGATATGGTAGGTCGTCTTCTAGATAACCTTTACTGACTCATTTTAGACTCCGTTGCGTAGTAGGTTACACGCTGGCTAGGAACGTGAGGCCGCGGGTTCGATCCCCGCACTGGGACAAATGTTTAAAGTTGAATACCGGTACTCTTTCCATAGGTCATTTCTCTCTATTGAAATCCTTGAATGATATCTAAGTTCAAATGAAATCAGATTACTATTTATTTAAATACTCGTAGTCTTTCACGAGAGATTTTGAACAGTGAATTTCTGCTACCACCACTTTGGAACGTGTTGTAGCTGTGAAGAAGAAACCAAGCAAAAAACTTTCGCAGCAACACGAAATTACATTAATTTACTTATTTTTCTCTTTCTTTTTTAAACCATATAAAATTAGAATTGTCATAAGTCACAATCATATCGGCTAGAGAGGACTACTATGGCTAATGAGTTACAAAATAATAAACATTTCTTCTACTTGTAATAACAATCCAGGTAAATAATTTCACAGTCCACAAAGCATTGATTTAACCGTAATGTTCATTAATAAAGTTAATAAAACCGCAGCCATTCATAGAATCACTTTAATTAATTTTACAATTTCCTGTACGTAATGAATTGAGGTAGGAACATTAGTGTTTATTTGTTTTTTCCTCAAGCTTACTAACCGCAGGACTGTTCTTCAAAAATGTGATTCACCTTTGGTTATAGAAATTGTTGTTTATTTTTGTTGATGAAAGGTGTTATTGAGGATGATAGGAATTCCATGATTAGGTAAATATGTTGTTTAAGTTTTGTAATTTCTCAGATGATCCATTCTTAGTGATTAGACAGAACGTATAACGTTATATATTTCCGATGATAATTATGGTATTAATGGTAATAATGTTATCATAAGGAGACTGGAGACTGTCCCGCCCTCACACCCACCACTGTAACTCCTGTGAGCCAGGATTAACAGTGGCACGCAAAGTAATGACACCGAGCATTGAAGCTCGGCGAGTCTCCGGGAATGTCTAACTTGTCTTTAACCCGCAACGAAATTAATCAGAAAGTTAAATTAATAGGAGGAGTTGGAAATAAATTATTGTCCACTTCCCTCCGTGCAAAGCGGGTGACAAAACATTGAACTGAAGAGGTAAATAACCTCGCAAAAAGACTTTTATCATCATTAATGTTATCATAACTTGATAGTGACCCGCACCTATCCCCGTTCATTGCTGGATATAAGCCTACCCTATGGCACGCCACAGGGCTCGATCTTCATTCAGCCCATCGTCCTCAACCGCTACCAGCCATCTTAGGAATATTATCATAATAGTAATATCAACTTAGAAAATGGCCTTTAAAATTTTAGGAATGTCTCAATTAAAGGTTTGAAAAGCTTTATTAAGAGTAGTAAAAAAATATTTGCCACCATAATAGCATGACCATGTACGAAAAATAATTTAGAGATTATATTATTATCTAGATGATAACAAGATTTAAACTGCTTGTTAACTTTATAATTCCTACACTAAATAACCTTTTCACTATAAATGAATATTATGTCTATTTAAAATAAATTAAATTTTAAAATCTAATGAGGCAAGAGCCATAAATTACTTTCCTATGACTAGAAATAAAATTAATTTAATAAAATACGATGACGTTTAGTAATGTGTAAATAGATCGTTACCGATGTACGTACGTAGTCGGTAGTTTTTAATGAAAACGCATTCACGTCCGGTGAGCGCGCAGCGATATCGTATTGGGATGAACAGTACGACATGTTGGAGATAATTTAGATGGACTGGGTCGTATTGTTACGAGAAGTTATGGGTATAATCTCTGCACAAAATCATATCTACATCGACATGAAAACATTCTAGGTATAAGGAAACTATATGTTTCCTTTCTTAAAATTCCACAAGATTGAAAATAAACAATAAAATATCACTGTGTGCTAAACAAATTGCATTACGATCAACTCGAATCACGACGTAAATTACTATCTTAATGCATTACATTTAAGTCTATTGGAACACAGTTTTTCACCGTACTCCAACTACCCTACTGAACATTTGGTACATGCCGGCATTACTATCTTTAGTCGTGTGTGAGTGAAGTAAACAAAGGTGTCGGGCGGTCAATATCCTACCGCAAATAGACAGAGTTCCTGCGGGAACGCCGGGAACGGCCGCAGTAAGGAAGAGTTAAAGGGAACTGTTGCTATGGAATTTTTGGGTCAAATAGATTGTATTGCGTGATTTGTTCTGTTTTGGTGTATGCGGTTTCGTAATTGACTTGCTTATAAATGTTTATAAATAAATGTAGCTATTTATGCTCCTGTTATGTTGTGTTATAAAAATCAATGAATTAAATAATTCTTGCATACTATAGCAAATTTGTAAGAATTTCTATGGTATCTAAAGTCAACCAATCCGCACTAGATCAATGTGGTGGAATATGTGACCTAACTACTCTCAATCGTACTCTTGATTGTAGAGGAGTGCCCTGCAGTGTGACGTATATGAGCTGATACAGAAACTTCAATGAACACTTAGGTACCATCAACTTTTATATTTTTCTACATGCTACTCCATAAAGAAATGCAACTAATTCAACAACGAAGCCAAAATTCCATCCTAAACGACAATTAGTCTAAACAAATACTCGGATAAGATATGCGACAAAGCAGTACAAACACGGCGGCTTCAAGACTGAAGCGGTCTGTTGCATAACGAAGAGTGCGCCGAAAGACCCCCGCCGACCTCATTCAATGTTCATGTTTGTTGTTGAATTATATTATATCAATGTTTACACGTGCCGCCTTGTTAATTGAGATTGAATGTGCAATGTGGCGCTGAAGTCTATCTCCGGGTAAGACAAACGTAACGCAATTACAGAAAAAATTAAAGGTAGGTTTATCATATTTGAGGCCGCCTGGGTAGGTACCACCGCAATATCTACTTCTGCCAAACAGTATTTTAAATGCACTGTTGTTTGCGTGTTTGAAGGAAATTGTACAATTGGAAATTGTATTGTGAGTAAGTACAGGAAATTTTGAGACTTATCATCTGATGTCTCAGTATGACTAGTGTAGTGGAATGCAAGACATTGCTTTGTAATTCATTATTCATGGTATTGTTTGGTTTTGCTATCGTCCATGAGCGGTAGTATCGCTTATCATCAGGCGAATGACATGCCAGGCATAGCATTAAAAAAAACCTATAGTGGCTGAACCGAATATGCGAACACTAACGCAAGTTACCACAATGGACTTTTCTCCCTATAGGGGGCCCGCTATCTCCGTGGAAACATTAATACTACCACCAGCTTTGCCATCTCCGGGAATCTTACCCATCGAAAGAAAAGCAAAGTTCTTACTTCACCTTAGTTTTCTATTGAAAAATTATACACCTCACTCGAGCTAACCCGATAATTCTGTCGTTTGTAGTTTGTAGCTCATGAATAATTAGTAATACTAAATAAATAAATAAACCCAACAGTCACATACATAGACCTGACCCCACACTAAGATCGAGTCTTACGTCGTGGGTATCAGAAAAAAGAAGAATTTTTGGTCTCTCAAACACTTCGACCTGAAACAAATACCTTTCGCTCACATGAATATTTCTCTCGGTACGGGGATCGAACTCGCAGACTATCGTTTCAATGGTGGCATCTAACCAACTGCGCTACATAGTCTTTAAATTGGAAAGTACCAAACCTATTTAATATAAGTAAGAGCAACACCCGTAATACTTGTTCCGTTCGGAATGCCAGGAATCTAGCCGCGGCCGCGCAACAAAACGAACGTTAAATTAATCTCAGGAATGTTCGCTGCACGTTCAATTTATTGCTGTTGCTTTAATTGATGAGTAATCAATATAACCTTTCATACCCACACACTTTAAATCCAGTTTTTTTTTGGTGAAAAACCTAATTTGATAGATACACCATATAAATAATAGAGCATACATAAATATGTGAGGGATATAACGTACTTAACGTTGTCTTCTGAAATCAGTCAATGTACATCCGTCGTAAGGGAGAGTCCACATCTTCGCATCGGTCGCATCGCAGTATTCTTGGTTATTCAAGTGCGTCCACTGACCTGCACCGTACGGATTGCACGAATCCATGAATTCTTATACAAAGAATACCTGCTGCGATTCGTCCTATGCGGAAATGTGGACTCTCTCTTTTATTGATGACAAATAATAAAAAAATAATTAAAAATACCGTGTGTATTTTACACATTCCTCTTTATACACCATGTATGATGTCAGAAACGAATAGTCTATCCACATTCAGCAAATACCCTTATATTTTCCGAGTACTTATCGACTTAGCAACAGGCTTAAATGAAAACAGAAAATAATAGTACGGCCTTGCTAAAGCCTGCTTAGACTACACTTTGAATAGGCCGATAGAGTATTATAGAACCAGTGACAAAGAAATAATAATTAAAGCAACAATTTTCCTTTCGAGTTTTGTTTCATTAGTGAAAATGTTGGAGACCTCTGCCTTTCTTTTTATAGCAATGAATGGCGCGACGAGTTTGCTATTCGCCTGATGATAAGCTATAAGGGCGCTCCTGGACAGTACTCCGAGCATATGGTTATGACGTACGCGGTACGATAAAGGATTCCATAATTTTGTAAAGTATTTATTATTGTTTTACGTATGATGTTCGAACATTTGTCGTCGTGTCGTACTATAGAGTAACCCCCAAGTGTATTGTAACTGTCGTGTTAGTATAAAAAAGAGCATAATACCTCCGTCTCAGTACATTGAGCGCCGCATTCCTAATTCCAACACGACAAGCGATTCGTTACGTACAAACGCAGTTGGACAAATAATTATTAGTTATTCCTCTGATGTGCTCCTATTGTCTCCTTATGCGTACAAAAGCATGTCGAGGTTCCTGAACTTTTAGTTTGGGTTTTATTTAAACATGTGACAATTTTTGGTCTTTAGAATGTAGTGGCAGTTGATACCAAAGGAGTTTATTTTAAGCGGGAATAATTACATATGGTGTTATTATATGTACTTCAGATTTCCAAATGAACTTACTCATTGTGAGATATTAAGTAATGGATTAGAAATAAGTATGTCTTATTTTTTCTAGAAGCAACAACCTTAGGATTTTACAGAGTCATACAAAATTCCAAGTAAGAGTAGACAAAAGTTAGATTTGCGGTTAAAAATACCAAATACATTCTTAAAAGCAATAAAAATAAATATTTTACTGCCATCTTCTTATCCTTTTCTTATATCCATCCAAAGGCTATCCTGTTAGAAATCGCTTCGAGCGATAAGACCGCCAATTCTTTAATTTTATTTATAAAATATTGTATGCTTTTTGTTCTTTTTTGTGTACAGAAAAGAAAATAAATAAATATTTTGTCGACTCCACGTAACTTGCGGCAAGTAAAAATAAACTTGTAACAATTTGGCAAATTACAGCGTTACCTATGACATTTAACACCGTCAACCCAATGACGTCAAGTAGCATTTTCATTAGCATATACGGCAGTGTCCGGAAACCGCGCCTGTACGCAAACTAATCCGACATATAGAGTGCGGGGACCGCAAGCGTCGCCTGCGTCTGCGGTTACACCTGATCATACACCCACACCCGACGTTACATCTTTATTGAGTAGATTAATTACTAATGACCTTATTCGTATAGTTTAAAACCCTATTTTAATTATAAAAGATTTGTCCCTTTTCGAATGGAGGCCACGTCGAGGAAAGCGCAGCGTCGGATGTCCTCCCACAAGGTCAGACGACCTGGTAAAGGTTGCGGGACGTCGCTGGAGGCAGAATTCCTCCAACGGGTCACTGTGGAAATCCAATGATTTCCACAGTGACCCGTGGGGCAGGCCTATGTTCAGCAGTGGACTTCCTTTGGCTGATGGATGGATGGATGTCCCTTTTCGAACGTCTCCTGAATTCAATTTGAGTGGAAGACAAAACATTTGATAACTAAAACAGGTTTTAAAAATGTCTATGAATAAGGCCGTAAGAAGTTCAATGATGTGTAAAATAAATATAAAGCCAGTGTTAGTTTCATGAATGGACGGGTAAAGATAACAAAGATTGGTTTTACAAGATGTAGATATATTGTAGCCAGTTTATGGAACATGAATGGGTTAGCACGTTCGCGGTTGTATGACTAGTAGCAAGCCTTTGTGGACTTACAGCTTTATTGTATATTTTCGGACCTAATAGGGACGTTCTTTCTCTTCCTTTCCGTGCTTCAAATGCTGGCTATAAAACGTTTTAAGGCCTACCGTCCCCTTGGCTTCATCTTATGATTTTGGTATGAAACCCTTAAAAATGTACAAGAGAAAGCATTTTCTCTTCATACTTCTATATCGTAATTAGATAAGTAAAATAGTACCCAACTCTTCATGGACAAAAAAAGGCGAGGGATATTTTTTTAACTTACAGTACAAGTTAGGATGAAGTGTGAAAATAAATTATAACTCGTTTGGCTACCGTGTTACGCGAGTCTGTAATCTTACTGCCGTAGAGTGTTATCAATACAAGTGTTTTTATGTCTTCACAAGTGTTTCTACGAATAATGGTGAGCTAAATATGTATGTTTTTGGTATATGTTAGCTTAAAACTGAGTTTATTGGTATATTTTTTAATAACGATATAAAATACTTTGCCTTTGAATAGTGCTTTGAAACTTGAATAGTAGACCTTAGTTCGATCTACATGGACAAAAAACTTTAGGCTTGAACGATTACAAAATAATTCGACATATCATATACATCTCTGATATCAAATACAAAAAAGTATTGTATCATTAAATAAAAAGAAATCCTTGGGGATTGATTCCCGGGTATATAATTTATGAATCGAATCCAAGACACTACATACATACCCCCATAAAATTCTTACAGTGATATGTCACACTATCACTGTCAAACCCAGTCCCCTATGAAATCGATCATAAACGTAGTTCATTATTTCAAGCTGGGTATCGAACCAGCTCAATTATAACACGCCAAAAGCCACACCACACGGCGCTGTAATTGCAAATTGAACGCGGTGCAGGCGTCGAGTATGTTAATTAACTGATCGGTGCAATGGGAGTATAGGTACCGTTCTTATTTGCCGAGGAAAGCTAGATATAATATATAATTTGGATAACTTGTAATGTCTTTTCTAGGTGATATTCTTTATTTTCTACACTCCCCTACCTTTCTCCTTCCCTTTAATCCATGCTATGGTTGTTATTAAGACATTGCTTAGAGCAATAAGACCGCCATTTGTATTTTTTTGTTATTTCTATACATAATTACATTTTATTTTCGTTTACAATAGAGACTAAATAAATAAAAAAAGTGTCTGGAGAATTTTCTAGACAAAAGTACTTATTTATTTTATTTACATTTTATAGTAAAATTTGAATATGTAAATGCGGATTTAATTGCCTTAGGGAATTTTCTCTTAGTCGACCTCAAAGTTTCGCATAGACGCGGATGCTGCAGTTGTATAATAATTAGGTGGTAAAGTTCTTTCATAATAAATGAACCTAATAGTCATAAAGTTTTATACTCTTAAGTCTGCCTTGTTGATAAAAAAAGATCGGGTCGGGAATCGAACCGGCATTAATAACTAGCGAAAAGCCACACATGCGCAGTAATTGCAAATTGAACGCGTTGCAGGCGCCGAGTACGATAATTAACTGATCGATGACTACTCTGTTCTTAATTGCTGTGGAAAGCTGGTTAGCTCGAGAATTTTCTAGAAGTTATTGGGTACTTTCTTTAATATAATAAGTAAAATATAACAGTTATAAAGATTCATAAATTAAGCCTATTGTGACTATCGGAAATTACGAAAGTTTTTTGGACTAGAAATTCAGATTCGGCACAAATAAAGTTAGGAATATACATTTCTATTGAAGCAAGACAAGGTACTCGTAGGATGCTCCATCTTAACATTTTTACAAGCTTTTATTTAACTTGTTCCCAGCATGATTCTAATTACATTCTTGGCAATTAACAGTAATTTTGTTTTACTCCAGGTGCAGTATTAATATGTTTACTGCTAATAATGGCCAGACGAGCTTGCTATAAGACTGATGGTAAGTGATACGACATGGACGCACATGGACATAACCAAAACCAAACATCATGAATGTAAAAAAAAAAAAACAAGACAATGTTAGGCATTCTACTGCGCTCGCCATCCTGACGCATAAGATGTTAAGTCTCAATATGTTCAGTAGTTACTCTAGCTACAATGTCCTTCAAACAGCAGCGTAAATGCATTGTTGTATACATTGCATTTACGCTGCTGTTTGGCGGGAGAAATAGACATTGCAGTGTTACCAACCTAAGGAGCCACACATATGAGAAACCTACCATCAGAAATAATTACCATTCAAAACCGATTTGAGT
The DNA here is from genome assembly GCA_023078785.2 of Hyles euphorbiae. NCBI lineage: Eukaryota > Metazoa > Arthropoda > Insecta > Lepidoptera > Sphingidae > Hyles > Hyles euphorbiae. Next base: position 3,128,104 of record CM041043.1, on the reverse strand, counting down.
GTGCATTAACACAATAAATTTCATAATTTGTCATCGTATTGCAAATAGCATGCTTTAGACTCTTCGTGCAAGCGAGCAGCTTCACGTGACGCCTAGAAAAATAATCGCGTTAAGAATGTACAATAACCAGCCAGAACTACTGCATTACGTGACTTATAATTATTTATTGATTTATACTTATGCACTAGTCATAAAACTTAACGCCTTATTCATAAACAGTTTAAAATGTATTTTAGATATCGAATATTCTGTCTCCTTCGTTCAAACTGAATTCAAAAATCGTTGGAAGGGACAAAACATTTACAGCCGTTCTCTTTAATCTATCTTCAATTAGAGATTTCATTTATTTGGATGCATTTTATGTTTCAGTGAACAATGATAGAGAGGTATAGATACGGTGCATATATTTATAAACAGCTAGGCAAGATAAATATATATGTATATCTTTGTTTGATAAAACGTAGAATGAATTACCGTTAGTAACTAAAATATGTTTTACAACTGTTTATGAATAAGGATGTAAACTGTATCAAGAGGCTTGGGGCGCAGTAACGGATCCTACTATTTGAATTATCAATTGTGTGATCAATATTAATTGTTTCATTTTATATTAACTGATAAATGATAACCGAATGAGTGCATAAAACTTGATGTAACATGGGAAGCTTTGAATTTGGTTCACGAATCGTGGTCATTATGTGGCAATACGCAAACAGAAATACTGATTCTTTTGGATCAGAAATTATCTCGGTAATTCGAACTTATTATAATGAAATTGAAACGACAAATAGCATCAAGCCAGGTATACTACAAAAGTTTTAAGTTATGGCTAGCAAAACATCGTACGATGATATTTAATGTAAAATTTATTATACTTTCCCTGGCACCCGGCCTATGGCATGGCGCCGCGAAATTGTCGTAAATCACCACACGCACAGCTTCTCTCAGATAACCATTGACAGTTCCCCACTGCCAATTTTAAAAAGCTGCCAATGAAAAGAGCAATGGTCGATAATATTTACAAAATAACACACAACATGACAACCTCGGTAACCATTGCCGGTTCCTCATTAGTAATATGAATTATCCCGTAACGTATAAAGCAATGGACGATGTATTTTTTGGGATGAGTCACAGCTACCTGCGTCAGATATGGCAACCGTGAGATATAGATAAAACGCACACCTTTTTATGGAAACAAAAAAATGTTGGACATTTTTTTACGTGTTGCCTAACCTAAGAGGTTTACAGAGCCTTTACCAAACGTGTTTGAGAAATTCAGAAGTAATGGGGTTTAAAAATATACTGTTGTTCTTATGTGTAATAAATAATAATGTACGTTTGTTACCCAAAAAGGGACGGATGACTTGATAAAGGTCGCAGTAGGTCGCTGGGCAGGGCTTTTATAGTGGTTACTATGGAAACCTTTGGGGGAGCGATTGTGGTACTGGAGAAACTGTATCTCATGATAATTATCATGTTTTGGTTATTATAAGTATTCCGCAGTTACAATAAACATACCAGAGCTAAAACATATGACTGACGATGTAATTGACATGGCGACTAAAAATCGATATAATGGTATGGATGTATTTCCTTTATTAACCAACTTCAAAAAGAAGGAGTTTCTCACTTCGTCGGTTATTTTTAAAATAATACACTATGCTTAACAATGCCCAAATCGAAACAGAATTATTAAATAAACCTTCATTTAGTCATACAAATATATCTTTAGAGAATCTAACTTGCCTCGATTGAGATGAGTTTGATAGATATTCTGATCTAATATCTCATGATGAAACTTAAATCGTGTTCTAACTTGCTCAGAACATTAAATATAGTTCCATTTTGTCCCGTGTCCCATGGGAATAAGGTATAATTCTGATTAGCAAGTGTGTGAAAACCGTTCTCGTTATTGAAATGCCCAGCGTGGCATTTTTGCTAGCAAATATAATCGGTTCATAAGCTGGAATTGAACCCACGGCGACATAAGTTCAACGCAATGGAGGTTCTTAAGCTGAAGCCTTAAATATTGTTTATTTATTTATTTAAAGCTTTTTTGTACACCAGTAAATAAAAGGAAATAACATTAACACAATTTAACAAGCAAGAAAAGAGTACAATGGCAGTCTTATCGCTCGAGGCGATCTCTTCCAGACAACCAACCATAGGATGGATAAAATAGAGACAACTGTGGGGTATTGTGAGGTGTACATGATGTCAAAGGACAATATATATAACATATCTAAATACATAATATATGTAATAAAAATGATATAAAATAAACTAAAAAAACACATTCATACAACATGCATAAAAAAAATAGATACATATACATATGAATAAAATAAATATGTATCCACATCAAAAACAAAGAGATATCTTCCTCTTATATAAATAAAATATAAGCACTGTCTTCAATTATTCAGCGATAGATAATGCTGCTTTACTAGTCTTTTAAATATGGGTAAGGACTTTGCTCGCCGCACTGAGACTGGTAATGCATTCCACAGCCTTGCAGCTTGAACAGTGAAGGATTTGCCGTAAAAGTTTGTGGAATGCACTGGAATTTTCAGTGTTAAATTCTCTGATGACCTCAGGGATCTTAAATGTGTAACGTGAAGAAATTGAAATCGGTTTTTAAGGTACGGGGGAGAGAGAGGATTGAAAAGAATAGAGTAAAGAAGAGAAAGAATATGATAGATTGATTTCGGAATAGATATTTTGTTCTTCTAAACTTCACGCATTCACTGGGTGATATTGAATTATGATACAAAATTTAAGCTAAATGTTTCACATCACCCCAGGAGCTGTTATACGATTGAAAAAATCCCAGGTGATCTTTGTAAAAAATCGTGATTAAAATTTTTACGATTTTTGCACATCCTGTATGGAGACGAGAATTTTTATTGGTTAGGTACTTCAGTTCGGTCCAGGAACTTACCAGACTCGTTAAAAAAACTCGTACCTATACGGGTTGATCAAAAGCCTTGAAAAATCGCAATTTTTGACAAATCTATCAAGCAGTTTTTTTTTCAAGCTTGCTACAATGTTACCTAGGCTGGTAAGGAACACGTGGTATAAATTAAATACCATATCTCAATTTCACTCTGTATTTAGTAAATTATCGAAGGCAAAATTGTGTACAAACTTCATTTCTATAAAAAATATCAACGTTATGTCAACACCTCCAAATCAAACTAGGCAAACGTGTACTAAAGTCTAATGCCTCTCAATATCACAGAAGGCCCGTACGCAATAGTGGACATATATGGACCGATAAACATCTAGAATTCTAGACAGATGTTTGAAATGCGGAGTAGCCGAATTTAGACTACCTTTGACCCTGAGTGACATCATCTCACAATGGCATGACAGTTATTGTAACAAAGTATTTGTAAACATTTTTGTTGCGGATCAGAGATCGAATGACTCAACAAGATGACTCGTTGCCGATTAATAAATGTGAAATATTCTCGATTCATTTTGTTGTAGTCCTAGAATATACAGGATATATCCAGACTGCGACCAAAAATGAAGCCAGGTAGTAGTTTTAGGTTCTTTCTAAATAAAGCAATAAACAAAATTGAAAATTTACATAAGTTTTCCTAGAATAACAGAATAATATTATCCACTCTTTAATTTTTAGAGACGCTATGGTAAGCATTGATTTAAGTTATTATTTTAGCAACAAACTAAGGATTTACCACCCAAACATGATGATATTTAAAAAAACACAAAAACATTGTCGCGTTTCTTTGCGAAATATTTAGTTGCATTGGATTTCTAGCGTAAAACTACCACCCAACTTGTCGGTCATATTCTTGATATACCCTATATTTTTATACTAAGGAGGCATACAAGCATACTACCCTCTTAATTGTAATAATTTAATGGTAGTATTATATTCGACTCAATAGATCTACATTATACAAAATCCGTCATAGTAACCCATGCTTGTGTAAACCCGGTGTAGAAATGAAAGAAATGAATGATTATACATGATTCTCTCTCATCGTGGCTAATCTCTCTTAAGGCTCGTCTCTACATCTTATCTGTCTTTAGCAAGAGTTTAAAATAGTTACCATTACTATGTCAATACATTTTCATGATTAAATAATAAATAAAGACTTTAACAATAAATGGCTAGATGAGCATGATAAAACAAAAAAACATGAAAAACCAAACAACACCATGATTTACGAAGCAATGGTTTGCATTCCACTGCGCTCGCCATTCTGAGACATAAGATGTTTGACATGAGAAATACACGTTGGGGTGGTACCTACTCAGGCGATCTTTCAGATATGAGAGACCTACCACGTATACAATATTTATCTTACCAAGCTATTTATTAATATACATATGCATCATAATTATCTACATATCTCTATATTTTCACCGTAACGTAAGATGCATCGAAATATCTAATGAAATCTCGTGTTAAAGATAGATAATATAGGTAGAACCTGGCTTACTACACATACTATCACGAGTTTTGTCACTTTCTCATTCAGGAACAAATAGGGGACAACTATACCCAAAGAAACTACGCAGCTGTTTCTACCCAGTATGACACCACCCACGAAACTCCATAAGTATACAAAATTATCATTATACAAATACGCGGCCAGTAGCGCAGTCAAATAATATTGGCCTTTGTGAGACATTTGAACAACTGACTACATAAGAGACTTGTCGGCGAGCAAGAAGCTTGGCGTGTCACGGATTCGATATCCGGTGTGTGACAATTGAAATAGATCCCGGATAGGTTGTAATCAATGCTGAATAGACTATGAATATCAATTAGATGATCCCGCCTTAAACGCACTACGGTAACTTTTGTAAGCCAGGCTTTATAGATTTCCAACCAATTCGTCCTATTAATAAAGTTTAAAAAAAGTTCACGCTTGTTTCCCCAGAAATACTAGCGGAAGTCCATTAATGTCACTTCTATTTTCCCGAGTTTCTCATCCCCAATGATGTGGCCGAGCCTATTTCATCACAGGCATTACCATTACCGGCCAAACTCAACATTTCGTAAATCGTACTGCTACAAAGTACAGTGCCCTTCTTAGTAATCCAAAAGTGATTCACAGCAAATGCAAATTGAACGCGGCGATCAATACCAAAAAGAATGATGTAGCCTCGAGGCTATACCCAAAAAATAAATTATAGTGACTTATGAATAGGTCACGAAACATGACCGCTACGAATATTCGCGAATAATAATGAGACAATGTTTCCGTTGTGCCGCCAATGCCGCCAATATTGTAATTACATATTCCGCGAGTGCGGTTTGTATCCGGCGACAGATGAGTCAGCGTGACGTAGCCACGCATCCTGTGCTATCCACTAGGAATGGGAATATTGCGTAAGAAGCCCCAGGAATAGACGCGATTGAGCTGATTGTCATTCCAAGGCAGTTTAAGAAGCAATATCAGGTAATATAATATGAGAAACAGAATATAGAACAATAGGTATACAATGAAAAGACTTTGCATGACTGTAGGGGTAAGAGGTGAAAAGAATACCGACAAGACGTGAAGTAAATTTTAGATTTAGTTAATGAAATTGTCGACATCGCTAAACAAGTCTTCTCGAAATTAATGAATCTCTTGTGAAAGGAACAGAAGTAAGTAACTTAAAACTTTCCATATAAGTGTGGAACGCAATTACATAAGCCGGCGAAATATGCATGTAATATGCAGAAGATGAAAATGCATTGCAAATTGTCGATACTGAAAGACAGCACTGCGAATTTGATTCTATAAGTATGTCATTATGTAAATATTTGACAGACTCGTGCCAAAAGCACAGTTCAACAAAGCATTAATAACCAAATAAACGGTCCAATAATGGCCACGTGTCATCACATTATTAAAACGATACATCAACTGATTTTCCAAATATCTCGTTTATATTATTACATTGCCATCCGACTATATGATGTCATAGCGGCGCCTCAATACATAGTTCACGATGTTAATGCCACAGATAAATTATATTTGCATTAATTGTGTAATAGATGTCTCGAAAGGTTGTATCATGCTTATTTAATATTCCATCGTGTTTTTAATGATTTGATATTTATTAAAAAAGAACAAATCCCGCAAAGTCCATGTATTAAATTGTGAATAAGTTCTAAATTACTAAAGATCATATGGAGAAGGTTATCAATGAAGCATGATCTTGGAACCGATCAGTAAAATAATAATAAGAAAACGAAAGAACAGTGGTTAATTTATTGTAATAAAATAAGGGAAGGCTTTATTCGGAAATAATCAATCTTAAGATGAAATCAGAGAATTAGGCATCCCATCAGATCAGATGTTGAATCATTCTACAGCATAAAAATGATGCCCAACACGACAAATTTCTACTAATAACTAATCATAGGACTCTACTAATCATAGGGAAAGAAATCCAGTCAATTGAAACTACAGAGTGCCGCATCGCATGCGGTCATCAGAGAGACCAGATCAATTGGCGGCGCAACGACAATTACAGAGCAATCAGACTGCCTGCGCTGCAATTAAACCAGATTAACTCGAGATACGATGGAACGAACACAAATCTATTAGAGGACAATTTAATCAAACATACTGATTTCACAAGTCGCGTAGTATAGGTATAGTACAGGGCTGTACATTATCCGGGATAATATTCCCAAATTGAATACTTGGCAAATTGATGGGATTGTTGGACAAATTTTACAATGCTAAAAGAAAAAGAAATTATAGGCGCTGATTCTATGTATAGGTTGAAAATAGACATAATGAGTCGAAATAGTTAAGTATTTGTGATATTAGCATATTAATTATTCTATATTGGAAGTTGGAACATATTCAATGGATCTTATAAATACTTAAACACTAACAGCATTATTATACACTTATTTTAGTTCTGAATATTTATCTCTTACTTGTTTTTTTTTTTAATTGGGGTCCGTTTGAACGAAGAAAACAAAATATGCTATACAACTAAAGTATATTAATAACCTGTCTATGAATAAAATCGTTAAAATGTTAGTAGTAAACAAAACAAACATTGGCATGTCAATGACAGATATTTCTCTACCAAAAAACATATTTTCAATAAATAAATTCAAGATACTCGTCACTTCTCGGAACCCAGTGGTTGATATTAACTGCGTTCCGGTTATAGCATGAGAAATCCCGGAAACGTTACGGAATCACAAACGTTGATATTTAGTTTTATGTTCTACGTTGAACGTAAGCCGGGCGAGATCGGTACAAAACAGATGTAGCAAATTATACATTTATCTTTACTGCATTCATAAAAATCAAAGGGAACAGACACGTTACTAACCTGGAGGGATACTGTATACTCCGACACGAAATTCGAATATTCGGACGTTGAAGATCTACATAAAGGGCCTTGACTCATAATACTTAATTTAATTAAATTTTTCCATTTTTGTTTTTGTGCATTATTTTATATTTACCTACATCATTAATTATTTTTTTTGTTTATTTTATGTTTAGTGTAAGACATAATTTTTTGTTTTGCCTAGTTGTACTTCTGATCAACAAATACTTTCTTAATTTTAAGGACGTACGGCTACAAATACAACTCTCGTATTTAGGTACCCCAAGATACAGGCACGACCTAGTTTGGGGGCCCCTGATAATTTTTGTCATGCTCAATACAGATATGCCAAAAATTATTAAGTTTAATAGTTATAGTTTTGTTATACTCGTACCTTTAATTCAATTGTTTTTGTGCAATAAATAAACATTTTTATTTTTATTATTATTTATAACTCTCATGATTTTTACTACCCCAGGTGACATTGAACATTATTAGAAAAATGTGTTATTTTTTTAAATCAAATGTGATTTTAATATTCACGATTTTTGGGCATTCCATATAGATACGAGTGTTTTTACAGCTTAGTTGAACTTATGTTCGGTTCAGGAACTTACCTGAGCCGTAAAAAGACTTGGTATCTATAGTGGTAGATGAAAAGCCTTGAAACCTAAAATCGCGATTTCTGTCAAAACTATTGTAGGTACAATATTACCCAGGGGGGTTAGAAACATGAGGTTTCAATTAAATACCATAATTATGACAATATCACGCTGTATAAGATAAAAGTTGTCCACTTTTAAAAATCAACGCCATTCTCAATGAAACTTATCATTCACTTGTAACTTTGTATAAGATTTTTTTTTTATTGCAGTAAATGGCGAGACGAGCATGCCGTTCGCCTGATGGTAAGCGATACGACCGCTCATGAACAGTAGCAAAACCAAACCACCTTGAATTACAAAGCAATGCTTGGCATTCCACTGCGCTCGCCATCCTGAGACATAAGATGTTAAGTCTCAATATGTCCAGTAGTTACTCTGGCTACAATATCCTTCAATCCGAAACACAACAGTGCATTTAAACTGCTTAGAATTTAGATTACGACGTACAATATATGATTCGAACATTTTGTAAAATATTTAGGCATATTCGATGTTTGACGTGCGGTGTTCCAACATTCGTCATTGTGTCGGAGTACAGAGTAACCCCCTTGGCATGATATACTAACATTTCACTACTAATATAATGATAATATAAAGATATGCGCGAATATTATGAAACCTTGTGGCCATAATACCTGGTAATATAAAAATAAAAAAATATTTATGGCTTACATCATCATTAAACAAATACAAAATTATGCTCAAGTCACTGTCAAGTACTGGTGGTAGGTCTTTCTTATGTGAGAGGCCAACTTAGTAGGTACTTTGTCTATTTCTCCCGCCAAACAGCAGTTTAAATGCACTGTTGTTTTCGAATTGACGGGCATTGTAGCCAGAGTAACTACGCGACACATTGAGACTTTACGTCTTATGTCTCAGGATGGCGAGCGCAGTGGAATGCCAAGCATTTGTAATTTAAGGTGTTTTTTTGGTTTTGCCACTGTTTATGAGCGGTCGTATTGCTTACCATCAGCCGAACGGCATGCTCGTCTAGCAATTTCTTGAAAAAAGAAACCCTATACAAGCTCAAGCTATTGAGATTCAAGAGAAATCAAAATTACAATTGCTAGTTGTATTTACCATATTTCGGCAATGCTCATGAAGAAAGTTGTTTTCTGCATAACATATCTTTTTTTTTTTTTTTTTTTTTTTTTTTTTTTTTTTTTTTTTTTTTTTTTTTTTAAACATAACATACCATACCATAACATAACATACCTGTAACAAGAAATGTTAACATTAAATCTATTACTCTTATAAAAATATCAATAAACAGCTATGCTTTATAGTAAAATCAATAAGATTTACATCATTGAGGTATTATACCCTCAATGATTTACATAGATAGAAAAGACAATAGAACATTATTATTTTATCACGTTAATTTAACTCTCATATTTTATGAAACCTATGAAAGCTAATGTTATAAGGAGGGCCTAATAACTGCGACACAGTTACAACTACTGCAGTTATTATGGCAACATTTTTATTGTTACATTCTTTGTTGGTTCAGAAATAAACTTTATTTATTTTTATTTGTTTTTAACAATTACTACCATGAGTCTTTTTAAGCATATTTTTTGTGCATATTCTTCGTTGGATCCTTAATAATAAATAGATACCAAACATAACCTGATTCTGGATTGAATTGGATTCAAACCTCCATCACTTCTGCATAGATTATATACATGCATTTGTAATACACGCCGTTTAAAACAACATTGGTACAATTTGACAAATCAAATTAAGTTTTGAACATTGTTTTGTATGACATTCGCTGGCTTTGCTTATTGGAGCAAAACTGGTTGTCTCGAACTCAAGTGGCCTTATCCATAGACAATTTTAAAATGTATTTTAACTATCGAATGTCTTGGCTTCTAAAAATAAATTCCACAGTCGTTCGAAACACAAATTAAATTGATAGCTAAAATATAGTACTCATTATCTAGTATTACAAACGTAGCGTAACGTAATTACATATTATTATCCAAACGTGTTATTAAATATACATACAAGAATTTTTAAGGTATGTGAGAAACATACCATCGGGATGGACAGCGCTTTTACCATCGATGTGACCACATTCCGTGACCTTTCATTATTTCTTTTTTTTTTTTCATTTTGTTATTTTTTTTTTTTGAGTAATTTATATCTGCGTTCTCAATTTAAATTTTAGCTATGTTTAATTACTTTTTATTTTATAATTGTTTGTTTCTATTTATATTTTGTATAAGCGTAAAATTGTTAAATTAATTCAATGTAAACGTTTTTGACCACGCTGTATGTTTACAACTAATGTTTTTGTAAAATAAATAGGTACATTTCTTGCATTCATGCCCATTGTAATGCAAAAACTCCATTAAAATATAGACTTCTGACAGCTTTTTAGAAGACTAAAAGAAATGACAGATACATATCATTTTGTAAACAATATTTATCTATTCAACATTCCATCTACATTTCCCATCACGCCAATCAGTAATAAAACATGAATGTTTAATACTAAAAACTGTACACGCGACAAAACCCAGGAAAAAGCTGCAGTAAATAATATCGAGTGAAAATTTTTGTTTTTACGCTTTTTGCCATACCGGTTGTACTCGGCGAGTTTCACATCGCACGTTTTTGGACGCTCATGCACATAACCCCAATTTAAATCGAAAACGTGTTTGTAATGACATCGTATGAGATTTCAATTAGTAACATCCGTACATATAATGACATTAACCTGGGTCATTACTGGACGTGTTAATACGACCTGGGAAGTATCAGTGAATTTAAAGAACTTTTGTGGCGGCTAAAAATGAGATCGGAATTTCAAATCTGAACCAGTTCATGCGATGTGATGCATTTGGTTCCGATTTCGACACAAATATAATTACATAGATATTTGTTTCGGTGGATAGATCGAGATCTGGGACTATGGTAAGACAGTTCGCTTCTTAGTCTTTGATGGTGATAAAGTCATAGAGAATATGAGTGTGTCATAAGTCAGCATTAATGGGCAGCCTCGTCCGTGAAGTGACAGTTTTGCTGTCGCGTTTCTTTCCATGAGAGAGATTGCTGGATGCGAATTAGTAGTACACCCTTTCCTCTTCCTATCCTTTTTCCTCCCGTTCTCATCCAGATTTAATGAGGGCCCCGGCAACACTTCCATGATCCAAGCGTTGTGGATATTCATAGGTATCATTTACCATCAGGTTACTTAACTTAACTCGCTCTTTTGCCGGAGCTATGCCAGAAAAAAAAGAAGAAATTCATATACGATATTATACACCGTAGAAGTCACCCCAACAAAAATGTATAAAGTAAATAACTATTCAGTGTAAGAGCTCGTTTTTTTTCATCGCTACGATTTAACTGTTGTCTTATAAGCAATAAATAATAAATATCACAAATGTCATATTCAAATAAGGTGCATTCGCCCAAATCCGAAAATGGGGATATTCCAATAATCACCAAATTCTCCTAAATACGGCGGTATATTTTGCTCCGGCAACATTCATCTAACCGCCATGCCAATCCGCATGCCCACTTTAGTTGACTCAGACTGATAAAGGCGAGCGCACGTGTTTAAAGTAACATTTTATTGGAAGTGGTGCTATTTTCCGCGTTTCTCTATTATCAGAATTACCCCACCATTTGTAGTGAAGAAATCTGGTAAGTTAATTATCTCATTGCTTTTAAATACCACAGATTTTCGTTTTAGTGCACTCGTAAGTAAGTTTATAACATGGTAGCTCATAAAATTTTGCTTCATTCGGAATTAACATACGAGGGTAATTCCGAATCGTAGAGAGGCCGGATTTACCCGATGTTAATTTTCCATACAAATAGTCAGTGGTTCTCAACATAGCAATTATGTTGGATTAACATGTTTTTAAATTGGTATTATTTTTTCAGGTACCTGAAAGAGAAGGTGGACATATTGTTAATCAACACAATTCAAGTACGTAAGTAAATGTAGCATGTATTGATATTCTTTCATAGGAAATACTATATTGGGAGACCAAAAATAAAATACACAGCCTCCCTGGTGCATTTCTTACAAGTGAGCTGTGAAGCCTTGGCGAGCGGGATCCTTGTAGGTACCGACGTAATGTTTGTGTCGACCACAAATATTTGTTTCGGGTTTGGATGATGTAAGACGAAAAAAATATTTTTTAAGTTCCGACATCAGTGATACAATTCATATTACTTTTTTTTACCACAAGAGGATTTTACTCAGTTCTGATATAATTAAATTTCATACTGTAGTCTAGGTACTTATACTTAGATAATAAACAGTATGAACTTTTCAAGTGGGCGTAGATGGCCAAATCTGAAACTATGAGGAATAAAGAAGGGGGGAGGGGGTAAGAAAATACACGTTAATACTCAATATCTTCGGCAACTTTAAACCGATTTTAGTTATTTCTTTTTAATCGGAAGGAACGCTTTACCAGGTTGATCTAACGAATACATCATGAAGATCTGATGAGTTTCTTCAGACCTGGAGAGTAGAACTCCTCAAATATTAGTAGGATGTCAATGGTTCTTTTTGCATTAAATAAAATAAATAATCTTATCTTTTTGCATTAGGTATAGTATAACTGTAATAATATAAATATTTTGATCAAATTTGAGACACTCAACGCAAGGAGATTTTAGGTCCTAAGGTGACCGAGGGACAAACCGTGTAATGTCTAAAAATAATTGAATCCCTTAGATCAGCATATATAATTATTTCCCAGAATTTGACCTTTATTTGTGGCAGTATCAAATCGTATAATAACATAGGATTAATTTTAATACCAACGGGTGCGATTCTTAAGTTCAGAGTTTTGACTAGAGCATTTTTCTCTAGTCATCATAGTTCAGATTTGGGCATCCACGCTCTCTTAATTCTGAAAATTTTGTTTTATGTTCTAATTTAGTTATACTTATTTATGTACCATGTTTCAGGACCATGCCTAGGAAATACACTAAAAAGAAGATACCGCAATACTCGCAAGAAGATCTAATTAATGCTGTTCAAAATGTTCACAATGATGGGATATCAATATACGCTGCAGCAAAAAAATACAAAATACCGTCGACAACACTCTATGACAAAATTAATAGAACTTATAATACGAATTTTGTTGGCAGACCGCTGGCTATTCCGAGGGAAATGGAAAATCAATTGGCTGATGCAATAAAAACAATGGAAAGATGGGGATTTGGTCTTTCACGAGAAGAAGTTTTAAATCTAGTTTCAGAGTTTGTGAAAAGCAATAACTTAGTCACACCGTTTAGGAATAACAAACCGGGCAAAGACTGGTTCATAAATTTTCGAAAGAGGCATAGACTTTCCATTAAGAAACCACAGCCAGTAGAATTTGTACGAAAAAAAATGACCGATCCGTTTGTCATCTCTGAATACTTCAACCTATTAAAGGATACACTGACAAATTTAAATTTATTTGAAAGACCCAACTTAATTTGGAATATGGATGAGACGTCCTTGTGTCTTGATCCAACCAAGACAAAAGTTGTTGGGGCAATTAATAAGCCATGTTCCAGAACAACGTGTGGCACTGGCAAAGAGAATATTACTGTTTTGACAACAGTAAGTGCTAGTGGTGATAAATTATCACCTTTAATAGTATTTAAAGGCAAGAATATTTGGGATCAATGGATGGCCTCGACAGAAAATTATAATTTTGAGCTTTCTTACGCAGCTAGCGCAAAAGGCTGGATGGAGAGCGACATTTTTTATAATTACATGGAAAAAATTTTAATTCCAGCTCTAGGCGAAGAACGGCCTGTTCTTATAATTTATGATGGACATTCCACCCATGTTGATGTTAAAGTTATAGAGTTGGCAATTAAAAATGATGTCACTATTCTTAAGCTTCCTCCTCACACTTCACATCTATTACAGCCTCTTGATGTTGCAGTTTTTAAATCATTCAAAACCAAATGGGATCATAAGTTAGTAGACTGGCAGCGCCGCAATATAGGTGTAAAAATGCCTAAAAAAGTTTTTGCTCAAACTTTTGCGCAAACATGGCATGCAACGAACCCGAATGTAATCAAGAGTGGATTTAAGAAAGCCGGGATATACCCGTTTAACTGCCAGGTAATACAACAAGACAAATACGATCCAGCTGCCTACAGAAGATTTATACAACCCCCGACTCGCATTCCCAAGAGACTTAAAACCATATGTCTTGAATCAATAAAAAAAACTTTTGAAATGAACCGGGGCATTGTTGACCAAGAAAACGTGATTTTATTCACTACGCATAGAAAGACATGTAATGAAAATCAGCCTTTTGTGGCAAATTCGCCATCCAATTTACCGATATGCCTACAACGGAACCATATAGTAACCATACCCAAAAATAAGCAGCCTAAAATTAATATAGTATCGGATATTAAAGTTAATTTTGAAGAACTTTTGCTTGAAAAAATTCGACAGGATAAAAAAGACAACACATATATAAAAAAGAAAAAAGTGGCAAAGGGTGCAGAAGTTATAACTTTATCCATTAATAAAAAAAATATGGAAGAAAAAGAAAATCATGAATCTATTGCAAGTGTATCTGGGATACAAAAGACAAAGACGCGGAATTCGAACTGCAAAGTAAAATCAAAGACCCACATTGCTAAGACATATAATATTCCCGGAATGAAAAACCGTAAACAAAACAAAAGAAAATCCAAACTTGAGGATTCAAACAGCTCTTCAACTAGTATTTCAGATATATTGAGTATTTATAGTGAAGTAGAGTTCGACGATCTTGATTTTGAAAGTTTGGCAGATGATTTTTCTGAAGAAACTTCTTTTGACACACAAAATGACAGTTATGATCCTAGCACGCAAGAAATAATATGTAACTTTGTAACAAATGAAAGAAAAATATTAAGTGAAGCAGATGCAAATACTATAACCAAAAAAAATATAAAAGGTAAGGGAAAGGGTAAAGGCAAACACACAATGAAAGGAAAAGAAAACAATGACCTAAAAGACGGCGATATTCAAAGAATGTTAAATACCGACAAAGTGCTTACAAGTGATAACGAGATTCAAAATGATTATAAAACTAAAAATAGTAATACTGAAGACAACATAACTAACATCAAAACAAAAGTAAATAATATACCATATAACAAAACCGAAAATAACGATAAGACTGAAGGAGAAAAGATAATAAATGACAAGGCTGAAGAAATAACCAAGGACGAAGCAGACGATAATGAATATAAAGTGAACGATACAGTACTGGTGAGGTACTATATTAAAAATAAATGGAATTACTACATTGGACTGATAGAAAAGATATGCAAAAAACAAAACAACGAGACTTTTTATATTGTAAATTTCTATAAAACTATAAGAAAGCCATACCTAACATTTATCAAACCAAAAAGGCAAGACCGTGATGAAATAAGAAAAATATTAATTGTAAAGAAAGTAGACATAGAAAAAAAGAATGATAAAGAATATAATTTGACAGATGAAAATGACACAGTATTTTTTTAACAGTATTTAAATACCACAAATACTGTTAAAAGATTTATATACCATATATACTGGTAAAAGAAAACTTTGTTAGAAATAATCTTTGCTATGAGTATTTATATAAAGGAGAAAACAAACTATCAGTCGGACGCGGCCATAGATTAGTAGATTAAGCCGATCTGAACAAAATATTATTTTGTTGTGTGCACACCATAGACCAGTATGAGCCGCTTTCTTCTACCCTGTTTACCCGCGTCCACCTACACATCTTATAGTTTGTTTTCTCCTTAAGATGCACAGATGGATAAATGATTCACTTTTAAAAGAATACTCATATCACTCATAGAGGATAATGGAAGAGTTTTTTTTTTCTATAAAATGTTTAATTGTTATTGTCGAAGTTGGTCGAAGTCAAGTCCTTTATTAGTTGAAGTAAATAGATCATCGAACTTATTTTTCATTCAATAATAAAAAAAAAATTGATTGTTATTTTTTACTTTTATTTCAAAAACCTTATATATATATATATTAAGTACGTTACAGTTGATTGTGGGATGTGACCGACCTTGGTAAGGGTCTCGCTAATTGATACTATAACCTTTACCTTGTTCGGTTTGTATCTGTGTAAGGGATCTTCCGGAGGGGCAGGACTTCCGCATAGCCATCCTTCCGTCCGCCCCTCGTCGACCCCCCTGGTTAGTTTTGGGGTTATGGTGTGTGTACCGTAAGTGTAATGTGCGATGTTATTGAGTCTTTTATAATGATTGTACATATAATATTATGTTTGCACTATATTTATACCTACTACTAAACTATTTATT
The DNA here is from genome assembly GCA_023078785.2 of Hyles euphorbiae. Taxonomy (NCBI): domain Eukaryota; kingdom Metazoa; phylum Arthropoda; class Insecta; order Lepidoptera; family Sphingidae; genus Hyles; species Hyles euphorbiae. Next base: position 3,111,800 of record CM041043.1, on the reverse strand, counting down.
TTTCTTCAAGTAATTCGTATATGTTGGACAACCTGTCAAATATCAGCCAATAGGAGGGCAAGAAAGGTGGCCCGGCACCACCATTTTTATCGACTTACGTTCTTAAATATAACATTTAAAAAAATATTTAAAAAATTTGAAAACCCTTCAATTCATAATTTAATTATTTCAATAGTTATTTTTGTGACAGAAAGTATTAATATTATATAAATATTGGGACCAAGTTTGAGCACCATAGAACACTTGTCGTGTAATTCCGAATTAAAATTTTATTTATTTAAGCTTAGATAACGCAAGAAGTAATATCAGGAACCTTTTATTTTGCTAGGATAATCTTTTTCAAAAAAGAAATAAGTACGCTATAACTAAACTCCATTTAAATTGCTTTTAAAAGTTATCCAGAATTACCCGACCATGTCCAGAATTACACTTGTATAGTCAAAAGTAATTGGATTTTTTAAACATTGATATTTAATAATTCCAACCGTTTTTATCAATGTCTTCGGAATAAACATGTAGACTGTAAATACAAGTAGACAAAGTGATTTAATTTTGTAGCATTATATATACCAATTCCGAGTAGTAGATAAAAATATAAACGTACTGTTAACTCATCAAAAATCCTTTCGTAAATACCCGAATGCACCTTACTGTAAAAAAAGCAAAAGTTGGCAATCAAATGCAATGCCGTGCTGACATAATAGACCAATTATATTGCATCTCGTGATCAAATATTTGCCGTTTGTAAAATGAAATATAACATTCATTATACAGAAAAAAACACTTTTAAGAGCCTTCGTGGTATACTAAGAAAGCGACAATGAAACAATATGGACGGATGTGGATCTATTAAATAAATAACAAATGACTGATGACGCATTTAGGTGAGCCCGGATCTCTTCCTACAATCTAAATAAATGTAATTTTCAACATAAATTAAATTATCATTGTTAATCATTATCTTTTTGCAAAATAGAATGAGCGTCACCAGGGGCCCTACTATATTCATCGAACGAACGAACGAACGAACGAAGGACCCTACTATATTCAACGAAACGAAGTTCGAAACTTCGGATGATCAAAGTTTATATACGATACGAATGTACCTACATAAAACTTATGGTCGTTATTGATTTATGGTCGTAACCATAGACTTATAGTTACGGTGTACGTTATATATATACATTCGTATCGTATAAAAAACTTCGTTTGTCCGAAGTTTCGAACTTCGTTTCGTTGAATATAGTAGGGTCCTTCGTTCGTTCGTTCGTTCGTTCGATGAATATAGTAGGGCCCTAGATTAATATATCAAAAGATATAATTGAAATAAATACAGAAAACCTATATTTAGAACTTACCGATATCAATACTACGCTTACGCTAAAATGTCATTTTATTGCGCTATCTAATCTATCACATACATAGATATTATTAGGCCTTATTTTTATAAACATGAGGTGATTTTTTTATTATAATGTTTTTTTATTTTATATCTAATCATGTTTTTGTAAGCAAACGTTTCATTTTACGACATATTTTAGACTAGAAAGTAATATATTCCAAGTACTTCTAGTAATTCAATTGAAGAAATTAATAAGTGCATCACATAATAACTGTTATAGCATTGATGCATGTTTTACGTATTCAAATATCTAATTCCGGAATCGAATTAAATGCAAAAATGCTAAACATCTTAACAGATTTGCTTTTGGCTAATAGAATATACGAGAAAGACCCTGGTATTCAAGATTTTAAATTAAAAATACGTGGTTTCTTCAAATTAGTTTTATGTCTTAAATTGTTGCTCATTTGACAATTAGAATAGTCAGAAAAAATGTCCGGTGCTTAAGCATTATTTTGGGCTCAAAAAAATATTTATTGCACAAACAAACGAGGAACAAATGCAATTGGAAATAAACTACATAAAAAGTACAATTAGCGGTCTTAAGAGTGGGGTCTATGTGAAATGGCCTTTTTCACAACGTTTTTTCTTGGCGATCTTTATTATTAGGTGTTCAAAAAAAATATATGTTGATCTACACTATATGGAGCTTGGGCCCTTCTTTTCAGAATTCTTAAAAGTGTATTAAAAGTACTTGAAATAAAATTGCAAAGTGACCTCTATTTCGCATTTACAACGTTTTTTCTCTTAAACTACGAGCACTAGGATTATTTTATTATCATCAGGATGTTAAGAAATGCAAGGCGGATGGGACCTTCTTTTTATTTTTTCTAATTTCTGTCTCATTTATTTTTAACGAATTTTTCACATTATCGATACTCTAAATCGCGAGCACGTCCCCGCTGTCGCCCAACAAATCATTGCGGGACGAACCGCCGTGCTAAACGGACCTATGTCGCTTGTCTTCGCAATATCTACGTAAATTTAATATTGCTATTTCGCTCGACACATTCATTGAGAACGGTTACGGCCGGTCTAACCGTAGTAAATTACTATACTACGTCACTGCAACTGTGGCGCTGTTGCTTGGATGCCAAATAAAAACGTGTGGCCGCGGGTTCGATCCCGCATCGAAACAAATGTTTTTATTTATAAATTCATTTATCTACTATCTAACCCAATATTTTATATAGGAAACATTTTATTTCTTGCATTTTTGTAACATTTTGATTTAACATTTTTGTATTTTTGATTTTTGAATATTACGATTTTGTTTATTATGAATAAACCAGAAATTACTCAACCGATCTTAAAATTCTTTCACCATCCGATTCCAACATTATCCTGGAGTAACATAGGCTGTATATTTGCCTAAAGGGGTTGACATGAGTTAAAATGGAAAATAAAAATCATTGAAGATATTTTTTTGAAAAAAATATTCTACCATATTTTATAAAATTATTATTTATGTTCTTAGTAGAAAGTAACTGTACTATAATAGTATATTTATTTTGTTAAAGTTAACGATCATAATATTGTACCTACATAGCAAAATATAAGTATCGTGCGATGTTTTAATATTTCAATTGAATTTCATGCAACTTATGAGAGACCTACCCAACATATAAATAAATGAATTGTTATGTTCCGATCATATTTGAAATAGTAGGTAACATTTAAACACCAAAATAGGCACTAATATAATAGATAGTTACCGGTAATTTAGTCACCGAGAGTAAGTATTGTTGGCCCGAAGGTTTGACCGATCGCTAGATGATTGTTGTGGCCGCAGGTTCGATCCCCGCATCGATACGATTGTTTTTGTTTATAAATTCATCTATATGTCTAACCTATAATATTTTATAAAAGAAACATTTCATTTTTTGCATTTTTGTAACATGTGTATTTTTACATTTTTGTATTTTAGATTTTTGAATATTTCGATATTTGTTTATTATGAATAAACACAAAAATTACTTAACCGACCGACTTAATCTTAAAATTCTTTCACCATTCGAATCCAACATTATCCTGGAGTAACATTGGCTGTATGTTTGGCTAAAGGAGTTGAAATAAGGGTTGAAATGAAAAATAAAAACCATTCGAGATAAATTTTTTGAATGTTTTAATATTTCAATTGAATTTCATGCAACTTATGAGAGACCTACCAACATAAAATAAATGAATTGTTATGTTCCGATCATATTTGAAATAGTAGGTAACATTTAAACACCAAAATAGGCACTAATATATAGATAGTTACCGGTAATTTAGTCACCGAGAGTAAGTATTGTTGGCCCGAAGTTTGTCCCGATCGCTAGATGATTGTTGTGGCCGCAGGTTCGATCCCGCATCGATACGATTGTTTTTGTTTATAAATTCATCTATATGTCTAACCTATAATATTTTATAAAAGAAACATTTCATTTTTTGCATTTTTGTAACATGTGTATTTTTACATTTTTGTATTTTAGATTTTTGAATATTTCGATATTTGTTTATTATGAATAAACACAAAAAATTACTTAACCGACCGACTTAATCTTAAAATTCTTTCACCATTCGAATCCAACATTATCCTGGAGTAACATTGGCTGTATGTTTGGCTAAAGGAGTTGAAATAAGGGTTGAAATGAAAAATAAAAACCATTCGAGATAAATTTTTTTGAACATTTTTATTTTCCATTTAAACCCTTATAAACTATATATTTACCTCTTCAGGTAAATATATAGTTCTGTTAATCCCGGATTAGACCATTAGAAAATCGAAATATTTTTTTAAATTGGTCCAGTAATTTTTGAGTTTCATTGTAAATAAAAATCCAAAAATATAAATGTATCTATCCTCTTTGTAATATTACAAAAGAAAAACAAAAATAAAAATATTTAAAATCTAAAATGTAATATTGGTATAGATAGATGAAATAAGTAAACACAAAAATTGAACTACAAGTGCGGGGACCGAACCCGCGTCTTCTCGTTTAACAGTCAGCGTTCGTGCAATTCTGCCACGATAGCTCTGACGTTTGTAAGTGAATTAATCATACACTACGGTCCTAACTGTACTCGATGGGAACATCGAGTGAAATAACACTACGAATATATCGTTTTGTCCGCAGCGAAATAATGAATGAATAGGTATAAAGCAGCGCGCTCGCTCGCACGTCGTGAGCCGGCGTGCGCCGGTGCATGAGATTTGGTGCCGCCCGTTCGAGCAAGGTCATTGGCGTTACCCCTCCTCTTAAAGACGTGACGTGATGGGTTTGTTAGAAGTAATAAATAACTACAACACAAAAATTATTCGCACTAAAGCTTCACCCGAAACACACGATGTAATTTCACAATATTTATTCCAACGTAATGGTTTTATATAAAAGTGCAATAACGCTGGTTTATCTCATACATTACGCACAAGTAACCGGGCTTACAGAAATAGCTCGGCAGGCGTCATGTGGGTCGGTCTAGCCTAGCAGATACTGACACGTATAGGAGACAGCCAATGCTATGCTGGATCTTCTTTATTTCATTAAACTACAAATAACAGAAAATTAAAAAAAATTAACATCAATTTCGTGTTGATATTTAAAACAAAGGATGAAAAAAAATATTTTTTGGAATTAAAGTCCAGTATAGGAACGTGGTCTCCTGATTAGGCACTTTATAGTCAGACTTTATAGTCTATTCGAGGAAGTATTTGTTGGTAAATCGATGCTGTCAAATAAATTTGCAAAACTTTAATGCAGTGTAATTCTTCTACATGTTTAAATACTACATTTAAACTGAATAAGTCTAATTGTATACATATTATAGAAAAAAATGCCTTGTGTTTTCACGACTAAAAATTATGAAAATATTCTCCAGCCTCAACATTGCATAATTTTGGAACCAAAGATATAAAATAGTTTTCTCTATTTTCCCTTTATATTAGTTTATAAACGCTTTCGCTGAAGCAAATAGGCTAATAAAAATGATGTACAATTTTAAAAGAAAGTTACGATACTGCAACAATATAAGATAATATTTTTTCTAAACTTGCGGGCTTTTTGACTACAACCCGTCTTTTCGGCGCCTACACTCGCCGCTATCAACTATGCCTTTAATTATAACTTACATTCATATATTTGTCACTAATAACACTATTAACAATCTTCGTCACCAAAATAGACCTTAAATTAATTGCATTTAAGCTTAATGAGACGCGGTATTCGTGTGTGTTTACGCAATTTGAACTTTAACAACAAACAGATAAGATTGGAATTTGTGTGCTAAGTTTGGAGCTGTTAATTATCTTGGTAAGTAGGCATTAGATTATTTTGACGGAGACACATCGGGGCGGCTATTTTTGTACTCTTATTAGTATTAATGAGGTTTCAAAAGGTTTTCTATCCTTATTAGTATTGGTACAACGCATTTTTTTGGAATACGGAAATCGACCATGGCATGTTTGACGAGATGATCCGTGCTACGGAGTTCAGAACATAAGTTAAAACTTGGTCTTAAGTTATCGTATTTAACAAAAAATACACCAGATACACCTGATCTGGTATATGTGTACTCCAATGTTTATTTTTAAAATATATTATTTATAAATAATTTTACGTAAATATTTAGTATTTTAGCTAGATAATAGGTTGATCAACTTACATTCATTTTAGTGACAGTAGTTATCTTCATTATAAGACTAGCTGTCGGGCCCGGCTTCGCCCGGGTGCAGATAGTTTTTGAGTCCAATCCACATCAAGAACATATTATTTCGCGTGTCTACTAACTATATTTCCCGCGTGCCGTCGACTATATTTCCCTTCCGTAGGAGAGGACATCCCGTGCCAACAATTTGAATTTGAAAGAGTAGAAAATATGTATATTTGGTTTCCTGACTCATCCACGGGAACACTACATTTTTCGGGATAAAAAGTAGCCTATGTGTTAATCCAGGGTGTCAGCTATCACTATACCAAATTTCATCAAAATCTGTTGAGCCGTTTTTTCATGAAAGAGTAACAAACATCCATACATACATACAAACTTTCACCTTTATAATATTAGTAAGGATTATTATCATATTTATAGGAACTTTACAAATTAGTTTTATACTTCGACATATTTTAAATTTTTTATGGATAAACATCTTAATGTAGTATATTTTACCATAATGTCGACGTATTAAAACTAATTTGTAACGTTCCTATGAATATGTTTAATTAATACTACAACATTTTTAATATTATACATGTCTTGGTATCTTTTTCAATAAACAAATATATTGACATCTCTAAATACTGAACTCTTTTCCACATATCTATCAAAC